>JAEIFK010000678.1:6115000-7340000 GCA_018901825.1 Drosophila funebris
GTTGCTCAGCATAAATACTTTATGAGCCGCCCTCGTTTGCATTTATAGTGCTAGCTTATTGTATTGTTTTCCCCCTCACTCCAACTCTCTTTCGTTAGCACATCCCCATACTTTTTGTTCTCTCCCCCTCTCTCTTTCGCACCCGCTCTCTTCTTAATTGCTATAACGCCACGCTTGGAGCCCAGCGGGCGATGAATTATTAATTGCCGTTGATTTGCATTGAGATTTCTTGGCTCGGGTTCATTATTAGAGCACACTTGGCCGAAATGGTTTCAGCCAAGAAATTGCTAGCCATGTGTAAACATAATAATCAACGGGCATTATATGTCGATATATGGCGATCAGCAAATGCGCTTTTGCAAAATGGCCGCCGGACAACGCGGCCCCCCAATTGACACCTGAGTGTCCGTTGTTGTTGCTGCTGCAACTGTAATTGTTATTTATGCACTTGCATTTAACTGTAATGGCATGTGGCCGGCCCTGCCCCTTGGTGGTGGGCGTAACTGGAGCGTTTTGGTAGACTATGCGATTACACAAGAGTTTAACACTCTTAATTGTGGCAGAGCATAAGTGTATGTATATTGAGATTGAAGCACATTCCATGCAAATATGAACGCCTTTTTTTACGGGAAGAGCGCACTATATTGTTATCCACACTGTGTAAACAAAGTACGATGACGAATCTGAAAAAACAAGTGGCAACCCTTGCGCTCTTTGTAGAGCAACATAAGCAAAAGAAAACCGAAATTACACAAACAAATATACGTAGGACTTGTGGTGTAACGGTTGATATTGAAAGCGTGAGAGCGCTTGAGCATGATGGCGTTTATGCGCTGAGCTGCACTTTTGTATTGAGAGCGCGACTTATGCAATTATGAAAGATACAGAAAGAAATATGCGCTCTTACGTTGCCCAAGATGGATGGTGAGCTTAACTAAGAGTATTCTTTAAGCACCTGTTAAGTTCGAAGTGTGTACGGTCCGTAATGACGGCTATAATTAGCATGCAGATAGTTATTTAAATTTTACGGGATTCAGGGAGATAAACAGACAGACATGGCTCAATCGAGTCGGCTGATTATAATGAACAAGAATATATGTATGTAAGTATAAACTTTATAGGGTTTGCCACGCCTCCTCCAGCCTGTTAAACACTTTTTGCAGATAATATATCCCTGGCACAGGACTTAAAAAAGATGAAGGAATACAAGAACTGACACCGCACACCAGCATCCAAGCAACTAGGCAAGCACACGCGCTTAAGTTCAACTTGAGCCGCAAGATGCTGATAATAATGATGATGACGAGGAAGATGATGATGACGCTAACGTTGTTGGGTTGATGCGACTACTGACTACTGTGTTGCAGCCTGACTGGTTGGCAGTGTTGATCCCTGGAATTTTGACTTGGGCAAAGGCAAAGGCAACGGCAACGGCAAACGGCTTTTGTGCTGCGCGCAACCACTTAACTTGCTTAAGCGCTGTTTGCTTGTCAAAATTGCAGCAGCCGCCGCCGCCGCTACCACAAACAACAACAACAACAACAACAATAAGAGGAGCAGCGAAAAGCCACAAGGCACGTCTCTTTGCAAGATGACGCAGTCAGAATGGCTCCTCAGCTATAACCAAATGAATTAACCCTTTTACTTTGCACACAGTGGCAGTAGCAGCAACCACAACAACGATGGCAACTGATTTGTTATATTCCCGCATCTGCTGTTGTTGCTGTAAAGTGTGGGTTCTGTGTTTTTGGTCAACTCTACACTATTGCAAAAATGTTAGTCAAGAGAGCGGGTGAGAATGAGAGAGGGAGACAGTGATCAGCTTAGCTTAATCGCAGTCAGAGGAACAGTTGAGGCAACACAACATTTCGCAACACTGATGCGGGCATTGTAATCAAGGTTGCCATATTTGTTACATGTTACCAATACAAATTCTTATTAGTTCGCAATGTACCAATTCAAATTTGTTCCAAATCGATTAATTTTTAAAATATACATATAAAAAGTTAATGTTTGTCATGTTCTAGTGTTGTTCTGCATATTTGTAGAATATATAATTATATTAATATTTAAATATATTATGTATTAAAGCATAATTAATTTATACTTAATAATTTACAAATAGAATGCTTTAATTTCAAATGATACGTTTACTTTTAAATATTGTACGTAATATATATATATATTTGTACATATTTATTAGTACTTTTCTTTAAAAATGTATATGGAAGAAAACCAGAGTTGATCCAGTTTTAGAGCATATGGTACCTTTTAAATTATTAACTAACAAAATATTTACTTTAACAAATATGTAATGAATGTTACTTTATGCTGCCAAGTGTTCTAACATTTTTGCATGAGCTTTTGGTGTGCATTTAAATACAAGTACAAATGCTTACCGCTTGCCACTCGAAATGGAGGAGCTGTGGAGGAGAATTGCGCGTAAATTCGTTGCGGTCTTGGGACTTGCGCGTCATCAACATAATCGCCGTCAACAGGCCGTCAACAACATCAAACTGCCAGCAAAATGTTGCTACTGTTTTCAGCGGCGCAGACAGAAGCAACTGCCTCGGACCAAGAGCAACCACGACGGCAACAACAACCACATTGGCAACGGGGCAAATGTGAAGTGGTTTTTTTTTTTATGATGAGCGAAGCACTTTCAACTGACGTAGCAATCCAGAGACCAGACGGCTTACACACAACAAAAGCGTGTCAAACATTCTGTGCAAAATCTGTCGGATGTGGGTACAAAACAAAAACAACAAAACAACAAAATAATAAAACAAAAAAAAAAAGAAGAAGAAACTACTTTATATACTCGCAAAGAAACAGACAAGTATATATAATATATGATATAGTATATCACAAGAGGCGGGCCATGATGAGGCCTGTGCTTTTCCTCTTTTACACGGTGGAAGCGATCCTAAGCATATTGCTCATGTACTTTCATATACGTGGCTTTTTGACTCAACCCTTGGATTTTCTACCGATCGTCAAGCAAATCAATCACTATTTCTATTCATTGTGCTTCTATTTGTTTAATATCCTAACCATCTTTGCCAGTATCAATATCTGCACGGGCCACAACTATTCCATATGCGAGGAAGTCATACGCACTGTGTGCGGCTTCTTTTTACACATTATCATTTCACTGCTAACGCTGGAGAATGCGGAGCGTGACTTTCATATGATGTACATAATGCGTTTGAAAAACGAAGGCGTGGAGAAACCAGTTCATCCATTCTTTGAATATATGCGATCCCAGGCGGTATGCTCACTTACCTGTGGAGTTGCCTATCTGCTTCACTGCATCCTTGTTATCGACGTTCTGTTGTCCGGATCGGAGACGGAAGCTGCCGATGTCCATGGTGCGGATGATCTTAGCGATGAATATGTGCCTGTTCGTCTATATGTTTTGGGCGAAATGTTTCATTCACGCCTGGAAAAATATGATTGGTTCAATGATTTCTCTCGTGGCTATCAAATTCCAATTTAAAATCAAATTCTCAATTATTATTTAAACTTTCATTTGCATCATACGCAATATTAAACTTCTGACTGTATGACGTCAGTGACGCAACAGTTCTATCAAAACCCAAAGACCTCAGTGTGACGACAATGTGCCGCAGATAAGCGGCTGTCAAGCACAGAGGGCGCATGCCCCGTCCAGAGTCGGGAAAATCAATAAATTATGGGCTAAGGCCAGTCAAGAGCAAGGCAAACCGTTGCCCCTGCCCGGCTCCGTTAGCAAAGTTTTCCAACCGACTCATGCAGGTTTGCTCGCTGTTTAGGAAGCCGGAGTGCGGGGAACACACACATGAATGCTTTTTTCATTCATAAAACTGCGCGTTCACTTTCCATTTTCCGTGCTTTACTCAAGGCTATTATTAACGCACATCAGCCGGCCGGAAATTGCGTTTGGAGACAGATTTTTGGCGCAAAGAAAAATATGCAAAGTAACTAAATCAAAGTAGAAATGCATGTAACTCCCAACATAATGGGAAAACTGAGTGTTATAGGGTCATTTCATATATTTCATATAATTTAACAGTTGTCTGTGTGTTTGAGTATGTACACACTTTTCCGCTGATCGGTAGGTAAGCATAATCGATATCGATAACTTTGTAACAGTCAGTATTTCAAAGTAATTTAAGTAATCAACATTCAAGACCAATTAATTAACATAAAATGACGTAAACACAATTCGTTCTTAACAAAAACTTGAATCAGTTAATTCGTTGATATTCAAATAACAATTACTAGTCTGACGTAGTAAGCAATTTAATTAAAGAACAACTACAACTAAATTAAAGACCAAGGTCAAATCATGTTTTTATATGTAGCATAATATCTGTTTCCTGGCCACCTTAAGTTCTTCCACATTTTGGACAATAAAATTACTTTAATCAGCCAAAAAGTATACATCATAAAATCATCCTGTTGGTTGTCTAACAAAGTTAGAGATGGCGCGCCATAGGGAGTGAAATAAAATGGGAAAATCAATAAGGACGCCCAATCGACAAGAGACGCATGTCCTTGAAAAGTAGGGGGTCCACAACAGATTTGGCCAAAGCCATTCATGAATGCCGAAAGTTATTTTATGAATGAATCCCAGCCCCATTCGAACTCGAAGCGTGGGGAAATTACATTCGATTGACATGCGCATTCTAACGCTTTGAGGGAAAGGAAGGTAAGGGCCAGAACGAATTTCCCCTGAACAACCGCTGACGTAACTACGCTCAAGGTCAGCGTAGAATTTCATTCATAAAAATGATACGGCCAAAGGTGCGGCGGGTGTGAAGCGGTAAGTGTATGTGTAGTGTGTGTGTGTGTTTATGGATGTTTTGTTTGTGTGTGAACACGCGCGTGCTTTGCCGAGAGGAGGATGGATTCGATTTGGTATGGTATGGTTTGTCCGGCTCTAACGGATGCGGGTGAAGGCGCGCTATTTGCAGCTTGTTGATTTTTCTACGCGTGTAAACAGAAAGCCAGGACATAAAGCCATTTTCATTCATGAATCCAAACATCGAATTTGTTTGCTTTAAGCACGAAAGCAAATTTGGAGCTAATGCTTTCGACATGTCTGTCCATTGGGTGTGTGTGCACTAACTCATTTTGGGTAGGTTGTTTGTCGCCAAGCAAACGGTGAAATCGCATAGAGCTGCCTACACACGCGTCGTCGCCCAAATGTAAAGGTTATGCAGAGGCGGTGCGGAAGTTTGGCGAATTTCCGCAAAATTCAAATCTTTTACATATTCAGGAGCGGCCCAAAAAAGTATGCAACGTATTTGCGAACTGGTCATATCTATGTTAACACATAATGTAATGTTAAGTGACTGTTAGCTAACAGTTAATGAGCAGCAACTGTCTCGCAGATCGATTAATGAGCAATAGAATTATTTTTATCGATAAGTTTCAAATTTGTAATGACTGTTATATTTAAACACGCCGTTATTACTTAATTATGAATTAAAAAATTACGAAACGTCTTTCTGATATAATAAAGGCAACTTTATCGAAGCGGACATAGTTTCTAAATTAAACAATACATATAAATCCGTATCACTTAGGTGTACACATACATAGATAGACATTATAGAGGACAATGCCTAAGCAAGTGTTTCCAACCCCGCATAGGACGCAAGCGATTTACATTAGCCACAAGCAAAATAAAGTAAATAAATAAACTGTGCCGGCTACGCTAAGTTGCCAGGTGCACCAGGCACAACTGGCTTTTCGTTAAGACTCTGCATGCCCATGAACGGCTCCGACTCGGACCGTTTGTGGGTGCGCTTGGACTGCCTCTTTGATCGCTCTTGTTGTGCTGTTGCACTGATCTCGCCCCCGCCCGCATCGTTTAACTGCATGAAATCTGGTTCACTGCGTGCTAGCTCTTCATCCTGGTAGATCTCTTGGATGCCAGCATTGGGATTCAGATTGGTCACCTGCTCGTTGAGACAGACATCATCTAGATCCACGTCGCTGTTGTTAAAGAGCGCGGTGGCACCAAGTTCTAGGGAATTTGTTACATCCAACTCCTGTTCGCTAACCGCCTTTTTGGGCGTGGATGTGCCTGTAACGCGTGAGAAGTTAAGATTTTGATCCATCTGTGGAACAGCACTCGAGATATTTGTTGGCTTAAATGCTGCGCTTGTGATGGTGTTAATATTATTGTTGTTATTGAGCAGTTGCACATTTGAAGTAGAGAGGCCCACAGTGGCTCCAATAACGGGCACATTGGTCATGCTGCTGGGAGTGGAGCTGTTCCTTTCCGTCTGATGTTCCTTCATAAGCTTGCATGCCTTACCCAGGGCACAAATAGTCAGGCAGATGCGCAAACCCAATGCAAAGAAGTACGCCAGCAGGAAAAGGAGCCAAGCAGCCAAATTGTGGAATGACACCGCCGTGTAGATGGCTTTAATGAGCACAACAGCCAAGGGAAATGGTATGAATCCCATGCGACGAGCCACAAGATCCGAGTGATCTGAGAAGGCGTGTTTCTGGCGTGTCTGTGTCATGTCATAGGCCAAACTTGTTGTGTACTCCCGATAGATACTCTCAGGCAACTCGTTGAATCTTGTAATGAACGCATGCTTCACCCAATCAATCAGTATCTCAGTGAAGAGCACCGCAAAGCAGTCTGGTAACATGACACAGAACTGTGTGATGCTCCAGTCAAACTCCTTCATCGTCTGGATCATTACAATAAACAGCAGCACAGACAAATGGAAACGTTCACGCACATCGCTGCAGGTCAATTGGAAGAGATTATTCTTGTCGAACTTCTTGAATACCGAACCCTTTAGTTCCACAAAATTGTTTGATATCATAATGGTGAGTAGACCCTTATTATTGGAATTTACAGCGACATTGAGACAGGTGGCCTGCAATAACGAAGTTTGTAGAAGATTGTATTGTGTTTCCATCAGGCATTGCTTACCTGGAACATGATGAGGCCACTGTGCAAGAACACATAGATGAGCGTGAAGAGGATGTGTGTGAGAACTCCGAAATGCTCGCGCTTGGAGTTTTTTGGTTCCGTGGCCGTCCAGAAGAGAGCATCTATGGTATCCTGCCCAAAGGCAGAGAGTAATCGATCTCCAACTTCCAGCATATTATAAAATATGTAAAGCTTGATTATTGATTGCGATTTAATGATGTGGTATACGCGATTGGTATCCACAAGCAGCATAATCAGCGTCACAGTAATCCAAATGGCACCCTTGAGCAAATCACATATTTCTGCTGGAGATAACAGTCTTTGACCGCTGCCACGCAGGCGGCAGATGCGTGCCACAGTGCGTGTCAACAAAGACCAAACTGCTAACAGAAACCGCACAGGCAGAAAGGTGTGTATATAGAGAAAGGAGTCGGCACACTGCATAATGCCATAGACCATAAAACGCTCCAGGTCGCGTGGTATCCGCATAAAGCTGTAGATCTTTTGACGACGTGCCGAGTAGCGCTCCTCGTCATGTTCCAGCATGTAGCCGCGTGTCATTTCCACTTTGAAGAAGTCATAAAAAGTGCTAGTCTCAGAGCCAGCTGTTAGGGCAGTTCGTAATCCATATTTAAGTTAGCAAACCGACTAATTATTTGGCGAACTTACCATTGTGTAGCCGTTGTTGTGCCGCTGCTGCTGCTGCTGCAGCAGCTGGAGTAACGCCAACGTCATCCTGAGGAGTTGGCTGTTTGGCCTTTGGTAGCTTATGAATATCTTCGTTTTGCAGTTCTTCGATTCGATTGGTACTGGCGTTGACGTCACCGCGAAAACGCAGCTGCCTTTTACTGCCGCTGGTGATTTGTGAATTATGCATTTAGAACTTTTACACTATTTTTTTGCGGTGTTGCTTTGTCACTCTTGCAGCCAATTATATTTTGTTTTGCTACGGTGTTTCTACTTTGCGGACAGTGTGCACAAAGTTTTTCAAAATGGTTTTTATTTCGACAATGCAGCCCTGGCCATCTTATTTATTATTCTTATGGTGTGTGCTCACTGGTAATACTTTTAAGAAAAAGCATCGAATTCGTGTGTTTAAATTTTTTTTTATTTATTAACTTTATCAATAATATGACTGCGTCCGTAGACTTAAGCTCTTATCGCGATCAGCATTTCAAGGTAAGCACAAACCACATTTCATAAACCGACAATTAGTCACTCACTTGCTTCTCTCTCTAGGGCTCACGTTCGGAACAGGAACGCTCTTTGCGCGACTCGACCACACTTTATGTGGGCAATTTATCATTTTACACAACAGAGGAGCAGATACACGAACTCTTCTCTCGCTGCGGCGATGTGCGTCTTATTGTGATGGGTCTAGACAAGTACAAGAAGACGCCTTGCGGCTTTTGTTTCGTTGAATATTACACCCGACCAGAGGCAGAGGCCGCCATGAGGTTTTACTTGACGCAGCCACATCGACAATGAACAGATGCGTTATATTAACATATTTGAATTGCAGATTTGTAAACGGAACACGACTGGACGATCGACTGATTCGCGTGGATTGGGATGCCGGCTTTATTGAGGGCCGTCAATATGGACGCGGCAAAACCGGCGGCCAAGTGCGAGACGAATATAGAACAGATTATGATGCAGGTCGAGGCGGATACGGCAAACTACTATCCCAGAAGATTGCGCCAAACACCGATAACCGCTAGAAATAAGATCAGCCCCACTAGATATTAAATCACACATTACACATAGTCCTTCTAATCGCATATTGTGTATTTCTACATAGTTTTTTCCAATATAAGTATAATTGAAATTTTCATATTTTGGCGCTTGGCCACGGCACTAATGATTACTTGATTCGTTTCCTACAAGCAAATATTTGGAGTTATGCTTTACGCATCTATTTTTTGCCAATGTTGTTGGCCAGCGAGCAGCTTAGACCGGTACCATCAGGCTCAACGTTCAATTCCTTAACATCACCGTTCTGCACAATCATGGAGTAGCGTTTGGATCGCAGGCCACCCAGCGGTGGCAGATCGATATTCACACCCATAGCCAATGCAAAAGCGCCAGCAGGGTCAGCCAGCAAGCGAACCTTGCCAGCTGCTCCATGCTGCTTTCCCCAAGCGGACATCACAAACGGATCATTGACAGAGACACAAACGATTTCATCCACACCCTGTTCAGTTTTAAGCGAGTCTGCGGAAGTTACATAGCCCGGCAAATGGGTCTGCAGTAATATAAAGATTTATTAACAAATTGATTAATAAAATTATTAAAAATAAACTCACCTTGGAGCAGCCGGGAGTGAATGCACCAGGCACACCAAAGAATATAACTTTCTTGCCATTTGTCAGGTCAGAGGTGTTAATCTTATTAGCAGGCGAATCCTCGAAGAGATCCACAGATGGCAATTTATCTCCAACCTAAAATAAGACACAAAAAGCATACTTTGTTGACTGTGTAGATGTAACCTTGATAATGGCCTTGCACTTTGTGATGCATCTTCCGCTTTAATCAATATTAATGCAAAACTATTATGCTTATGTAATTTCTCAATGCCAGCGAATTGAATACAGCGTTGTTTTTGGGATGCTGTGTGATTAATGTACCTTAACCATAGCCCCAAGTGTTCTGGAAAAAGATCGCACGTTTGGTTTTGTAGAGTTAACAACTCGTTTAAGAAAATTGCACGCCTGCATTTCTGACACTGGCACCTCTCACACCTGATGTATGGTCAATGCAAAATCGTAGAGTTGCCAGGGTGTTGCGATTAATGCCGAACAGAAAGTGACAATATATCAAATAAAACTCAGTCATGTCTTTTTTTACTACAATAATGCTTGGAAATAATCAAATCAAGTATATGTTTTCGTTTTAGCGTCAATATCTTTACACGGCATTGTCAGCAAATCGTTCCAGATCGTCCAGGCTCTGTTCTTTGAGTTTTGCCTCAAAATCGGTCATGAATTCGTTGGTTAACCTTTCGGATTGAGCTTCCGTGTAGAATTTGCGGAAGGCACGGTATATGCAATCTCGTAGTCCTGGCTTCATGACCACTAGGTTGATCTTTGTGCCGTCTTTGATATTTGGATAGGAGGCAATTGTCTGGTCATTGCTCAGTGGCCGGCCCAGCAAAAGGAGCTTCTGATTCGTAGCAGGAATTTGAAGAGCGGCGTCTATTTTTTCTTTCACCTCCTGAATTGTGGACGTCGGGGACACCTGGTCAGAAAAGGAAACAGTAATGTTTAAAAGAATAACACTTTATATGACTAATTCCTACCTCGAGCGTGCAATCTTTGCCCTTAAGGACCTTTATTGTAATTTGCATGGCAATTCTTACGCTTACGTTGTTAAAACTTATTTATTTAATAAACAAAATAAATTGCATGACAGTGTTGCCACCTGCAACTTAGTGATGTAAACAAGTTTCGATATATAGTTCCTTTTCAATTATATAAAATTATTAAATTCATAACTACTGATACACTAATATACTGATTGCTAAAATTCTATCAGTGATTTATTGGGTATCATAAAATATGTGCAAAAATTAAGTTAAATTGATTGTCTAGCATATTTTTCGATACGATTGATAGCTGTTCGGATATCGATAAAATGTTACTATCTTTAACTAAATTGCACTATTTACAGAAAAAAATTAATTTGTATCACCCTTTTAAGGGTTGTTGAAAGGATGTTGACTTATCACTTATGCAATAATCGGTCATTTCTGATAACGTTTAGCTAAAGCTTATTTAAGTTATTAAATTTACGCGTATCATCGATGTATCGAAGAAACTGGCTTTCGTTAAATCAAGTCATCGTCAATTTTCAATGGTAGCTGCTGTTTGTCTGTCTGGCAGCACTATTTCTATTCAGCAGCGACGTTGCGTGAACAAAATATTTTACATAAATAATTAATTGTAATTAAACTAGCTCTTGATGTTAAGTGTTATTGAAGAAAAGGTGAACTAGAATCCCAAATAGTGATAACACGTCGTGATTTGCCCGAAAGCCTTGTGAAATTCAGAATCCGAGGAGAAAATAGCAGCGCAAAAGTGAAGCGCAAATAATTCACACAGCAATAGCCATAGCCTCGAGAGCTCGAGTGAATTAACGAGAAAACAGTGCGAGTGCGATTGCGAGTGATTTGTGTGTGCGTGTGTTAGAATTCGCATTTTACGTAAAAAGAAAAACACGAAAACATCTTTAATCAGCAAAATATTTGATGTTAAATCGTAGCAGAAGCAAATTGAACAAGTTCTTGCAGCTTCTGGCGGTAAATAGAAGGCCCCTCTCTTAACCAGTGCCTGCCCAACCCAAAACGCTTCCCCTTTTGACATTCACATTCACAGTTTTTTTTTTGCATACATGTATATTATTGTTTGGCTTGCCTTCTGCTGCAACTATTAATTATGCATAGTACACATTCATTTTATTTTTATTCTCTCTATTCCCCCTGGTTATCGAGCAGAGCTGTCGCCCTCCGCGCGCTCTAAGGTGACATATTAAGTATATGAGTGTTTGAAAATGTTGCTCATGTGTTTTACATATATTCGGGCTGCTCTAAACAATATTTGTGTAGTGGAATGTAAAGACCCAGCAATACCCCAAACCTCCCTACACCCTCAAGAATACTAACAAATGTCCACAATTGACGTTCGCATGGGAATGAGATGAATTCTGAGTCTGGCAACTCTGATCGACGGCCATTGCTTCGCAACTTGTTGCTTGCTGTCGCAGTGCGTCTGTGTGTTTTGGAATTTGTATTTATTTTCTGCGATTAAATCGTGAAATAGCGAAAAATGATATGAAAGCATATTAGGTCGCTTCCGAGGGCCATCACCTGATCAAAAACAAACCTGTACCTGTTAATCCGTGGCCGATTGGCAAAAACCCTACATAACTTTAAACTGTATACGTACAGACAGACATATCAGTGTATGTAGTTGTATCGGAAGCCGTATGCTTGGTCTGACCAAGTGCAACCTCTTGGATAGGTTTAGAACCGGATTCGGAGTGTTTAAAACCATCGCACAGCATAAAATTAAAGTGTGACAACTTCGACTTCAGGCCAAGTGCGCACTTCCAGCGATCCCCCTCCTCCACCTTTTATTTACAGTGTGTTCATGTGTGTGTGAGTGTCAGTGTATGTGTAGGCTGATCGGTAAATTTATTGCATGTTGTTGTTGTCATAATTTTTTTCTAATTTTGTATTTGCTACGTTGATTTTCTTTTCAACACTCCCACAGTGGTGGTTTTTGAATTGTGCCTGTAACTGTCAGATACAAATCAACTAAAAGAAAGAAAGACAGAGAAAAAAGGAGAGAATATTGCAAACTCAGATTTGTTGTGTTCGGTCGCAGCTGTTGTTGGGTTGGTAAGCGTAAGAAAGAAACAGAAGCAGTACAATATAAAGCTGCAGATAAAGCTGAAAGCTGAAAGCTAAAGCGTTATGGATAACGACGCGTTAGAAACAGCAACAAAAAGCCCGACAGCAGCAGCAGCGGCGGTGCCATTAGCAGAGCCAGCAGCAGAAGCGTCAACCAAAAACGAAACGGCCACAATTAACAATAATAACAAAGTCACAACAGCCACTAACGGTATCAAAGAGAATAGCAGTAACTTTAGTACAACAACAACGCCAGTAACAGTAACAACAACATCACCCATCGTTGTGACCAGCGGCATTGTTGTTACTCCCAACAGCGAGGTGAGTAATAAATGTTTTAATTCTATGTGCATATTGTGCTATGTCTAACCTTTAGTGCCCTAATGAAGATATATGTTGGGATGTTGATATCGAATTTGATATGTGTGCTTAAAATATCAATATCATTTATTTCTTAATGAGCATATCAACATCCCTTCAAAGCATATCAAAACCCAACTCAATAGAGCATGTTAAGAAATTGACGTCAATTATAAAACGATTTTATGTGTTAGTTTCCTCGTACCCAATACACGTATAGACTTCCTTGTGGCAACTACCTTAACGCACCAATGTATATCTAATCTTATCACCGCCAACGCTTTCCCGCATAAGCATACATACACATATATGGCAAATGATCGATTCCAATTAGATTCTTAATGTTTGACTTCTAAATCAAAAATCGAAATAGAAATCGAATATCTATCAACCAGAGCCAACTGTCAATGCATGTAATACCACGTACATGTATGTGTAGAGAGTGTGCACTTTTCTCTGTTGGCAATACTAAACTCGAGACTAACACCCCCACAGGCGGCAGCTCGACTTAGGCGGCAAGGATTTGCGCAGACCAAGGTAACAAACAGGTGCCATGCCAAGGATTTTATCTTTGTTTTTCGATTGAAAAATTTTACAGTTTGTTTTGGTTTTTTGCTTTGTTTCGTTCTTTCTTGCCTCTCTCTCTCTTTACCCCTGATAAATAGAAACAGCGTCCTTCAGAATGACTTTTTTGTTGCTTAATAATTACAGGCTAACAAGACAGACAAGGACAGCACACCACCGCGAGATGGACCGCCACCCACGCAGATCACCAAGGGTTTAAACCTTTCCACCACTCCGCTTGTGCGCAAGGAGAAGCGACAGAGCAGCACCCGTTACAATGTATCCAAGAACTGTGAATTGACGGCTCTCAGTCCACTCAATGAAAGTGAGTAAATAATATTGCATGTGTATGCATATGTATGAATGCACAATAAGTACATAAGTATGTATGTCTGATAATTAAAGGTAATTTCGTTGATATATGATTTGCGTATGCCGCTCAGCTGTTGTATTACAGTTGTTCGTTTGTTTTTATGTTTGTTTTATTTATTAAGCAAGTTCGCAAAGGTCAAGTGAGTGATGACTATTTTGTTGGATTTTTCAACACTACCACTAAACAACAAAAAAAAAAAGCAAAGCTTACATACATATATGCATCCGTCATTACGCCTGCCGCCCCATTCTTGACACTGCGCTCTCCCGCTGTCTCTCTTTTTGCTTCTCTCTGTTCATCACATTCATGTGTTTGATTTTTTTTATTGCTTACCCACTTGCTAATTATTAAAACGTTTGCCATTGGCATTCAAATTGTTGCCTTTTTTGGTATTTTAGTCTTTGTTGTTGTCGTATCGTTAGATATGGCAACTCTTTTGCAGCTGCTTCTGCTGCTGCGCAGTCATTCTCCTCGGTGCTCTCTCTCCTTGAGCTCGCCCACGGCAAATGTTATCGATTTTTCCTGTTGCCTGCCGTTAGCAAATTATTCCGCAGTCAACACGTCTTTGCGGCAGCTCTGCATTAAAAAATCAAATTAATTAATAAGGTTGCACAGCAGCAACATTTTACAGCAACAAATTATATAGTAGTCACTTGTTATTGTTGCCGAGCGTGCAAATACCGTTACAAAAGAATCGAATTGTTAAAGATTTCAGACACTGCTAAAACCGGTTGAATTCGCTCGATAGAAATTCGTAAGTGTTTTGATAGAATTGTGGGAAATTAAATTGCCTGACATCGAGTATATATAGAATCTATATAATTTCGCTAGCAATTGTCCCCTGCAACATTTGAAGCGTTCATTTTGTCAATCATTTATCCATTTTGATTTCCATTGATGCATTTTCATTTCCATTTCGTACTCATTTACATTCCACATATACATAAATAAATCATAATATATATATTGCAATTCCCATTACAGATGCTATATACATAATTTACGCTTAGAACGCAAACACAAAAGAAAAAAGTAAAAATAAAAAACAATATTAACTTTTGAGATAGTGTCGCAATTTTCCTACCCGTTGTTGTTGTTTTACAATACATGTTGTTTGTTGTTGTTGTTCATAGAAAATATATATAGAGAAATAGTGGTGCAATTAGCAAATGAAAACATTAAGCCAAAGTGCTACGTGTAATTTCATGCGATGCGTTTTGATTGCGCCGCAATTAAACCAAGTGGGGCACTAATGAAATGGTCATCGGTGCTATGTTGTTGACGGGTAACCATCTTAACGGCCCCACCAAACAGCAGCAACAGCAACAGCCTCGACCGCAGCAGCAGCAACAAACGGAGCCAACGATTGCCAACAACAATACAGGTGCAAATCCGCAGGTGCCACCGCAACCGCAGCATCAACTGCATCAACAACAGACAACATCAGCCGCAGCAGCAGCCAACGCTGCTGGTTACTATGCCCTTGGTGGTATACGAATACCCAAGTCGCCATCATTTCATAGCGGCTTAGATCAGCTGGCTGACGACGACGACGACGACGAGGAGGGGGAATCGGCAGGTCAGAGCGATAACAGCAAATTCAAGTTCAGCAGCGTTGAAGAACTGAAGGCCAAATTTGAGTTGCAGACACGTAAAATGCCACTGTCGCCACCGGAGGCAAGTGCCGCCAACGTCACCAGCACTACAGCTTCATCATCGCCATCATCATCATCGACAAGCTCAAATTCATCAGGATCGGCGCTGTCATCACTGTCGCAGGCTCCCTCATCCTCGGCAGCATCCGCAGCAGCCAGCTCATCGGCTTCTAGCTCATTATCGGCGGTCACATACGGCGGTGGTGCGAATTCGGCGGCCGCCGCTTTAATTGCTTCCTCATCGCCCTTTGGGTCACAATCTTCGACATCGTCATTGTCGCTATCGTCCGGCACGACGAATGTGCAACCATCGACAACAGCGACAGCAGTTATGCCCAATGCTAAGAATACGTCCAGCACAACAGCATCTGGAGCGGGTATTGGACCTGGAGCTGGAGCGACAGCGGTAGCAAGTGGCAGCGGCACATCGCTGGTATCCACATTGGCACAACACTTTTCGGCGGCCACAGCAACCACAGCCAG
This sequence comes from Drosophila funebris, assembly GCA_018901825.1. Taxonomy (NCBI): domain Eukaryota; kingdom Metazoa; phylum Arthropoda; class Insecta; order Diptera; family Drosophilidae; genus Drosophila; species Drosophila funebris. The sequence continues at coordinate 6,130,789 of JAEIFK010000678.1, forward strand.
TTCGTTGTTGAGCACGGCAACTGGCGCAGTTGGATCCACAGCCAGTTCGGCCAGCAACAAGGTTTGCAGCAATTGACATCCACACTTGACTCTCTCTCTCTCTCACACACACACACACACTTGATGCAACACCATCAGACACAACCAGACACAAGTGTTGTACACATAATGAACGAAATTCTCTGCTCTACTCATTTCATAAATCAAATCACGCAAACGCAACAATATCATCATCCAACAGTCACCCGTGAGCGCCGCCGCGGCCATTAAGAACATATTGAATGCCACTAAAAGTGTTGGCAGCAATGCTGTTGCCTCCAGTAGTAGCAGCAGCAGCAGCAGTAGCAGTGGCAACAACACCACCGCCACAACCACCAACAACTCCACCACCACAACTACTACCACCACCACCACCACCAACAACACCGTCACCGGTGATGTAGCAACCGAGGAGCAGCAGCAACTGCGCACGACGGTAGCACAGAATCTGGTCAGTGGCATTAGCATTTCCTTGGGCATTGGCCAGCGCAACGGCAATGCGGCGACTGTGGCGGCGTCATCATCGTCATCGTCGACGGCCATACGCCACAATGGCGATGCCATGGCCCACAATCTGTCGTCGCCGCAGACGCTGCAACAGCTGACAGGCAGTCCAGGACGCGCACGCGATCGGAATCTGTTTCATTTGCCACCGAACGCATCAACTGCGCTGGCTTTGCCGCCACTGCGAGGTTGCTATTGGTTACGCTCCTCCTTAGCTTCTTAGATCAATTTTTTGTTTTCAGTTTCGCTTGCTTTTGTCAGTTTCTTGTCCATTTTTCAGTTGTTGTTCTTACTGTTAATGATCTCGTTCAATTTGTAGAGCTTTTTAAGTTAATACCTTATTGTTTTATGCACCTCCCTTTATATGAAAATTATTAAACTCGCTCGATTCCGTTGCCTCCATAGAAACGCCAGCCCAGGAGCGTGAAGAGCTGTTCCTGCAGAAATTACGGCAATGCTGCACCCTATTCGATTTTTCCGAGCCGCTAAGCGATCTGAAATGGAAGGAGGTGAAACGCGCCGCTCTGCACGAGATGGTCGAGTATCTGTCCAATCAGAACGGTGTCATCACAGAGATTGTCTACCCGGAGGCCATCAACATGGTAAGATCAATCAAATCAAAATTTATACAATTATTATTATTATTATTATTATTTATTTAGTTTGCAGTGAATCTATTTCGAACATTGCCGCCCTCGTCAAATCCAAATGGAGCTGAATTCGATCCAGAGGAAGATGAGCCAACATTGGAATCATCCTGGCCACATTTGCAATTAGTCTATGAGCTAATTTTGCGCTTCTTGGAGTCGCCCGATTTCCAGCCAAATATTGCAAAACGTTTTATCGATCATCATTTTGTATTACAATTGTTGGATTTATTCGATTCGGAGGATCCACGTGAACGTGATTTCCTTAAGACTGTTTTACATCGCATCTATGGCAAATTCCTGGGCTTGAGGGCATTTATTAGGAAGCAAATCAACAATGTGTTTTACAGGTAACTAAATTTTAGCTGCCATTCACACGTAGCAGCTAAACATAATCTCAATTATCGGCAGATTTATTTACGAAACGGAACATCATAATGGCATTGCTGAACTACTAGAGATTTTAGGCAGCATTATTAACGGCTTTGCTTTGCCGCTCAAGGAGGAGCACAAACAATTTTTACTTAAGGTATTGTTGCCATTGCACAAAGCCAAAAGCCTCTCCGTTTACCATCCGCAATTGACCTATTGTGTGGTGCAGTTCCTTGAGAAGGATCCCAGTTTGTCAGAGGCAGTCATAAAGTAAGTACATCATTTCAATTCTTCAAATGCAACTTTCTAATTTTGGGAATATTCTCGCCCTGAATGCAGGAGTCTTCTGAAGTTTTGGCCAAAAACCCACAGTCCCAAGGAGGTGATGTTTTTGAATGAGCTGGAAGAGCTGCTCGATGTAATTGAGCCGGCTGAGTTTCAGAAGGTTATGGTGCCCCTGTTTCGTCAGATATCCAAGTGTGTCTCTTCGCCACACTTTCAGGTGGCAGAGCGTGCGCTTTATTATTGGAACAATGAGTACATAATGTCGTTGATAACGGACAACTCGCAGGTCATACTGCCCATAATGTTTCCATCGCTGAATCGCAACTCTAAGACACATTGGAATAAGACCATACACGGTCTGATTTACAATGCACTTAAGCTCTTTATGGAGATGAATCAGCGGTTGTTCGATGAGTGCAGCAAAAACTACAAACAAGAGAAGCAAATGTAAGATATAATTAACTATTTATATTAGTAATTAACTCAAGCAATTGTATTGTTTTATAGGGAACGGGAGAAGCTTCATCAGCGCGAAGAGCTCTGGCAACAGGTGGAGAGCCTGGCCAAAACCAATCCGGAGTGGACTAAGTCGCGACGCTTCAGCGATTGCCTGCAAATGTCCGATAGTCAAATATTGTATGATCAATACAGTGAGAATTGTGATCTAACCTACGATAAGATTGATCAGCAGCAGCAGCAGCAGCAGCCGCAGTTAAGGTCACAGCCGGCGCTAAAGCAGCAGTCAAATCCGGAGCCCAGAGAGGTGAGACAAGCCTTAGCCACACTAACCACACTACACAACTACTAACTGAACACAGTATGTTTGTGTGTGTATTAGGGTGCGTGTAAGCAAATGCGTGAACTTGAGTGTGTGCGCCAACGAGCCAAACCTTCAACCACCTGTATTTAATACTAATCGAACGAACGAACGAATGAGAATGCCTGTTACAAACAATAATCGCACTCATGTCAGTTATAAATACATGTTTCTGTATCTGTATCTATTTAATATATATCTATATATATGTGTACTTATTTATTGGTTTATCAGACACACACACACCCACCCACAAACACACACACACAGCCAAACAATATACCCTGCACTCTCTTCTAAAATATATATACGACCAACTGAATGTTCTTGACTAAGAGATACCCAACAAAATAACTCATAAGTTTACTAACACTTTAGTTAATACTTTAGATACATTATCTAGCGATGGGCCCAGTTAACAACTATGTACATATAAAAACGTCAATACATTTTGCTCTATCATCGAGATGATATCAATGATTATTTGATTATCATTCAATTAGCGGCTCTACCATATGACAATATCAAATCATATAAATGTTATTCAGTTAATTATATATTGTTTTCTGAAAATAATATTTAAACCAGAAAGTCGATGTCATTCAGCACATTCTGTGAATAATAACATAATTCAGCTATTCAAATGATTGAAAGCTATATATGTATATACATATAAGAGTCGAAACAAAATTCTAAACTGTAGTTCTCTATATTCATGTTTACCATTGCTCATAGTGTTCCTTAAACAAACAGAAAAAAATAGAAGAAAACAAAAATCTATGTAAGATATTAAAACAATTAGTTGATATATGTATGTTGTGTGTATTTAAGTATTTATTTAATGCGGTGCCCCGGAAACTAACGAAACTATCCACTCCTTAAGTTACGTCACAAGACACATTTAGATCTCGTAACTGTCTATCGTCAAGTGTCGTGTAGCGCACTTGTGTAATCGTAATCGTAATCGTAATCGTGCACGTAATCGTATTCGATAATCTCTGTGTGGGTTAAGGGGCAACAAGCCCCTAACATTTAAATGCTTTTACGTTTGCATTACGCTCCGCTTACTCACAGATTCGCGGGGGACGGAACAAGGAGAAGCCGCTGGTACGACGAAAATCAGATCTACCCTCAGACAGCGGCATCGTGCGCGCCCTCATCGAGCACAAGCGACCCGATGAGTACCTGACAACGCCGCCTCCAGATGCAAACAACTCTTAGGTCAACTGCCTGGTGCCCCCCTACCGCTCTGCCCTTCTGCAACCACTCGTCGGGCTGGTCCTCACGCTGGCACAGCCGCAAATGGTTCTTTTTAGAGTAAATACACAACACACACACACATGCACACATATATACACATACACACACGCATAGTGAAAACAAAAACAACAAATATATATATGTTTAATCGATGATTATTATGATAAGGGGGCTGGATGATGCTGAAAATAATGATGATGATGATTATGCTAATAATACCGATGATGATGTTGTTGATAAACTACATTGTTGTTTGTATGTTTTGCATTGCCGTCGGGCCTTTCGAGCGTGGCAACAAAACGATTGCAACACACGATTTCTATAGAATTACATACATATATAAAAATAAAAAAATATACAATAATACCTACAAATAAATAAAGAATTAAACAACCAATAAAGCGCTAAAGTCCCATTCTAAAGTCAAGTCAATTGCTTTCTGCGCTTCCCCCCATGGAACACATGCATAAATATACGTAATTGCATGCCTTCCGTCTTACACTCTCTACTCCATTATCTGTTGTTATTGCATGCATCTATGTAATTGCCGCATTATCTCTGAATAATTTGGACTCATTATGCTCTTACCATTTCAGTGAATACGTCAAAATTTGTACAGTTTTTGAATTGACATTGTGTAAGCTTAAGACGTAAGAAAGATCTACCACCTTGATTGATCATAAATACTACCTACACCACATACATACATACATTAATCTGTGTGTACAACTATTTCGTTATAGATGTAATACTCAAGCATACAATTATCCTGCGTTCCCAAACGGTATACGAAAATCAAGAAATTCTTATGCACTTTGTGAGCAATCCTAAGTCGCACTTGTCGTCGTCTTAATTCTTAACGCATAGTATTTAGTTCAGGACTTATGATAGTTAATCAAAATACAATATGTAGTTCGTACTTACAGCTACTATCGACAGTTATTATAGGACATACCGAGCTTATTAAATGCTAAACACAAAATGCCCTTGCAATAGATAGAATACACACTTTTTTTTGGCAGGAAATACAATATACAAGATACAGTTACAATATACAGTTTGTCATCGCAGGGGTATAAAAATACAAATATTAAACAGATATATGTGTGTATTTTTTGAGTTTTTTATTGTTTTATTTTTTTTGTTTTTGCTGTTTACTCTAATATTGAGTAAATTATTTTCTTACATAACAGTTATAGAGGAAAAACAAATACCAAAATATAATTAATAAGCATAAATAAAATACCACAGTTGTGGTAGAAAGTGGATGGTATTTGGATTCTTTTCCACATTTGATATGGCAACACTGGCATTGTAATGGATCCTTTTGATATGGCCTAACTTTATTTGCACTGGGATGTGCTCGCTTAGGTGCAATTTTCTTGTCTTTTCGTATATAGTTTTAATCAGAGACGTCAGTCCGCACTTTGGTCTGGAACATAATAAATTATAATTATTATATTATATGCGATTACCTTACCACTAGCAGCTTAATTATGTTACTATATACGCATATATGTATTGTAATTTGTTAAAAACAAATTTGATATGTATGTATATTTATGTGTGTGTGTGTGTTTATATGTATGTATATGTATGTATTTTTTGTATGTATTACATATTTGGGGGAGAGAACTATAGTATATGAATATCGGCCCAGACATCAACATTTTTTTGATAGGAGCTATTTCGAGTGGATTCCAAATATTTTATAAGCAGATGTTCCTTTAGAAAGAGATGTACAGTGAAACATTTAGTTCTCTGTAAGTTTCGGGCATTGCCACTTAATGGGAAACCTCGACAACTCCAACTGCTCCATCTTCATTATAGTATGTATAATCGCTTGATCATCAATATACGTATATCATCAACCACATTAACTCTGGAAATGGGATCGGAAACACAGACTTGGACTATTGCTGGTCGTAGATACTATTTCTATATAATTATATATACACATATATACATGTATATTGGATCCGTGTCAGCCAATTGTAATTGGGAACCGTTGCCAGGCACAAAAGTCATTCTATATATACGTATAAGACCTGGTTCCTGGCACGGATACTTAGTAAAAATATATTTCAACTATTCTATCAGTCGTAATGCAAAAATTTGACAAATTTTTGCTACCACTACCAAGTGCTGTATAGGCCAAGAAAATGAAAGGCTTCATTTAGTTATAGACACATATATATATATATTATATATAGAGATGTATTTACATATTTTTGGCATAATAGACACATATGGAAAGTTGAAGAACAATAAGGAAAGAAGAGAATTTGATAAAAAAAAAAAAAGATTTAATTGAAGGTAATGCAAAATTCCCTATAAAGGAAAACGGTGAAAAATCAAAGTTTTCAATATAAATAAACAAAATTTGAGTTATACAAATGGAGAAAATGTATAATTAAAGGCATATAAAACATAAACGAAAGTGTGTAATTTTTGTAAAATTATGAATAAAAGTTAAATCATGTCAAGAAACAGCCTTTTTAACACATCATATCATTATATAAACTAAAGCTACACCCATACAGGTAAGTATTATCATTTTACCTGGCCGATCTTAGCATTAAATATTTGACATCATCATCATCATCAGGAGAAAAAAAACACTTAATAGCAAGGAACATTTACAGAGCGGCTTAATTACATTCATTAGCAACTAATTACGAAAAGAGGACGTCAATTCATTTGAGATTTGGCCACTGAGCTTAGTATCCCTCTCCTTAATTCACTGGCACCTGAAGCGGTACAAGTCCGCGTGTCTTAATGGCCAGCTCATTCAGATGTTGTTGCAGCAACCGCTTGTTGACCTTTACTCTGCGAATCATCAAACAGAAACATGAATCTAGAATTGGAATCCACTGGGGGAATATTTAATACTCACTTGATGATCAGGGAGACGTAACGAGACTTTTCGGCATCACTGATCAACTCAGTCGGAAAATTGGGCACTGCCATAACATTTTTTAGCCAGACAGCCATTTCGGCTGGATACTTTTTGTTAATAGCCAGAAACAGGTCAGCAAATTTATCCACTTGCTGTCGCGGTGTCATATAACCCACACAAACCATGGCTGTGTGCATGATCTGCTCGCCGGTGGCCAGGATAACGTCTGTCATGTGCGGATGGTTGCGGGATTGCATTATAAAATGGGTTGTGAACTGTACGCCGGCGCGTATGGGTCCATTCTCTGGTAACGTCATCGAATGCTGTGCATAGTAGATGAGGCGATCATATGCAATTGATTTATCCTCCAACACTTGGGGCACCTTTTTAATGATTTGTGTGAGACAAGCAAAGAACATTTCCATCGTGTCTGATATGTTGGAAAAGTTCTGCTGCGGTGTATTCTCGAATAGCTTAAAGCTGTGCATCACAAACTCCATCAGCAGCTGTTTCATCAGTGGCTTGCATCCGTCCTCCTTGTAAAAGATGACAATGGCCTGTGGATATGTACATTGGACAATAAAGACAAGAATACTTCAGTACAATGTATCAGAGTAGTCAAAGAGTCTACTCACCGTCTTGGATATCTCCAAAGTGGGTGCACAGCAACGGGTCTGAAAGCTGGCCACAATGAAAAAGCATAAATCCTGCAGCATGGGTCGAAAACTGCTCTTCAAGTTGACAATCGCATGCTTCATTGCGCTGCATGCAGCCTATGGAAATGGATTAATAACATAAAATTCTCATCGTTTATTCTTCGCTCTTACCTCTAAGACATCGATCTCCTCCACCCACAGCTCAGCAATCTGTCGAAAAATGGGCATAGTTTTCTGCATAACCAACAGCACGGGTTGCACATTGTGTATATCCTTAAGCTCATCGTCAAGATCCGTGTTGAGTGACGAGAAAAGCGTCGAGATCATATTGAGCCGGAAAATTGTGCGTATCCGTGCCGCTGGTGTCTTCTGTTGTTGAATACAAGCAGATATTTAAAGAAACAATTTAATGGATTTAGCTTAGGATTCACTCACGGAGCCAGCTTGGCAAATGGTTTGCAGCTCTTCAAAGCAGGGACTGACTATAATGTCCAGGTAAGTGGGTATCTTCTCCGGTGGCAACAAACTCATTAGTTTGCCAATGCTGAACATGAGACGCACAGAATCAGAGTTCTTCATGCGACCCGTGCCAAGTGTTGCTTGGCAAGCGTTGAGCAGGGGTTCCGCATACGGCTTCAACTGCAATTGGCAATCACGACATAGTTCCTTTAGGCCCAGAGTTGCCTGTGCCGACATAGTCGAGTTTAGACCGCGCACCAGCAAATCTATAGCTGGCGGTATATACGTTGGATTTTCCATTAACCAAGAGCAGTACGAGCCAACTGTCTCTAGCGCAGTACCGAGCAGCTTGTCATTAAGCTTCTCATAGGGTATCTCAGAGAGCACGCGCATTAGTTTCGGTATCTGGCGATTCTCTTCGCCGCCAAAGTGTTCGGCAACCGATTGAAATGAGTAGATGCAGGCTTCCAGTTTAGTCCAGTGTGTGGGATGCGTTTGCAGCTGGGCAATAGCCTCATCCAGCATGGCGGCCAATATCTCCAGAATGTAATCGTGTAGCACATCATAGCAATACATCTGGAAGTACATTTTAAATCGTTGGTTCTGGAATGCAAACACAAGTGGGGGACTTACAAAAGTATCTGAGATATCTTGACGATAGCAGCGAAAGCATTCCAGGTCATCAGAGTTCCATTTGTCAAGGGAGCTTTCATCTGGTTGCTCGGATTTGCGGACCAGAACGGTGGTTAAATGAGCATAGAGAGGTTTTATGTGCTCCCAGCACTTGAGCTTCTCTTCTTCGATGGGCATGGCAAAGACATCGCCCTGCAGCATATACCAAAAGGCTAAGGCCATGGTGCTGCATGATTCCTCCACAGGATAAATACCAGGCTTATCTGTACACTGCAGTATCTCGTGTACCATGCGACTCCAAATGGCATTCAAATCCGGATCTGTGGCCGTAATACCGCTAAGAAACAGACTTGAGTGTCGTTCCACTGCCGACACAAACAACATGTAGATATGCACAATTATGTCCTCATTATCATTGTCCCGCTTCCATTCCACCTGTGTGATGCCGCACAGCGAGTCCAAAAACATTTTAATTAGCACCGCCGCTGTCTTGGGATAATTGTGGCAATCTGGTTGCACGATGACGCTGACCATGGCCTTTAGACAAGTCTCGGCCAGCTCATTCTCGTCGGCGGACATGCATCCTGCTCCCGAACGAATGCAGGGCCAATAGCACTTGTTTACCAGCTCCAAGAGTACTCCGCAGATGCTCACGCATTCCTCAATAGAGTAGCCAATGTTTCTGCATAAGTGAATCATAAATAAGGATACCGTTGGATGTTTGTTTAAGTAGCCCACCTGATCCACACGCTAACACACTTGATTGCACGTAACATATTGCCATGTCCCTCGGTATCCCATTCGGCGTTTATTTGCTGCTTCAAATACGTTTCCACCGTCTGCAGCACGAGCGGCACACGCTTGCCAATTTCTGCCCGCAAAGTGACGCGCTTGACAGAGGTATGAATGACCTGCGCCTCCTCGGGTATGCCCAATAAGACTTCTAACATTATCCAAAGCTGTACATCAGCGGTAACATTCGGAATGCGTTGCCTCTGAAACGTCTGAATGACCTCCTCGATAGCGTAAGGCCATTCCTCCAGCATATGCACAATAAAGGCGCTCAACTAAAGGCATAATAAGATATTACTGGTATATTCAACAACTGTAGCTCGAGATGTGCACGTACCGCGAGACAGAGGCGATTGAGGACCAGTTTTGGTCCTGATGCGAATTGCACAATTGTATCCAAAATCTTTTGCTTCAACTCATCTCGACTATCGGGTGGCACTTCGTTCCAATGCTTCATCAACTTGGAGTGCAATGTAATTGCGCCAAAAAATTGCACCTCTTGACTCTGAATAAGCAGAATATATTATTCTCATTATTATAAGTGCGCACTGAGATGTAATAATAAGGTTATATTACCTTGCCCAGTTGCATGAGCTGCCAGGAAAATTGCCAAGCCTGTGGGCTGGCCTCGGCCTTCGTCAGCCATTCGTGTGTAATGGCCTGCTCCTGTGATGTTGAACGGTAAAATACTACAACTGCCTCCTCCAGACGCGCAATATCGATGGGTTCTAGATCCATGCTCGAGGACTACTTATAAGCTGCCCAAATTGCTCAAGTCCAGCAAGTTTAGCAGGACTTGGCGTTTTTATTTATTATATTTTGATGCAAAAATTAGTCTTAACGCCTAGGGGTGGCCTAAGATTTTAACGAATCGACAATATCGATAACCGCTGAAATTGGGAACAATCGATAAGAGGGTCATATCGATTGGTTGCTCACTGCAAATCAATGACCGGCCAATTTGATATTTGTGGATCGCATCTTAGATCTTCATAAAGCTGCCCTAATAATTATTACTCAATTATAAAAAAAAAAAAAAAAAACAATTTGAAGTACAACATAAACTCATTTCATTATTCATTTGTTACAGTTCATAAGTAATTTAAATGTATAGTTATTTGATTCATTAATGTCGTTTACTCGACTGTTTGTTGAACTGCTTTAAAACTGAAAAGTCAGTTTCCAGAAGCAATACTTAAGCTTACAACTCTTTTCCAGTATAAAACACTCACTCTCCCGATCCAAATACAGAGTAAGTACTTCATTTTTGCATAAAGTAGTCATGGCTTGGGAGGCATACTCTACAGATTCCGGGTCAAGCATGGTTCGTTCCACAACACACCATTTAGTTGTGGACAATCCAGAATTCTGCAGCTCCAGCAGCTGAAATATATTGGCCAGTTCCTTTCCTTCTACCACTTGTGGCAGCACCACACGGCATTTTAGTAGTCCGAAATATTTGATGAAACTGCTAGATTTGTAGGAGCTCAGGATGCGTGTACCTTTGGTAATCCACTCACAGGTCTCGTTATCCTCACACAATACCCACAGTTGGTCATCGTATGCCGTAACCGATAGAGATTCGCTAAAGTTGAGCCGCCCGCAGCTTCGAGATGATTCAAACAGTCCATAAAAATGCTCCATTAGATGACTATAATCTGGTTGTTGCTCATCGATGTTTTTGTTAATAACAACTGCATATCTTCGATATTCCGGTTTCAGGGCTATGTAAGGAGCTTCCAGCTTCTCCTTTGGGTTTTGAATTGATTCCAACGTGGAAGCTTCCACCACTTTATTTGTAAAAGGAACAGTTGCCTGAGGTGCCACTTCCACAACTACAACTGTTTTTGGAATTTGTGAGGCAAGTATTGCACCTGATTGTGCAGGCACAGATATTTTTGGGTCTGAAATTTCCTGAACAGGAGATGTCTGCTTTATCGGGGTAGCCGTACTTGATGGTGGCTTACATCCTTTGTCATCCTGCGTGGAATCCCGTAGTCTACTTACAAACGATTAACATTAATAATCTATATTGATGTTATATAACTCCATAACTAATTACCTCTTTGTCGGAGAGTTTGGTTTAAGAATTGATTTGCGCTTAGGACTCCTCGAATCGTCGCTTGAATCACTGCTATTAGCGCTCTGATCCGTCGAATCAGTTTCGGATGACGATGAATGCCACGAAGTGTCGGAGTCGAGTTGCTCAATATACTGAGGTAATTGATCTATGGGCAACTTTTTGGCATCGGATGGTTGGCTAAAGAAGCTGGTCTGATTATCGCTTTCGTTTTTATTATAGAATTGCAAAAAGCAGAAAAACTTGTTGTTTGTATATAAAGAAATTGCGGCACCATTAATTTTGTCGCCGTCAATTTCTTTATTGACAACCTTGGACAATTCATCAAAGTTATCCAATATGCGATCCATCCTCTGTATTTCCTGTTGATCTGCCGGTATGTCCACGAATGATTCCAAATTGGTTTTCAAATCGAAAATTGTTGCATTATTCTCTATGCTGAAGATAAGAGGGTTCTAGAAAAATCAAATGATCAGTGATCTACCAAGAAAATAGGTTGATTTAAAAGTTACCTTTGAGTTTCCAGGATCCTCCAATTTAATTTTTACAAACATTATTATAATAAATTGAGTGTAATTGATTAAATATTGATCTTTAAGGATTAAATGTTCAACTTATTTTTATATTAAATGAGGCAGAAAAATTTATAACTGTAGTTATCTTACAGGGTTGCCATGTTATGAAACTTTAGGTGTTGGAAAGCGCGAGAGAATGGATTAACAAAACATACATTCGCATGGACGGTAAACAGTTCTCTTGTAAACAATATTTTAATATTGACAACAATTAAAGAAATGATAGCGCAAAAACGCGTATTGATTATTGACAATGGTTCCTACGAATGCCGCGTTGGATGGCACGACACGAACGAACCCGAACTGCGTTTTCGCAATGTTCTTACCAAGCCACGAAAGGATAGAAAAAAGGACAATCAAGGGACGGATGCACTCACGCCAGCTACCTCTGCAGAAGAATGCAAGGGCACAGGAGAAATACAAGTCGGCAATGACATAACGAACATAGAGGCAGTGCGCGCCCATCTTAAATCTCCCTTTGAGCGCAACGTGATAACCAACTGGAATCATCAGGAGCAAATTTTCGATTATATATTCACCAAAATGGGGTTCGAGGGACAGGATAGCATTGCGAATCCCATTGTACTCACAGAAGCATTGGCTAATCCCAATTTGTGCCGTCGACAAATGACCGAGCTGCTCTTCGAATGCTACGGTGTACCGGCTGTCTCCTATGGCATTGATGCTTTGTATAGCTGGAAGCAACATCAGCTGGATCATAAGAATGTTGTAGACACACTCATAATATCGTTTGGTTATAGCACAACACATGTGATTCCTGTACTGGCTGGCAAAATGCAGTTGGAGAACGTGCGTCGCTTAAACGTGGGCGGCTTTCACATAAACAATTATCTATTTCGGTTGATGCAAATGAAGTATCCAGTGCATTTGAATGCGATCTCCAGTCGCATTGAGAAGCTAGTACATGAGCACTGCCACATTGCGTTAGACTATCAAGAGGAGCTGCTCAAATGGGCACATTTAGATTATTACGAGTCGCATGTTATGAAGATTCAACTGCCCTTCAATGCAGTTACAGCCAGCAATGCTCTACTTACCGCCGAGCAGAAGCAGGAGAAACGGCGAGAGCTAGCACTACGACTGCTGGATATCAAGAATCGTCGCGAACGTGAAAAGCTACAGGAAGATGAGGATCACTTACAGCTGTTGCGTAAACTGAGGCAGCTCTACGAGCAGCAGAAACTACAAAAATTTGAGCGCGCCCTACAACAACAGCAGATTGGCAATCTGGAGGAGCTGGACAAGTTGATTAGTACACTGAGTGCGCGCATTAAACGCGTTAAGGATCGTGCCGCTGGCCCTCCACGACCTAGTAAACAGCAAGATAAACTGGATAAGATGCCTAAGCCGCCGGAGGGTGTTCCACAAGCTCAGTGGCTGGCAGAACTGCGTGAGAAGCGCGAGGAGCTGCTGCGTCGCAAACAGGCACGTCAACAACAACGCACCGAGCAGGGTAAGAGGCACACACATGCAGCTCAGGAACGAATGCGCATTATTTCAACGCTGGCGCGTAGTGAGAAACGTCGCAAGGTGAACGGTGGCGAAGAGGAGGACGACGGCTTTGGCATGAATGACAATGACTGGGATGTATACAAGCGAATCAATCGGTACAATGACGATAGCGACTCGGATGCAGAAAATGAGCAGATGATCGAGTACGAGAAGATTTTGAATCACTACGATGCCAACTTCGATGATGCCAACAATGCGGCGATGCAGGCGCTCAGTGCTGCCGAGAACTATCAATTGCACTTTGGTTTAGAGGAAATACGTGTGCCAGAGATTCTCTTCCAGCCCAGCATGATTGGTTGCTCTGAGGCAGGTCTGGCGGAGTTGATTGATTTTGTACTAAAGCTGTTCCCCGCTGATGAGCAGCAGCGCCTGGTGGATCATGTTTATCTAACGGGTAGTTGTGCGCAATTCCGTGGGCTTAAGGAGAGGCTGACAAAAGAGCTAATGGCGCTGCGTCCATTTCAATCCAGCTTCGCCATCTACGAGTCGAATGATCCAACTTTGAGCGCCTGGTTAGGTGCTTGCCTACAGACCAAAGAGGCGAACTTTAAAGATTCGCTGACAACGCGATCACAATACCAAGAACATGGCAGCGAGTACTTTAGGGAACACAGTGCGAGCAACGTCTATTATCCTACACCAAAAGATTAGCCTTTATTAAACCAAGAATCTTGTGACGAAATAAATGACTTGAACTAAAATAGTAACTCGGTTACGTCGTTTCCAAACAATAAATTCCAGGACTTTGGTACGGTCAACTTGAAGCTGCCATCGCCGCCATCGCGAAGCTGTAGAAAATCCTCGCATAGTTCGTTAAGCTCACGTACAATCAGAGAGGCATCTGTAGAGTTATCTCCTTCCAGCAGATAGCGGAATAACAGCATGACAGGCACCTGTTGTTCCGCAAATGCCTTGTACAGTTGCAAAGCATTGCCGCCGCCAAAGATGTTTTCCCCAGTGTGCTCCTTCCATTTTACAAGGGATGCATTTCCCAGCTGCGCAGCATGAGCTGCCTTAAAATTGTCACTGGCGCGATATGCCCAAGGCGAATCCTCGATGACCCGTCGCTCGAAACCGAAACTGCCACTGAGAATGATCACACGACGAGCTGGCTGAAGCAGTTCCACAAGAATATTTTGGAAATGTTTTGTGTGTCGTGCAATGAGCGGTGCTCGAAACTGTATAACCAGCAGTTTGTCTTCCGTCGATTCATAAAGCTCACAAGATGATACGCACTCATTGGGCTCATGCTGATAGGCCGAAGGTCCATATACCGGTATTAAGGCTGGATGGGATAAGCTTCCAATGCGTTTTAACCTTTTGGATGCAATCAACAGATCGCAGGCCAATTGCGCGGCATTGCCCACACAAATACTTGGTATGATGACTGTGTAATTTGCGACATCAAGTGTTTTTGCTTTATTTTTAAGAAATAGCATATTGTTGGATGAGTTTTGAGTTCTAAAATTGAAAGTCAACAAAAATATGAAAGTAATGTTGCAGTGTTGTAAATTACGTTATTGTTATCGATATTTTTAAAATAATTATCGCTCCAAAGACAACTCTGGTATGCTAGTATTTTTTTTTGTGTTTTTGCATTTGCAAATACAAATGCCCGGCTCTTGAAGATTCGCATGGAAAGATGTCCAACTCGGTGAATATATCGGTGGAAACAACGTGTGAGAACCAGATACGGGAAATTGCTTATGATGGCACCGAACTTTATCAACCGTGAGTGCGGCAAAAGCTGCAGTAACTCAACAGAATATGAACTTTTCTCAACAAGTTGCTCCACAGGCCACCGACGCTCTCTGAGAGTCTCGCGAAGTGCGCGGCACGCATAGACTTCAGCAAGACGTCGCTGGATGATCTGAAGAAGGAAGAGAAGTCAGCAGCAGCTGCAGAAGAGGAAAGCAAGGATGCCAATCAATTTCAGGAAAGCCTTTGGCCCTGGGATGCAGTACGCAATAAGCTGAAGGATGCTTACACCGAAATCTGTGTACTATCTGATGTCATATCCATTGCGAAAGACAAGCGCTATTTAGTCCTCGACCCACTGCTTGAGGAGGGCGATGACACCAAACCCATTGTACAGGTATACAGTCGTAAGAAGGCCATCTCGCAAGCTGCCCAAGTGCTGTTGGGTGGCGCTGAGCGAATACGAAATGCTCACAGCGAACAACGTAGCCGCAACGTTTCCGACTTTCATATTGAGCTGCTACGCCTACGTCAGAACTGGCGTCTCAAGAAAGTTTCTAATGGCGCCATCATTGGCGACCTAAGCTATCGAACGGCGGGATCCAAATTCGGCATGAGCGGCACTTTTGAGGTGACCAAGGCGGAGGATGCGTTGGACGAGGAGAATGCCGTGAATAGTACAGGCGCTTCAGCCAATTCCAGTGGCAGCAGTACCAACAACGGCATGCAACTTAAAGCTAGCTCCGCTCTGCGTGTCATTGTGCCCGCTGAATTGCAGGGTGTGGCATACATTAAGGTCATAACACAAAAAGATCAAGAGGATTTATGCACAGCACAGGTGCCTTACTTTTTCCCAACTAATCTCACTTTAATTCTCAATTTAATATTATAAATTTTAGGTAAACTTGATGGGCCATGGACCCAACATTACAGCTCAGGTGGGAGTTTGGCAGAAAACGCTGGAATTCGCACAGAACGTGCTGTTCTGCAAGGAGCTGTTCGCTCAGCTAGCACGTGAGGCCATTCAGCTTCAAGCGCCCATTCCCCATGTGGTCATTGGCAACCAAATCCGTGCCACGCTTCTGCCCAATATCCAGCTAATTATATCATTATGCCACTCGACAAGCTTTGATTCCAGCCAACCGGCGCCTATTAATGACCATGATCATGTGCTGGAACACTCACTGCATCAGCTGTTGCGCGAGGTGCACTACAAGAACTCACATCATCCGTTTCCTCATCCAGCCAGTGCTCCACTAGGGCCCAGCAAGAAACGTATGCTAGCTGGACCCACAGCCGCAGATCGCGAAGCTCTGCTAGACATGACGAAAACACAGACGATCCTCGAGCAGATCATTGCACAAGCGCAGCATATCTTTATGCGCAAGCGTACACAATACGTTCTGGACACGCTGGCACGCGATGTGAAGGATCCGCAAATAGTGTCTCACTGGAATGCAATGAACAGTCCCACCATGTCATGTGTGAAGATTAATATTGTGACGCATGGCTATGATGCTATCGGACGCACCTCGCTTGTCATACACGTTAAGGAGCGGTCACTAAAGTGCATCTGCCGCGATGGACGCGTCATGCGGCTTTCATATGAACCGCAGGAATTACGTGATCTTATTCTATGCCAGATTAATTCGCATCAGATTAGCTGCCTGGTGAGCCTTGCCCGATGTATGGCCTGGACTGTGCTCTCGAATAGCAATCATCTGGGCATTGGCAAGGTGGAACCTCTCGGCAATGCCAGCTCCTGTCTGCTAGCCTCACCCAACAGCGATCGCATGATTGCCGTACAGATACGCTGCGATCCACAAATTGATGTTAAGGTGTACATAGCGCGCAGTCCACGACAGGACTTCTTTCCCAGTCCACTGGTGCCGGAAAAGTTCTGGGAGAATCTGGGTGGCAATTTCAAGGAGGTAGAACATCGAGCTAAACTTTGAGTATCTTCATTTGTTAATTGCTTTATCTTTGCCTCAATTTACAGGTGCGATTCGACAAGATCGAGGGCAAAAGTTTTCTCAATAAAATGGAGTTTCTAATGGCATCGCTGACCAGCAACACGGCATGATTGCAGTACCATTAAGTTGTCTAGCATATTATTTATAATTATTAAAAAAGTTACTAAAGTAAGCACACAGTATGTACAAGCTGATTTAGGATTCAATTAAAGACAGCGCTTTAGAGCTGCAAGTTGTATGCCCCAAAGTTATTCCAATCGCATGACCGTTGACTGGTCTGCGGATGCGGATGCAAATGCGCTTGCGGCTGCAACATGCTGAATGTGTCCTCTAGAGAAACTACATTGGCGCGATTCGTGCTCTATGCAAAGATTATAAGTTATAAGTTATGTTAAGGACCTTCCAATTGAGAACTCACCCAACGTTCTAGATCACAGAAACTAATGTCATAGTGCGGACCATCATTGGACACTGGCTGTAGCGTCACTTGGGGCTGTGCCACACGCAAATAAAGTCCACGATTAGTGGAAAATAAGACCGGAACACGTCGAGATGGTGCCGAGCCGGCACCATTGCCAGCGCCAGCGATTTGCCGATAGGTTGGCAGTGTAGACGTTGGATCTATGGCGTTGATGTCTTCACTAGCACCTACGTTGCGTGCACGGCCCAGGCAACTGTAGAAACAGGACGCCACTTTGCTGCATTGATTTCACTTAATACACGGGAGATTGCATTCTGTTAATAATATGCAAATGCATATTGCTAGAAGAAGCGTATTATTGATTTTACTGTAGGCGGCGACGACGCTATCAGCACTGCCCGGAACTGACCAATGGTCAGACAAAGTAATTAACTTCCATATGAATTTTTGTGTGGGCCACCAAAGCGAATGCCGCGTTGCTCCGGCAACGCACCTCTGTCGTCGCTCAATTAAGTAGTTTCCCCTCGATTTCATACAACAAAACCTGTGCGTGTGCCACGCCAATTTTGTCTCTGTGTCTGATGTCTGGCTCTGGATTGGGGTCTGGGATAGGAGCACGCGTTTCTATACAAAATTGTGCAATTAAAAAAGCAACAGTCAGAGATCATTGCCTCCTGATGAGTTATTAACAGACTGGGGTCTAATTTAAGCTCGTTCAAACTAATATTTAATGGCTTTCGTGTAAATGTAATCTGTTGCAACATTAGCTTCAATTTTCCAATAATTTCTAGTGTTTTGATAACCTACATCAATAATCTGATTGCAATGAAATATATGATGTAAATAGAATGGATGATAATATGATTCGAATTTTGCGGCGATTATAATTAATAATTAATTAGTTGGAAATGTTCCATTCCGAATTGATGTTTAATCAACTAAACAACTAAAAATAATCAAAATTCCAGGAAAAGCGTGCTCATTAATTATTTCAAATTGTCTATTCTTCAACTCCTCTCCAGAATAATTTGGAACATACCCTTAGATTATATTTCAATTACAAACAGTTTTTGATATTTACTTTTTACAAATATTGTTTTAAAACTTTATTTCATTTTATATTATATTGTTGTTTTTGTTTCGTGTTGTGTACTTGTAAATTGTATATTTAACACTAAAATACTTATTTAAACATATTTTTTTTATTTGTTTTTTTATATATTCAATTGGGGATTTTTCAATTTTTTTTTCTGTTTTTTATTTTTATTTTTTTTTTTTATGATTTAACTTTTGCTGGTTTGTTTGAAATCTTTCATTTTGTTGCTGTTTTGTTTGTTTGTTTGTTTACTAAACGCCGCGCCATTACACATTACATACATTTATATAGATCCAGCAATTGAAACGCTCAAACTTAAAGCGTTGCAGATGTAATAATAAATTTAACTTAAATACTATTTAAGTTTTTGCTTTCGCATACGCATCAATTCTATAATAATTATTCATGTCATCAATTTGTCGCTTACATATTCTCAAATTCCGACACATTAAACATATACATACAATATTTAAAATAGAATTTGTTTTATGTTAAATTATGTTATCAATTGATTTGTGTTTGCTTTTGTATTAATGTAAAGAATTTTATTTTGATTTGTTTTTTTTTCTTCTTCTTTTTCTTTTTTTTTTTAGTTTAGTTTAGTTTTTTTTATGGTTTTTACGCTTATAAATTAGCATTGAAATCTAAATTCTACGGATTCTTGGTTTTATTTCTTATTTATGTGAATGTGCTGTGTCGAGAAAAAGATGCAAGCACAGACATATACTATTATAATTTTAATATTATTAATATATGTATATATACTACATATATATTATATATATATATACGTTAAATTTGATGCATAATATTAACATTAGCTGCGCAGCCACAGCCAACATTAACTAACTTTTGTACAGCTTGATTTTTTGTTTATAATATTCTTTTACTCAGTGTGATATTTTCAAAGTAAACTTTATCTTTTAGGTTAGGTTGCTACATTTGTTGTCTGCTGCCATTAAGTAATATATAATAATAATATATATAAATATATATATATATATATTAGTATGTATATATAAATATTTATATGCGTATTAAACAGCTAATTTTTAGAGTAGCTATTTTGCAATAAATATGTGCATATAATGCTCCACAATCTGTATATATGTATAAGTATTTATTTATTTATATATATATATTTATAATTATTTTCTTTTTGTTATTTCGCTGCCCTAATGCACAATGTCGACATCGAAGGAATTTTCAGAAATCGAAACAGGTGCACGAAATTGTTGTTGCCGTTCTCCAAACATGGATAATTCATAAATATTGCTCGATTTGCCAGACACCCATTGGCGGGCGGCAGTTGAAGGAACTTAATTAACAATTTGTTGTTATAAAATATACAAATAGAAGTACAATTTACATAATTCAAGAAACATCGACTACAAACAACAAAGACGAAGGCGAAGACGACGACGACAAAGTGCCAAGAAGTTTACAATTTGTTTTTTAAAAAAAAGAAACACAAAATAAAACTCAAACACAAACACACACACACATACACATACGCACAAAATAGATACTGCAATTGTACAAATCAAACAGTATACATATATATGTAAATGCATCTGCATGTGCGTGTGTGTGCCTGTGTGCTACCGACTACATATACATGTTCAATAATGCTAACTATCCTCTCCACACTTCTACTCCCTACCATATTATAAATATTTCATCTTCCTTCTCTTATATTCTTTTGTTTTTGTCATCCTCAATATTGCGCCTTTAAGACTTGCTAACAAAAAATTCTTGCTTGCCATTCTCACAATTTCTACAATACAATATTATTATTAATATTTATATACTTAAGTTTTATGTATATATATATATATATATCTATATAAGTATATGCAAAAATCACACAAACAGAAAATGTACATAGATGGTGTAGCTATTAAATATTCCATTAATGCAAAGCGCAAGTAAAATTGTTAAATTGCTAAAAATTAGTAGACAGATTGTGAGTGTGTGTGGTGTGTGTAAATGGAGGCTACAGTGTTGACTTGTTGCAACTAAACTAATCAAAAGACTTGCTAAACTTATTGTTGTTGCATTTACGATTACATTTAAGTATATTTGCTTATTTTTTCATTTGTGGTTTACAATTTCGTTCAATGCCATAACATGACATCCACTAACCGCTGGCGTTGCCACCTGGTCGCAATTATTACCGTTTCAACCGGTTTATTTTGAATTTGAATGCTTGAATATTAACTTTTGTTTTTTTTTTTCTTCGCTTATTATTTGCTGCTGTTCGGTTTACAATTTTACATATTTGCCATTGGCTTTTGTTTTGTTTGTTTTTTTCTTTTAGACTATTATATATAATAATTACTTTACTTTACTTTATGCTTATGTACCAAGGATTTTCACTACCGTGTATTTAGAAATTGAGTTCCTTTGCAAAATGCGCTCCAGTGGGCACAGTTGGATTGCCAGATTGGTTGTTACTGCTGTTGTTGTTATTGCTGCTGCCGCCGCTCAATAAATTGGAGGCCGCTGCACCAAGTGCCGCAGCTGCTATGGATGCAGCTGTTGAGTTGCTCGTCCCAGGACTATTGGATGCGGCAGCGGCAACGACAGCTGCGACGGCAGCTGCCACCGTATTGAGATGTTGCTGATGCTGCTGATGATGGTGATGATGTTGTTATGGCATAAAGTAGTCCGGATGATCTGTGTCTTTCTCAAACCGCTTGGCTTCTTCGTGCATGCTCTCCTTGATTTTGAGTATAGCCGCCGATTCGGTTTGATCATTTTCGCCTGGGCCGCCAAAGCCACCTAGATTATAGTCGCCCATTCCGCTTCCTGAGTCTTCACGCGGCGTTCCTGGTCCTCCATTAGCTGGTGAGTTCTTCATGCCATCGAGACCGGTACCATCGGGTCCTCCACCGCCACCATTAAGTACCGGACCCATGGAGTTGGGACCGCCGCCCATCGGACCCATGCCACCTGGACCGCCTCCACCACCGCCGCCATCAGGACCACCGCCCATAGGGAATTCTGGTTTCATTAGAGAGTACATGCTATCGCCAGGACCTCCGACGGGGCCACCTTGCGTATTATCTTGCGGCGAGGGCATAATGGGCGTGCCGGGGCCAGGTGGGCCATTCGAGCCAGGTCCGGGTCCATAGTTACCAGGCGATGACGACGAGTAAGCATTCATAGGCGCCGAAGCATTTGGCTGCCACTGAGGCGGTCGGCCCCCTCCTCCACCCATGCCCATTGGCGGCATACCTCCAGGGCCTCCTGGCGCCGGTCCACGCATGCCACCTGGTCCGCCATAGCCCATTGGGCCCATACCGGGACCGCGCGGTGGATTCATGCGCGGATTCATAGGACCCATGCCACCCCCTGGTCCCGGTCGTGTTGGATCCATGCTATTGGGCATCATTGGTTGTCCAGGAGGGCCGTTGAATTCATTACCCATGCCCTGCATGCGCACGCCGGGTCGTGGGCCGCCCGGATACCGCGGACCACCCATGAAAGGCGGTTGACCAGGCATCATTTGTGACGGCGGCGGCTGTGGACTCGAGGCGTGCGTTGGCGGCGACGGCCGCATTGTCGAATTCGGGAAAAAGTTGGGACCCATGGGTCCGCCGGGTCCCATTGGGCCGCCATCACCACCTGGCGGCATCTGACCGAGAGGGCTGGGCGCTGGGCCACCAGCATTGTGAGGTCCACCGGGTCCAATACCATTCACACCATAGCCGGAGCTTACGAAGCCATAGTCGTGGAAGGCCTTCGCCTCGGAGCTATGGTCGCACTGATCACGACGCTCTGGCGCCGCGCAGTACAAATCCCAGAAGACACACCACCAGGTGTGCAGGAATCCCGGCGGTTCACCCAGCGTTATGTTCTTCTCCCATCGGATCTCGGAGAGGAATGTCTGTGCCGCTTTCTGGGCGCCCACGTGCAGCAGATACTCGTAAACGTATAGCGCCAATTTTTCTCTTGCCTGCGCGTCTGACGGCACTGCGGATGTCTTAGATTTTCCGTACATTTTGTTTTTGTTGTTGTTGCTGCTGTGATGTTTTGTTGTTACACTTCTCGCGCTTATTCTGCTAATCCTTCTGGTGTTGTTGCTGTAACTACAATTGTTGTTACTGTTGTTGCATACACTCGCTACACTTTTGTGCTCGAACTTCCACTTCCACTTTATTTAAATTTTGTTTTATTATGTACTTTTCGAGCGGCGGCTCCTCTTTGCCTCCAGCGGCTGTTGCGCGCTCGTTTCGCTTTTTGGTTGCTGTTCTTTCCTCTTCTTATTGCTGTTCTGTTGCTGTTGGTGGTGTTGTTGTTATTTTATAATTGGCGCTCAGATCTCTCGCTGCTCACGCAGCCGTTCTCCGCCGCTCTATTGCTTCCACCATTTTGATATTTTATTGTTTTTATGTGTTGTTTAACGTTCGTTCGTTCGAAAGCAAAAAAAATCACTTTATGCCTTCTACTTTGATTTTTACAATAAACTTTTAGCGGGCTGCCTTGACTTGCTGCTGCTTGCTGTCGCCACTTCTTCGTTTTACCGTTTTTTTTTTTTTTTTTTTTTTTCAGGTATTTTGCCTGATTGTTTCTGCTTCTTCTTGCACAACCACTGAAAACAGAAAAAAAATATATAAGCAAAGAGAGCCAAGTGAGTGAGTATGCGTGCGATTGTATGTGTGTTGCAAAAAGAGTATGTGTATGTGTGATTGAGTGCGGCTGCGGCTTGAGCGCGTGTGAGAGAGAGAGAGAGGGAGCGCGCGCATTGTCGACAAAACGGCACAAGTGCTACACTGCTAACTAAAAGAAATGACCCACGTGACAACTGTCACTGCTGCATTCACTGCAATATTTTGTACTGTCTTAATAAATAATATAGTATTGTTAAATATTGTCACCATGGGACACATTCGATTCGAGAATAGGCAATAAATGTGAATTTTTGATTGTCAGTCAAGGCGTGCGCTAACTTTCGGTACTGACTTTAGTGCGTCGTTCGCTTGTTTCCCTATTTGCTCACCAGGTGAGTGATGCTCAGATTGTAGGTTGGAAAAGGCAAGAAACAGAACAGCAAGCAGCGTAATCTGCTGCTGTTGCCGCTGCCGCGCGCGGACTGTCAAATGCTTATATTCAAATCAAATTTCGTGTACACTGGTGTGTACAGTGGAGCAGCATCATAGATTTTACGTTTTTATTGACAGCACACTGACATAAACTGCGAGCGTGGCGATAACACCACCAAATGGGGGACAGGTGCATTGCGAAATTTACAACAGTTACAGGAAACTGAAAGAGCGCTTCAACGATCTGAATGATGTTTACATAAGCAATATCGCTAATGGTAAAAGCTTTTACTAACGAAAATAACCTTTTAAGTAGGTTTTTGATTTTTTCTTACGTACTTTCAAAGTTTGTTTTAATAAATGACATAAAATATATAATTTCTTAATAGCATTGATGTCCACTATCGGAATATGTTTAAATAATTTATTTTAGGAAGATCGTTTACTCTATTTCATAGAAGTCCATTCTAAAATTGACATAGCTTTGTGAAAATTTTGAATATCAGCATAATTACGATGTGTATTCTCACTAATGCTTCAGGCATGGCCAATTCACGCATTACGCAGATAAAAGTTACTTATTGCTGTTGTTTCGTTGTCAACTCACTGGGACCTATTCAAATTTGACTACATCACGATTTGCTTGGCAGATACACTTTACTATTGCCATTGCTAGTTTCTTCTGGGTGAATTCGTTGTTGTTGTGGTTAATCAACAGCAGCAGCATCGTAGCATGCTGGGCCTGCTTCTACGGGGGGCTAGAAAATACCGGTCGTCGACGCTGGCGTCGCCCAAACAGTAGTAAGTATGTGTGCACATGCATAGTTACATACATTACATACTACGCTACATACGATACGATACTATTCGATACCATTGTTGCTGTTGTTCCACTAGACAGGAGAAGACATCAACAGCAACAAAGGTATCGTTGAAGACGTCATCAAATTTTGTACGCGGGTTTTCTTTCTCTCACACGTTCTACATTTTACCATACAAATTTACATCCACAGTCAGTCACGAAACATACATATGTTTTTGTTTTTGTTATAGCGGTTATAGTTATAGTTACAGCGGCAGCAACGCTGCTGCATACGCACCTTGTATTAAACTATTTTATAGATATATGCATATGTATTGTATTATGTACTTGAGCTGCTTTGGGTGGCAAATGTTTTTATTGTTGTGGTCGCTGCTGATTGCAATTTTATCACAAAATCAACAAGAGAGGACGCTCACAGCGAATGATAGAGACAGAGATGGAGAGCAAAATACGGAATTTTATTACAATTTCATTGATTTTTCGTATTTGCGGCGCCTCATATGTTTTCGCGCAACATATATATATAACTGTTTATTATTAAACCGCGCGCCTGTCGACTTTTTGCACCAATTCTCAATATTGCGCTTGTATTTGCATTTGCATAAGTATATGTGTTTGTGTGTGTAGGTGCGTGTGTTTTTAATTTCTTTTCTAAACACACTTTTCGCCTCGCTTATTGTTGTTGCTGTAATTTTTTGCAAGTTTTCTCTTTACACGCTTTTCATTCACACTGCGCTTTGTCCGTGTATTCGTCGTCGTTGTCGACGATTGCTTTTACTGCCTTCACTGCTGCTGCTGCTTCTTCTTCTTCCACTAAAAATCGGCTCTTTTTTGCCTGTACGACGAAATTTTCACGGCGAGGTTTTGCGTTGAAATACATTTTAAATGAATTTCATTTCACTGACAAACACTGCGTTCACATTTTCACTTTAATTAATTATTAATTATTTCGATTATTACACAGCAAATTATTTGTATAAATATTTTCACTGCTACAAGTTGCGCTGTCGTCGTCGTCGTCGTCTTCTCGTCGTCGCGTTTCAAATGGCGAATGTGGTGGAAAGGAACGAACAAACCAACACTTTTTCTGCTCATTATTTTGATAAGTGCTTTGCGCGTAGATATGATAGTTGTCTCGCTCGCACGCACATTGTTCATGTTAGGTTGCCAGATTAGTAAATAAAGCAGAATAATAAAATTTACTCGCTAAAGTCTACTTATAATAGCCAAGCCACCAGCAACTAATAAAAGTAGTAAAAATGTTAATTTTAAATTTATGAAAAACAAATAAGCTGTACATTTAAACAATTGTGAGCTTTTGGCCAGCTACGCTTAATCTGGCAGCCCCGTTTCTCCGGCATTTTGCTCAATTTGTTTTTCCCCCATTCTTTGTACGCTCCCTCTCTCTCATTTTTCTTGTGTACATGCAGTTGTGTGTATGTGTTGGTACATTTAACTGCGAGTGCGTCGATATTGCATTCGGTATTGTTTCTGCGTTTAACGCGAAAAATAAATGGGTGAGTATATGTATATTATGTAATTAATGATATTTGCTTGTACATAATAAGTATATGCTCACACTTGTCAGTTTTTATTGATGTAGTAATATTTATTAGCAAAATATTGTCGCCAGGGATGTACAACTTATCGGACAATCGGTGTATCGTTTTACGAGCAATTGTATATCGAACTCGATTTGTACTAATTCAAATTTGATGATGAACTTCCAAACAACATATTACTTTTATATTTATTATTGAATATTGAAATTTTTATAACATTTTATCTAAAAATGTATGTGATGTGCTATTCTAGAAGGCAAATGTGTCTTCGTCGTATTGCAGACAGATTTTTGTAAATGCTAAAAGCTGTTTTTGAGCTTGCACAAAGCAGCTTTCTTCCGGTTGCGAAATAAACGTTTGCCATTCGAAATGAAACTTTTGGTGTTAATAGCTAATGCGCAAGAACATTTTGTCTTGCCGCCAAATAATAAGTGCCGCGTGGTATAAACAGTAACAGTGCAACTGCAACTGTACGCGGCAACGGTGTGTGCCACGGATTTCTAGTTACCGGATTGCAATTTTACTCCGCATTTCTCGTGCATCGTTTGGTGACGCGTCCGCGCTTCAAGCTCTAGCCATGCAGCTAATTAATGTTGCAGTATATTAATTATAAATTTCAATTAAAGCAGGACAACGTGTGGAAACCCAAATATCAAAAACAGTTAAGTTTCATTATTATTAAATTTAATTTGGTAAATGTAAGCACTAGTGTTTTGACTGAAAGACCACGTGATAGCTTTGGGCTATTTTGGCCAAGTTCATATTAATGTTTCTGCAGTTGTTGTTGCATTTGAATTGCTTTAACGTTGAATGTGCCAAAATGTAAACGCATCTCTAGAATATAGAATAATGCTTACAAAATGTTTAATAGGACTTTGGGACTATTTGTCGATTCCCTTTTGTCAATTTTTATTTGACACTTTTTATTGGGTAAATCGTTTGGCTGTAATCCTTTTTGCATTTCGAATTTATATGTAAGCGCTCATTTTGGACGACCACTCGACGACTGTCAGCTCCCAAGGGCAACATATTTTCTTTTCTTTTCGTTTTTTATTGCAAATCTGACTCGAATTCTGCCAGGGTTTGTATGCTGTCTTTCTGCTCTTGGGTTTGCGTTACAATATTTCCTTTTTTTTTTTTTTTGCAACATTCAGTGATTCCTAGTCCCCTATGCTAGTGTGTACTTCAACGCACATCATGAGTGGCATTCAATTAAGCTCGTTTCAACCGCATTGCACTAAAGGTCTTAACTATGGCTCAGTTCTGATGAATTAAATTTCCGTTCCTCGACAATGGAATTTGGCAAGCGAATTCTCATTCGAAAACCTGAAATTAAAAGAATTTCGTTCAATTTAAAATACATTTCCACGAAACATTAATTTATTGAAAACATTTGGATGTTGTAAGAGATCTCTTTTTTAAAGATAGTGTCACTCAGGCTGTTGTCTGATGTTCGATTTATTTATCGATCACAAGCGATAGTTTTCCAGCCGTTTCTAAGCATTGTATTGCAAAATGATTTCCATGCAATTCTCAGCACAATTTACACCATCTGCTGTATTAAACAATGATTAAATCTCTTGAGTTGCTGCAGCTGCTTGTGATTTGGACTTGAAAGCAATTAGAAGATGATTTGTAGCTGCTTGAGGGTAATTTAAATGGCTTGCAGCTGACAATTAAACACGTTACGAACTAATGTTTTAAAATAATATCAGCTTGTTCCAGCTTATAGCTCACAAATTGATAAGCAACTGACCCCAAGGCATTAACGCAACTGTGCGTATGTTGCATGTTCAACAGTTTCAGAATAACCAACAACGAGAAGCAATATAACAATTGTGATGGGGTTGAACTGCAGCAACAATGCTCAAACAAAGCCGCACACACATATCACTGCCAAGAGGAGCTCCAGGGTCGTTTGGTATTGCTTGATGCGAGCATATTTTGAGTGCGTCATGGTGTAAGGATGCAGTTTTGGCTGGGCAGATGTGGACAGACGCCTTTGGTTCGCTGCCAGGATTTATGAACCTCGCTTGAAGGCGGCCGTTTCCATTTCCGTTTCCGCTTCCGCTTCCGCTACCACTGCACTTTCAGGTTACTCGTAATTCAATTGCCATTTCAACACAAAGATGGCAGCTGATTTATGCGATGTGCTTTGTTCTTTGACCCACAAAAGTAGGCAACATTTATTACAATTTCATATGTACATGCGAGTGCAGCTCTTAAAGTATCGCAAATATACATATGTATATTGTTTAAAATTTCGCAACTGCTGCCCTCCGCAATATATAGAAATATATGTACATATATGTATGTATATTGGACCATGAATGCGGCTCATTATCGTTGCATTTAAATTTCACATAACGACCGGCGAACAATGTGACAATGTTATTCCTCCTTTCTCCATGCTGGGCCGTGTCGAGTGTCGCGTGTCATGGGAAATATTTGAAGGTTTAAGGTTCGTATCGCTTAATTAAAACGCCTGACAAAGTTAATTTACTTAAATTCTTGACAACGGCAAAAATGACAATTAAATATTTCATTAGCACTGCAACTCAGGGAATACGGCGAGCCGCACACTAACAACAACATTAACTCACACACACACACACACACAGGCACAGGCACATACACAGGCATACACTCGCATACATTATCACACGCGGCAGCAACCGCAGCGCAGAAAAGCACGCAGCAAATTGTTGTTTATAAATTTCCATAAACGCATGAGCAAGAAAAATACATACTTACGTATAAAGTCTTATATGTACATACATATATCCCAAAATATCGTGAATTAAAGCTTCAAGCAATGGCACGTTGTGCACCGTGATCCTTGGATTCCTTTGGGGGCCAAAGGCAATGTAAACAGATGCAAAAAGAGTTTCGCTGCTGACTTAAAAAAAAAAAATAAAATAAAATGACAGAAATTGGAAGACAAAGCTTTGTTGGAATGGGAACTTGGTCGCAGTGTTGCAACGTTGGCTACACACACACACACACATAGACACGTGACGGAAATTGTGGACTATATGTTGCATGCTTCCCATGCAGCGGGTGTCATGTCACTTGGGATGTTCAATCCAAAATGAAAGCAAAAAGAATAACATATTATCTATGGAAATGACAAGAATTAAAGTATAAAATAAAAATGCAAGTATTCAACATTTATATGTATTATTACCGAGTGAATTAATAGTTAGTTTAACCATTTAACTGTTTAACTGTGATTGCCAGTGCTACCACAACACGTAACTCTGTTCATTTCCATGCTCCCCATTTTGCCCTCCTGCATTGTGTTTGCCGCAATTTTGTTGCTGCATTTGCACTCCACTTAATGTGGCTTGAAACGCATCGACGTGTGGATGTGGCGGATGTGGCAGATGCGTGTTATATTTGCATGAGTGCGTTTTGAAGTCAACGAAGAGATCGGCCGTTGTTTGTATGCGGTGGGGCAGCGTTTTGCGGAATTCACAACCCATTCTGTGGGCGTTGCGAAGCCTATGCAGGCGACAGAGAAAATGAGAGCATTTCCAAGTAAACAAGCGCTATGTATGTGTAGCGGCATCACGCTACGTGCCACATGCAACAATAACATTTAACGCAACGACAGCAACTGCAATACAATCTTCTCATTTGGAAGAGACGCAAAATACGTCACATTCTCTGCATGCAAAATAAGCTGCACCAAATTGACGCTGGTGCCGGTCCACTTACTAAGACGGATCCTGCGCTAACCGAGCAACAAAATACACAAATACACTCATTCTGCATTGGGTATGATGTTTCTCAGAAGCATTCATTTAAATTATTTTTATCAGTCTTTTATTCTTATGGTATGCAATTTTTTATCCTTTCTCAACACTTGATTTTATTTCAGCGTTGCCATCTGGGCATTGTGCCAATTGTCTGTGACCTCAGAGCTCCCACTACAAACCAGTTATACCTTTTGATAAATTTATTATTTTATATTTACATATTTTTTTTATTATTTTGCTTATTACAATTTATGTATTGTTAAAAGGGTACAAAACGAGAGACGTCTAGAAGCTTTCTTGTTGAAGCAAAATGTTGCATAAAACATGAACAGTAAGGGTTTCAGGGAAAAGGAGTTTGCTGCTGCTGTGTGCTGTTTTTGTTGCACTTAATTTGTTTAAATAGTTATAATGATGCTATGCACTCGCATGCTCAAGGGTGATGCCAGTTAGTAAATGCATCGGATAATAAATATTGAAGTTATGCAAGTAATTAGTTTCTGTTAGAGCAGAGAAATTGAGAGAGAGAGGTTTAGACAAGCGAGTAATTAATTCGAATAAATGAATAAATCGAATGCTCCTGCATAAGCCAAACATAATGTTACTGCGAGCGCTGGCACACACACACATACACATACATACCTAACAGGTCTGCTGAGACGTAGCAGAGTGCGCTATCGCTTTAGAGTTGCTCTTATCCTTGCTTGCTAAACGAAATGGGAGAGTAGAAGAGAAACTTAGGATGCTCTTAATATATACATGCTCTTCAAAAACACAAAGACCGATACTATCATCACTTAAAACTGTCCTAGGCAGGGTAGCGACCAGTCGAGAAGTCTCCAATGTTTTTATGGTAATTTTATGTCGGACAAAATGAAATTACTGCAAATATTTTAATTGCGTTCTCTCTGTGTGAAAGTTGCGTTCGTAATGGGAATATGCGGAAAAGGCGGAGCGACAATGCGGAAAAATAATATTTAAGAGAAAGATTGCTAAATTTTTGCATCTAATAATAGCTAATGCGAGTACTGCATTTTATATCCTTAAGCTTTTAAGCACATCCTTGTCTGTGGCATGGAAAAGAGCAGCCAGCTGCTATCAACTTCCCGCTGCGCCTTTATGGCTCTTTTGCCGGTGTCTTTTACAGGCGATGCAACAATGCGGAACAACTACGGGTGAAGCAACAAAGAGGCACTTAATTAATTTTAAAGACAGATTAAAAGCCAAGCGTAAAACATGGCCAAGACAACGCAAGAAAATGTCAGGAACTGATGTTGCGTATACGCCAAGTTGCTTTCATCTTTGCTGCATCTTTATCTGACGTTGATTAATTTGTGTGCGCATACAATTAGTAGGGGATGAGTGGCATGGTTCTAATGCGCTTTTGTACATGTGTACTCAACTTAAAGTTGAGCATGAAATCGACACAGCAGACAAGGAGCCATTGGGGTTTACAGCTGAGTATAATCCGTCTCAATTGCAAGTCAATATGCTGAATGCCTGTTAGTTTCCATGATAAGAACAGAGAAACCACAAAATTGATTCAAGTTTCATCAGCGAGTGGCAAGACTTGATGTTAAATTCAATTACCTTTACCAATTACCTTTAAGTCGTGACCAAAGTGGATTTAAAACTTTTCAATTGTCTTTTGCGTCAGAGTAACATCAAATTGATTCAGATGTTGATCACAGATGCGTATCTATTGTGAGTAATGAAGCGAAGAGGATAGTATTGACATTGTACTCGTTGAGGAGGTTAAAAGTTCTAAATTAAAACTGATTAGAGACTATCTTCTAGTTGAACATTCCGTACAATTCTCTGCTTTTAGTTGCGTGCTCTGAGAACCAAAACTCAGTTCAAATATGTGGCAGTAAAAAGAATGGCCCAAAAGTTGTTAGCCACAATATTCGACCCGCTTTCAACTTCATCAATAACAATAGAAAACCTGGGCAAGTTTTCGCTTACCAAAGGGAATATGAAATGAGCAACAACCATAACGACGCAGTCAACAACTTAGTTAGAGTTTTTAGAAAGTTAAGTAAAAGATGATGAACTATGTACATAGGTACTAAATTGGACTCAAGGTGTTGCCGTGAATTTAGCAACTTTTTTTCAAGTAAACAATGATGAAGTTGCAAACGACTTAAACTTCCAGGCCAACTGGAATTGGATTGTTGTTTGTGTTGCCTTGTTTACAATATAATTTAATGTTCTCATAAGATTGATAGCATGCCTTGTTGATAAGGTTCTTCGGTAATTATGTTTTCATTGGATTTTCAATTTAATAATTTATTATACGTCATCTAAAGCAGTTAACATCAGTAATTAATTCAAGTATAATTGTTAAATATTTATAATGTATTCAATTTAAAATATAAAATGAATTTCTAAAGTATATAATGAATAATTTGAATTTTTTGCGTATTAATGTAATTTTATTAAATTGTAACAAAAGCATTGAATTTCAATAAGCAATAAATTAACACATTTAAATTCATATTAAATAATTATACAAGCATGATAAATAAATATTGTGTAAAGAAATTATAAATTCAGAAAATGGTGTTTTTTACTATTTAATTTTTTATTAGTTTATTTTGTTAATGATGATAATTGTTCTATGGTAAATTTAGTTACCCCACTGTCAGCTTCAACTATAAACCAGTTGCTCTGAGCACAACCGAGATCTCTCAACTCATATCACAGGTCTTGGTTGCTGTACAAACAGCATCGCTGAGCAGCCCACAAGGTTGCACTGGTGGTTAGCATGAGACGTGCAGCTCTATCTCTCTTTGTGACTCTCTTACTCTTTCGCTTACTCTCTCTCGCTCTTACCGCTAGTTGTGCACTTAATAATTCATAAGCATCAATCACGAACAGGGCTCGAAATGCATGCCAACATGGACTCTGTGGAATGGAGCCTGTCATTTGTCTGGCCAGGCTGATGAGTCGTTAGAAGCTTTCCATTGCTCGT
Source organism: Drosophila funebris (assembly GCA_018901825.1). Lineage (NCBI taxonomy): Eukaryota > Metazoa > Arthropoda > Insecta > Diptera > Drosophilidae > Drosophila > Drosophila funebris. Next base: position 6,163,693 of record JAEIFK010000678.1, read on the forward strand.
TACTGAGCTTCATATGGACTCGAAGAGCATCTAGCACTGTCAATGGCATGTGCCTCATTTGTATGTGTATTTGTGTGTGTGTGTGTGTGAGTGTGTACTTGCGGCTCTGCATTAGTAAACATTTTGTTGTCAACGCTCGTCATTTGCCGTCATCCCTCTATGGAGAGTTGTCAACGCTGCAGTTGAAAGGACTCCCCGCGAGGGAAGTAGCTGGTGAATGCTGATGCGATGCAGTGGAAGAAGAACAGAGGGGGAGGGGGTTTAAGTGTAAGTGGCAGGGTTGTGTATTCAAGTCTTCTCTTCAGTCTAATCACAAAAAGGCTTGTTTTAATGGCTTTTACTGAAATTAACAAATAAGAGTGCTATATTTGGCGAATACTCGACGAGAAGATGATCTACATTGTGTTTGGGAAGTTAAAATTTGTAATATTGAGCTAACAAATACAAATATACGTATTAATGAATATAATGAATGAAGGCAGTTATGATTTAAATTAAGATTCAAGTATTTCCTTCATAACTGCCTCTCTTTAGTGGGTATACCCTATATGATCAGTTTAAATGCCACAGGATATATATAATACATTAAACACAAAAGTCGAACGAGCAACGAGCACAGAATAAACATAAACAATGCCTTTCACACACACATAGAGAAAGGAATTTAAAAGTTGTAACAATCAGATAATTAATGATGCATAATGTTTAACTGGTAAATAAATAGTACTTACACAAGGCAAGCGAAAAGCTCTGCATTGTTATTCACAGTTTAAATAGTTTATTGTAATCTGCCAACAATTCAGTCTTTAGTTCCAGACACAGACAAAAGGCTAAAGAGAAATGCGAAATTAAAACACGTAAACGCAAAACCGAGCTCTTTAAATCTTTAAAGAGTGAAAATTAAATGGAGTATAAATTTTATTTATATTTATTCCACATTCTTTACATTTTCGGTTATTTATTGCAAAGTTATTTAATGCAATTTATGATATTCATTATGAAATTCAATACATAACTTTAAAACATAACTTATTTGAATTAATTTGGCATGTAGATTCCTGTATCACTGCAGCTGCTCGCTCATGCACGCTCTGTTCTCTGCAGTCAGCTTGCCTAACTGATCACACACACACATATATAGACAATTGTTGTAGGCAAACACTGCAGAGCGCTCAGACAAACACCAGCACATGCTTTCCCCTGTATACATACAGAAATATTAATGTGCTTGCTCTTAGCGAAGACTCGTGGGAGAGAGAATATACAAAAACATATCGGCAGCTCTCTGCAACGCTTTCTGTGCTTCGCTGTTTAACATTTGATTACAGCTTGTTTAATTTAAAATGTAAATTAACAGAAATACAAACTTAGCTGAAAATCAAATACTTTTTTAATATAACTATTATTTTTGGAACTTTTATAAACATAATTTCTTTCTTAACTGACAGTTATTTGCAAATATAAAAAATATTTTAAGTATAACTTTTTAGAAATTATTTAGCTTAACATTAGCTATCAAATGCTATTAAATACCGAGGATGACAGACTCGATATTGATGATATATACAAACACATTCGACATGACCAAAACATTAAACATTATCTCACACATGTAGAGCCATTAATCAATTCGAATAACAATGTAAATTGAACGCATTGCATTGAATCCAACAAAAGGACAATAATAATTAATTCGATTAAACGAAAGTGAATGAATTCAATCGACAAATGTAAGCTGTGTCCTATTCTGACCCGAGGCTGTTGTTGAAACATTTATAACCCCATACACGTTCGAGTAGAAAACAAGCCACAATACAAATCGCTGACCACACAACATCCCAAACGGAGAATCACGTTTCCCATCTACAAGTATGGTTTATGTATTTGTTGGGCATGCTTTATAGAAATCACTGAAACAAGCCACAAAACAAAGTATCTAAAAATGTCTGTCGACTGCGCTGAAATGCAGGAAAAACTCATTTCAAATTATAAACACGAGCGTCATGCGCCGTTTTATGTGTCCCAGGCAGCCCAGGAAAGCCGTCCGACAGGCTGGCAGGCTGGCAGGCTGAATCTGTCGTGGCACACACAGAACGATGCAACAAAATGACTACGACTGCTGCAATTGACGGTTGCTGGACTATTAGCTACCCTATATGTTCAAATAAATAAGTCTTAACGTGTATCTATGTAACTTCTATCATCAGTTTTAAAGAAATATATTTACAAATGTTCATGTTAAATATTTAACAGATAGATAAACTGCTTGTTAAATTCTACAGCAGAAGATGCTGAGAGTAACTCGAGGCTACTACTAAATATATATATAGCTACTTTAAATTATTTCTTGTTATACCCTTAGCTATTTACAGGGTATCAATGTGTCCTTGCTGTGGATTTGAGCATAGCATTTATGCAGCTGCTATTTTTGCGCGCTGACAAAACTAAGTGTTGCATATTTAAGGGCGCTGAGATTTGTGTTTCGCCCTAAATTATGCCCTCTCTCTGTCTCTACACATACATATTTCGCTCTGTCTCTGTCTCTGTCTAAAGTTTTGGCCAGTTTTAATGCACTTATGAAGTAGATAACTAAAGTACGTTGTTATTATTATGTGCAATACATTTGGCCAGCAAATGGCAATGCGGACTATTTGGAAGCCTGAAAAACTTTGTGAACGTGACAGAATTTGCCGTATTTAGGGAGTCTCACTTAGTGGATCAGTTCGGTGTCCAGGACGGGGAGATTTCACTTCCATCGTCCATTTTGCGCTACAATTGTCGAATAATTTGCAAGTTGATGTGAAAAGTTTTCCAATTGCAATTTATGGAGGGGAAAACTGGCGAATGCAAAGCCTCGCTGTTGCCAATTTCTGTAGAAATAGAAATGAAAAATAAAAAATATAAATACATTTGTATTTTGAGTGTACAATGAGCAATGGCACTTGCAAAATGGGTTAATTGCCTTTGGGGTTTCGACCGAAATTTTGTGGGCGTGTTAAGCCAAGGGATTATAAATTGAATGCAACATGATTTATCACTTAAACGATACATAAATGATGCACAGTCCTTGAATGGCGAGATATAACTGAAGTGAATTACAAGATTTGCATAAGGCATTTCTTGTTGTTGTTTTAGTTTCTTTCTCTTTTCAATATTTTCATAATATTTCAATGTTTCTTTACACACGCGAGTGAAAGCCAACCCCAGGGTGCATTCAGAATTTATTAGCTATTGAGCATGAGATTACTTATTGATTTACTTCAAGCATTATCCACATCCACTTTCGACTCTCGCTCTTTCTCCATTTCTCTACGTTTCTCTTTCTTTTCCCATTTGATGTTTTACCTGTAACCCCAGTGCATAAGCAGCCCATCGACTCGACTCAACAACCGGCAAATCACTCTTCTCCACTACCATTCCCTTTGCCTTTGCCCTCTCTGTTCCATACACATTCCACTGAAACTTAATACAGAAATATTTGAACGCATAGACATGCTTAAGTTTTCTTACTTTCCTTCGGTCTTTAAGAAACTTTATGTTATTCCCAACCAAACTGTTCAAGCTAATAGACGTTAATAAGCCGTTAAATTGCCTAATTACCGATTATGATTCTCGAGCGCACGATAAAGCACAGAGATAGGTACAGGTTATAGGTCAGCCAGAGAAAGGAGGAGCAAGAGGAGAAATTGGTTTCACTATGAAAATATTATTCAAGCTTATGGACTCCACTATGCTGGCAGCAACGAGTAACTTTGGCTTTAACCCTCGTTAAGTAAGTTTAATGCAGCTGCCCAATTCTGGGTGCCAAACAAAATTGTTGTAACTTCAAGCAGAATGCAGGGAATGCAATAACAGCAGCACAACAACAACAACGACAACAACAACAGCAATAAAATCATAAATAGCAAGCTAGAGTGCATTTTAAATCGGACAACAGCAACAGCAACAACAACAACAATAAGCAAAGCCGCTTTAAGGATTTTTGAAAATGTTTCCGCTTTTTTTTCAGCATACTCATACCTGAGTCATAGGGTAGATAGGGTATACCTAGCTTGTCTTATATATGTGGTAGCTTAAGTATTTCTCAGCTAAAACAAGTACAATATATATATATATATGTATACAATATATATAAATCAAATTTAAGGCAATATATAATTTTAAAATATTTATTCGATTCTCTCCAGAGTCAACTTATTAAAATTATGGGGTATTTTCTAGTCGTTCTAGCTCGTTTTAATTGTCCTTTTTCTGTTGTGCTGGTTGCCCTTGCCTCTGGCAAGCTGCCAAATTGTGTTGTGTTGTTGTGGGCGGCTACCAGCTGGGGGGCGTGACAGCTCCGGTTCACAGCTCACATTGCTTTGAAATCAGCTCGGAAAATGCGTTGCATAAATTGCAACAAGGAGTCGAGGCGTCGAGGAGACGAGGAATGTGTGCCCACATAGACTCCCCCAACTGCAAATTGGCCCTGTGGCTGAGGAAGCAATTAAATTTCATTTTATTAACTGCTCTGCAAATCGTTGAAGCTGCACTGTGTGCCCAATTAGCACGTTGTCCATGTCCATGCTGTCCTAAAATACGGAACAAAAAGCCGCATAAAAGCATCAAATGTCAGAGAATCGGCATGAATGAGAATGGGTGAGCAGACAGTGTGGCGTCCAAGCAGAGACCACATTAGATTGACACCCCCCGCAGGCAAGTCTGACTTTTGTGTTATTTGTCGTGCTTTGTTTTTCGAGCTATATTTACATAGAGTGCCACGGAGAGTGAGTGAAAGACAAAGGGACAGAGAGAGAGAGAGAGAGGAAACATAACCCACAAACGGACAAAGGCAAGAGCACACTTTAAAGGCTGATGTACGGGATTGGGGAAAGTGGCTTGAGTTTGAGCTCGAGGCTTATGTGTGTTTTTCCTAGAGTCCAATTTTTGGCACAAGCCAACGATAAGTCACATTCTGGCAAACACACACAGATGCAATTCAGAGCTGTGGCATGTAGCATGTAGCATGTGGCATTGAAGTACCAGCCAACTGGGTCAACAATTGGATTTTGCTCGTTGTTGGCAAAATGCAGCTTGTTATCCCCAAATTGTAAACCGTTCAGACTGTGCATGAGTTATGCTGCAAGGGAGTGCTTGCCATCGATGATCGTTGATGGACATCCTAAAATGCATGCCAGTAATGTTTCACTCAACAAGTTGCATGTGACAATTGCGACTCTGACAGACACTTAAAGACTTTTAGTATATTCTAAAATACACGATTTATCGATTAATTTAAAGAATGGTTTATCGCTCTCGTTAAATACTTCATATATTTGCTACCACATTTAATGTAATTGTATTGTACGTTTTTGATTAGTATCAATCAAAATATAGAAAAATGCAATCTTAGCGGGTTTAATTTTATTCAAATATATTTAGATTTCATAACTGCAACTACAATTACCTGATCAAATTGTAGTTGCAGTTATGAAATCTAAATATATTTGAATAAAGCAGGATGAGCGTTGCCATAGGTACAACCCATTTTAAGGTGGCAACGCTGCAATAAGCTAATGATATCCGAATTTGAAAACATATGCATGCATTAGTAATACAACTAAAGTATAAGTGTCTTAGAGCTCAATTGAATTACATTACATTTAAGATCTAAGCTGCTGCTGTAACCAATTGATGCAGGCTCCGGATGCATAAGACAATGAAATCCAAACAGTCTTCACTTTGATGATACTTTTCAAATACTTACTCGAACAGCACTTGAATTGTCTGCAGAGTGCCCACAAAGAGTTTGAAATGCAATGGCACGAACTCGTATTTGCCTTAACGTGAACTTTGAGCCGGGAAAAAGTCAATTCAATATCCAATAGACAGCTGCATATTGTTCCATTTCCACTTGAACACTTACAATTGTCGGCTGTCAAAGACGTGTCGATGTGGGGTCATGCCATCTTTTTGCGAAATGAGTTATATGTATGTATATGTGTGTACACATACATACCTAGCTAGTATATAAGCATGTATATATATATAATATATGTATGTGTACTTATGGCTGTATGTCTCATTTAAATGAACAGGCAGTTGTGCCTATTTAAACGAATGCATTGAAAATCAGCAGCCAAAGCAAACACCTACCTCACACACACACACACACACACATATGCACACACACTCAGATGCGCGTCCTCTTATACATGTGAGAGTGCACACTCCATGGCACACAAAACAAAGCAACAACCACAGCAACTCTTAACCTCAATGAGCCTCCGCTACTGTCCGCAATGTGGCGTATGAGTAACGCAACTGCTGTGGTAAATGTTATAGTACAACTCCAGGGGCTACTTGTTGGTTACTCAAATATTTATAAACAGCAAAGAACTGCTTGTGCTGTTGTTTTGTGCTCTAACGTTGTCTACTCTAACGTTCCACCCCTCTCTCTCTTTTCCAACGCTTTCCTTGCAGATGCACTCAAATTTGCTGATATTTATTTGGCGCCGCAAACTTTCTTTTCTGCTGCTGGCCTCTGGCCTGGTTTTGCTTGGACTCTGGACATGGGCCATACTTATCGATACTACAAAAACGCTGCCAGCATACACACAACAGACAGCGCAGTCCAGTGAGGCCAATTATCAGCACGTTCATATTATCCAGAAGCTGATTGCACAGGCGAATCGTGTACTGCGCGCGGAGCGGCAAAAGGAGAACGCTGATCGATCGCCGCCGCCAGCGCAGCGTTTGTTGGGCAACGTACGCTTCGTGCGTCCCACGCAAGCTAAAAAAGCGCCACTACCGCTGGCAGAGAGCCTTCTATTCGAGCAGGAGCGGCTGAAGATACTCGAGCAGCAGCAGCGGCAACGCAACGCAGGAATGGAGGAACTAAACGCGAATGCAGAGGATGATCGCATGCTCAGTTCTGCAGAACGTCAGACCCAGTATGAGCACGAACTACAACGTATGGGTGTACCCACTGTGGCGGGCATTGGTCCAGATGGGCCACGTGCACCATCTGAACGTCTAGTGCATCTGGATCTTAAGGGCGCGCCACCCAAGCTGAGTTTCCTCAAGCAACTACTGCCCGTTCTCCGAGCTTTAGGCGCCACAGGGCTACTTATCGAGTATGAGGACATGTTTCCTTACACCGGCGCACTGCAACCACTTGCTGCGCACAATGCCTACAAGGAAAGCGAACTGAAGGTAATCTAAATCTGCATTTTGTTAGTAAATATTTGTATTCAGTGCGTTATCGATAAACTGCCTTTTGATCATCGATACACATGGCCAATTTTAACACATATTGAAAGTAGTTACTGAACACTTATGGCGTTGTTGTGTTCTGCTCATTATCGATTAATAGCTTCGATAAATGTTGCCAATTTGATTATTTGAATTTCACTAACTGTTCACTATTTCTTATTCCCCTTATTTCTCATTCCCAAGGATTTTCTGGAGACGGCATGGGTTGAGCATGGACTGAGCGTAATGCCATTGGTGCAAACATTTGGTCATTTGGAGTACACCTTGAAGCTTTCCGAGTTTGAGCAGCTGCGTGAACTGCCCGAGAGTCCGCAGTCCATTTGTCCCAGTCGACCACAAAGCATGACATTGTTGGAGCAGATGCTAACTCAGGTGATTGAACTGCATATGCGACCCTCGGCCAATGCCACGCCCTCGACGCCTGAGCTTCCCATTAAGTTCACCCATTTGCACATCGGCTGTGATGAAGTGCAGCGTATGGGCGAGTGTTCACTGTGTCGCCAGCGGCTACGCAGCGAAGTCTTCTTAACCCATGTGATTAGTCTGGCGCACTTTGTACGTCGCCGTTGGCCGCAGCTGCACGTGGTAATCTGGGATGATCAGCTGCGTGATATGACATTGAGTGAACTGCAGAATTCGCAGATTGGCAGCTATGTGGAGCCCATGGTTTGGGTATATGCCAATGATATATATCACTTTATTCAGCCCCAGCTCTGGGATACATATTCAAAGGTATTTCCCAGTGCTTGGGCTGCGTCCGCGTATAAGGGCGCCTTCGGGGAAAGTCTGTTGGTGCCGCCGCTTCAACAGCATCTGGAGAATAACATACGTTGGCTTGCGGTGATTGCCAAGGAGGGAGGGCGGTTTGCCAAGGGCTTGAGAGGATTGGCACTGACTGGCTGGCAGCGTTATGATCACTTTGCCGTGCTCTGTGAGCTCCTGCCCGTGGGCATGCCCAGTTTAATGACTTCTTTATCCACGGTATCCAAAGGTTACTTTAGCACCAATCCACGCGACAACGAACTGTTGCGTGTGTTGCGCTGCGTCTTCCAGCCGGATAGTCGGCGTTCTGGCCATCCCTGGCTGGAACTACATCCAAATGCACATCACAGTCAACTGTTTGCCGTGTGCAGCTATCCCGGTCATCTAGTCTTTAAATACGCTCTCCGCTTGTATGACAAACTGGCCGAAGTTGGTGCCTATCTGCAACAGACGAGAGATCACAGTGCCTGGCTGTCAGACTATAATGTGAGGCATAACTTCAGTTCCCCACTGCGAGTGCATGAGCTGACGGTGCGCACTCCACTGCTGATCGAGGAGCTACGCGGTATGGCGCGGGAGTCCCAGCAGTTGTTGTGGGAAGTATACGATGAGCATACGGTGGCAGAGTTCGTGGAGCAGCACATTTATCCCAGCATAACTGCGTTGCACCAACAGCTGGCTAGTGGACAAATGTTGCTGCAAAGACGCTCCTGGCCCCAGCGACCATTGCCCCTATCCTTGGAGCTGCAGCGGGACATGGGACTGATCACACTTGAGCAGCAACACAATCATCCGCACTGAAGAACTTTATATTAATTGCTAACAGTAAGGAACTAACATACACACATGCATACATTTATACATATATATATATATATATACATAAACATATTTTGTAATCAAGGCGTTCGAAACGCCGCCCTAAGCCAAACTTGATAATAAGGGTTAATTCAAATGTTAACAGCGCTGAGGCATTTCTCGATTATAACTTGTAGTGAAAAACATCAAATGTTCATTCTTTTCTAGCAATCACTGTAGCTTAATTAATCGCTCACACATGAATACTTAACTCTACTAAGAACTAACATTTACCAATGAAAATAAATACGCATATGCAATAAATACAATTTAACGCTTTTTCAAATTCAAAATGGCGCGCCAGCCCAAATACAGTGCTGGTAAAGCTTTCGTGGCAGTGCTGCCAACTTTTTGGAGCACAAAGGACAAAAGTTGTTTGGTATTTCGACAATGTCATGCGTATTTTAGCAAAGGACGAGAATTAGCAATGCGGTCAAACATAACATGTGTTCGCGTAAAATCGATGAATAAACGCTTAAAAGCAAATGTGACGTGTATTTAGAATTGCTGAAAGTGCAACATAGCAATTAACAAGTTAACAATAATATTCATTAAATTCAAAATTACTTTATAAGTGGTGCAGCTTCTTCTTTCCTCTTTACCGGCGGCTGCATAACTGAAATTTTCCAATTATAAATATCAGGCAAAAAATGGGCATTCCAGAAACGCCGAAAACAGCAGCAACAACAACCACAACGACTTCAGGCTCGGAAGCGGCTTGCGAAAAGAAACAAACTCTGACGTTGGACATATTTCAGGAGATATTCAAGCATGTCGAGCCGGAAGTACAAATAGAGGCTTTTGAGGTGTGTGTGCATCTAAATTTTTCAGTGCACTTGCAAATGAAGGATTATGTGTGTGTCTTTGTGTTTCCTCTCTTAATTATTAGTTAGCGCAAGGTTCTGACAAGGGAGATAACTATACGGCAGCACTGTATCGCATCAATTTAAGCGGGCAACGTCACAGTTTAGATGGCAGCGAACACAAATGGCAACAAAATGTCATATGCAAGGTGTTGCCAGAGAGCGTCGTCCAAAGGGAGGCATACAAGAGCGATAGGCTATTTCGGTGAGTTTTTATATTGTTCCCTTCTCTTTTGTTTGCCATTACATGTATGAACTTTTATCTTGACCTATTTTGACAGCAATGAAGTGGAATTCTATACCACAATTATTCCGGAGCTGATCAAGTTTCAAGCTAGCAAAACGGGTATTGAGGCGCCCGTGTTCAACTCCATACCCAGATGCTATACCGCAAGGCATGACCTACTTATTATGGGTAACTACTATTACTATTTGTATACCCCTTGATTTGCATGCTTTCTATATTATATTATCCTGCAGAGGATCTGCGTGTTCGCGGATTTGAAATGTCGGATCGTCACAAGGGCCTTAGCATGGAGGAGACGCAGACGGTGCTGTTACAGGTGGCCCAGTTGCATGCACTCAGCTTGGCCTACAAATTTGAACATCCCCTGGAGTTTACCAAAATGTGCAGTCTCATCAGCGAGGGCATCTTCTGTACAGCAAATACCAGCTGGTATAAGAACTATTATGAGCGTCTGACAAAGAATGCCATTAAAATGGTCTCTGATGTTCTGCCCGCCGATTCAAAGTACATGCAGGCCTTACGCAGTTTTGCCGAGAGCTCCTCGTTCTTTGCCCAGATGGTGGAGCTGGCCAGCGCCGAGTCGCCATTGTCTGCCATTTGTCATGGCGATTGTTGGGTCAATAATTTTCTATACCGTTATGACCCAGAGGATCGACAGCAAGTGCTCGAAGTGGCGCTGATAGACTTTCAGCTTGTACGCTATAGTTCCATTGCCTTGGACATTGCCAATCTATTGTACTGTTGCACCACGAAGCAAATGCGTGATGCTCAACTGGAAACGTTGCTCAAAGTCTACACGGAGGAACTGTACAAATGGCTGGAAATACTCTGCACTGTTTTGCCTGATCATTGTAATACGCTCGAAAAGTTTCAAGAACTGTAAGTTGTCATGGACAATGTAGAAAAGAGAGCAAAGCTAATTAATAACTTATATTTTACAGTTTTGCCCAGGAACTGAAAACTTATGGACGGTTTGCTCTTGGTTTGGCAATGGACATTATTCCCATTAGCACATGCTCATCGGAGGATGCACCTGATATGTATTTGAATCGCAATGACGAGGACAGTGTGGATGTAGGAGCGCCTGCTTTGAACTTTCCGCCCAACGATTTGTGTAGACAAAAGATGTCCGAAATTGTCATTGACATGGTAGACAGTGAAATGCTCTAAGGGATAAACTTCAGAATCGATTAGATTACTTCTGCCCACGTAATTTATATTATTATTAGTTATGCTCAATTTATAGGAAATATTTTCAAAAGTATGTGTAATTTAAATTCATGCAGAGAAGATTTAGGTTAGCATAGTGAAAAAACAAGTAGAAAACTATTTAACACCTTGTGAACTGTTTACCGTTACGTTTCTCTAGCAGCCAACTTAACAATGTTGCCAACTTCCGGAATGCAATGAAAATTTCAAATGTGAATTGTATTAATCTTAGGTATATTTAAACCCAGACAATAGTTAACTTATCGAGGCAGACACATGATTTTCTAAACTTATTGTGTTTACACAAAAGCAATAAATTACATACGAATGAATATCGCCTTTGCTCTGCTCATTAATAGTCTGCCTTGGCGGTCCAGGTACCTTTGTTGCCCAGCACTCCCTTGTCGCAGTTATCGCGTAGAAATTTCAACCCAGCCATAATCGAGTGCTCAAGTTCAGCCTGAGTTTTTGGGCGCTTCGGTACTGATGATCCGCTATGAGAAGAGTCCAGAGAGTCAGGTGGCGGTATTGCAGCTCCCTGGAACCATGAATGCGATGAACTTCCTGCCAATTCGTCTGCTTCAGCATCCTCGTGCTCCACATCTTCGTTGGATTTTGTATAGTTGCGGCGTTGGAATTGTTTTTCGCGTTTAGTCGAGTGAAAGCTGTTAAACTCTTTGTTTTGCCACATGGAAGACGACGGTGTCGAGCTGTTAAAGCTGGTACGCTTCAGCTGCACTTCTGGCATGGGTGCGAATTCAGGTGCACGCACGGCACGCTGCTGTTCGTTCCACTGCTCTTGGGACATGGGCAATCTTTCAGCCTTGTATTGCCATTCCTCTGGTGTTTGCTCCTCATCATCGCGTTTCTTGGCCACACCGCTTTTGTCCCTATCCCAATCGCGAATATATCCCTTGCGCAGCTCCTCTCGTTCAGCTTCCTCGGCTGCCTTTTGCGCCGCTAACTTCTCATCCTTTTTAGTTTGTTCACGTTGCCGTTCTGCAGCTTCAGCAGCAGCTTCATCTGACTTGAGCTGCTGTTCTCGTTCGTAATCCTCCTTACTAATGGGCGGTAGCCCGTTGCGAGCTCGTATCCGATTTTTGGCTGCGAGTACACGATCCGCAACGAGTTTATCACGTTGAGTACGCAGCTCATCTCGACGCTTTTGCTCGGTTTCCGTTGCCTTCCTCGATTGCTCCAGCTCGCTTTGTTGCTGTTTGCGTTTGGCCTCGTCCGTGGAGAAGGCATAGTAGCCCACGCCGTGGGTACGCGCCTCGTCAAAGAATACATCCTGATAATGTACATCTGGTTTATCTACATTCTCTTGTTCCTTACGCTCCCAGTTTATGCGCTGCTCGTCATGCTTCGTCATCGTTGACAGAGCTTCGCTGAACACACTTTCTGTTGCCCGCGGTCCATAGCTGGGTTCATCATCGGGGTCATCGTCGCTGTTGTGGTTGCTGCGGCTTCCTTTAGTATCAATCATCCAATTAGCCTTGGTTTGGTCCAATCGCTCTGGCATGCTGTCTGCCAGCTGCTTGTCACGCCTCTTCGCCTCGTTGAGCTCCTTACGCAAACATTTCCGCGTCCGACCCAAACAATCTATGTACTCCACTTCGTCATCGTCATTGCCAGCATCAACTGTGCTGTCACTAGTACTGCTACTGCAACTAATCAATCGTTCTCGTTGAGTATAGCTCTGTGGTTCTGGCTCTTGGTCGAATTGTTGCTCCTGGCGCTTACGATTGAACATTACCAAGCAATTATCATCCGAGTTGAGGCTGCCTCCGCTGCGGCTCATCCGGTCATAGAATTTACTCTTTGCTTCGAGTACGCGCCTTGATTTATCCAACTGTGCATAGTCCTCCGCTTCGTAAACCTTAATATCCTCGATTCGGCTGATTTCCGTATAATTGCGGTTCTTGGTTGACTTTTCACGGTCAACAGTGACTTTGTTGGGTTTGAATTCATTGGAAGACGTTTTGGTAGCCTTGGCCAATTTGACTTCATGCTGTTTGCGCTGTAGTTCAGCCTTTAAACTAAGCAGAGAAGACAAATTGACGCTTATAGCTTTGTTTGGATCGTTCATATTAAAAACATATATGTAAAATGGAAGAAGCAGAGCTGTATCAGCTGTTGCTTTCAGAAAGTACTCGATACCTTATTTAAAAGTATCGATAACACGATAGCGCGAATAAGGGTGAAGTAAAAGAGAACAAAATAATATCAAAAAGTTTATTTACAAACGAAATTGATGGCATGTCTGGCATTGGCGATGAGTTTCAGGTTGTTACACGCAAGAAATGGATGGCTCGCAAATGTTTGAGTCGTCGGAACCGTCACAAATCCGAGAGCGACTATTTAAATGATTGCCCAGATGTAAATGTGGACAACTTTCAATCGTAAGTTAACTTGTTCATTTGTCTGCTGATAACTTAGAATTCTCTTAATTCTTACAGACGCCTGGAGCGCCTCTGTGTGGAAATGAGCCAAAGTGATTACTTTATCTTATCAATGGAAACGCTGCAACAGCAGCTTGATGCACTTAAGCGACCCCTGGAACGCATTGTTTGCCTGGGTTTGGGACCGTTCACTCGTACCCACCAGGCGCTCCATCAGGCAGCATTTATTATGAGCACCCAACGGCAACACAAGATCAAGGAGGCACTGTACTACGATCCCGTGTTTCGTGATACCGAGAAGGAGCTAATCCACCGACTTGATGGAACTGTCATGACTGACGACTGTTCGGGCAGACATGAAGCCAAAGTGCCCACCCTGTATTATTTGCCCCACTGTCCATATGCGCTAATGCACAATTTACTGTGGTGCAATTGGGTGAGCGAAAGCTTGCCGAATGTTTTGCTTATCTCAAATAGCTTTGAGATGTTAACACTGAATAGAACCATTAGTAAGAATAAAAACTCTGATGATCATATCACCCGCATAACGGCGCACTGCACAGAGGTTGCTCTAGAAGATGACTACGAGCATCACAATGTGTTCAACGATTTGTCACTGCACACATTTCCCAGAGACAAACTCCCAGCTGTGGATGATACAGCATTCTGGACAAGATCCGTGCCCTTAAAAGTGCATGAAGATGAGCTACGCACGGAGTTAATAACAGAGGCAGAAATGGCCGCATTGAGCATTAGCTCATAGTGACAGCACCGACGACACCGAGGCAATAAGAAGAATAACCACAAGTCTTAATAAATAACCAACAGTTAAATTCATTTAATATAATATGTAATTATTGTATCTTTACAGACACATTATCTTGTCCAGTTCCTTAGTTTCCTCTTCTTGTGCCTTGGCCGCCGCTCGTTTGCGTTGCCGGGCCGTGGATCTGTTACGCTTTTTTTTCTTTGACTTTATTATTGGACGCGTTCGCTGCACTAGAACTGGATTCTGCTCGACTTTAACCTTTTTATTTTGACGTTGTGCGCCCTTCGCTTTAGCTGGAAAAGCGCACGGCAGCAGCTGTAGTTCCTCATGCAGGCGGCTACAAAGTTTCGGCGAGATGGGCAGGTAACTGTTATTCGCTGTTAGAAAGTTGAAATTGCTGGGTGGTGTTCCTCTTAGCAGATCTTGCAATTTAAAGCTTTGTGGTGTGGGTTCCAACGTGGGACGGCACAGCAAGAACTTGTCCTTGTACTTGGCCGTATAACGTAGTAGATACTCGCCGGGTGCCACTCCTCGCAACAGTTTAAGGAATTCATGCAGCTGGCACAACTGATGAGGCATGCTAATGTGATAGTATTCGTGTAGCTGCTGCTCCAGTGCCTCTAGTGTTAGCTTCTCTTCTAGCAACGGTGTAAAATCACTTAAAGAAATGCGGGTGCAATGACCCATGTCTGCTTGAAGCAGTTTCAGCTGCAACCAGGCGCAGAGGAGCTCATATTTAGACATGATTTCACAACCACAATCTGGCTTATTCTCTAGCTTGATGAGGTGACAGCCCAGAGGTTGTTTGGCCTGGGAATCACGTACGGCCGCAATCGAAAGGCTACTGTAGATCTGTAATCCTTGCTCCGCTTGTGATTCCATGTGCTCATTGGTACGTAAGCGCCAACTGACCAACGCACAATTCGATTTCATTTGTTTAATAACCTGCACATTCTCATCGATGTGGTGTATTTGATAATCAAGGTGCTGCACTTTGCAATTGGTATCTTTTGGCGGCCCTTCATCAATCCAATTGACGGTTGCGTCCGGATTGAATTGCAGCCATTGGGCTTGTGCATATGCAGCGTAGGTCTGCGTCAAGAGACGACTGTTTGTGTGCCACCCGCAGTTGTGTGTGGGAAAAGGCTGCTGGAATTCAATGGATTTATGGTCGCTATCCGGAATTTCTCGTATAGCGATCAGCATCTCAGTAGGCAAATCAATGTAGGCACCTGGCGTTAGTAACATCATTATTGCATCAAGTGGCAGTACAAACACATCCTCATCCACTTCTTGCAGTTGCTCCTCCAGCTCAGTGGCAATGCACTGTGCAACAGGTTCAGAAGTTTCATCCACGCAAATATAGCGTTCCATGCGCACACGCAATGAGCTCAGGTCTTGATACTTGAGTTTCACCTCTGGCCACAGACGTACTTGACCCGCACGACGCAGCAGCTCAATATGTTCCATGCTGGCTGTCTCCACATTTAGACCTTTGCATTGGGGCAACTGTGGTAGGCCAGAATGTGTCGTATAGTTGACACTAGGGAGCGTGTTCAGCAGATTTTCCACTTTAAGCTTGAACCATTTGCTGTAATGCTGCACCAGTGGCTTCATTGGTGCATAAATTCGCTCCTTGTGCATGTTAGCGTAATCATAGACATTCTTTTGCACCAACTGTTGCTCCTCGCATCGTTTATTGTTCGTGGCACGAAACACCACGAAATCATCCTCGTTAACAATAGAGTTTCGCTGCCAGGCAAGCAAAACCCGAAGACAAGCGGCTTGTTGAGCACGACTTAGTAGAGAGTAGCGTTCCTGAGGATTAGGAAAGCTGTATGGCAGTTGCTGGGTAGTATGATCATATACAGAGAGTCCAACAACCTCCTGATTGCGGGGATCTTTTCGTGCAAAGCTGCAATTGTACGATGTGAAGACTTGCGATGGCGCCTGTTGCTCTTCTTTTAATATCTCAGGGTCCACCTCGTTCAGAAACCCAAAGAGAGTATCGTCCGCAGACTCGAAACATTTGTTAAATTCTCTGTATGATGGCTGGTTGCGAAATATTGAGTGTCCTTTATACAAAATGTTCGGATCCATTTCGTTTTGTTTACATATTGCGATAACAAAACTGAAAAACTGGAATGTTATTAACAGGCAACATTAAGTGCCTCGTTATAATCGGTGGAGTTTTCTGTTAACTGACAGTGAGGAGCAGATAATATACGTTAATTTAAATGTATCTTCTGCCCAATTTTTTATCAAACGATCTTTGTTCGCCATTTTCGGATTTTAAATGTAATTATTATGCAACATTAAACTCATTGCAGTCATTATTAATAGGAACGTTACTGAAACCATGGCATATCGCGACAAACCTTGAAACGTGCAACATGTATTTGAGCTACGTTCTACTGTTTTTTCTGTTTGTGCTGCCAGCGTTGGGAGCTAAAACTAAATCCTTTGATAATACTACGAGCTGCGATAAGGCTAAACAACCTAAATTTGTAAGTTTCTAAATTTTGTATAAATATATTAATAACCTTCTATTTTGGTGCAATCAGATGGGCTCATGTTGCAATATACCAAGAGATGATAGAATCAGTAAATCCTGTCGCAAATCCTTACTAAGCCAGAAAAATACAACAACTAATAATGCAGATTCTCGTAACTTGAAGGCCGATAAAGTGGCCCTACATGCAGTAAGCTGTCTTCTCAAAATATGAATTAATATTTCAAAAGTTTGTTTTTATAGTGCATTGCAGAGTGCGTGTTCAAAAATAATGGTTACATGCTATCAAATGGCACAGTTAATCTACCGGTTATCCAAAGAAGCTTGGAACAACGCTATAGAAATGACCCCGTCGTGGCACAACTAATGATCAAGAGTCTGAGTTCGTGCATTGAGTCCGGTATGGTAAAGTATTTATAGATTTAAGAGTAATCTAATAGTATCCTCGATTAGCCCAACGACGTGCTCAGCAGTTTGAATGGCTGCATACAAAGGACAAGTGTGATTACTATCCAGCTACTTTGCTCGCCTGCACTATGGAACAGGTATATAAGAATTGTCCAGCGTCTAAATGGAAGAATACCGATGACTGCTTAGCAATGAAGAAATTCTTGGTGGCCTGCGACAATGGCATAAAATAAATGATGTACATATGTATCTCTACATTAAAGTATATCACACAGAGATCAGCATATTTAATGGTCCATTTAATTGCTTTATATTTAATAACCAACAATTTATTTAAAATCACAATGTCGCACTTATTCGTTACACACATTGAACTTTATGGTGGCCATGTTTCCCAAACCGCATTCGATCACATCGCCAGATTTGAATGCGTCTGATCCATGTGGCGTTCCCGTAAGTATTAAATCATTTTCCTCCAACGTCATATACTGTGACACGTAGGAAATAATGTCAGGCACTTTGAATATTAAATCTGCAGTGCATCCACTTTGCTTCAGTTCGCCATTAACTTTAAGCCACAATGGCAGAGTATGAGGATCGTCTATGGCATCAAAGGGTATAAAAGAGGAAACTGGAGTTGCTGTGTCAAATCCTTTGCCCAATGTCCAGGGGCCGCCGGTAGCACGTGCCGCAGTCAGATTGCATTGGGCGGTTAGATCGAGAGCTAAGCAATAGCCAGCAACATGCTGCATAGCACGCTCTTTGGGTACGTTCTTGCATCGTGATCCGATAACTACTCCCAGCTCAACTTCATAGGCAACCTTAGTGAAAACTTTGGGCAGCTAAATGGGATAATGGATCAGATATCAATACAATTTTGATAAACGTAACTTACGACTATTGGGCAGCCTTCACGTAGATAAGAAGATGTGGGCTTTAAGAAGACGAGAGGTACTGTCGGCACAGGCACTTTCCTGGCGTTGACAGCGCACCTGCGTATGGCATACAAGTTGAATTACCAATTGTCAATGCTATCAATATCAATTACATGTAATTCAGCGCTACTCCTACAATCTTTTTGCCATTTTGCACGAAGTTGGCCGCATCCTGGTTGCGCTGGCAAGCCATAGGTAAAGTAGTAAATAAGCGTACCACTGAAAATATTTGTAATATAATTAATTTAAAGTTTATTTTATCTATTCTGCCGGAAATAAATTTATTGTAAAGTATGGCTTACAATTTAGGACTACGATTGGAAAAAAGACCACTGCGGTCAAACGAATGTGAGCAAATGCTCCGATTTTAATAATAACGATCTTAATAGGCACTTACTTGCGTCAACGTTGAGTTTATTGGGTTCGAAGGTTATCTGGAGCCGTGCCCCTAGCCCAAAAAGTTTATCAATAAAAATTAAATAACAATAAAAACAACTGATCAAGAGTGAACTAGATCAGTTGTTCAAAGTCAAACAGTGTGACCGTTGCACAACATCCAAGTTAGGGCTCAAAAAATGCAACGTAAGAGCAGTTATGTAAAATCAGCAATGGCATCGAAAATCGTAAATTAAACGTAGCTGTATTGATATGGCTGTCGATTTAAGCATAGAGTCGTTTATTATTTGATTTCAGTGCTTTGCTTGCGTGACTAACTTATCGATTTCACCATCGATAATGCTAAATAGCAACTGTGTTTAGTGAATGTAAAATCACATAACAGCTGTTAAATAACATTACGACCAACATTAAGTTTTCTTATTATTAAATTCATTTTTGTGCCCGTCAATTCATAACCACACAATTTGAAATAAACTGAGGAGAAACAAAATAACAAAAAACTGATAAATCAATTATTCCAAAAACTAATGTTGGCCGTTAATAACTGTTCACCATAAAGTTAAGAGGCTAATCATATGGTATTGCTCAAAAGAACTAAATGAGCGAAATGGACTCAGTTCGTCTATTCAACTAAGTGAATCGTTCGATCGAACCAATTCCGTCGGAATTATTCCGAACGATTGATACAACTCTAACATCTACGTGCCGTCGCTTATTGTGGAGAAAAAAATCATAAAATTTAAGTTAAATTAATCGTAAAAGTGTAACACAAAGAAACACGCGTGCATTTGCGGGCAATTGCACTGCGTCATTGCAATCTTAATATTGCATAAAGAAGCGAAAAAGTCAACCATATAGCTTTAAAGTCAAATGAAAAATATAAAGAATGACTTGTCAAAGAGAATAACACATATTTGTTGGAGGCAGTAACGCGCGGCGTGGTGAATAAAGCGCGAACGAGAAAGCAATGAAATTTTAAGTGGGTAAAAACGAGAAAGCGCTAAAGTCACCACCCTGAGAAGAGAGTTGTAGGGACAACCTCAAACCAAATTTATATTTTTCTTGCAAGTTATAATAATCTCTAATTACCTATTAATGGAAACATATATGTGCTAAGTTAATTAACGTATTGTTTGCTCTAAGTTATTGCGAAACAAGAAATCTGTATAAGTGTAAGTGAGTGAACTAAACAGCAGCCAAACAGCAATACAAATTCAACAAACACAACAACAACACAATGATGAAAATGGAGACTGACAAAATAATGGACGAGACTAACTCCAATGCACAAGCAGTAAGTTCATCATTTTTCAGGTGTAGTTAATGAGTTGAGTTTCTTACATGCATATATGTATATATGCCGTAGATATATGTATGTGTATATGTATGTACGCAGTATATATCAATACATACATACATAATGCTCAAGGTGTCACATATGTATGTATATGTGTATTTATTTATGTATGTTTTATTTTCGTATTCATATATACATATGTATGTTATAAATTTGCACTCGTGCACTCTATTAAAAATTTGTTAGCTTTTCTTTAATGTTTCACCTTTTACATTTGAGTATCTCTCGCTCATACTTAATCCGATTTTTATTTATTCGTAGAATTGTGTTCGCTTGTATATTTTGTATTTTGTAATTAACAGTTAATTGGCCTCGTTACTTTCAAGTTTGCTTATACACAATCATTTGTAGCACATTGTGTATATTTGTATTTATTTCAATCGGTTCGGTCAAATTTCTGTTTATAAGTACTACATATATTTAGTTTTCTGTGCGTAAATATGAGAGGCTGAGGCTGAGGCGGAGGCGTGATAATGAAGGTCAGTCCCCCCTCTTGGTAAGTGAGGCAGTTCCATTCAAACCAGTCAATAAATGCTTCTCCATTTATTTGCTAGGTTTCCGTTTCGGTTTCTGGGTCAAAAGTTGATTTTTTGGCAAAATGTACGCACTCAGCAATTAAGTTTCATTTGAGTCATCTTTGTTATTGTTGCGCCAAAGCTGACATCAAGGTGAATAGTTGGGGGAATTGTGCATGAGCGATAATATTATATTTTTCTTCGTTTATCATTAAGGTTTCGCAGTGGAGTCTGACAGTAAATAGGTTTTAAATACAAGCCATATATATAAATAAATATACAAGGCTACAAACCGGTTTACAGTGCCACCCTTTTATTGTTTTCTAAATCTGGATTTACGATTTATTATTAAAATCAGTATCATTTATCTTCATATAACTGGGAATCCTTACACAAATCAAATGAAAAATCGAATCAAGTATTCCAAATTAATCTATAGTTATGAATTAGTTACCAGAGTATATATATTCCAGAAACTGACCTAGTTCATAGTGAAAAGTACTTTAAGTAGGTGCAAACATATACTATGCATTATTTGCACCGTGAAGTTGCCAATATAAGTAGCTGGAGGCCAATAGTCTCAGCAGTCATTAACTAAATCTCTAAAACGATTTCAACTTCAACTTTTTTAATGCAAAGGCAAACAAATAGCGTGAACACATAGCAACAACAAATATGATATTGCAATTAAATTAAGCGCTAAAAACGTGTACACACACACTCATTTACTAGCACCGACACACAGTTATACACTTATAAACAAGGTTTAAACGTAGTCAAGGTATTATTACAAATACAGAGAAGCACAACATACTAAGTATATAAATACTTATCACTCACACGCACATAGATTGTACATATACGCACCTATATATATAAATTTATAAATTGCTGACATTGCAGTTAACTCAATTGTAAAAAAGTGTTTTTAGAGAAACATACAAATAAAAACAATCCCAAAGATATAAGTGACTGATCGGCGGTTGAGTATGCTCAAGATAAACTAAATACATGATGGATAGTTTCACTTTCTTTTCTGCCAGTTCTAAAAACGAGACATCACGATACATTGCTGTAATTATTTAATCTATTTAATTTGTTTAATCTCAAGTTAAAGATCAGATAATCTCCCTTTAGCCCTCATAGTATGAATGATATGTTTCTGCCCCATTGCCCATTCTCATGCTTAGCTTAGCTTCACCATTTTCTTTATAAATAATGCCAAAAACTACGCGAGTCCAAATACATAAGAGTAGAAACCAAAGCTTGAAAAAAATAAAGCAAAAAACAAAACACAAAAAAGAGCTAAACTTCAAGCTCAACTAATTGCCTAATTGTAAGCTTGAAGTTTATTTGCTGGTCGCCAACTCGTCAGAGAGTTGCACAATCTCCGCTTGGCATATAACTTGACATTACTCATATTATACAGAGAGCTATCTACTTTCGAGCATACTTTTACGAGGTGCCCTCTGACATGGCCACTCACAAAAAAAGAGAGGTAAAGAAAGAGAGAAAGATAGAGTGAGAGAGTGAGAGAGATGTTGCAATTTAAACATATTACATACTGCTAGGTAAAAATTTCATAATTACATTTCTCTTTTTAATGTATTTCTTTGCTCATTCTTACAGTTCACAACCACAATGCTGTACGATCCGGTGCGCAAGAAAGACTCATCGCCCACATATCAGACGGAGCGGGAAGTCTGCTTTCAGTACTTTACACAGTGGACCGAATCGGGGCAGGTTGACTTTGTTGAGCAGTTGCTAACGCGCATGTGCCACTATCAGCATGGACAGATCAATGCTTATCTGAAGCCGATGCTACAGCGTGACTTTATAGCATTGCTGCCAAGTAAGTAAACCAATGTTATGCAATAGATTTTGCGAATTTTACTCAGATAATACATAAAAGATGAGCGAGATAAAAGATATTCTTGAAATAATCAATTCATCCATAAAGAATGGTTCCGTTGATGATTTTGAAAGGAAAGAGCTCTGGATGAAGTATTAAGATTCGTTACACAGAGATTGATGAATAATGGATTATGCCTAATTTAAAATCATATAAAATAGGCTGAAGTCCATTAAGTTTTAGAATGGTTTGATATCAAAACTCTTAATGAACAAACGAAGTCGAATATCTATCGATTCTCTTTTCGAACACATTACACTATAATAACTTAAATACAAACGCAGCTAGGGAATTCTAATTAGATTCTTTGAAGAAATGTATTTTAGGCATCATTGGCATTGTTCAGTTTCACAATTGATCGATCTATAGATTAGCAATTTTCAGTTAACGAGGGCGTTTGATCACTCCGATTCACAAATGATCTATATAATAATATTATACATTCAAGTAGTATAAGAAACTGTATGTTGCATGGATATATCTGCCGCCTCATTCCTAGTGCGGTACAGTATAATAGAAAGTCCCAGACCCTTGAACTGTAAGGATATGATGAAATTGGAATTAACATGATGTACGATTTAAAGACGTTACCTCCATAATTACTATAATACTAGCAATCACCACAGTCTCAACGGACTTATGCTGGTAATACTTTTCTGCTGCTTGAAAGCATCCTTCGGTGAATTGAATGTCATCCTCATTGAAATTCTTATGGCATACTGGAAATGGTTCCTTTTCAATGTAGTCCGATTCCCCAGTCTTGCCGCAGCATTTGAGCTGCAGAGGGGCAGAAGAAGATTAACCAATAAATAATATAAATCAAAGGAATCTATAGCTTACATGTTGTTGCATCATAAAAAAGGCATTATTCTCTTTCTCGGTGTAGAGCCAGAGATTCTCAACGTTTTTCTTAACATACTTTGAATCGCAATTATGTGATACGAAAATGGATAGCAAGATAGTAAAAATAATGGATAGCACGATCAGCATAATATATATCAAATAGATTATTTCCCTGTGCTTCCGATACCAGAATGCATTCATTGCACCCGTAAATATCATAATTCCGCCGTTTACTGTTAAAAGCTTGCGTATCGATGTACTAAAATAACACACAAGCTGAATTTGCATATAAGCTTTGCCCATTGGTAGATACATTCCGGCTATTATCATTATGACGCCCAGCATCTGCAGTGGCAAAGGGTTAAATATGTTATTCTTGGATCCCAATTAGCCAATTGTTTACTCACACCAAATTCCAATGCTTGAAAGTGGTTAAGCCATAGCAGGAACTCTAAAGTGCTATTCCTCATCTCATTATTAACTAAAGCAAAACTAACATCGAATTTCGAGCTGGTTTCAGTTGATTTATTGACAGCATTCAAATGGATTACGTATTCTCAACTATTGTAGCTTAATCATCCGTCGCCATTTATACAGCAATTTGCACAGCAAATAGTAGGTTGCCTAAGGGATATATATATATATATATATATATAGCATGTATATCAAGATTACTTTCTATCTGGGACTAATCGTTGTTAATAACGTCAAGAAAAGTAATGTTAGATTAGCACTTCGATTAAATAAGAGAGAAGAAGAGATATATATTTCACACATATTCGATAGGACAGTTAGGAATCGACAACTTTCTCCTGCGCAAGAATCCATATTTATACTTCAAAGATTCGGATAATACACCGAATGTTTTTTTTATCAATTTCTCCTAATCAATCGCACATACTGTTTAATTACTCACCAACAATGCAATGATTATGCTGTTATAGATAATGCACATATTCTTTACTTTAGCCGCATAATCCTTAACCGCCTTCTTACAGCCATTTGAAAAAGGGTCCTTTTGCATATTGAAGTTCTTGTGGCAGGACATTCTTATAACATAGTCTGTTTCTATATAGTCATCAATCCCATTTTGACCACAGCAACTGAACTGAAAGATAATTGTGATAAAGAGCAACAACAATTGATCTCATATATTGATTTATATACCCGAATTTGTAGTTCCATCATATCAGCAGTTTTGTTTCGATCAGCAAAATCATGCCAGCATTTCTTTAGATAGAGATTGGCATTATATTCAGATAATCGAACTGCAACAATTGTGATTAGTAATACGTTGAGTAGAATGGCGCAGATAGTGAGGGCTGAATGCTAATAGAGAATAGAGTGCGTAATGAATGGAGTAATATTTATCTTTTGTTTGCAAATACTTGCCACTCTAAGCAATATACCCTGATGAGCATTGAACCAGCCACCACCTGTGATGGCTACAATAATGATTACCACTCCGGATAAAACAAAGAGATATATTATGCCCTTGAAGTCATAACCCAGTTTGTCCGGGCTTATAAGACCGACGTTATTATATAAGGTCAGACCCATTAATATAAGACATTGACCTATAATCTGAATAACGTAACTGCTAAAGGAGTTAGGAGTTGAGAATTTAAGGATTAAGCAACATACTGCCAGTAGATAGGTAATAATATAGATAATCCATCTGACTACAGCTTCCAATTTTGTGTCGTCCTTGATAATTATGCCTGTATTCTCCTCAATTGCTGATTCCTCCGTCGACGTCTCTGGAGAGAGTGTGGTTAACATTTTTGACGTGTTTGACTTTTTCGAAACGAGTGTTTGATGAAATATAAAATGTTTGATGTTTGAAGAAGAAGAAAATCAATAATTTATTTCGAAAAATAAGACTTTCAATGTCAATTTACTTTTCAATTTCTTCGAAAATCTATTAAAACTAAAACAAAGTAAATTTAACTATTAACAATTAGCTAAGAACTTAGAGATAAACGATTATTGGAACATCATTAGTAACAAGAAAGTAAAAAACAATTACAAAGTGTAGTAAGAACAAAGTTGAGCAGAAAAACATGAAGGTAACTCGAACGAAGCCCCCACTCAATCCTTTCCCCTTGGATTACCGCGTGCTGACTTGTTGTTGTGCAACTGTTTTCTGTTGGGGCAACGTGCGACTGGATGCGTGATGTAGGGACCGCAATGTGGGTGGCGGAGTGTGGGGTGGCTCAGGTGCAGGTGCCGGGGTCTGTTGTTGAAGTCGTTGGCGTTGCTTATGTTGTTGACTCAAAGGTCATTGCTTCCCATTAAACGCGCTTTGCCGGAACAAAAAGCAAAACAAAGCCAAAAGCAAAAACCTGAGCAATACGACATATTTGATTCAATGAAACAGAATAATCAAAAAGAAGAATCGCTTTAATTTCAGTTATGAAAGCAATGATAATATCATAAATAATGTATTTACAAGTCACGTGCTAAAAACAAATAGATAAGTTAGGCATTAGGCTCTACAACAGAACCTATTAAAGTTCATATTAGGTTACATGTTAACTTGTTTTGTTGCGCTAAAAAACCGTTAAGCAATTGTACAAAATGTTTATAGTTGCTCAAGATATTGACAAAATGTTAAATTGTCTGCCAAATTCTAAGTGAACATGGAAAAAGACCCTTAAGCTGTGTATATTACTAAGCTTAAGCTTAAGAATCTGGAACGAAGCTTAAACTAACATCAGTAACATCTGAAGCCAAGGCTTTTGATGGCTACTCTGGATTGGGTAACGCACTCAGTGTCTTCAAGGCGTAAAGTTGAATGTACTCCGGATATCCTGAGGTACATAATTACGTGCTGAATACTGAGTTGCAAGTCAAAGGTTCTTCCAGAGAGCCTGTCTAATCCCAAATCGACGTACAGTTAGAAAGGGAGCGTGTAAAGAAGAAAGAGAGTGAGAGGGGAACGGGGACGGGGTAAAATGAGAAAAGCTCACCAGACTTGTCAGGATGAGCGTGTAATAAAATGGGAACGAGTGCGGGAAATAAGCACCGTTGTTTCCTCCATTTACATTGTAATGCACTTCAAAGGCAGCTAACCAGGCGCACACACACATGCACACATAAATACACCATACACGCAGGCACACACACACACACATACACATTCTGAAAACAGACAGACGCAAAGAACTGACTGAGGATAGGCTGGCGACATGGACCGTTAGACGACGACGACAACAACAACAGCAACTTGAACTACATCAACGTTGCAACGAAGTCGTTGTCGTTGTCTTGTCGTTGTTGTCATTGCAAAGTCACTTTGCTTGCTGACTGCCAAAGCGAGTTATGCACATTTTTAATTGTGTTTGGCAAATGCTGCACTTTATGCACTCTTCACTGTAGACCAGCAGGGCGGTCTTTGGTCTCTCCCTCAATTCAATCACCGCAAGCCTCGTCTTCATTCCATTATCCATGCTTTGTGACATCTGTGTCGATTGGTCGATTCCAATTCGCCACTCCCGCTGCTAAATACTGCTTTAAATGCCGTTAGGAGCGTCGCAGTCTCGTCTCTGGAGGTGGCGCGTGGGTCTGGGAACACCTACGAGCTGAGTTTTACTTGGGTTATCGTTGCTTCATTAGCGTGATACTTTTAAAAAGAGCGAGATCACAATCCGGATCTACAATGAGTCACAACTCTAGGCCTTAACTCTAGTTGCTGCTATTTAAATGTAACTTAGTATATATTTACGTACGTATATATATTTTGTATACTTATGGACGGGTATACTGCTTACTCACTTGGCCGAGGTAGAGAGCTTTTCAGGAAGCAAAAACATTCTGAAGCTAAATAAACTGAAAGTTGTTATGAGTCATCAGGGTTTACTTGCGCGTATCTTACATTGGGCTCATTTCTGTATATGCATCATCTCTCATTTATGTAAAATCTAATTCAACTTAAAAACTTTAATATATTGAGCCTTGAGCTGGAAACTGTGTCAATCAAGTGGCAGAGTGTATAGTCATGCTCCTAGTTGAGTTGCCCGCGTGTAGGGATTTCTTTCGTGTCAATGACATGCACTCAATACGGCAAGTTTATAGAAGTAGATGTAGACATAGTAAAGCTATGCTTATATCATTAATCTCTAATCCCAAAACTTTATATATATTTTGAATTACAGAAAAAGGTCTGGATCACATTGCTGAGAACATATTATCGTATTTGGATGCCGAATCACTGAAGTCCGCCGAATTGGTAAGCAAGGAATGGCTGCGCGTCATATCCGAGGGCATGTTATGGAAGAAACTCATCGAGCGCAAGGTGCGCACAGATTCCTTGTGGCGTGGACTGGCCGAGCGTCGCAATTGGATGCAGCATCTGTTCAAGCCACGACCAGGACAACTACAGAGACCACACTCATACCATCGCGAGCTGTTTCCCAAGATTATGAATGTGAGTGTGAATATTTTAATCATATTGTAATCAGAACTAATTTTTGAATGCTTTATATATCAAATAGGACATTGATACCATAGAGAATAACTGGCGAACCGGAAGGCATATGCTGCGTCGCATCAATTGTCGCTCAGAGAACTCCAAGGGTGTGTATTGCCTGCAATATGACGATGGCAAGATTGTGTCCGGTCTGCGGGATAACACCATTAAGATATGGGATCGCACGGATCTACAGTGCGTCAAGGTTCGTCTAAGTGTAGACTTTAAAGCTCGCATGCTTTTAATAAGTTATGCTGTTTCCTTTTTAGACATTGATGGGACATACTGGTTCGGTGCTGTGCCTGCAGTATGACGATAAGGTGATTATCAGCGGCTCGAGCGATTCTACGGTGCGTGTGTGGGATGTCAACACTGGCGAAATGGTCAACACACTGATTCATCACTGCGAGGCGGTGCTACATTTACGCTTCAACAACGGCATGATGGTGACCTGCTCCAAGGATCGCTCCATTGCAGTGTGGGATATGACCTCGCCTAGCGAGATAACACTGCGTCGAGTACTTGTCGGCCATCGGGCAGCAGTTAATGTGGTTGACTTTGATGAAAAGTACATTGTATCCGCTAGTGGTGACCGCACCATTAAAGTGTGGTCTACATCGAGCTGTGAATTTGTGCGCACCCTGAATGGCCACAAACGTGGCATCGCTTGCCTGCAATATAGGGATCGATTGGTGGTTAGTGGCAGCTCCGATAACTCAATCAGGTGATGTCGAAATAAATCCACAATTGCAATATGATACTTATTGTGTGCACAACTCTTGACAGATTATGGGATATTGAGTGCGGCGCCTGCTTGCGCGTCCTGGAGGGTCACGAAGAGCTGGTGCGCTGCATCCGCTTCGATACGAAGCGAATTGTTAGCGGCGCTTACGATGGCAAAATAAAGGTGTGGGACTTGGTTGCCGCACTAGATCCGCGAGCCGCTTCCAATACATTGTGCCTCAATACGCTCGTGGTGAGTTGACTCTAATCATAGTTCATCTTATGGAATATATACGTGATTATGGAGTACTAATTGATTCCATTTAGGAGCACACTGGTCGCGTTTTTCGCCTGCAGTTCGATGAGTTTCAAATTGTGAGCAGCTCGCACGATGATACTATTTTAATATGGGACTTTCTAAATTTCACCCCCCAATGAGAATAAGACCGGCCGAACACCGTCACGTAAGACTTAACTTTCACTTTATCTTGATATATATTCATTATATATTCATTTATTTACATTTTGTTGTTATTTTAGCGGCTCTTATGGAACATTAACATTTTGTGCAAAGGCAGCTACGGGAGCTTCAGCTGTATTCCTCCAGTGAAGAGGAGGAGCAGGAAGGGAATGATAACGACAATGATGAAGATAATGATGATGATGATGTTAACATAGAGCTGGAGGAAATTGATTATGATGAGGTTGATGTTGATCTTTATTTTGATAATCAAGGTCTTGGAAACTAATGAATTATAATAAGCCAGCAAACAGCATTGAGACTCGTCCATTAATATATGTTGAACCCAAGCTACTGCGATCTCCGATTTTACTGATTACTGAAATGCAACAGAAATTAAACAAAAACACTACAAAAACAAAAACAAAAATTAACATTAAATGCAAACAAATACACACACACGCATAATATGAATTAATGAAGTTATATAGTTATATATATTATAGTTAAAAATACAACAAGAAAACAATACACAATAATAAATACAAACAAGAGAGTATAACAAATATTTTTGCATAAACTGGCTGTTAGGTTTGAGAAATGTACGAAAAGAAGAAAACAAAAATTATATAGAATACAAATATAAACAGAATAATGTATTAGTTAATTAGGCATTATAGAAATAATTAAGGTCAGTCTGTGTAATTCGTTGGATCGACTGTTTGTGCTTGTGGCAGTGGCACAGAAATTAATGTAACTAATGTTTAGCTCAAATAACTACAGTGCATTGAGCTGAGTGCGGCTTTAAGAGAATCTTGAAATTTTGAGGAACGTTTTTTTACACATAGTATGCAATTAGAATATATATATATTAAAATAACGAAAAAGAAAGCAAAAACTGTCAGATCGTACAGAGTATATAGTCTTTAGCATAGGTGTTAGTTAAAGCTTCATAAACTTGGCGAGACATGATTTTTGGTTTTTGAACTTATCGAATCGCTTTTCTCATATTGCACATTTTGTAATCTAATTTACATGCCTAATGTTTGTGTTAAAATTGTAAAAATAAAATCAATATAAATTAAATATTTAGGCCTTAAGTAAATAACTTTAAAACAAATTTAAAAGAACAGAAGTCTATATTTGTGTAAAAAGACATGAAAGTCGTAATTGTTTTCTCTGAACTTGAATTGTACAGTGCGACTTAATACTGTTGATTAGGCAAAACTATGAAAATCTAAAATAATAAAAATATATACTGCAATAATTAACAGATTCTTTAACTGTGTGAATTGAATTGATAGATTACGAGTTATGTGTAGAAATTAGACAATTTTCATGTCGTTTTTGAATATGTCGTTGATTGTGATCAATTTAATAACTCACTATTATTGCCTAACTTTAAGTTTCAATGCTTAATCTAAAGTGCAGATGCCGCGGTCGTGTATTATGTATATAACGTTTTAACGTAAGCCTAAGAAAAGTTAATGAAAGTTTAATTACAAAATGTACTACTACTATATACATGCCCAATATGTAAAACTGTTTAGTGGAAATGCAGCTTGTTGAAATTGGAAAACTGGAACTGCAATTTGCGCAAATTGGTAATATAGGTAATATATTATGATTAGAAATAATAAATTGTGTATAAATGCTACAAATGTGATTTATTTCTGGTGAAAGCGACACAACAGGTTGATGCTTTTATAGAAATTTAAATGCCCAACTTAAATATCAACAGCAGTGAGTCGTTATATCGATATATGCTATCGATACTAAAAGAGCTTACAGATGCTGTCATACTGTTAACCAAAGTTTCAGTTCAATCAGCTGTCTTAACATAGTTTTGTTATTTACTTGGCTCATTTGCGTTTGTTTCTATAAAACTTGAATAAATATAGCCGGCTTTAAATCTTTCAAATGCATGGTTCACGTTGTATTGCTAAAATACTAATATCACCACGTGCAGCTACATCCATTGCCTCCAATTTTGATATTCAAACTTGTCTACTGAAAACATACTCGAGCCGCATGCCGTCTCCACCGAAAATTGCCAAAACGACAGAAAGGGAACTTTCGGCAGATATAATAA
Organism: Drosophila funebris; assembly: GCA_018901825.1. NCBI lineage: Eukaryota > Metazoa > Arthropoda > Insecta > Diptera > Drosophilidae > Drosophila > Drosophila funebris. The sequence continues at coordinate 6,194,684 of JAEIFK010000678.1, forward strand.
AGCAGCTTGGGAAGCCGCCCAGGATGCGTGAGGATCCAGCATTCACGAAGGTCGATAGCGAGGAATTCCACAGCATCTTTACGCCGGAACTGGAGGCACTAGTGGCGCTATTTAAGAAGTACAACTATGAACTTCGTATTGCCGGTGGTGCCGTGCGGGACGTACTTATGAACATTAAACCAAAAGATGTCGATTTAGCAACAACCGCGACTCCCGATCAGATGAAAGACATGTTCAATAAGGAAGAAGTGCGCATGATTAATGCCAAAGGCGAAAAACATGGCACAATAACGCCGCGCATTAACAACAAGGAGAACTTTGAAGTCACCACATTGCGGATTGATGTGCGCACAGATGGACGACATGCAGACGTGGTGTTCACCACTGACTGGCAACTGGATGCAAATCGTCGAGATTTGACTATAAACTCCATGTTTCTGGGCTTCGACGGCACGGTCTACGATTACTTTTATGGCTACGAGGATGTGCAACAGCGTCGCGTTGTATTTGTCGGCGATGCTGATGTTCGCATTAAAGAGGATTATTTACGTATTCTTCGTTATTTTCGTTTCTACGGGCGCATTTCAGCAGACGCACACGCACACGACAAGACCACGCTAGCCGCCATTAAGGAAAACGCTTCAGGTCTGGCGCGGATTAGTGGCGAGAGAATTTGGGCTGAGCTTCAGAAGATTGTCACCGGAAACTTTGGACGTGAGCTGATGCTGGAGATGCATAATTGTGATCTAACTGAATGCTGTGGGCTGACAAAACAGCCAAATGTCACCGAATTTAACCGCCTCTGCAACGACTTGGCACAGTTTGAGCAGCCACACTATCCCATTCTTTATCTGATTGGCTTGCTGCACACCACCGAGGAGGCAATGAAGTTACATGAGCGCTTAAAGCTATCCGCATTCGAGCGAGATCTCGCCCTATTTATAACACAGCACCGTCAACGGGTAATTAAAATATATATTTACTATAAAATAGTTAAAGAGATTAAACTGATTCATTTGCAGGTCGATTCTGAGTATACTTGTCTTCGCGACTATCAAAAATTGTGCTTGCAACCGTATGCTAAACGTGAGTTCGTTGAGCAGCTATTGAAGTATGCCAACAAGTTGGAGCTGTACAATCAACTGAAGGAATGGGAGACGCCTATCTTTCCCATCAACGGGAATATACTTAAGAACCATGGCCTGGTGGGCAAGAAAATGGGCCTTGTTCTATCCGAACTGCGTTTATTGTGGGCGGACAGTGATTTTAAGCTGACAGCAGATGAATTATTGGAAAAATTGCCCGAAATATTAGAGCTGCTGAAATTGGAGTCGCCCCCAGGCTCATCTAATAAAAAGAAACGCAGTCTGTAAGTTCCATCCAATGTTCGGCTCACTTTTTAATTATTGAATAATAAACTGTTGACATAAACTAGACTTTGCTAAAGATCTGTATGGGGCGCTTAAAGCCAGCTTTGCAATGCTCCGGTTGGCCCATAACTTCCATGCTGGAAAAGCCCACCTCCGGACTGAGCAGATAATCTGTGAACTCCTCTGGTTTGAATTGAATGGTACAGTAATTTTCACGTATTTTGTCCTACAAATTTATGAGAGTTAGCGGTGGTAACACATTTACGTACTTATGTTCCTCACTTACCGAAAGCTTCTTACGCCGTCTGTAGGTGTCAAAAGATTGGGGCTCTAGTATCAGCTTTCCACCTGGTCGCAGCTGTAGGAACATACGCCGGAACGCCTGCTTCAGACCGGCATCAGAGAAGTTTAGGTGTATCCACTTGGTGACCGACATGCATAAGATCACATCGAATTGTGGACGCTCGATTTCGAGCAGAACATCATCTTCTAGCACATAATTGCCATGCACAAACTTGACATTGTACGGAAACTTGCCAGCCGCATCAGATACCGATACATTGCTGGCACGCTTAATATTGCTAATGGCCATTTGAGCATCGTGCGTCAAACTGCGATCTATGTCCAGTCCAATGAGACTCTTCGCTTCGAACTTCCTAGCAATCTCTATGGATAAATGGCCAGAATTGCAGCCAATGTCCAGTAGTTGCTTGCCACGAAAGAGTTCAGGCTGTGTAGCGAATACATCCAAACGTATGTCATGGAAGTCTTTGTCCAGAATACGCTTTCCATAGTACTGCTTGTAGTTGCCGTACATGAATGCATCATTCCTGTTATGTTTTGATTTGTTGTTGGTGCCGGATGAAGTTTTGCTGCCTAGTTGCAGACGTTTTTTTGGACTCTGTGCGGGTGGTCGCTGGGCGACTTGTTTTATTATGTCTTCAGGGGGCACGTGTCCATCCGGCGGTTTAACGGATGTGTTGTCATCGGATTCCGGGACATTGTGCTTGAGTCTTTTGATTTCGCTGTCATCAGCCTCGATAACTGCCTTTCGCTTATCAGCAAACTGTATCAACTTGCTTGCAGGTACTAGTGTGTTATTGTTATGTTCCACATCCATTGCGGAGTGTTAAAACGTTTAAAACGTTTGAGCATCAGAAAACCACACGGTAAACAAAAAAATTGGCGGCACAGCTGGCACACTTGGTACTTTTGTACCCAAAACTGGTGACTCTTCTTCGTTTGGTACTCTTTTTATTGTTCACCAGTGTGAACGCTCGTGTCATAAGTGAAAAACCCCAAGCTAGTCACGTATGCAGTCCCCTGTTAGCTAACAGTCTTGGTTTTACGACAATTTTAAAAGGAAAACGGTCACATTAATATGGTTTGCGCGCTTTTTAAATTCTTAATTTTTTTTTATTTTGAAAAAAAAAAACCAGCCCCCGAGACCGAGGCGCTCCTGCAGATCCACTTTATTCGAAAACCCCGGTAGCGGTATGGAGTTTGGCGATTTCACAACACTAGATGCTGCAAACATGTGACCTTAAGAGTTTTCCAACTCTGTTAAGCAAGTGCTGTTAGCTTTATGAGTCATTCTGTTAAAATGAAGTAACCGATTCGTTAACCGGTAATTCTATGCTAAGTTGGCGGGATTTCATTGGATTTGAAAATACCAATGAAAACTGAAGACAGATTTAACGAAAATACATAAATATCTAAGAAATAATACGAATTTCACATTGACTAAACATTAGACCGACACGATATAATGAAATGGTATAGATTTTTGATTATGCAAATGTGGTTTGAGGCAGCATCCCCCATTTCCACATAAAATCGATTGAATGCTATCGAGCGGTTGGAAATTTGTATTGATTTCATTGTGCACGCAATGTTTGCACCCTGCTGCAACTGTTCCAGTTGTTGGAGGTTGAAAGAATTCGCACAATTTGCATAACAAAGCGGGGATAATGGAAGAATAATAATAATTACATGTGCGTATTGACAGCAATAAATTCAAACCATCGTCTGAAGTTTCCGTTAAACGATTCGACGACTATTTGAAATGCGAGACCGCTAGATCAACAGAGCGTGCGTCGCGCTCGTTGACCCCTTAATGGAAAGGACACACTCGGGGACAGTATAACAAATATTGTTACGACGCGTTGCCCGTTTGTGTGGACCGCGGTCAGTTGAAGTGCTGTCAAGGGTTGAATTTGCATGAGTGACCGGCGCGTGGCAAGTTTCATACTGAGATTGAAGGGGCTTTGATAGTTGTAGGAGCAGTGAGATTTTTAGCATGTTGTGTTTGCTAATAAAATAAAAGTTGTAATTATATTAAGATTGGTATTTCGTTGCCTGGTACTCTTGCTATATTAAATCCGTGTAACCCTTAGTTCATGAATTTCATATCTAATTTATGATATGATCAAAAACCCTTTTTATTTTCCCAAACAAACGCCTCAAAATTTCTCATAAAACTCTCAAAACACAATCATCCAAAGTGATCATTAAGCGGCAAGAGATAAATTTTAGAAAAATCGTTTTAAAGGTCCTCAAAAAGAAAAGTAGAAGAGAAAGAGTGCGACGTAAGACATTATCCGTGGAAAAAACTTGAACAACGTGCAACGAATAAAATTTGAATAAAATTTCATTTCAGTCGTCACATTAAGGGGTTGTGCTCTGGACGTAGATCTCTGGACTGTGGACCACGGATCCTCGACCAAATGTGCGCAATTGGAAACCAGTTTATTTTTCCCTATGTTATTTTGCCTTTTGTCTACCAAAAACAGAAAAAAAAGGATGCAACATCTATTAAAACTTCAAATGACTTGTAGTTTCCACTGCGCTGCAGCTTCCGCACGGCCTCAGCTCTGACGGATGGGTCACGCACAGGGACATGGACATGCATCATGTGGCATACGAAATTCAAAACCCGTTTAACGTTCTTGCCTAAAAGCTGCGCAGCGTCCGGCATTTAATCTGCTGCACAGGCGCAGCAGCAGCGTCGCGATGTCGACAGCCTGAATAAAATTAGAAAGGATTTGTTTGGTCAAATCCTTTGGTTGCCATCAAAATTTGAATATACACACAACATATACACACGCACAACCCTCAAAGAGGCGTCACAGCTAACAAGCCCGAGCAAAGTTGACAACGCATTCAGTCTGTATGCTGTCCAGGGGTCGATCCTGGCCGTGGTCCATCGCTTGGTCCATATGTAATTCAATCGTTGCCTTTATTTTAAGGGGGGTTACAGAAGGGTTGCATTTATGTAACTTTATAATTTTGGGTCAGCGTGTTGCCTCTACTCTCTCCCTCTCCCTCTCTTTACCTTTCTCTTTCTTCCTGTCTCTGTCTTTTCTCCCATAATATGCATACAAATCAAGCTTCAAATTAGTTTGAACTAAGGTTACCAAACCAGAACTCTATTCTATTTGTTGTTATTGTTGTTGTAGCCAAACAACCAACGGTCATATGCAATGGTTGAGTGAAAGGTCCACGTCATTTTTTATGTTCTTTATAGCTGATTTTAAATTTTCTAATTAATATTTCTGATATTGTGGCATGTTTTTTAGGGAGCGGATTATTATTCACATTGTGATGGCAAACTTTTCTACAATCTAAAGTTGTTCTGCATTAGTTTAATTTTAATAATTTGCTCATATATTGATATGATATTGTAGAATTTAACTTCGACCAATCTGATCCTTTTAGCTATATAATATAGTTATATATTTATTTATTGATTGAATCTCTGTTTGCGATTTTTCTCAGAAATTTCAGAATAGTCTGATTCGCTTAATATTCTCATAAGAGTTTCTTTTAGTTTAATCAAAAATTGTATAATATTTTTATTTTTAACTGCAATTTAAATACTAATTACAGCAATAAGCTTGTGGATAAGTTTATATTGATTATTATTTAAAGATGCGACTGAGAAATCAGTTATGGGAGCGTAGTTTATTTCTTATTATTTAAATTTATTGTTCATATCCGTATTACTCGCTGCCCTTGGGCCATTAATCTGCATGACTATTGGCACTTAAAGGCCATAAATTCAGGCTTAATGCGACATTGACCCAGAAAACCAGGCTAAGGGCAGAGGCCGTTTCTATTCTGTTTGCTAAGCCGCAGTCTGAACGTATACGGTTGAATGGATTGCGATTCTTTAGTTCAAGCTGGCATAACAGAAACACATTGAAGGAAACCCCAAGACGAACTCTGAACCAACCCCGAGCTGGGTCAATGAAAAATCGCTTCAATTTTGAGGCAAAAATCATTAAATTCGTCACAAAAAAAAAGAAGTAAAATAGAAAAATGCCTAAGGAAGGGTTGCCAAAGAACATCAAGGAGCAGACGTTTCTCATTGTTTGCATTTCACCTCTGTGCGTAATTTACTGTGAACCCGATCAGCATTGAGGATCCTGGATCTGAAGATGATGACTATCTACGCTTGGGGTTGGCCTGAGCTCAGATCGTGTGCAAAAGTGACATCATAAGACGTGAGACATTTGAACCCCGGGCCAGCAGCATCAAGGACCTCTGAGCTCTTGCAATTTTATTTTTTATTTGCACCCTTTGATACCTGACGGAGTTCGGTTATTTGATCGCTCGTAAATTTCTCTTTCTTCTGCTGCAACTCGATTGTAATCCTCAGCCAGCAAACGGCGATTTTCGCACTGTGGGAATTTTTTCCACATCTTCACATTTTCCTTTCCTTTTTGCAATGTTTGTGGAAACGCGAGCGCTCATGATCGATGGTTGTATAGGATTTCCAAAAATGGGGTTAAACAGAGAGTCCATTTAGTTTTCTTTTTTTTTTTGCACAATCAAAAAAAGGGGAATGAAAGTTTTCCATAAACGGAAATTTGATATGTTAGTTCCTTAATTTAATTTCTTTTGATATGGAAAGCTTAACAGCTTAATTATGGGCTCAAGTGACTGGACACGGTGTTGCTTTTGCATTTTCCGGGGAAAAACTCGTTTTCCAAATCGCTTTATGGTTTTACCCTTGACCACAACAGCAATTTGTGACCATTTCTTGTGCCTTTATTTTCAGCGTGAAAACTGGAAAATGTTTTTCATTGTGTGTTTGCATTTATGTAAATTTTTATTTATTTATTTTCGAATTTTTTTGTTGTTGATATTTTGTTGTTGCTTGTGACGGACGCGTGTCCAGTCAAGTTAACCCTTTAAGTGACCCAACTGACCAATTGACCAGGAGGCACGCTCCAAACGGGTTTCTATTGTTGTCTCTGTTGTCAGCACATGCTGCGGCTGTGGCACGTGCAACTGATTAAGAAGTTGCCTCTGGTCAGTTGGTCAGTTGGTCAGAGATAGGCGAGTTGTGATTTGATAGAATAGAATAGACAGTCTGTCTTACACATATTTCAGTCGCATCTCTCTTCGCCTGCGTCCTCCTCGTCATCAGCACCTCGACGACTTCGCTGGACCCTGACGCGTTTATCCTTTATCAACCCTTTTTTTCAGCTTTTATTTGTGATTTGAAATTTTTATAAATGCTACATTTTGGCAATGGTTTCGCCTGACTGTAAATACACGCACATATATATATATATATATATATATAAATATGTGTGGAAAGGGGTAGCAAAGCGACAAAGGACAAAGGATCCTGGTGCTGATGCTGATGCTGTGCGTCGTTGCTTGACAACGCGTTCAATTGTTTAGGACACACATAAAAGCGTTACGTCGACCCAAAATTTTAGCTGACCTTCGTCCCTGGGCCCGCAGAATTTCACAAATCAAAGAGAGGCAGTCGCAAAAAGAGATTGAGCCATAAACATAGAGAGCATAGTGCTCTCTTAAATAATTTTTATCACATTTGCAAAATACAAAAAAAAAAGATGGAGTCAGATCTTCAACTTGTAAGCATTTTGGCATTTTCAAGAACATTTTCCATTTCAGGAAGTTCCCAATCGATCCATCAATCAGTTTGGAAATGCTTTGTCAATATGCTTGTGATTCAAACAGATTGCAAAATTCTCAATTTGGTCAAGAAATTAATGATCTTTTGCGCTGCGAGTTGAGAAAATGCAGTCAGCCGTTATAGAGGTGTGAAAAGTTACGGAAAACTGCGGAAAGTAGGGGCTAACAAATAACAGAATTTTGAATTAAATACAAATATTTTAATAAAATAAATAAATAATGTTTATAGAATATTATTATTATATTAGGTTGGTAGTTTAAGTTATATATATATATATATATATATATATATATATATACTGGGTTATAATAATAAGAATGTGACGAGAACTATAAACTATATTAAAATAACTAAATAGTAAAGTAAGAAAGAAACTTTTAGCGACACTGTCTCACAGTTTCCTTAGCATCGTCCCACAATTTAGGATAACTGAAGTCCAAAGAGTTCTTACTAAAGAAAATATGTTCTACATTTTGCTATCAACTATCAACATTTTCCTTTCTCACGTTATACAATATAATTGCAAAACGAATTTCCCATTCGATTAGAAATAGGCTTTAACATCTGTGTTCTATATTTTTTTTTATTTTAACTTTCATTTGAAATTCATTTCTCACACTGATTGCAATCAACTGGAGGAAATAAAAAACAATATAAACATAAATATATGCGCAGAGCATTCATAATGAGCAACTGCCAAATGAAAATGCATAAATTTTCCGACTTTTCCGACACTAGCTTGGCAATTCGCAAAACACAGTTCGCAGCGTTCGCTAAATGTAACCGAATAATGATTATGCAAACCGAAGGTCCTTGCTAAATTTGCATAAATTTTGCATTTTCAATTAAGCGGGTGTCCTGTCGTCTGTGTCCTATAGAGGTTCCCGTCAAGGTGCTGCAGGGGAAAGGGATGTGGATGTGGCACATTTTTGACTTGTGCCAATGTTATGTAAATTTCTTGTTACCCTGCGATTCGACTTCGACTACGATTCGACTACGACTTCATCTTCAGCCTTAACTGCGGCAGAGCTCTTGGTTCTTGATTTGATTTTGATGTTTTGTTGTTTGGCATTAACCGTGTTAAATGTTAATTTCCCTCAAGTGCCAATAGCTGGGCACAGACCATGTCCTTAGGCAGGCATTTGTGTGTGTTCGGGTTACTTAATTGATTCTGATTAAATATTCATGTTATTTCAATTTATTGATGTTTGCGTGAAGTTGATTGGAAATGTGCAAATAGTGCAGAATGTGGCTGAGTATTTTGCATTATAATTATGAATTTAAGGCGGATGAGAAACTTAGATTAATTAAATTTAGATTTTGTATATATTTATCTATTAATAAATATTAATATAATATATTAATATAAATTTAAAATATTGATTAATTTCTCTTTGATTTAAAGTAATAGTCAATAGGAAGTTGAAAGGTTTTAAGCAATATTTTAGTTATATATGTAATAAATATTTATATTTAAATTATTAGTTTAGTTAATTATTAAATTATTAAAAACTTGCTATAAACTGTAGCCGCTTACTGGAGAGACTTCTGTTAAGATCATTAATAATATAATCTAATAATTCGTAATATCCTGGCATTCTAAGCTGGCCTAAGTTCTCAAGACAATTTCCTAGAGTAGGCAGCTCCTTCATTAACAATATTAAATCAGTTTGAATTCATACGCAATATAAATATAAACATATTGAGCTCCATTGAGACATGTTCCATGGAAACCAATCTAATCAGTTTTCTCAAACGAATATCTCGGCAATCTTGGAACTCTTAAGGAATTTCCAAACATGAAAGGAAAACGAAATGATTAAAGGCAAACGAGAAAATGGAAAACTGCAACCCTTTTTTCGCAAATAGCTGCGCAGGCAAATCATCAATTTATTAATTTCCCAGACTTGTTGTTGTTTATGCAATTTGCAATATCGAATGTCAGGAAAATAGCAACAGAGTCCTCTGACAACGGCAAAAAGGATTATGAATTTTGATGCTGGGCCAATGGAACGGAAATTGCACAGCAAAAGAACAAAATAGAAAAATGCGAACCCTTTTGCTCAGACAGGCAGAAAACCGTAAAACACTTTTTGCATAACCGTAAGAGGAAAATTGCATATGTGCAACCCTTTAATGTAAGCAGGACACGAAGCTGGCAAAAGGAGAAGTTAAGGCAAGGCACGGAGGTGCAGACGAGGTGAGGTGAGGTGAGACAAGGCAAGGCAACTTTCACATAAATCTCGCGGTGCCAAATTTCTGCAGCAGCTGACGTCATTAAGATGGCATTTGTCATTGATTTCCGTTAAAGGATTTCATATAAAATTGTATCCTTTTTTAGCGAATTTCCTTTGCCTGAAATCGGAGATTTTCCACAGCAAAGCCAGGCATTTTGCTGGCCAACCCCTTGATAAATGATCGATAGTTGGGCTAAGAAAGTGCCAGGAAGAAAGAGGAAAGTTGTCAAGCGAATCATCAATCAAGCAAGGACATGGCTCACATTACAAGCTGTGAACACAGTATAGATATTCAGCAAGTTTAGACAGAGTTTTTTTTCTTATTGACACCCCTAAGCTGAGGGCCTCTGATACTGAGCTAACGAAATGACCAACGTAACTTGACCTTTTTGGCCAGCACGCTGTCAACATACTTATGGCTAGCTGAGGTCCTTGCATATATAATCCTATTAATTGCTTTATTAGCAGACGCAAAACCAAGTCGAATATATAAACAGCTCAATAAATGGGCGAAAATTTGGGAAAATTTCCCAGGCAACAGACTTGAGAGTGCAACCCCAGCTAGATCAATCCAAGGGCCAGCTGATCATCGTCAGCATCGTCAGCATCATCAATATCATTTAACCTAATGGTCCCTGACCTTGGCCGGCTGCACTAAGCTGTGGCAATAGTGTCCTTATGCTCGACTGAACGTCGCGTTTCTGTCTCGTCCTTTTTCCTTTTTTTTTTTCTTTAATATCCGTTGAGGCGAAATTGCAAGCCCTATAATAGGGGTGGTTCTCAAATACCTTTTCTTCCGCTCTTGTGCAATTCTTATGCTTGAATGTCCAAACAAATATAAATCAAAGTTGCCATTTGGCAAGATCTTGGGTTTACATACAGCGAATGATGTTTGCTTAGGCTGCAAGTTTCTTCAAATAACAAAAGTAGAATTAATAGAAAACTGTTTTAGTCGCAATTGGAACGGAAAGAACTTGAAAGTGTTTTAATACAAATAGCTGAAGTTGCAATTGATTGAAGACGGGGGAATGTAAAGAGGATCTGTGAGACGATCTTGAAGAACGCCAGAATTTCCAAGTGGCAGCTTTATCAGAGTTTCTCCGGAAAGAAAGGCTTACCCCAAGATTCTTTCTTGAATTCATTCAACTCTTACGTCCTTTAACATGCCAAAACTGTTCTCTGCTTGAAGTGTGGGAGTTAATACGCTAGTATTGATTGGCAAAGTTGTGTTAAACAACTAACAACTCATTTAATTGCCGTATAACGTGACTGACTTTTGACAGCCACTGTAACGCCCCGTTTTGACACTCAATTTGCATAAATTGTGCAAAGTCATTAGGCAAACAGCTGCTGTCCAGGACATTGGCATTGAGGCGGCACCACGTGCATTGATTGAGCCTTAATGTGTTGTGTTGACAGTGTAAGGTCAACAGAGATGTGGATGAGGATATTCAAGCAATTTGCAATCGCTTAAAGCAGCTGTTAACTATAAGGACATCTTAAAAGGTAGCTTAAGTAATTACATTTAACTAATGATTATGACAGATAAGCAAAGGACTTAACGCTTCAACAATTTATACTTTATAAAGAAAATAGTTGAATACTTTAACGATAAGTGAGTGCTTAAAAAAGCAATAAAAGAAATCAAAGTAGAACTCTACACATCTGTGTAATTTATGTGGGGTGTCATAGGCAAAGAAAGTTAAAACAAATAATAAATAAGTTTATATGAATATTTATAAATAAATAACTATTTTATAAGCTCTTTGCATTACAAGGTTTGTATTCACTCTTTTTTAATTTTAAGCATTAGCAAATGTACATTTGTTGCCTATCAATTGCCTAACAAATGTACGTTTTTACGTAACTACTTTTCCACCTAACTACTGTCCTGTTCTGTTTTCTGCCTTAACTAACAATTTTCCCAGTTCACTTCATAAGCTTTCTTCGATTTAGCGTTGGTTTCTGCTCCTTTATGCTGCATTCCTTTTGTTATTGACCTCTTGCCGCTTTGACAAAATACTGAAGTAAGCTGAAATCCAAATAGTTGAAGAGTAAAACGTGCTGCGATCATGATATCCTGTAGATCCTGGTACAGAAACGGTTGGTTGTGTCGGCGTTGTGCGCCTCATTGCGCAACTGCCAAAACTTCCACAACTGAGACAAAGAATTTTCCACAGAACAAGAAATTCGTATAGAAAATGACTCAAAATAAAAAAAAAAATAAATATAAAACGGAGAAGAAAACGAAAGAGGAAATCAATCCACCCTCAATTTGAGGCCAAATTCCTAACAAGATGTGTTTCCCTGCGATGTATTTGTCTAAGCATGCTGCGTAATCCTTTTTGTAAGGACACGTTTGTCGTGTGTGTGTGTGTGTGTGTGTGTGTGTGTGTGTGTGTGCGTAGCTGAAAGGATTGCGTTGTAAGAGAGTAAAAATTGAGGACGATTCTTGGCATACGCGTATCTCCGGCGCATCTATGCCCGGCACGCAGTTCGCAGGCAAAAGGATCTCGCTTCGAAATGGCAGCTGAAGATGATCAACAGAAAAGTAAAACACAAATACAAAAAAAAATAGTTAAAAAGGATGCCAAGGATACAGATGGGGCGCCGCTCAGCGCTTTGTTGTGACGATGTAATAAGATTATAATTTCATATTTTTTTTCTTACAATTTATTTCATTTTCCATTCTGTGCTAAAGTTCAGAGAACTTTGCCAGCTGACCTTTTGAAGTGAAAGGATATTCGCCAGGGGTTGCAAAAATGAAAAACCAACTTATACCTCGCTTCAGACATCAACCCTTCGCCAACAGAGTTCGATTAGTTTTCCTCGATATTTGCAATCATTTTAGCAACATTTTATCCTAAAGAAAGGGTAAATATTTGCAGGAAATAGACGTACCTAGGCGAAAGTATCTTATAACATTGCAAACTATCATTAATTTTAATATTGTCATTAGTTTTACGGCACAACCCAACAGGGAAAATTACGTAAAACTCCTCAAGAAAAATCGTGAGAAAATCGTGCTGCGATCGTAACTTGAGTCGTTCCTAATGATTGTATGAGGAATTCGGAAAATGTGGAAAATGGCACTTTGAGCAACTCATAAGGATCATCAATCAATTGTGAGACACTCGCTGAAAAGGCAAATATTTATGATAAATTATTTGGCCAAGTTTACAGCGTTTGTTTTTTGTAGAAAAGCGTGAAAATTGTTACAAGAAAACTGTTCAATTGATTTTCCAATTTACACAGTTTCTTTTTTTGCCCAACTTCATTAAATCGAACCAAAAAATAATCAGCTGCTCATCTACCAAAAATCTATAAAATCTAAAAAATAACGTCCACTTTCCCTTCAACCCTCCCATCGGTTTAATACCATTAATAAATTATGTTAATTTTTGCCATGAGGACCTGATGCCTAAAACGCATTTAACAAATATTTGCATAATTTTGGCACAGGCGACTTTTAAGGGAGCTGCCAGGATATGCAGGATATCCCGGCCGACAGCCAGTGTTATGCTAATCGACCTGTGACACAGAAGGAGGAGAAGGTGGAGGGTTACACCAGAGGAACAGGAACAGCGCACGCGCGCCATATGAAAATTTATGCAAATCAGCAAAAGGATATCGAAGGGAAGGATATCCCTTGCCTAGCAAATCGATTGGCAAGGGGCGAATGTCAAACTAAAGCCATCGATTGATTTCGTATGTATATAAAAGTCTCTTTTCGGGATTGCAATTGCGATTGGGATTGGGATTGGAACAAGGTATAGCTCTGGCTTGTCACTTGGTTGGCGAATTGAGATTGAAGTGGATTTACCAATTGTTGCCATAATTGAGTGACATGGATAGAAAAAGTTAGGATACGAGTGTACTAAGGTACAGAGAACACTATTGATTACAGAAAAGGTTCCACGCCAAAATGGCAACTGAGCGGGGGAAACTGAGGAAATCTGCATGAAAATGCACACAAAAGCCCAAACATAGAATAGAAACAGAATCTATCCTATCCTGAGTCGCTTTGTGCACTATAACTATACATTATTTATTTCTCGTTCTCGTTCTCGTTCTCTTCCTCTTTCTCTTTGTATTTTTATGATTTTACTTTAACGTAATGCAAATTTGCATATGACAATTTCATATTCAGTTACAAATGTTTCGAAATGGAAAACTTTTGTATTTTGGCTTTTGTCTGTAAATGGAAGTTAAGAGAGAGAGAGCGAGTGAGAGAGAGAGAGAGAGAAAGAGAGAGAGAGAGAGAGGAGTATAAAGTCAATCGTAGGATAACAATCACTTTGCTCAGAAAGCGACAATTATTATTTCAGTCTCTACAAATGTGAAACTTGTATTGCTGCCAGTTGATGTCAGACTAGAGAATAGAATAGAATAGAATAGAATAGAGTAGAGAATAGTGAGGGAATTGAGAATTAGCATTACATTGGAATATTCTTTGGCAGGCAAATTGGCATTGACATATTTTAATTAGAGTCGAGAGAAGAACACATTTATGGGAATTTAATTGATCGTAAACTTGATCGCAAAGTGAATCTCAGTAACTGCAAGTGAAGATCGCTGTCTACTTCGGGAATTGAGAGGTTCTATCTATCAACGTGAGAAAATCTTTGGGAACACTTAGAACTCATCTTCCTAATTACGGCAATTGCCTGTGGCATCCTTTGTCCTCTTCATTGTCCTTATTCACAATTCCACAATTTATGCTAAAAAGTAAACAAAAACAGTTTGAATATTCAATCGGAGAGGCGCTTCAGTGGGCATGGGACACCCCAAGGAAGTCGATTCAAATAGATACGAGTATTTTTAGGTATTTTCTTCCTTTTTGTGATCCTTATTGATCCTTTGTTGGTGCTGGGATGCGTTTGGCCGCAGATTTATTGCCTCAACTAAATCTCAACTCAACTTTTACCCCCGGGAAACTGAACAGAGAATAGGGAAATGCTCAGTTCGGGGCTAAAGTAAGATTGAAGATGATATTTCAATATATTCTTGGCATTTATTGCACATTTAGATTAAATATTCGCTAAGCATTTTGTTTTCTCAACTTTGCTGACCCTTGATGAATATATTGGGTGTCCTTTTGCATAAATCAGTGAGGCTATCAATGAACACAGTGAGTGCTAATAGGATATGCACACTAGAGAATTGTCAACACATTATGGATGGGATGCGATAATCAAAGGAAGTCGATGCAAATGACAATGCAAATGTGCGAAGTGTCATCAGATCTCAATTCTCGTTTCCCGTGCATCCCTTCGTCTTAGGGGAACGATATCGCTGACCATCAGAGTGACCAGCCCGGCAATGGACACGCGTCTGAGTCGTTAAATCATTTAATGCTGGTCAAGGAACCAGTTACCAGTTACCAGTTACCAATTGGGTTTCGTAGGGGCTGTAGGTGAAGGGTTGCTAATGGTCAGTCTTGGGGTCAGTTGCGCATGAGGCGGGGCACGTGACCAGCTGGAGGCTGCATTCATCTGATAATCGAGACGCCATTTTCAAAGCCAAATGGGAGATCCTTTATCTGCTCACGTTTCAGCCTTGGAAGGTTAGCTGTGAATTTCTTGAGAAATGTCCGTTAATTTGAGAACATGTTTGGGTTCAAAATGGCTGACCTCGAGTAGAATCCTGTGTAATACTCAAAGATTCTCAATTGTAGACAAAATGGAAAGATCATTTGAATGCATGACCGCAAGCGTAACCCTTTGAGCCCGCCATTGTCCTGCTGTGCTGCTGCTGTCCTGCGCCAGCTACAAAGGCAACTAAAGCAACAACTCATGACCAACTGCCACCCCAAGGATACAACTGACAGGACATGTTATCCAACTACTCGTAGTCTCGCGATGCTGATGCTGATGCTGCCGTCGCTTTTGTATTTTCATATTGACCAGATCCCGCAATGGATCCGCCATATGCCATGTTCCTGCAAGGGGTTCGTCCTTTTTTTTTTTTTTGGCTTGGCTCAAATTTTCTTCGCGGCCTTTCCGAAAATATATTAATGCCAGTGTCCAAACCGGTTTCTGGGTCGGTGATTACTTTCATTTGGATTCGCGGCCGTTGGGCCGTGAGTCCGGTCCGGTTTCAGGCAAGGAAGTCGTCCTTTTGGGCGACCCTTCAACCCTTTTGTTGTGAGGATGCGCAAAAGCGAATAAAGTTGCAGCTTTCGGTTCATTGTGTTTTGCTCAGGAGGCCAAGGATTTGATGAGAAATCTTTTTCTCCAGTTTTTTTCTTTTAATTTTCCCAAATTCAAGGGATACGGAAAGATCTAAATAACCGTTATAATTTACCATCCGTCACCCTCTTTGAAGATGTTCAAAATGGCGTCATTAGCTCATTGACCATCTCAATTTGTCCACAGTGTCCTGGCACACGCCCCTAAAGATGACCACAATAATTGTCCACTTAACTCCTTTTAGCAAACCTGTTTGTCTTCTTGACCAGTAAGAACAAGCGACGCGTGCCCCGAAATCCTTTAAGGATATGCAATCACGAAGTGACCATTGGTCAAGAAGCGACTACCTGGCACATCCCTCAATGTCCACACATATCCTTGAAGTTAATCTGCGACTTTACGACTATATCTTTATTATAAGAATAGGATGAGCGCGTGTCCTTCAAACAAAATTAAGATCTTATTAGCATTCGTTATCCCTGTGTCCATTCACCAGCGTGGACAATGCGAATCTTCCTGTGTGTGCATTCGCATTCGCCAAGGGTCAATGAAGTTGACCAAATCAAATACTCAACGCATTTTTATACAAAAAATGTGCAATAAATGCCAAGAATATATTGAAATATAATTTTCAATCTTACTTTAGGCCCGAACTGAGCATTTCCCTATTCTCTGTTCAGTTTCCCGGGGGTAAAAGTTGAGTTGAGATTTAGTTGAGGCAATAAATCTGCGGCCAAACGCATCCCAGCACCAACAAAGGATCAATAAGGATCACAAAAAGGAAGAAAATACCTAAAAATACTCGTATCTATTTGAATCGACTTCCTTCGGGTGTCCCATGCCCACTGAAGCGCCTCTCCGATTGAATATTCAAACTGTTTTTGTTTACTTTTTAGCATAAATTGTGGAATTGTGAATAAGGACAATGAAGAGGACAAAGGATGCCACAGGCAATTGCCGTAATTAGGAAGATGAGTTCTAAGTGTTCCCAAAGATTTTCTCACGTTGATAGATAGAACCTCTCAATTCCCGAAGTAGACAGCGATCTTCACTTGCAGTTACTGAGATTCACTTTGCGATCAAGTTTACGATCAATTAAATTCCCATAAATGTGTTCTTCTCTCGACTCTAATTAAAATATGTCAATGCCAATTTGCCTGCCAAAGAATATTCCAATGTAATGCTAATTCTCAATTCCCTCACTATTCTCTACTCTATTCTATTCTATTCTATTCTATTCTCTAGTCTGACATCAACTGGCAGCAATACAAGTTTCACATTTGTAGAGACTGAAATAATAATTGTCGCTTTCTGAGCAAAGTGATTGTTATCCTACGATTGACTTTATACTCCTCTCTCTCTCTCTCTCTTTCTCTCTCTCTCTCTCTCACTCGCTCTCTCTCTCTTAACTTCCATTTACAGACAAAAGCCAAAATACAAAAGTTTTCCATTTCGAAACATTTGTAACTGAATATGAAATTGTCATATGCAAATTTGCATTACGTTAAAGTAAAATCATAAAAATACAAAGAGAAAGAGGAAGAGAACGAGAACGAGAACGAGAAATAAATAATGTATAGTTATAGTGCACAAAGCGACTCAGGATAGGATAGATTCTGTTTCTATTCTATGTTTGGGCTTTTGTGTGCATTTTCATGCAGATTTCCTCAGTTTCCCCCCGCTCAGTTGCCATTTTGGCGTGGAACCTTTTCTGTAATCAATAGTGTTCTCTGTACCTTAGTACACTCGTATCCTAACTTTTTCTATCCATGTCACTCAATTATGGCAACAATTGGTAAATCCACTTCAATCTCAATTCGCCAACCAAGTGACAAACCATAGCTAGACCCTGTTCTAGTGCTAATGTCGAACCCATTTGCATCCGCATAGGAAATCAATCGATGCTGTTCGACTTCCGCCCCTCGCCAATCGATTTGTTCAACGAAGGGATTTTCTCTGCTTTCATTTCATTCATTTCCTTATGCTGATTTGCATAAATTTACAGATGTCGCGCGTGCGCAGTAACCCTCCTCCATGGAGGAGGACACCATCACAGGTCGCATTAGCATAACACTGGCTGTTGGCTGTTGGCTGTTGGCTGGTATTGATTCGGTTCCTCATCCACATCCTCATCCACAATCTTTTCCTGAGCCTATGCCAAATTTATGCAAATTTTCCAATAATAATATATGCAAATTTGCACTGCGCCTGCGCAGCGGATGTTACATGTCGCCTGTATCCGAGCACCTTTTTTTAAGGGTTTGCTCTTGTTTCGCATTTTTGCAACGTTTTTTTTTTTTTTTTATTTGTTTATATGCAAATTTCTATTTTTTGCTAAGGCCCAAAAATTTTTTGGTGGAATTTTTAATTGTGTTTTTTTGCACGATTGTAATGCAGATTTTTTTGTTCGTTTTGTAATTTGAATTTTGTGCGCCAAAATGAGTTTATTTTTTGCATTTGAATAGATTTCTTTCGATTATTATTAAAATTTAGCAGCTGTTTCAATTTCTGCGCGCCATTTGGTGGCATCTTTTGAGCAAAACACATTCCCAACTTTTGCTTAAGTTGTGCAAAGAATTTGCATAGGGATTTTTGCTTAATGGCCCAAACTTCATTTGGATCACAACTGCGGAAATGTGATTGCATTCAAATTTGAATTAATTTAGACTGTGTGAGAAAATTCTAACAGAATCTAGATTTGTGTATTAATTAATTCAAATAGTCGAGAAGACTTTTACTTATTTAATTAAAATATAGCTTAAAGTTTAAAGTAAAGTGCAGAACAAGTTGAGGGCGTTTGATGAAGAGAGAAAAGTGTGTAAAGACTGAAGATACTTTATTAAAATAATTTAGTTAGTCAAGACTGCAGCATTGTATTTAGCTAAATATTTAATATATAGTTAAGTAAATATTTATATTAAATATTAATCTTTTTAATGAACATATACATATGTAGCTCAGTATATTGAATAGCGAATTTTATTGATATTCATTTAGATTTTAGAATTTAAGTGGCTTGATTTAAAATTTCAAAAACATATATTTATTGTATGCTTAGTTATTATATAAATAAATAAATTATATTTAAAGAATCTTAAGCTGCATAGATATGTTATTTTAATGAGAATTTCAAACATATATTTTAATTCATATATTTATTAATATTATATTTAAATAAAATAAACCGTTTGTTTCCCATAAACTTTAACCAAACTGATATTAGTTTATGCTTTCTCTACCTTAAGAAAATTCGAATTAAATTAACCATAACTTTAAAATAAATCCTCATTTTGCACTCTCTCTTTCTCTCTTCCGCTTTCTGGATTCCTTTACATTTCCTCTCTTCACAGGGGAAATTCCGTAGCAGTCGTTGGTCCTCGCAATGGCATTTTTTACCTAAAAAACTCGCTTTTCTGCCAAAATTTACATGAACGCTGGCATTTTATTGGTCGACACGAAAAAACTGGCAAAAAAATGTGACAACAAAACGGAAAACAAGTTGTGCAACGTTTTAGATTTCCACACATTTTCCGGGGCGCTGGATGAACTAAGGGTTGTGCGTGTAGTCACCACCAAAAATGTATGGCTTTTTAAGGTTTATCACTTTTTAAGAGAAAGAGCGAGTGAGGATGGGCAGAGCGAACAGATCGCTTTTTTAAGAGAGAGAGAGAGAGAGAGTTGGGTTTTTTAGAGTCTTTGAACTGGGAGAGGGTTGCAGCTGAAGAACCTTTTTGCGCAATTTTTACTATATTAGCTGGTCGTCGCGGAAGAGTTGAGACAGTTTGAGCTGCGCAGCCGAACTTCGAGGATCGCAAGAGACGTGTCACAATTATCTTGAGATCGTGTTGCGCCGAGAAAAAGAAAAGAGAGTGTTTGTGTGTGCTGAGAAAGACTGTGAAAATCTTGAGAAGAAAGAATTTCGAAATAGAAATCAAAGAAATTCAAAATTCAAATTGTGCTGTGTTTATCAATATAAAAGTGATCACAAAATGTCCAATCAAATGGAACTTATGATGCAGCTTTATATGATGAATCTGCTGCAGCAACAGCAGCAGCAACATCAACATCAACATCAACAGCAGCAACTGCAGCAGCAGCAACATCTGCAACAACAACAGCAACAACAACAGTTGTCGGGTTTTGATTATACACAGAAAGAGGATATCAGCAGCAGCACTTGCTTGCAACAGCAGCAACATCAGGAGCAGCAAGAGCAACAAGAGCAGCAACATCAACCACAACAGATGAAAAGAACTTTTAAACGAACAAATTCGCAAAACACGAACTGTAGTAGTAGCCGTAGTTGTAGTCCCAATAGTAATTTGAATGCTTTATCCACACAACAACAATATGAACAACATGCTACAACTCTAATAACACCAACAACACCTAACAACAATATACACACAAACATTGCCTATCAGTTGCCACAAATGTTGCTTGGCACTCTGTCCCCATTGGCACAGTATATGTTCCAACAACAACTGCAGCAGCAACAGCAACAGCAGCAGCAGCAACAACAGCAGCACCAGCAGCAACATTTGCTGACAACCTCCTGCCCCTCAACAACAAATCTCTTACTAACACCTAATACATCCTACTCCACACCCCTTTACTCCGATTCCCCCCTAAAAAGTGCTGAGCAATTTACCACAAATAACTTTTTACAATCCTCCACAGTGACATCAACGCCAAATGAACAAGCAGCAGCAGCAGCAACAACAACAGCAGCAGCAGCAGCAGCAGCAACAACAGCAGCAGCAGCAGCAACAGTAGCAGCAGCTAGCAGCAATCTTTCGGCAGTCACTGTCAAATATGAGCAGGATTCTTATAATGATGATGAGGATAAGAAGCCGTTGTCCAGCTTGAACAGCTGCAGCTCCTCGGGTCTGGCCAGCTCCAATGATACCAGCGCCAGCACCGAGAAGCTGCTGCTCTTGTCCGGCGTACAGCCGCTGGAGAGCACGGGCACCACGGACAGCAACGACTCGCCCAGCATGGTAAGTCTTTCAACACATTGAAAATATATCTATCAATTGCTTAACCTAACTTGTGGTAAATAATTATTCGATAATATCGAAATAATTGTATTCTTGAGAACGTTAAGGATTCAATAAGCTGAACAAGTTTTCCATTTCATTTCTATATTATAAATATTTATTGAAATTCATGTAATAATAATTAAATCAACAAACTACAAAGATCATATTTTCAGCTGAATATATTTGCAACTTTCTTGAGTTTTGTCATTGTTCAGTTTAAACTGAACTTTGCAAATCTTTAGCATATGATTCTAGTAAATATTTTATTACTCTAAGGAGACAAATTTTAATGATGAAAATAATAATTAAGAAATAATTGAGAACCATTAACGAATAAATATATATTTTATATATATATAAGAGAGTTTATTTGATTTCTTAACCATAATCTTTGAATCAAGTCCGATATATACATACTATAAATTAATGAATTTATCCATTATTGAAATATGAAAAAGGAACTCTTTAAAAACGCAAGATTTCACATGAAAAGTGATTGAAATTTGTAAGTTAATCAAGAAATTGCTGAATGGAGCTTTACAAAATCATTTAAGGGAACTTTTCTTTAATGTTTGCCACAATCTCCCACGCTGTCTGTAATTCGAGAGTTGCGCTCCAAGGGGAAACATTCGTGCGCTTTGCTTGAAAAATGAAAATAATAAATAGAAAGAAAGAAAAAAAAAAAAAGAAAAAGAAAAAGAAAATGAAAAAGCAAATGTCAAGCGAAACTTTGTCGTTATTTTGCTTGGTTAATATAAACAAAAGATCTTAATTCCAAGGAAAATAAACAGCTGCTGTGTTGCTGTGTTGCTGTTGTGGACAAGGCGTGGGCTTCTCCCGTTTGTCTCTGGTGATGCAGCTGGTGGCACCAGGCAGTCTGAATGTCGATGCAAATAATTATTTCATTCGTTTTTTTTTTTTTTGCTTTGTTTTTGTTTCTGTTTGATTTACTTTGCAGTACACGCCCGTCAAGCAGCCAGCGGACTCATCTTACAATGTTGTTAGCTCCATCGATAATGAGTCAACACTTGGCACGCCTGTGGGTCAAAGCAACACGCTGCTGACGCCACCGGCATCGAGTGACCACAGCAAAGGCATTGTCAGCCTGACCACGGCCAGTAGCTTGGATGCCTTTCTGCAGGATGAGGAGAATCTGAAGAATCTGCGCAAGGTATCCTCGTATCTGGAGTGCGAGAATACGCTCTGTCGCCAGGAGACGCTGCGGGAGCATTTCCATTGCTACGATGAGCCTTGCCAGGGCAAGATCTTGAGCAAAAAGGATGACATCATACGCCATCTCAAATGGCATAAGAAACGCAAGGAGAGTCTCAAGCTGGGATTTGCCCGCTTCTCCTCCGCCGATGATTGTGCGCCCGCCTATGGGGAGGGATGTGCCTACAACTGGAAGCAGACCCACTATCACTGCGTCTACGATCGCTGTCCCAAGGTCTATGTGAGCACCAGCGATGTCCAGATGCATGCCAATTTCCATCGCAAGGACTCGGAGATTGTCAATGAGGGCTTCCGCAGGTTTCGCGCTCATGAGAATTGCTGCATCGAAGATTGCCCCTTCTTTGGCAAGAAGATATCGCACTATCACTGCTGTCGCGAGGGTTGCAATCACACTTTCAAGAACAAGGCTGATATGGGTAGGTTATCTCTAAAGTGGACACGTCCAGCAATATGTACTTATACTCTATTCTTCGTTTAGACAAGCACAAGACGTATCACTTGAAGGATTATCAGTTGACGCAGGATGGCTTCAAGAAGATCCTGAAAACGGAACAGTGTCCCTTCGAATCCTGCAAATTCTCCACGGTCTGCAATCACATACACTGTGTCCGGGAGAACTGTAACTATATCCTGCACTCGAGCAGTCAAATGATCAGTCACAAGCGAAAGCATGATCGTCAGGATGGTGAACAGGCCTATCAGCAGTTCAAGTGCAAGCAGGAGGATCTGGAGGAGGCCAACTCTCTGGATGCCACACCACAACCAGCCGTTACACAGCCCAACTTTGCAAACAGCAACAGTTCCACCTCCACGCCACTGTCTTCACTCTCCGCTGAGCACTTCCTCGCACGCAAACGCGGTCGTCCACCCAAGATGATTGTAAGTGTTTGTTCAAATAATGTAATCCTTAATCCTTATATCGGACTTATCATCTGTTTGTATTGCAGCAACTGCCCGCCAATGCACAACAATCGGAGGCGAAGCGTCTTAAACTGGAGGACACTGACAGCAATCCTGCGCTGCCTCCAACGAATGGCAATCCCTTGAGCAGCGCCCTGTTCCCCAGCATGTTGCCAAACTTTGGTGCCACCGCCGCCGCTGCAGCTGCCGCAGATGCAACGGCGCCAAATTTCCAATTGACCCACCTCATGGCGCTCTTTCAGCTGCAGAATCCGCTCTTCTATCAAAATCTTTATCCAGGTGCTGCAGCGGCCAATATGTTGAGCGTGCCACAAAATGCATCCATGTTTAACAATTTGGCCGCATTCAGTGCTGCGGCAGCTGCGGCAGCGGCGGGCGTGCAACAGCCAAAGACAGAGTTTAACATTAAGCCCGAGTTCAAGGAGTAGATGGGAACGTCCGGCTGATCAACAGATGTACATAGATATAGTTGTAATTGTATAGTAGACTGACTGAGATGGACGCTTTGTAGGACAGAGGCAGGTGGGGAGTTAACGGGTAACGGGTAATGAGTTAACTGTTGTTAATAGCCAGGACGTTCCTCATCCTTTACCATTTCCTTACCATCCCATCCAAAAGCCAACTCAGCCACATTTTAATTTGGCTCAAAAGCCGCTTCAAAAATGTTGCTGAATTCGCTTTTGTTATTAAATTGTTTTAGATTTGTATTATTATCATTCTCTTTTTTTTTAGCTTAATAAAGATTTCCGTTAATCGAAACAAATAAAATACAAAAATACTTGCATTTAGTTTAACTAAACACTGTGATGTTTTCATTAGTTTAAATAATTGAAAATTGTATACAATTCAATTCAATACTGCAAATATATTGTGTAACTTAAGACGACCTAGGAGCTTCTCATTCGAAATCAAATAAATATATAAAATAGCTTTGTGATATGTTTATAAGTAATAAATAATAATTTTAAATAAAAACTTAAGTTACTGTTTACCCACACATTGAAATGAAACAAGATGTTTTGATACCGATTAAATAATTGTTATTGCATTTATTATTGTTGGTTTTCTGTTCAATTTTGTATATGATTCTTTTACTCATTCACTAAACACAAATCAGCTACACAAGAACTCTGGACTGTATGAACTCTATGGCGACAGTCCAGTTAAGCGATTTACTTAACAAAGAAGCATTATTTATATTCAATTATTCGCATATAAGTACATACATGTTTACGTTATCTTTACGTATATTTAGAAACAATCAAATATAGGTATAATAATTCAAGTCAAAGATGTTTTTATTCTGTTTTAAATTGATATAGCTACTATATTAATGTACACATAAGAAGCAAATATATATTATCGGAATTTGTTCAATATGCTTTGTGGGTGTTTCCATATTTATTTATAATAATAAAAAAAAAAAACAAACCAATAGAAATGTACAAATTATGTTAATGTTTAATTTAAAATTATGCGAAAGTGTACAAACTAATTGGACTAAAACTAAAGAAACATAAAATTCAACAAGTATAACTAATTAAATTCGTTATAAAATTAATTCTGAACAATATAGAGAACTTAAACAAAACTACAGATTGAGACTGAGACTGAGACGGTGACTGCGACTCTGTATAGCGAGTTTCCCCCGGGGAAAAGGGGGAATTTCCTAAGCATCGATTAAGTTCGATTCGTTTACACACAATTCATGTTATGCGAAAGGTTTTATAAAACTGTTGCAAAAGCAGATATCCAATTCATATACATAAGTACTTGTATATAAGCATGTCTATATATATATTTATATATATGTACATATATAGAGACATATATGTATTACTTTATAGGGGGTCTGTATATAACGTTTAGGTAATTATTATTCTTTGCTTTTTTGTTTTGTGTGTGTTTTGAGGGAGCCTTTTGTCATTACTCTATGTAATTTGTATGGCAACAATTTGTGCGCAACATGCAACATAATGAAATTTTGTAGATTTTGTCATTGTTTTGTTTTGTTTTGTTGTTGAAGCCGCAACTAAGTTGTACTGTTAAGCATTAGCTCTACGTCTGCTCCAGTATGGGCTCTCTGTAGAGTCCACGCAGCAGCTTGCTGATGAATCAGAACCGTTAGCTGCGACCGGTGGCTGCTGCTGGTGTCGCCTCCGTGTTGCTCGCTGCCACACCAGGCAATGTGATGGCTCGCATGTGATGTACAGGTCGAATAGACTTGAGCTGGGTGGTGCCCTTGAAGCGCACATTGACATCGCCGCCAACCATGCTCAATGGATGCATGCCTACCTCGGGCTCTTGTGGCACCAACTCTGCCGTTGTGGTTATCATTTGTTCCAGCGGCTCTGTCGCTGGTGCTGTGGTTATGGCAATGTCATTAATGTAGCTCTGACGTGCCGCCAGTGGTGATAGGGATGTGGGCGTGGTCTTGTAGCCCATGCGACTGAAAATACTGCCAGTGCTGCTGCTGCTGCTGCTGATGCCACTGATGCCGCTGCTGGCACTGTTGTTGCTAGCGGTGCTGGGTGGGCTGAGCGGTGTGCCAACGCCTGAGTCAACCTCGAGAGGACTCTTAATGTTGGCCACAAACTTATCCACATGCTCCGGCAGCTTTAGTTCGTCCAGCTTTGTTTGCATCACGATCCGTGCACTGGCATTGTCCAACAAGCGATTGGGTCTCGTCGGTGGTGGCGTGGGTGAAACAACAACCGGCGGTTCAGGCTGACCGTTCGTCGTATGGTTGCGCTGCTGCTGATGCTGCTGTTGCTGCTGCAGTTGATGTTGTTGCTGACGCAGTTGCTCAAAAAAAAGGTGTCTTCTCCTTCTTCTGCTTTTGTGGCGAACCATGTTCTTCTTTTTTCGGTCAGCTCTTCGAGCACCTTTAGTGGAAACCCCAAGTGACTGTTGACCGAAATTGATTTGCCAATTTTACGCTCCGTGAAGATGGGTTTGCGTCGCTGTCGCTCCAAATCATCCAGCTGCTGCAGCATGCGTCGCACCTCGCTTGGCAACTCCAAATCCGGATTGTGCTCCACCAATTGACCAACGTAGCGACCCAGTGTTTGTATTGTCAGCTCCAGGGATTGCACCTGCGACTGCAGCGATGAGATTTGTGTTTGCTGCGATGAACGTGTCGTCTCCAGCTGCGCAATGGATGACTGAGCAAACTGTCAAGGGTGAGAGAGAGAGAGAGAGAGAGAGAGAGAGAGGAGTAGTTGATTATAATGATATACAATCTCATGTTATGACTACTCTCACCTGCAGCTGCTGCTCCAGATGCTGATTCTGTGTCTTTTCCCTGTTCAGCATCTCCAGATGATGATTCGTTGTGGTTATCTCCTCCTGCAGCACATTATACTCCACATTGTACTCGGCCAGCTGCTTGCCAATGTCCAGTGTAAATACCAGTTTCATAATCTGCTCCATGCAATTGGATTCCATTTTGGGCACCACAGATTTCAAATAGTCCATGATCTCCTCAAAGTTATCCCTTGCCAGCAGCTGTTGCTTGTGCACCGAGAGCAGAGCAATGGCAAACTTGAAGATCACATCAGAGGACTCCAGGAATAACAAATCGAATACTCGTGCCACAAATCCCAATGGGAACTGAGAACTGAATACGGTCAGTATCCAGGGAGCGGCATATAGAGTGGGTGACACATCGTTCTGATCCAGCCACACATACAAGTCGGGCAAATGATCCTTAACCAGTCGCGACAACTGATATAATTGCAGTTGAAACTTCTTCATGTCCGGCAGGTACTTTGTCCTCATGTTGCGGCTGAACATCAGATGCTTCAACAGCTGAAAAGCGCTGGCTTCGTCGCACTGCAAATGGATTAGGATTAGCAAATTGCGTGTAGAGTTTGCAATATGCCACAACTTACATGCAGCAGCAGCACGCCACAAATGAAGCCTAGGCCCTGACAGTAGCCCAGCTCTGGGTCGAGTATAGAGTAGGCCTTGAGCAGATTGAACAACGACAGTTGCCCCAACCCCAATGGATCCTTGTAGAACTGATGGTTCGGGAACGTGCGTCCCAGATCAATGAAGATCGCATGCTGATGCTCCGTCAGATGCTTCAGCAGCGTATGATACGGCGTATTGTAGTTGGGAAAACGTTTCGTGTCCACCGGAGCAATGTTCATTGAGTGCTGTTCGGCAAGGAAGGTCCAGACATCGCCACGTTTGGACCGTGGAACGCCAGTGCGTATGGCATGACGCAGAACCTTTGGATCCTTCTTGTTGCCAATTTGCATGGAGTTGCGTTCAATGATCTGCTCCCATCGCTCAATCAGCTGCTTATCGCAGGGCACAATCTCCTCATAGTCCAACTTGATGCGCTTCAGTTCGTTCTCATTCTGACGCGCCTGCAACATGGCATTCTCCGTCTCCATGCGATTCAACATTATCGTCTGCCTTATGGCCGTGCGCCATAGTTCTCTCAGCTCCGCTGCATCTCGCTTGCCACGTTTGACAGCTGCAAACAAATGTAAGAAATGAGTTGACCATAGGGATTGGGTGTGGAACTGTGTGACTTACGCTTCCGCATGGGCGAAAGAAACTCGGTGGGAGCCTCGCTGTCCAGACCCTTCGAGGGTGTCACCACGCTGTTGAGTATGGCCTGACGCCAGGAGCCCTGATGTGTATCCGCTTCCTTCGGACTGTTGCCCACCTTCATGAAGCTGCCAGAGAAGTGACAAAAGATTACATTAATACGGATAATCATTCCATTTGCTCACTCTCTACTTACATGTCCATCATGGGACTCTTGAGTTGCTCAGCGCTGGGTTTGTTGCTGGGACTCGCACCGACCGTGTTCGAGCGTGAACGGAAGCCCTCGGGTGGGGATTGTGTGCCCAGTGGTTCGGCGGATCCCTCGCGTATATTGTGCGGCGGCACTGCGATGTCATCCTTGGACGGCTTGCGCTTGAGAAAAACATCAAAGGAGTTGGTCAGCGAGCGCTTCGCCTTCATAAAGATGGTGCTCCCTCCCAAATACTGATTGAGAAACTCGGATCGATTCTCTGCGGTATCATGGACATGTCGCTGCTGCCGGGACTCGCAGTGGGCACGCAACAGCATCATGACGAACTGATTCTGTTCGGCCACCGGGGAGTTTGTCTTCTCGGAACCACAATACTTGGCCCAGACCATTTCCTGCTCATCATCATTGAGTGTGGCAATGCGACGCCAGATCATGGCCTGCGTCTTCTTTTCGGACAGACCCTCCACGTCGGTGCAGAGCTTGTGGTACCACAGCATGGGGCAATGCTCGCAGCTAAAGATTTGCGTCTCCTGCTTCTTCTTCTGCTCGGCACAGGTGTCAAATGCCTGGGCAATGGCTGCCACAATGTCATCACACACATGCTCCGATTGGCACTTGAAGACATAGCCAATGTATCCCTCATTGTTCAGCTCCCGACAGATGATGCCAAAGTGATCCAACGACTTCTGGCCATGCACACAGCTGGCCACATCCTTGAAGTCCTTGTAGAGCAGCACCTGCTTGCGATCCGGCGAGATTAACCTGAGATCGCTGCGTCCAACCAAGAAGACCATCGTGCGATTCTGTTCCGCATAAGGAGGTATACATCCTTGTGAGGCAGAGCGATCCCTCTGCTTGGGTATGCTGCAAGGGATATCAAAAAGAGGATTAGCTGGGAGAACTACTCAATTGTTGTGGGCGTGGCATGCCAGGCAAACGGAAACAAAACAACAGAAAACAAAAGGAACTAGCAAAGTAAAACCAACTAAACATGCGTGGGGTCTGGGCTAGGACGCCACTTACTTCTCCAGCGCATAGTGTGGATGCAGCTGACTTGAACCTGTTGCAGTTGCAGTGCCACCTGTTGTGGCTGCCCCGCCCTCTTCCCTGGGCGGTGTCGGCTGCTTGTTTACAATGACATTGGGCGCCTCCAGTTGCTGATTATCCTCCGAGCTGCTGCTGCTTCCGATTTGAGGTGAGGATTGAAGTTATCGTCACAGGGTTGGACAAATGGGTCTGATAATCACAAATCTAATCTCTAAATACTTACATCTCCTTCTGTCCCAACTCTATTTGGCTCTGACCGCGCATAAGAACCCGTTTTTTTGGCGATTTGTTTTCCTTATTCTCCTCCAGCGGTTGGGGAATGGCATTCGCCTCAGCGCCCGTCAACTGCAGTTCCACCTGGGGCTTGGGCTGCCCCTCCAGCTCGTGCTCTTGCTCTTGCTCGTGCTCCTCCTCATCCTCCTCCTTGAGCTCATGACTCTTCAGTGCGCTGGCCGAACTCTTGGCCTCAATGCCAATCCCCCCTCGCTGCTCAGAGACATCTTGCGATTCGCCATGAGACGCAAACGTTGAGCATCATAGGCCTTGAACTTGGGCAGGGCATCGTCAATGAAGGTGTTGGGCACCCGCTTCTGTGACACGCGTATCTTGCCCACATACATCACCTCAAAGAAATGAGTGTGATTCGGCGAGATGTCCGCAAGCAACGAGAGATTGCTCTGTGCCGAGGTGGATGTGGGAATGTTGACGGTGCCCGATGAGCTGCTCAGTCCGTGCGTATACGATTTGGATGCCTTCATCTTGGAGCTCACCGGATTGGGACTAGCATCGTGCTGAGCATTCCTCAATGCCTCGCTCATCTTCAG
The DNA here is from genome assembly GCA_018901825.1 of Drosophila funebris. Lineage (NCBI taxonomy): Eukaryota > Metazoa > Arthropoda > Insecta > Diptera > Drosophilidae > Drosophila > Drosophila funebris. The sequence continues at coordinate 6,224,276 of JAEIFK010000678.1, forward strand.
GTTGGTCGCCGGCGTGGCGTGTAATCCATTGAGTGAACCATTGCGTCCGACAGCGCCAACGCCACCGCCAGCAATCAATGTCTGCGGTATGCTGCCCACAGATCCGCCGAGCGTATGCGCCGGATCCCTCATCTGATGCATCAGCTCGGCCATCTGGAATTTCGCAATGAAAGAGAAGGCAAAGATATAGTTATGGTTATGCGTCTTCTACTCGGTACAGGGCATGCGGTAAGTCAGACTCTGTTAATGGCCATTTTGAATGCACATGCAGCCCCCCTGTCATACTACTCCTTCCCCCCTCCCCCCTTCGCCGCACCCCTTTACACGTTTGGCCAAAGCACTCAAGGGGCAGCCATTGTGATGCGTTTTTGCCCCGTGTCCTGGCGAGTTTTCTGTCTGTCATCGCATTCAGTTTTATGACTTTTGTCTTTAGTTTATGACACTTTTTATGACTTCCTCACTTAAGTTACGCTTTTCTTTTTCCTTCTATCTGTTTTTCTTTTCTTTTTTGGCGATTTTGTGGAAATTCCAGACATCAATTTCATGACACCCACAAAGTTGATTTACTCTGGTTAGGTTGGCTTAGGTTATGTTATGATCATGTTGTTTGAAGGGCGACAAAAACTGGACTTGGCCAGGGAATCTGCATTAAATTAACTTGCTTTTTATGACTCAAGGCTCATAAATATTTGAGAAGTGGCCGCTACAAAGCTGAATTGCTTAATGCGTGTATATATGTATGTAAGTTTGTTCTCGAATTAAGTTGAAGTTAAGCTAAATTAAGTTTTTAAAGCTTAAATAAGATTTGACAGCCTTGCAGAATCGTGTATTTTATTTTGATTGATCGTTTCTATGACAGTTATAGAATATAGTATGATATAGTTCGATTTCAAGCAAGAGCACAAAGTTAAAGTTCATATATACCTGGCACATGCCTATTAATTATAACTTTCTATCTAACTATGTTTAATCTGGCTATATGTAAATATATATAAAGTATTAAGAATATAAAGTATTAAATGAAACAGTATAGTAGTAATTAGTATACACCATTCCATATCGCAATTATAACCCAATTATTTCATAGTAAACTTTTAAATAAGCCAAACTTATTCAATTAACTATTAGCTGACGTTTGCTTTAGTTATTTCTCATATATTATATAAATATTATAATTTCTGTATTATATATAAATAAAATAAATATTTTGGTTTGTTTAATTGAACGCAAACTTCCTCATCACGTTCAGTCTTCATGTGCAGACATCGTGTCTGCTTTTCTGCTTTTCAGCTTTTCTGTGTCGATTCTCGGGAAATTTCTTAGCCATGCATCATTGTTGGCCGAGCTGATGAGTCTGCCGCAAACAGCAGTCGAATCAGCTGTTGGTTGAGTGGTAATAGTTTCAGAGCGCTAATCATGCTCTCTATCTGAACTCAGTTCACTCTCTGACGCTCTGATCAATTGGCCCAAAATGTGCGGCATTGAAATGCTGCCAAAATTGCAAATGAAATGAAATGAGAAGAAAAAGTTGACTGCGAATGTTCCAAAGTCCAATGTCAGTGCAATCATTATGCAGCTGTCTGAAAGATGTGCCGCGTATCTGTGAGATACATTAACTGCACCGACAACTAATTGCCATTTATCAGCGCTTTATGGTAAAAATAGCTAACTTCCATTCTAAATCTGTCCATTCTGGGGCACTCGGCTACCAAAAATTGTGATAAAATTAATATATATATATATTATATTCTTTGTCTCTTAGCTGATCAGCCGCTGGTTGAGTGATCGTGACGTCACGCTGGGGCGCACTAGTTGGCCAATATATGTAGATCGGATATGTACAAATGAGTATCTATCCAACAACTTGGGACACGCTTGGCAACGCGTGTTTCACTGTCAAATACATTTACTTACAGATATATATACATACATATGTACGAATTGTATATACAGAAGTAAATCTACTTTTTCATAATTTTTGTTTAGGCCAAAATAATATAAAAAGCAACTGAATGAACGAATTCATCTTACCCTGTAGGTAGCTGCTTTAACGGCAAATTAACTTATTAACTTTATTTCTGCAGAAAGTGCAGAGTACGAGTATTTGTAGGGTATCTTAAAGATGCCTAGCAGTTGCACAGCATGACCACATACATATGTACATATACATACATATGTATGTATGTATATATGCACACATGTGTTCATACATATATATCGAGTCAAATATTTCACAGGAATTCAATTCAACGTCACGTTCGCCTCGCGTTTTTGCGCGTTTTTTTTACGCCTTTTATTTTTATTTTGTTTTGATTTTCCAACTCGTCTACGTGCCATCAACTTTTTACTGTTTGCCGTATTATTATTATTATTTTTTTTTTACTAAATGTGACGACTTCACATCGATATTTACATACGATATGCATATTTAATGCAACACAGGCAACTTGACAAGCCCTTAAAAAAAAAAAACAGGGCATAAAAAACTTCAATTACATGACGATAGATTTGCAGGCCTGTTTATTGTTGTTAATTTACTTTTCATATGTCGCCAGATTGTCTGGCCAATGTCCTTCAGGCTTAGTCACGCCCCGTCCAAATAAATATCATGTTTATTAAATTGTTTGCCACGCTGTCAAAACGAAAACTGAACTTGAACTGAATTGGAAATTCAATTTGAAACTGCACAGAGGTCTAGGGAAATGCGACTAAGGGCAAAGTAGCAGACTGGCAAATACCCTATAATTCCAATCGCAGCAAAGAAAAGCTATAAGAATCATTAAAATGTAATTTATTTATATTAATAATTTTATAAACATAATGAATGAAGATAATATTGTAATATTTATTTATAATTATCTCCTAAGTTCGGAAATTATTCAAAACTCTCTTTTTAAGTCAAAGATTGTATAGAGTGTCACATATGTGGTTGCATAACGCATATACCTTCGTTTAAGTCTATTCAATGACTGTAGTCAGGAAAAATGTTGCGAATGTTGTAAATGTCGCCTATCATGTGGCTGGACTACAATTTTAATGTCTCTTTGTGAGCTTTTTCCTCGTTCGTTTTTTGTTATTGCTGAATTTCATCGTTTTTTATGCCATTTGACAACTGTCTGGCAAATTGAGAAAGCAAAGCGACAATAAAAAAATAAAAACAAATCGCCAAATGCATTTTAAAGAGCTGCAAATAGTTTATTGAACCCTTGACAAATGTTTGATAAGCGAATGACAAATCCAAATCGATGCCAGTTGTAAATTTGGGTAAATGGGTAAATAATGTATTTGCTGGATTTGTAGTTAGTTATACTAATTATACTTAATTTTCCCATCTTCTATTCATCTTCTATTCAATATTCTGCAAAATTGCATAATTCTAAAACTTAGAGGATATGCTTTAGTCTAGTATCTTTGACTTACACACATTCCTGTTTCCTTTTCCAATTTGAAATGCTGTGCGATTTGTTTCGATTCTTTGTATGCAAATTATAATTAACCTGTTCATAATTAGCTATTTACTTGTTCTTTAAACAACAAGTACACATACACACACACACACACACACACACACACACACACACACAGACACACACTGCTTCCCACACATATTGAGTTTTTGTTTATTTAGCGTCAATTTGCCATTATGACACAAATACACAAAATAGACAAGTCGACTAAAATTATATAAATTAAATAGTCAAACAGCATGCAAAAGATGGAAACGGGGAAAAAATGAGGGAATTTGTTAAAACAAAACAACAACGATAACAAAATACTGCAATTAAATTTATTACGGTATTTGAACATGCAGCTCAAACTATAAGTTGTGTTAACTTTTGTCTACATTACTTTATACTCTTTAATAATGCCTAATAATATTATTTTATTGGTTGTGCAATTTGTGACATGGAAGATTATACGTTGTCGGGGGAACCACAAGCCTGGTAACGCTACAAAACGAATGCTAATGTCGATAACTGGCTATTAAGCCATGAGATCAACTCAATCTCGCTCAACTTGAACATTGCAAATAGGCACTTTCAATCTAATCAGTTAGCGGGCTCAAAAATCCATGTTATATTCAAGTTAAATAGGAAGCAAAAAAAAATATAAATTAACGTTTTTAGCAGCAAATGTGCCAAAAATATTAAATAGTTTGGCAAGACAAATTTACCTTTACAATAAAAATAATGAACAAGGGGGCAGTACGTATATATAAATAAAACTTAATCTATAAAAGTAACAAAGCGCAATTAAACTAAATGCTACACTAAATGTCCAGCTTCTTTCCCATTAATAAATCATAATTCAAAGTCCATTCTACATTTATGTATAACCATTAAACAATGTGCACTTGTAGTTGAGTAACAAATTTGTAAAATAGTTTGGACAATCCTTCAACTTTTCAGAAAAACTGTTTACCAAGCGTTACGCTCCTTTGAGCCCCCCATGGTCAGGGTCAAGTGCTGTGGCGCGTCCAACAATTTTCAGTTGAAAAGCGATAAAAACTAAAATGTCCGAGCAACTTTTTTGGCGCCTATGACAAAAAGAAATGAAAGCTGTATTCCCGTTCAGGCCAAAAACGAACAAGTACAAGCAGAAGAAGTCAAAGAAGAAGCATAATAGCTGATACGTCACTTTGTTCCATGTTGGCTCTCTTGGCACGCGCCAGAAAATTTCATTTGAATATGGAGCAAATATAAGATAAATAAACTGCAAATACAATAAAAACAATTTATATGGTAATGCACTTGTGTAGCGCTTGATTTGCATAGAAATTATTTTGTTAATGAAAGTGCAGAAAAAACTGGAAAGAAATTGCCAAACATGGAATGAATTGAATCGGGATGGAATAGCATATTGACAGACGCCTCTCAAGGGCATTTCAATTAGAGTTGAGTGGAAGTGGAAGTGGAACGACGGCAATGTCAAGGTTAGTCACGGGACAGCCGCGCAGCCGGGCAGCGGGGAAGGCATTTCACTTTTCAGCAGACCACTCTCCTTTAGAATAGTTAAATGCGACTAAACACCGTTATTATAGAGACCGTTATTAAGAGAGAAAGAGATAAAAGAAGAAGTCAAGTACATGCATAAGCAGAGTTCGACTCATTGCATAAGGCGAACAAAACAATAGAGAGAAGGAACGAAAACAAAGTAAACAAATGCAAAAGCAAAAGCAAACACAAAAGTAAAGACAAAGTCAAATTGCACAAGCAACAAATAAAAAGCAATCAAATCAAATCAAATCCAAATTGAAATTGAAATCAATTGAAGCAGTCAGCAAACATAGAATATAATAAGGAATAGCAGGGGTATGGGGGAAGGAAGGGGTATACGGATATACCCTCTACATACGGTGCGGCTTTTATTCAGCACGGATGCATCGCTGACGGAGGCCGTCAGAATTGTGTCCCGATGAAATGGCACCGTAAACATTGTATTATATTTTCTATTGCTGTTGCTGCTTATGTTGTTCTCTTTAGTTATTGTTGTTTTTGTTGTTGTTGTTGAGGTTGATATTGCTGCAGTTACGAAACTTACGGTTGCAATTGCCGTCAGGCGTTGTTGCAATTCGGATTTAGTTCACAATTTTGTTTGTTTCTTGCACTTTAGTTCTCAATATCTTCATTTATCGTTTACAACTATCATAAGTTGCTTAGCTTGGTGTTTGCCATATTGATTTTAAAATTGTAGTCTTTTTTTATTGATTATCACTGTACTTTACTTTATAGCTCAATGTTGCATAAACAACCTTTGTGATTTTACTGTACAATAAATAATTTTCTAATAACAAATAATTCGAATTGAATTGTGATTAATGACTTTTTTATTTGATTTTGCGTAATTAATTAAATATTTTATTAAACATTTATATTAAAATACAGTTCATTTGAATTTTACTAGTGAGTTATTAATAGTAAGTTATTATTATTCATGTTATTAAACAATTATAGGTTTTTCCTTTACTGTTATATATATATTTAAATTGTTTTTATTTATTTTATATCTTTTTGAATTTAAATAATAATAATAATAATAATTTTTAACATAAATTCATGTTTGCATTGATTACTTTCAAGTTAAATTAAATTCTTAAATTAAATTATTATGGTTCCAACATTTCTTTTTTTTTTTAAATTTTGATTTTGTTTATTTGGATATGAATATAATTCATTTGTTTTAGTCAAATAAAAAAAAAACTATTTATATTATTAATAAATAAATGAAAAGATAATAAAACAAACTAATCACGTGATTTGCATTGCAAATTTCTTTAGCCGGGTTTCTATAACATTTGGATATAAGGGCGCCAGCATCACTACAACCAAAAGTAAATCACCATATTTCGCATATTTTGATTGTGAGTTCAAAGTACTCTTAGTTGCTGCTAAACGATAAAATAACTCATAATTATTATTGATACGTATTTAGTTAAGTATTCCCTGAGGTAACATCTAATCACAAATACAATGCGATTTAGCTGAGAGTAAAGCTTTGTGAATGCTGAGGCATTGTTCTATAGCTGTATTGGTATTGCATCTACATATATATATCGCATTGTATCGCGTATGTAGTATGTATCTGTATTTTGTGCTAATTATCGCGTTGATTCATTTACTTTATTTGAATTCGAGATGTTTGCACTGTCCATTGACAGACGCCAACATTTTAAGTATTTGGGACAATGCAAATGCAAGAAATCGTTCGAGTACTTGCTTTAAGTGCTTTATGTAACATTTGTTTATTCCACTAAACACAAATCGAATGAACCGAAAAGGATTATAGAACTCACAGTTTATTGGCAGTTAATAGAATTTATATATCTTGAAACTGTTCTCATCAATTTATTTGCATTTGACATCAATTAATTGTTAAAAGAAAAGAATTGTGAAATAGCACAATTTAAAGATGATAAATTCTCGCTCGATATATATAGTATGTAAATATATATACATATACATATGCACATATATATATATATTTATATGCATAAATATTTCCATTTATATAAATTGGAACATTGTTTTGTTGTGTGTTGATTTTTTGGCTGGCACGTTTAAGTAACTAATTTATTTATATTTCTATATATTTTTTTTTGTTTTTGTTACTTTTGTTGTTGGCTAAGCACTTTGCACAATAAACAAGTTGCGGAATAAACAAGTTTATATGTATTTATTTATCAGATATGCTAAATAGTTGTAGGTGCGGATGCACTCGCATTCGAATTCGCACAAAATCAATTAATTATTATTAAATATAAGGTCATTTCTTTGAACTTGTTTCTATTACTTTTTTATTAACGTGGTTTTATTGTTGTTGTTTTTGTTGTTGATTTGGTAGCTGTCGCTGCCCTCAGACAAACGCGCACGCGTTTCAATTGCCGCCAGACAACTAACAACGGGGATCCCATTCGCTGGTCTCCGATCCGACGAAAAAGAGAGAAACACTCACAGACAGCAACAACAACAACAGCAACAACAACAGCAACAGTGACAACAAAAACAACGAAGCAACCTGCGCATGCGAAATGAAAGAAACAGCAAACAAAACAACAGTTTTAACCGTTTCTCAATTAGCATTGAGTGAGTCCCATTGAAAATCATTGAGCGTATGTGTTGTTAGTGAGAGTGTGAGAAACTGAATATGAGTGCGAGTGCGAGTGAGAGCGAGAGAGTGAATGCGTGTATGCTACAAAGTCCGATATATGTACGTGATCAGAGGCGCATTTTGCATAGGGATAAAAGGGCATAAATCGTAGAAAATAGATTAAAAGGACAAAAAATTAAGTATAAATTGATAATATTAATATGAATTAAAAGTATAAACCTATTAAAATAAAGCAATGTTAATACACTGCAATGACAAACGTTTAAGTAGTTTAAGTTGCAAACATTTATTTATATAGGCCCTTACGTGCACTTTAAAGCTCAAGTTTTGAAGCTAAAAACTCATGACAGGTTCGCAGTAAAAAAATAATTACTTCAGCACACTTTATACGTAAGTTTATACGAGAATTATGGTACCTCCAACTAAGACTTATCGCTAGGCGATTACTGAGCAAGGTTTGAAACTGGTTTTACTTTTGTGAGAGGAGCTCGTAGCTTAATCACAATTATGCAACAACTAAATAAAATGCTCCAACATGAATTGAAACTTCTTTAGCAAACTAAAAGTTCTAGAAAACTGCACATAATTAAATATGATCAGACTAAAAGTTGCACTAAGAGCACTCTATCAGTTTCAAGTTAACAAATACAATAAGAGATATAGGGGAAAAGATGGAAAACCAATATGCAAAACTTGTAATGTAAATATTGCTATCAATACAGTCAAAGGTAAACTGTATTCTTGTACTGAAAAGTAAAATCAATTGGATTTCAATAATGTAAAATGCTTTTCCATGCCAAAATGTGCGACAAATTCAATTTGTTGCCATGTGTAGGCTTTGAAGTGCCAAAGGAAACTCAAGGGAAACGCATACGAATACAACGACAACAACAAAAGCTAAAATTAGATTCAATACAGGGGAAGCGAGGACTTTAATACTCAATATCAATTTCAAAAGTTGTCGGGGCAGAAAGCGAGCATCAGGCCAAGGCCAACAATGCCGTGCAGGACTTTGAGTTGAAGCAAAGCTCGAACATATGCAAATGTCGACTGAAGGCAAACAGGCCAAAAAGTTCAGCACGAAGCATCCGCTGTGGCACAAATGCAGGTTAAAGTTCTTGCCAGTAAACGTAACACCTCTCCCTTCCTTCCTCACCGCTTCCCTTTAACAACACTTTACTTTTGATTGCATTATGTGTGCACTTTGTATGATTTCATGCAGTTATTAAAGGGGAAGAGTGGTAGAAACTAGAACAGAAGCGAGTGGCGTCAATGAAACTAATAACAATGCTGTATATGATCGAACAACATATACCCTGTCAATAATTTTTAGTAAATACATGTCGAACGTTAAAGAGAATACTATGACAAGCATGGAAATGAGAATGAAAAACAAACCCAAAGGAGTGGCCTAAAAGTAGGCAACATAATGTAAACAATGTTAAGCTCTCTGACTATTACTCACATATTAAATGTTATTAACAGCTATGGATTAGTCTTCTCTGTTATTGCCATATTACTATTAACTTTCAGATCAATATTTAGCAATTGTTCTTACTGAGTTTATCGCAAATGGAAATGTAAATAATTGATGCACATTCTCTCTCATTCTTTCAATTATCTACAATTTACATTGTGGCCAACACTCGATCTGAACACAAACAGTCGGAAAAACGCAGGACAAGTCCTCTTAAATGCCATTAAAAGTCAGATGAGCGTTGCGAATGACGACGATGATGTCTCTACTATGGACTATGGCAACGGAAGCAACATTTGCTGAACGTTTCTGAATGCCTCCCACATGTCTGAAGTAGCTGCCAGGCCTGCCGGATCTGCTCCTGTATACTGGCTGTGAGTTCGAGCACAATAAAAGCGATGTTTAAACAGCGATGATGCGCCATGCGCCATGCAAATGGTAGCTCGGCGTCATGCGTCATGCGTCATTTGCGATAACGCAGCGCACAACACAACAAGAGTCAGAGGACTTGCCGCAAGGACATGCAATCAATGTGAATTGCTTGGTCTGTTGCCAGGTTACCACTTAAACGCACAGAAGGGGGAAACACAATACTTTCCACTAAGTGCGCTTATTATATAAAAATGAAAACAAAAATCGCATTCAACGTTACGCATACGCCATGGGGCACATGTGTGTACCTGGTGAGTCGTGTCGGTTGTGTGTACATATTTAAACAAATTTTAGGAGCTTGTGAAATTGTTGACACCGTCGAGACCACAGCTGTTAACAGTTAACAGTCTGTGCTGAAAGTATGTTTCGCTTATCTCTGCCTTGCAATTAGGTACATATTTGCAGGCATCCACCGGGTTCTCTAATGGTTTCCCCTTTATATATATGTACATTTTTTTTATGTTTATATTGTCGTTGTTTCCCTCGCCACCTACTGGCGCCTATTAACGTGGGCGGATGCTGGCCAGCAGAGTTGCCCACGGCCAATTATTACTTTGGCTGCAACGATAAGAGCATAAAGTGGCCCTTTGCTTCTCCGCTTCATTAAATTTAATGTTATAACAGACAAATTTGATAGATTTAATCTTTAAAACGATTAGAAGTAATGGAGTTTTTAAAAGATTAAGTATTGCCAGCTAAAACTTATTTGAAATGAACGCCTAATGATCAGATATTATTTAAAAGTATCTTCAGATACATTTAATTCTTCTTTCTCCTTTCAAGTTACAATTGATTAATGTATATTTCTTGTTTTTAGATTATGCTATATTTTTTGTATTAATATAGTGACACATTTTTAATTTAATATACTACATTTATTAGAGCCTCTTGCCCTACCTAGTCTATAGTCAACTGTTATTACGTTTTTAAATGTATTTCTCATTTGTTATTATTATTTTTTTTATATATTTTCGAAACTAAGATTCAAATCATTCAATTTGATACGATCAGTTTAATCAAGATTGAACTATTTTATAGTTTTTTTTAGGCGTTCTGGCATTCAGCAATTTGACCCATAAATTTTACTGCGAAACTGCTAAACAAAGCAAGTCACACACACACGTACACACAGAAGCACACACACACACACACACACGCACACACAACTATTTTGTGCTTCATTCTGTGAAAGGCAGCTGGTAAATTAAGCGTCGTGGGCGTGGCTAACTGACGTCGCCTAAAATGACTTCTGACATGCAATCAACAACAGCAGCAACAACTATAATAGTAACAACAATGGCAAAAAGGAAAGCGTGGGGCAATTACAATTTAATTTAACAATATTTAGGAACGCATGTACAATATTAAATTTAAAATTGCTAAATTCAACTTAGAGAAGAACATTGTATGCTTTTTGAAAAATATAATTTATATAATTTCATTGCAAGTTATCAGTGTAAAGTAAGGATGCTTTCGTAACACGTTACATAACTCATCTAGTTAAATATTTAAATACATTTTCTACATTGTGATTTGGTAATATGTTGCCAACAGACAGACAAGTAATTAAGAGCTCTCTCACTGTGTTCTTCGAAATGGGCGTGTCAGCAATAGGAAATGGTTTTGTTTTTGGCTTTTGACAGTCTGTTTATACGAAATTAACATTTTGCGTGTGTGCAAAGCAACGTTTGAAGTTTTTCCTCGCCCCACGAAGGTCAGTTCTCAACTGTGGGTCACTTGGTCTGCCCCAGTTTAAGTTCACTTCTAGTGGTTTTAATTAGAAAAAGAATCGGAAGTTGTTTTATGCCATGCTGAGCGTCTGTTATATGGAAAATGAGTTGGCCGTTAAATAATTGTTGGGGCGGAGGATTCTGTTTTATATAATAAATTGTATAATAGGGCTTCAGGTGAGCACAACAATTTTATTCTGCTGCTAAAGTTTGTGCTAAGCTGCAAACGACAACGACAAGTGCATAAAATCTGCTAACCTTTTGATTATATTTGAGCTGGGAAATGGGTTTAATATAGAGTCCACATATTGTGAAGTTCAGCTGAAAGTTTTTTATTTATAGCATGAGAAAACTTTGTGCATTTCCTCACAAATCGTTAGCTGCATTTAAGCACTTTGCCAATTCACTCAACTGGCTTTTTATTAAAACAAAAAGCATTGCTCTAACTTTGGAAAACATTTTCATTTGAATGCATTTAAAAAGAGACAATTGCAAAAGGAACGAAAAGTTCCAAGCAACATTTTCATGTGAACGCATTTAAATAGAGACAAATGCAAAAAGGGGAAAATGTTTCAGACAAAAGGGTAAAAATTACAGCTAAAATTGAAACTTGAACTTACCTCCTCAATGGTTTCACATTCGAATAGATAGATGTGCAGCAACGGATCCTTGGGATCTTTCAGCAAGTAGACCAGGCCAGTGATGGGTCCTTGGAATTCCATAAAGTTTTGCGGCTGCTCTGCTTCAGCTGCCTGCTGTTGCTGCTGCTGCTGTTGCAACTGATAAGCGGCTGCAGCACTGGACGAGAGCGAGCCATAGGATGTGGATGTGGTTAGTGTATGACGTGCCCCATTTGCGGTTAATGAGTTGCCAGCGGCAACGGCAGCTGTGGCAGTTGTCGAGCACGACGCTAATGATGAGGATGTGGAGGAGAAGCCCATTCCAGATGATCCAGATGCGCAATTGGAGAGCGTAGCACTTGCAGCATTTGATTTGAGCTGCATGAAGCCGTTGCCAATGGTTTTTGACTGCGGCTTGTGAATGATGCGGCACATGCCCACGATATGCTTCAAGGGATGGCTAAACTGTAGCTCAAAGTCCGAATTGTAGGACTCCAGTTTGCCATGTTCGATACCCACGGATAACTGCAAGTAAACGATAATGATTGTTATTCGAATTTCAATGGTTAAACGTCATTTAATAAATATGAGACTATTTAGCTTCGACTTGGATGTTAGTTCAAATATGAATATATACACATATCACACACAACATACGAAACAATCACACATACACACACACAAACACACACACTAAATAATTAAAAAAAAAAAAATAGAATAATAATTAATTAAACTCATTAACACACTACAATGGACACTGAAAATGAAAGCATTGCAATTGCCGAAGCAATTTCCAATGAACTCGAACAGCAAATTGAGTCCAAAGTGGAGGACAATGATGAGGTACCTGTGGAAGCAACTCATGCTGCTGATAATGAAAAAAATGCCGAGCAGACACAAGTGCATGAAACAGGTGCAGAGACAAAAGCAGATGCACCTGCGACTGGGACAGAGCAGGAATTACAGCGAAGACACAGACTTACAGCTGTGGAGAAGCGAGCAGCTCGAAAAGCTCGCTTAAAGCAAGCGCGTAATATTCGATTCACAATCGGAGAGACTCACCATGATTTTGATATTGTGAAGAAACAGGGGTATGCATTATCATCTGCAGACACTGGATTAAATGATTCACTTGAAGCATCGATGAATACCGCCATTTCTACACCCACCCGACTAGAACCAGAAGTGACAGACCTTGAGGAAATAGTCCTGCCCGTGTTTATGCCAGAAGACGATGAAAGCTTTTTCATTGATGATTCAGATTCAGATGATGATGATGAGATTGTGCAAACGGCTATAAGGGGGGAAAATTCAGTTCAAGCAAAGACTGATTTTCTTGACAATTTCGAGATACCATCATTGGAAGATATTTCTGAAGATGATACCGATGAAATTCTCGACCGTCTTAAATCGCAGCTATCTGAACAACAATCGATTGCATCGCGTCTGACATTGGACCCAGGTAAATTTGTTGATCCACTAACTGGCGACAATTTATCAACGAGCGTCGACAGTAGAGAGAGTTCAGAGAGTTCGCGAGAGTACACTCTCGACGTGTCAAGTTCGAGTACAGATTTATTTGGCTTCAAGAGTCTTATGACATTTACAAATGATTCCACTACTGATGAGGAAGATATACTTCGTCAATTTGAAACGGTCTTCATTACACCGGAGACTTTGCGTTTTCAACCATCCGTAAGAAGCATCCACCATCATAGTGATATGCAACAAGTGGCACGCGATTTTCTAAACGACATCATCACAAATGTGGTGACCATTGCCGAGAATATAAAATTGGACGGTGCACTCAACCTAAAGTTAGACAAATTGAAGCTTCATAAAAAATTGTCCGAAGAAGTTTCACAATACAATTATGAAAAACATCGAAACGAATATCTCAACACCAAAATGATCGAATACTACAGACGAATGAAAAACACTCGTGCTATCACAGCACTGCCAACAAAATTGCATGAAAGGGAATACGAAAGATATATGGCAACGCTTAAGCGATTAGATTTTAATTTAGATTTATTGGCCGAGGCTAAAAAAAAGAACGCCTATCTTTTGACGAGTGTTTTAATTGATCTTTCATACGTAGCAAACATTTCCATATACTCCGAGCATTATCTCACTAAAAAAATACTTAGTACCTTGGGCAATAAGTCCGATTACATCACACGGGTAACTGAACGCGAGCTGAGACTTATGAGACAAAAGAGAAATGAGATCAGTGATGTACGTCTCTTCCTTATCACAAGAACTCACGCTCTGGGACGAATCAAAGATGTAAATATTATAGAATATATATTATTCTATATTAAAATTGATTAATTTTCATTTGCAGAAAATTAATAAGCTACAACAAATCGATGAAAGAATATCCATGGATGACTTCATTCTCCTGCAGAATCAAGTAGCGGCATTGAATAAAAAAATCGAAGGTAAGCAATTAGAAGTGATTAGGTGAAGTGATTATAATGCTTTCAAATAAACGAATCAGAACGGAATGTGGAGTTGAAAAAGCTTCGATATCAACACCACTCCGATTTGCATGTATCCCAGCATTGCAGGGAGAAAACTCAATCGCTAAATGCCAAGCTTAAAGTGCGTAAATATAAATTAAAGAGATCCCTGGAGGCTCATCAAATGCTACGCCAAAGTCTATACCACGGCAAACTGGAGCGTCAACGTATACGATATCACAGTTGTGAACTCGCCTATCAGGGTGGTATATTAGCTATGCCCTCCCTGATGTACGATTATGATGAGACAGTGGACAAAGTGAATGCGAAGCAAGCTATTGTCAATGAATTAAAAGAGACAGTATCACGTCTCAGTCAACGTATAGCTGACTTTGAGTCACGTAATCGTAAAACTCTATTAACAAATTAGTTTACAGTGGTCCAAACTATAACTTAAGTCTTTGATATTATTATATGCCTTACATACGATGTTAACATACTCTTTCCATAAAAAAAAAAAAAACAATATAAACAAATTATATTAATTCAAATTATGATTTTTCTTTTTAATTATATATTTACATTTATATTTACTGAATTTTAGGGTTGCTCAAAAGTCAAAGACTAAAGTACCAACGAAGAAATAACGCAACAGTTTTGGTACTAAAGTTCCAGTTTTTGTACTAATTTTCCAGTTTTTGTACTAAAGTACCAAGTGTGGCAACCGTGCTTACCACACACTGCGGATCTTTGCTGTAAAATAACAGACAGACATTCTGTTAAAATCATTACCGGAGATCAATTATGTTACTTAGCCAGTTAGTCAATAACATTTCAGCTATACAAAGTGTTAACATAACTTGGAGCAGTCTCTGCTATTTTCTTACTCGTTTGGGATATTAACTTATAAACCATTGATTTCAATGTTAGCATATTGTGGGTAGAACAAACATATTCCAAAAAAATCATATAACATAAAAAAAAAAAAAAAAAAATTACAAAATAATAAAAAAAACTATATTATTATTGATGGACACCGAAGTAGAAAAAAGTGCTGATGTTCCTGTACCGTTGGTCGAGAGCAATGCACAAAACACAGATCGTCAGGAACATCAGTCAAATCCTAATGCAGATGACAATAAAGATGTCGCTGGACAAGTTAATGAGGAAACTGCCTTACCAGACAATATACAGGATAAACAATCAGGGATTAAAATTCAAAAAGCATCGGATCCAACAATAAACAGAGGTAGTGTATTAAAAGCAACAAAGTCAGAGGAAAAAGCTGAACAACGGGTCTCACAGAATCTAGAAGAAATCCGAGAAGCGAAAAAAGAACGATTGAAGAAAGCAGGTATTCGATTCACAGTTGAAGAACCCATTGTACCTCACAAAATTCATAAGGCTATAACTTCGACGGACAGTGATCTTCAATATACAAACGATACAGCCATTTCCACACCTGCACGGATATCATCGACATTACAATTGGATGATTTAGAACAATTCACAGTAGAAGACGAGGGAGAGGAGGTTGATAATATTCGAATGCATTCCAATGGCAGTGACAGTGATGATGAGGATGACGATAGCGAGCGTGAACGAGAGCCAGCTCAAGAAATTGATTCATTACAAGCGAAAACCGATTTCTTAGATTACTTTGAGATCCCTTCATTATCTGATATTTCTGAGGATAGCGAAGAGATTTTCATTCTACGCAAATCGGCTTCTCTTGTTTCTCAAGGCAGTGATGTGACGGACACGGGTAAATTTGTTGATCCCCTTACTGGGCAAAGCATAGAGAGCTCTTCGATATCGTCATCGTCATCAACAATGGATTCAAAGGAGACCCAACTTGAAGTGGAGTCGGTCGGCGACGGCGAACGTATAGTATCAGAATTCGATGAATTGATGGAAATTAAGAAAGTCGCCGTTGTAAATGAGGAGCAGGAAGATATTTTTGTGAAATTTACAAAGGATTATATAACCACGGAAGCACATGCCGACCGTGATGAAGAGCTTGAAGCAAAGAATCTGAAAAGAGAAGCCCTTCAGTTAACACTCGATTTTATGTACGACCTGTTCAACTCGGTGGTCAACGATGTTGAGAATACGATAAAAGAGATGTCATTTAAAAATAAATTTGATAAGCAAAAATTGATTGAAGCTTTGATAAAGGAAAAGGATAATTATATTTTTGAAAAAGATGTAAATATATTTCTCAACATACGAATGAGCGATTATTACAGACGCCTGAAAAATACGCGGCCATTCGCAAGGCTATCGAATATATCGCTGCATAGAGAACATAAGAAATATTGCGACATTTTGGCACGTCTTGATCATTTTTTAAAATTAACAACAGAGACTAAGACAAAGAACGCGTTCCTCATGTCGAGCGTCTTAATGGACCTGACATACATACATAATATTGTCAAGCAGACGGAGATGCATCTGGAAAATGTAATGCTCGCCGTAATTGGCAATAAGTCTGAGCACCTCAGGCGGGTAACTGAATACGAAATCAAAATTATGAAAGAGAAACGTAATGAGATAAGTGATGCGCGTCTCAATCTAATCACAAGGAAGCACACTCTGGGACGAATCACAGATGTAAGTAATCAAAAGACTAGTTCACTCAATTATGCCGAAAACATTCAGCAAATGAATTAATTTAATTACACAAATATTTCTGATTTATTTCTATTTCTATGCAGCAAATCGTCAAGCTGGAAAGAATCAATGATAACATTTGCATGGAAGACTTCATCAGCATTCAAAACAAAGTTACAGCTCTTAACAAGAAAATTGAAGGTAAACTTTAGAATTTGCGGATATAAATATTAATATATTCTAATATAATATTCTCGATTAGAGCGTAATATTGAATTGAAAAGGCTTCGACTCAACTATCATAGCGACTTGCACATGACTCAACATAATCGCGAAAAGTCCTATGCTCTTAACTCCAAACTGAAGCAATATATATCGAAATTGCAAAAGAAATTGGACACTCAACGTGTTCTGCGTGAACGTCTATACAAGGCGAAAGTGGATCGTGCTCGTCTACGAAAACAGCATTCGGATCTCTCATTTCAGGGCGGACTATTATCGCTGCCAGCTCTGATGCATGACTATGATGACACAGTGGACAGAGTGCAGACTAAGCGAGCATCTGTAAATGAATTGAAGGAGACCATAGTTCGACTAACACAACGTATTTCCGATTTGGAGACACGCTGCCTCTAAGACATATGTTGCTACTAAAAATGTATTTTTAATGAATAGTACAAATTCAAATCAGTAATAGTGAATAAAGACAATCGAACTCTTTTCTCCTATTTGCCATCTTTGCATGCACATTGTCCACGACTCGTTTAATCTCTAGCATTTACAGTTGGCAAGGCGGTATAATAATCAAGGGATTTAAGACAACATGGCCCAATGTCGTGCCGTTTCCACTAGGCGAAGCAGATTAACAGTATTAAATCCCTTTAATCAGTTTACTTGCATGCACAAGTACAAAAGCGGTTCGCTTAGAGAGACATGTAGAACAAAAACAAGAATAAGAGAGATAGAGATAGAGAGGGAGAGAGAGATGGAAGAATAGAAGAACCAGACAGGATGACAGACAAATGGGTAGAAGGATAGACAAGCAAGCTGAGGCTGACAGCAGCCTGACAACATTGCAAACATGGCGGCTGCTCCATTTCCGGCGTTCTCATCACAGCCAACATCACCGTCACCGTCACCGTCACCATCACCGTCAACATGTGCCGCCATACTCAATGTTCGTTGTTTTTTTTTTTTTGTTCTTGATACCCTGTAACTTAAAGTGGATCATATAGATTTCTATATACATTCGTAACGATTTTAAAAACACAATTTTAACGATAAATATGTTAATTTTTCACTTACACATATATTTAAATGTTTTTTTAATATTCAGAAAATTAGTATCGAAATCTACAGGATGAACTTAGGGTACTTCCCAGTTGAGCTCTATCGCCTATAACATTGTTACATGTTTTATGTACAGTTTTTATTATATGTACAATGTCGGTAGTAGGGTAGCTAGGGAGTGTCAATGTAGGGTAGGTGGAGGATTACATCGTTTGTTGAATGGGTGTGTCGATGTTGTGGCTGGAACTGTAGTTGACAGAAAACAGGTCGACCCATGTGGAACGTCGGTTAGGACTTTATGCTATCAAAAGGTTTCTGTTTTTTCTTTTTTCTTTACATAAAATAAAAGGGAAGCAAATGAAATTTATGTTCAGTTAGTTAAGCAGACGCTAGTTTAGATCGCGGTGTGTTCCAGGAAATGGTAAATACAACCAACTAAAGGTAGACGAGACGAGACGAGTAACCGGAAATTAAATTTGCGACATCGATTTAAATTTCTTAAATAAGATAAACATAACGTGAAGAGACAGTTGAAGGATTGAACAACTTAATAAAAGTTTACAAATTGATTGAGTTCTTTTACACGTTTCAATCAATTCTCTTCCCGTTATCTACTCATATTTCTCTCTACAATAAAATGATATTTTTGTAGCACTAATAAGTTGAATTGCAACTAATTTATGGGCATATTTGTTTAGAGCTTTATAACTTTTGTAAAGCATCCATTAGGAACATAAACAATCCCCACAAAGTTCTCACATATCAGCCCATAATATAAACTTTAATTTCCCTAATTGAGGCACAAGATGCGAATACACAACGTAAACAACGTTGAAAATGCCAAGTAACGAAGGGAAACCAAGGAGCTGCATGAGCAACTTGAGACGGAATCCATTGCTAAGGATGTCGAAGGATAGACACAGGCGGTGCACAAAATGTGAAAGTGGTATTAAAACAACTGCAGTTGAGTGTGCTCGACGGGAAGATACCCTCTGGCTGCAAATATTATAAAATATACAGAGCACAAAAATGATCAAAATGCAAGATGTAAAAGAGAGATAAAATAACTAAGGTTAAAGAGGGATATGTCCCATAGGTATACGGAATACAGGGTATACTCGTTGGTGTGCCACCTCATGTTCTTCATGTTTAGTTGTTTATCAACGGGGGCGTTAGCTCGTGAACTACTTAAACATACTACGAACTGGCAGCCCAGGGAGTTGGAAAAGGCAAAGAACCGGCGAGCATCACAGAAAACAAGTAAAAAGAACTTTGCAATTAATAACGTTTTAGTAAGAGCAAAAAAATAAAAAGGGAAAGAGTAGAAGTTGCTTAGTTCAACAGGATGAAAAGGCAACTAATGAAGCTACCTGGCACCCGATAATCATTAGGGATGCCACCTTGGCTTAAGCATCGACTCACCTTTGGCATTTGAAATTAATTTTCCAATGGCAAAGTTCCAACAAGATTTTAGCACTGCCTGATGACGATTCTATTGCCCCTCTATGATGCCACTCGCCCCATCCCCCCGCTTTGGCAATTTTCAATTAATTTGTGATTTCCACTCGCTGCCATAGATGTGGAATCGCATAGAGAGGTGACGTTGCTGTCGTTGCCAGCTAAATTGAGGTGAGTCGAGAGTCGAGAGAGATTCATTTAACTGTTGTTTCGCGTTTGACATTGACACAGCAAATCCAATTATGCCCCAGACCTATTGCCAATTGCCAATTCCCAGCTGCCAATTACCAGTTGCCAATTTGTTAAACTTCTGTTTTGTAATGCAATCATTGAACAGTGCGATTTGAAATTTTTCATTGTTATGCGGGAATGTAAAGCGTTCGATTGGAATGAAGGACACCTGATTAGCATAAATAAGAGAGCGAAAAACTGTTTAGAATTGCCAATTAAGGATACTCATTATTTAAATAATACGTCAGAGTTATGCTGACATCGCTAAGGAGGAAAAGAGACCGACTGTTTACAAGGTTATAACTTCATTTGAATCAACTTAGTTCCCCCAGAAACAATTTACATTTGGTATTACCTTTGCAATTTCCAATATTTGTGCATTTTTAATAAGGGAAACAATTAAATAAATATATACAACTAGGTAATACTCTTAGACCATTTTTCATACACTTTCTCCCTGTCATAATAGATGATTGAAAAACCTCTCTGCCTGTAATATTTTCTAAATTCATAGACATAGCGTGTCCCTCACATTGACGCCAAGTTGATCATAAGCCGATAATTATAGCTTTATCCGATTGGCGATTTACATTATAAATCGCAAATTATTTATGGCAACTGCAGTAGCGCTAGACATAGAACCTAGAATCTCGTTTTGACCCTTTTGGCCCCATTTTTTTTTTTTTATAGGAAACAGCAGTTGAGGCAGTTAATGCAAATTATATGGCTACAATGCTGACAGCAACAATAGCAATGTAATGAGCAATTGTAGGCAATTTATTGAGCAACAACAACAACAACTACTACTACAACAACAACAAATCAAATTGCATGCATAACAAGAACAGCAAACGTCAGCTGCCACATGAAAACGTAATGAAGAAACAGTTAAAACGTATAAATCACTGAGCAATAACACGCGACGTTGACGGCACATTGGCGTCGTGATTCTCATTAGAGATCAGCGCGTGACACGCTCGTGAGCCCTTCAATTGAAATAGAATTTTAAATGGAACAGCTGTGTGATAAACAAATTAGATTTTACACAAATTTAAGCAAGCTATGTAAGACAATGCCAAATGCAGAATCTGTGAGATGGATTGAGTGAACTGTAGACATATAGAAACAGGCGAAAAACGTGGACGGACGGACTTAGCTTTACCAACTCAACTAGTTGTCCTGATCGGGAATATATATTTGAGATCTAATCCAACAAATTTATAATACTCTCTGCCAGAGAATAAAAGTGAAACAAGCGATTAAAGCAATTTATAGATCAATATTCAGAAACTGAAGTACAACTTAACTTGTCTAGAATTTAAAACATGAATTGAGAAAAGAGTCGTGTTTGTTTGCAATGCTAATTTACAGTCTTACTACTCTAAAGTGATCATTTTCTTGCTCTCAATTATATTAAATACATTACATATAATAATTACATTAATTCTCAAAATATTTATGTTCACTTGTACAATCTCAAAGTGTTCCATCTCTTATATCAATGCAAGCAGCGACACAAACTTAAACAATGGACATTAATATCGTTGGGGGTTTCTTTTCACATGGCGCTAACTGCAATTCAATGGGTGTGTGTGTGTGTGTGTGTGTGTGTGTGTTTGTCTGTATGACAACAAAAATAGCTTGAAGAATAGAACGTAAAACAAATAGAATAGACATAGTCCGAGTTTCCTTTAACTTGACGTCAATTAGAGTTTCAAAGAAAGACGAGGTTGGGGTCGGTAAAAGAGGGGCAGATGGGAAGCACAAACAATGCGGTAACCGTTAAAAGGGGCCAAGATGTCAATTGTTGGCAGTTATGGGCAAGACAAGATAATTATAGCGCATACGCAGTGTGGGCTACTGTTGTGTTATTCATATGCGGCCAAAGTAAACAAAGAACTGGGGAAAATAAATGAATGAAATCGAAATGAAGAAGAAACAATCTCAATGAACATGTTTTCGCTAGTGAGAACAACGCCAGAGGGAGTGAACGATTATGAGATACGCTGCAATGTCTGATAATCCTGTAAATCTGTTCAATAATCTCAGAACTGCTCAGTTGGCAGAATGCCACACATACTTCAACATTCTGCATTTTGCAATGTGGCACAGTTCTGATTTAAAGCATGTCAAGTGAGTCGCTGGGCAAGTGGCATGTGGCAAGTGGGAGTCAAGACCAGAAATCAAGCGGCCGCAGAACTAACTCTCTGTATAAGCAACATCAAATGCAAAACGTCAGCCAAATGGAATTGAGTGGTCGCCCAACCAAAACACCACAAAACAACGACGGGAAAAACGTAACTCGTACGCCGCGTAAGCCCAAGCGAGAGTCCTTCACTCGCGCGGCAATGGCTATGAGGATGACGATTGCGAAGTGTGAAACCATTTACGACACTGCACTGTGCCAAGGGGAGGAGAAATAAGAGCTCCTGAAGCTCCTCGACCCGACCAGAAGCGGATTAGCGCTGGGACTTGGATGACTTCCCAACCAGCAGCGAAAAGAAAATGAAATACAACAACAACAAAAAACATATAAACTGTTTTCTGCTGGCAAATGAAACAAGCGGCCTATTGATTTTTCTTCATTTTTTTTCCCCCCAGCTCTCACAAATCAACATTCCGTTTGCCGTGGTGACGTCAATGAGGAGCATGCCACAAAGCGGCTGCTGGGGTGCGTGTGGCAGAAGCACAGGTAACTACCTATCAGACGAAAAGGTCTGTCGCTCTCTCTCCCTCTACCTCTTCCTCTCTCTCGTTTTCTCATTCTAGCTCTAACTCTACGCCGCTCTTTTATAGACTCAACAGAGTTACCTTAAGTTAAAGCTGTCTTTACTGATAGTTATACAATTTAATAAATATAATAAATAATTTAATTTGAACTCTTTATTATATCTTTATCATAAATCCATTCATTGCTTATTAATTGAATTATTCAACTTTGTTGTCCCCATTATAAACAAATTATGCAGGATATAAGTAAATTGCACATTTAAGTTTTGCTTTAACAAACAGTTGGATTCAGATCGAGCTCATAGAGGTTTTCCGCTTTTAATTGCACAAATGATATACAGAGTTTATAGTGCAATCTGAAGTTTTGCATCAACAAAATATTTATTTATAAATTCGTATTAATAAAAATATCTAAATCAAATCAAGGTCGACGCTGGAAAAACACTCATTTGTATTTGTGCAATTACAGCAATATCAGTTTCTAACAAATATGCAGTTCATATCTACATTTTCTACATCTATTTACATGTTAATTATTTATAAACAAATTATTTGTTAATTAAAGAATTGTAACTGGCTTTGTATAAATCATTCAGTATTGACCTATGCATTATTTAGGTATGCTATCAATTTTGTTGCACTAATTGCTTACCAATATGTAGAACAAATATTTATAGGAGTTCATACACACACGCACACGCACACACACACACACACACTATACTTTGAGGTACATTTTTGTTTGCTTGGTTATTGAAGCGTCGCAAAAGTTGACATAAAACTTTGATGGCCTGTGAGGTGTGTGGGCGTGGCATGTATCGCACTTGAGCGACAGCCAAGAGGCCGCTTGCTATAATTTTCATGCGCTATTTAACATAATAAAGCAATAAGCTGCCACAGCATTTGTCAAAGATGTGAAGAGCTTGCGCAAACAAGACTCTTTCCATTTCTTTCTTTTTCTAGTTTATATTTCTCTCTCTGACTCCCTCTCTCTCTCTCTCGCTCTCTCGCTCTCTCTCTCCCTCTCCATCCCTCTCTCTCTCTCTCTCTTGTGCGTGTTGTTCTGTGTCAATTTACAGTGCCTGTGACATAGCGCATATGAAATAATAAACAAAAGTGCATGCTTCAGTAAATATTTATACAAGAAAATATGCATCAAATTATGGTCTGGTCTCTGGGTTTGTAGACTCCGGTTTGCCAAGTGTTAAGGGAGGGGAGCAGAGCATCAGCAGAAGGGGAAAAAGTAAAGAGAGAGTGTATGTGCGTGTGTGCTTGTTGTGCATGCATAATTTGTTTGCAAATCGTTGGTAGATATAACAGAGAAATTTGCGAAATGATCTACTTAGAAGGTCTAATAACCTAAAGTTTAAAAAAAGCTTAATATTATTGGTTTCATCAGTTATTAAGCTACTTCAAAAATAAAAATTAAACCCAATTTTATATTAATTATAATAATAAAATATAAAAACATTATTATTCTAAATGCAATACCAACAAAGAGCATTGCTAATGCTCTGGAGTCTAGCCATTAACCAGGTGTAAGCATCAGTCAACTGGAGTTAATCAAAATCCTTTTGATGGTCAACGAAGCAAACAACAATTTCGCATAATTCCCCATTTAAGATACCGCAAAGCTGTGGCAGGATCAGAAGGAGCCAACAATATGAACACTTGACAACAGCAGCATTAAGAGCAGTTGCCCATTTATAAACATGGTTTTTTGCACCCAACTTTTGCTGGCCGTTTCCTCAGCTGCTCACCTGCTCACCTGCTCACCTGCTCGGGGGCTTCAATTCAATGAGCATCAACAACAATTGCTGGGACAGAGGTGGGATGAAGTCGCCGTCAGCTGCCGCAAGCACGTAAAAAGGATTCATTTTAATGCGCCAAGTTGCCACCTGAGCAGAGAACATGAAACCGAAATGGACATGGCTTGTAAGTAGGACGGGGGCTTTGGGACTATCCAGAAGATTTTACTTTGCTGCCAACACTTTTACATAACTTTCACTCAGGTTGAACGCACAACTTGTTGGCAGCTGTGGGGAATTTAATTATGCGCTTGCCTGGACTGGACCCGACTTGAAAAGCCCCCAAGAAAACCCCAGAGCATCGTTAGCTGACACACCCAAACACCTCCCCCCCTCCATTACACACACACCCACACACACACACACACATACACATGCGGCTGATGGGCGACTAATTGCAAGCTTTGCTAAAATTAATTTCAAGCTTCAAATAATATTAGCCATGGGACACCAGAGTGTGAGAGAGAGTGAGAGAGACATACAAGGAGATAGAGATGAAATGCAGGAGGAGAACTTGATGCCGCACGTGCTCAACGCAACGTATGCGTAATGTGGCAGGTAGGTGATATCACTATACGAGTGTAAATGAATGTTGTAGGCACAAGCGAGAGTGGATCCAATAATTTATGAAGCCATGAAGTTAATGTTCAATTAAGTTCGATTTAAATATTACATTTATATTAATAATATATAATCCAACTCTATATATTATATTTTATTAAATATATATTATATTCAAAGTAAATATATAAAAGCTCAATTATAATGCCGAAATTTCTGGGAAGTTTGTTCATCATATTCATTAACCCAAAAAAATATAAGTAATTTTGTGCATCAAAATAAATATTGTAAAGTTTTCATAAAATCTCAAGAGCTGTCCTGACTCTGGGTATCATCCTATCTATTAAAACAAGCATCCAAAAGGATCTCTAGGAACAACCCTCGCTGCTGTTCCAACCATATTCATATGCTCATCTAGGTATGACGTTGTCCTTCCAATTAGCAAGAACTCCCATAATACAACTGTGATTTTGGTTTAGTGGCTTACCTTTTGGAATTGTGGGTCTAATTTTAGGCAATTCTCCCCCGACTCGTATAGAGCGGTTGCCAACGGTAGCTAATCAGTGTAATTATCGTTTATGGAGCGCAAAATTATTAATAAAATTTCATACGCTTTTGTGCTTGCTATCGAGTTTTGCCTGGCGGGCTATTTAATTGATTTATTGAGTCGTAATAATTGCAAATTGCTTTTAATTGTTTTTGACAATGATAAAAGCGTATTGTAGATTACACTAAATGCAATTGGATTAACATGCAAACGCCTCAAGCGTTGGCAGCTTGTCTAACAGAAAGGCGAACACAATTCGCTGGGAGGCTGAGAGAACTTCAAGTATAGTTCAGTTGATGATTGACTCTGATGATTCAATAAAGTGATTTCATGTTGCTCCCATGATGAGCTCGGGGAAATGCTCTCAAGTTGAGGCACATCATGGATCTGACATGGATCGAGTATAAAATTTACAACTTTAACATATGTAAATAAATTAAACATAAAACAATTAACGAATAATTGTAAAAATTATAATTTAAAAATATTAGTTCTTTGTTCTTGATAATATTATTAATAAAACTGAGTAATTTTATTTAACAAATATTCTTATTATGATTGATTTGATAACTAATATATAGAAATATAAATGTATAAATATAGCTATGACTTACATATGTATAATTTTGTTTGAGGTTTGCAAAGTACTGCTAAAGTTGATAAGTCTCTTTAAGTATATATTTCTTTAAACTAATGAGCATTAAATAATTGCATTACTTCTTTGTTTTCATAATTTATAATTTCTTATTATTGTTTTAAGTTAATTAATATAGTCATGACTTTACTCACCTTCGTATAGCTCTCGGTGGATCGTATATCGTTGATTGTCCAGGGTAACATGGACGCCGAGTAGCGAGGATCAACGGATGCACTGCCGCGATAAGTCAACGAAACGAGTCGAGTTTTCATCTTGATTTATTCGAAAGTTTTTCTCACTTTTAGATAAACGTATTTTTTGTATTTCCTTTTTTTTAATTATTCTCAATGTTAGATTAAAAAATTAAATGCAATTCATGTTAAATTGAGCATGCAAATTACATTTTATCATTTTTTGTAATTTTATTATGTTTATTTTATTTTTTTTGCAATTCACTTTCCGCTTGCTTGGTTTTTGACTCCTGTTGTTGTTGCTGTTGGTATTCTAATTGATTTTTAATTGTTTCGACTGCTGCATGAGAAAATTAAAACAAAAACCAGAGAAAAAAAAACATTAAATTGAAATCAATATTAAAATGAACATGCGACAGACGCAACGCTCCACTTTAGAGCGTAAATTCCGCAAAGGGAAACGGAGTGCGAGTCCTGCATGAGTCACTTGACGGACAGAGACTAACGGCATTTGTACCCTAAGGACAATGACCACCTGACGGCTCCATTTAGCTATAGATGTTTGTAATGATAGATTATTTAGCTTTGGGTCTCATCAGCATTCAAGTTTACTATCAATATTGATTTTTACGCCCACCCCTCCTCTCCTCACTAACGTCTTCACTTTACTTTATTGCCGCTTCACATTCGCAAAAGGAAAAGCCAAAAAGCGGAGCAGTTGCTTCGTCTTTCCTTCTTTGTGGGGTTTTTTTTTTGCACGCGACTGCCTGAAATAGGAATGTGTGGACGAGAGACACCACCACCACTACCATCACAAGTAGCAGGCATTCATGGGGCAGAGGGAAATGCAGGGGCAGGGGGAAGCGACTGAGGCAGAGTCACCCCTAAAAACATCGCTCGATGGCAATGTTGGAATTTACTTTTGCATAAACATTTACATTTACATTTAACTTTTCTATGGTTTCACAATGTTTTTCTCTTATTTTTTTAAGTTTACTTTTGCTGTTTTCTTACACAAACTCGCACACCTACACTCACACACACACACATTTAGGCAGACGCGTAGACTTGCAACAAAATAATAAGTCAAACTAACCGAATGGGTGCTATGAACGGAGACGGAGACGCCAAAACGCTGTGAATTTACGTAGAGCACTGAATCGGTATCGGTACAACAAATGGCTCCAATGCTCCTGTTAAGCCGACAACGAGACATTTCTCTATGACGATGCAGCAACCGACCACAACGTCCTTCGTCCTGTGTGTTGGGCGCATGCGTTGCTAATTGAGTACGTAGCCGATGACAATAAGCAAACGCGGGCACTTTTTATACGAAAAAATTTAACGCTGGCGTTTGGACTCATATGCTCTAATTGCATAGCTGCATACAAAATTATAATTGTTTTTGATTGCAATAAACTTATCGCCCGCCAAACAAATGCTAGAATCCAAATAAACAATTGGATACCATTTCCACAAAACGCAAACAGCGTGTGACTATCGGTCCACCACCTCAATTTATCGGTTGCTGTTGAGCAGCTGACTGAAATTGCCATTTACTGACAACCGCAAACATGAGTGCTGTAAAACGTCTGTAAATATAAATACATGGGAGAGACGTTATTGTTTAAAATTAAATTGTCTTTAAATACATTTTTTGTAAGAAACATTAAATTAGAATATTACAAAATTGTCTTATATACAGAAACTTTACTTTAATCTGTTAAACTATGAGCAGCTGTACTTTAAAAAACCATAATTGCACTGCCGGTCGCTCGCTTCTTCTTTCAATTCTTCTGCTTGTTTGTCAGCTTCGGCTTATGGCCAAGCTGTTGTAAGCCAAGTTTTTGATGCTTAGTTTGTGCTGAAACGCGTCGAGCAACAGGTGTGTATGACGGTTGACTTTGTTGCGCTCGCGTAATCTGCGTGATTCGTGGGTTCGTTTTTAGTGTCGCTCACTCTTTGTGTCTCTGGGTGTGCGTGTAGAAGAAGAGACTTTCACTACGGTTCAAAGCCCAAAGTCAGCCAGCAGCAGTAACTAACGCTAACATTAATTAATGCGCTTCGCACGCGTTGTCGTTATTTCGAACTCCAAGAGTTGATTTAAGTTTTTTGTTGTGGATGCTTATGAGTCGTTTTTTACAGTCTTCGTCTCTCTGTGAGTTTTGTGTTTTCGCATTCGCATATGTTGTCTAATATTTCAGCTTATATTTGTTAATTTCTCACCGACAAACACAATGCGTCAGGTCTTTTTCTGTGTGAGAAAAGGGCTATAAAAAGATATGGAACAACAAAAAAGAAGAGACTTTTGTCGCCGACACCGAACCGAGTGCTGTTTTAAAAAGTTCCGTTAGTGCGCGAGTTGAGTATTTAAAGTTAATTTAAATAATGAGGAATTTGCGCTCATAATTGATTTAAGTAGCGCAACAGACAACAAACAACAACAACAGCAGTAGCAGCATCAACTATAACGAAGCTCTTGCATTTGCATAATTTTCCACACATACAGAAACACACGTCAAGAAAATTCGCTTCGCTTTTGTTGCAACTGCAGTAGCAAGAATAGCACCACCAACTGCAACAAGTGGCATTTGTTGTTGCTGTTGTTGTTTGGCTGTACTCACACTGTTGCATGGCTCGTTGTGTACTTAAATGGACAAGTTAGAATCCACATTCCACAAAAGAACAACCACAATACACAGTGTATCAAGAAGGAAGTGGCAAAGAAACGGCAATCGAGCGCCGCAGCAGCAGCACCAACAACAAAACAACACCAACTTATCTATTAGTTTGAGTAAATTTCAAAATAATTGCGCATTCTAGACAATTTAGCTCAGGCACGAAGAAACTGAGCACTGTGGAAAACTGCAATGATGTGCATTATTTGTAATTTGTACAAACACATACACACACAACTACATAGATACAGGTGAAACAGGTAGGCAGTCCGGCTCAATCAGCATCGCGTCGTCAGCGACTGCGTGCAGTTTTTCATTCTTGCGTCCCACACACGCACACACACACGCAATTCATTTGGATTTCATGTCAAGCTTCGTTGACACGACTCTTACTCTTGTGCTTGCTGTTGTTGTTGTTGTTCTTGGTGACCCACACATCTGCGCATACAAATGTACATACATATGTATGTATGTATGATTATTGAACTAGTTAAATCTATAACCACTGGCCTTAATTATCATCACAATAGACAAAAACGCGGCGCAAACACTAATAACCCAAGGCGCACAGCGTCAGAACAGTGTGGAAGAACGTGGCCCAAAAGCGAAATAGTCACAACATAATTAGAACGAGCGAAAGGCAACAAAAGAGCGCGCGGTCAAATGTTGCACAGTGGGTTGCAGAGAACAAAACAAAATGCCAAAAGGTGATGAAAGCTGAAAGGCCGAATGTAATCTAAATGCAAATGCAGTGTGACCAACCTAATTGATATTGGCTCTTAGAGCACGCAGAAAGAAAGGGAGAGAGATAGAGAGTAAGAAACAAATGAATGATGAATTGATTGGAAGTGAATGGTTGTGAGTGGTTAATGACACTGTGTGAGCTTGAAACTTTGGATCGGTATGAAACTATGAGACTAACTTGCAAGCTTTATGAGTCCAACTAGTTAAACTATAAAAAATTAATAACTAAAACTCATAAATTCAAAAATATTTTTCATTTTTATAGTTAATAAATATGTATGTATATGACATATGCTAATCAAACCTACATACGTAATTCAAAGATTCGAAACGCAGCTCCATTCGCCCACCAAATGTTCCATACACAAACATAGTTAATCCCCAACATTTTACATTTCAAAAGAATTCATAAGCACACGCTAATGTCATGCAGACATATGTACATACATACATACATACAGACACAGGTCTCCGTCTCACCTATGATCTTGCAACATTCTCAATTCTAATGGCAAGCAATGTGCGACGAGGCGATGCGTGTGCCGACACACACGCAGTGTGTTGTATTCTCGGAGGCACCTGCTGTAAGCGTATGTAACCGGGTCAAGTTGCGTCTCATTTGTGGCGGCACTCGTCGTCGCCCCGTCACTAACCCGAAACAGGAAATCAAGAAAAAGACCAAAAAAATAAATATAATAAAAGAAATAATATAAAAAAAAGTAAACCGGTTATTGTGAAAATGAATGAAAAACTTTATGTTAACTTATTGCATATGTACAATTGTCTGTGATGTTGAATTTTCTTTTCCACAGTTCCAGTTTCAGTATTCGATTTTGGTGAAATCAATGCGTAGAAAGTGAATTGCAGTTGCTGTGAGTTGACATTACGCAAAAACACGACAAGGAGACGAAAGTGAAAAGCATTGAAGATTGCGCGGTTTAACTGGACCCTGGGGAGATATTGCCAAAAAGCGCACATTTGGAGGCAACGCCTGCGCCTGGTTGCGGTTCGTTGCGACCGCCGATGCGTCTATTAATCCAAACGGCAACGGCAACGGGTGGCGCTGCTGCAGCTGCTCTACAGTCCCACTCGCAGTCCCAATACAGTTACAGTAGCATGCGTGAGGACGACATCGAGTTGGCCATTAAGGTGGTAAGTTATTAAGAAGACCCACCTGTTCCTTTCAAGCCGGCTAAACGAGCCATTCGAATGTGTTACTTGGGGGTTACTGGGTGTATACATGGTATACAGAGAGATATCATATCGGATGTGCCGTGGATAAGCGTTAAATAATAGCCACACGCCATACGGCAGCTACTCGTTAATAGACAGTCAGAACAATCACTGATCGTTTACCTAGTCGTATTTGAAACGGTTCTTTTTCTTCTGAAGAATTCTTTTGAATTGTGACTACCATGTGTGAGTCTCCAGCAAGCCAGCCTCGAGAAGATTAAGCCGAAGCGATTCACCTATGCATGTCAAATAACACTAAACTTTCGTAAACACTTGCACCTGTCGAGACTCAAATTAATTGGAGATTTCCTAAAATCGTTTATGGTTTAATTCAAGTATATAGAAATAGCTAATGATTCGCGTTAGTGGGGATGGACTGTAACAATACAAAACTATTGTTGTTAGCAATCCTTGTAATTAGTAAATGTGCAGTTATTTGCTTAGAGTTAATAATTTAAATAATATAATGATATTTTCGATTTTACTTATTGTTTCTTAATTTATGTCCAAGATCACTTGTCTATAATCATATTTCCCGTTTCAAGATAGTCTTATATACATTATATTAAACGCTGCATAAACAATCTCTCGTCTCAGAAATATCTCTTTTGCAATTTCAGGTCATTGTGGGCAATGGAGGCGTTGGCAAATCCTCAATGATCCAGCGCTACTGCAAAGGCATCTTCACCAAGGACTATAAGAAGACCATAGGCGTTGATTTTCTGGAACGTCAGATCGAGATCGATGGCGAGGATGTGCGCATAATGCTGTGGGATACTGCGGGCCAGGAGGAGTTCGATTGCATTACGAAGGCATATTATCGGGGAGCACAGGCCTCGGTGCTGGTATTCTCCACGACAGATCGTGCATCTTTTGATGCCATCAAGGAATGGAAACGCAAAGTGGAGAACGAATGCAATGAGATACCCACAGTGATAGTGCAGAACAAGATCGATCTGATCGAGCAGGCGGTCGTAAGTGCAGATGAAGTGGAGACGCTGGCCAAAATGCTCAACTGTCGCCTGATACGCACCTCCGTCAAGGAGGACATCAATGTGGCGTCGGTGTTTCGCTATTTGGCCACCAAGTGCCACCAACTGATGACACAGAGCTATGAACAGGGAATCGGTGGCAACAACAGTCAACAGCATGCAACGCATCCGCCCTACAGCAGCACGCCCACAATCAGCGCCTTCAGTCCGACCTTCACCAAGTCCAGCAGCGGCACCATTGTCCTCCGTCCCGCCAAAAAGGGCAGTGGCTCCAGTGCGGCGCGAAAGCGCAAAATTGTGCTCAAAAAGTGTGGAATATTGTGAGGGAGGTAATGGAGGAGTCGCGATAGAGGGAGTTGAAGACAGAGGTAGAGAGATGTCTACAGATGTTGGCAATTAATAACTGGAGCATATTTAACGCTTAATTATTTTAGAGCCCAAATCAAGTTGTAGCCATGTAACCAGCCAAGCGTTGGATGCAACCACAGTTAGAGCCACAACCACAATCACAGCCAAGAGCACAGAGGCATGAGCCATTCACTAGTCGTGCACAGACTCCGCAATGTTCGCAGTTATTGCATGATGTGTGGAGAGGATTATGGGGATAGTTTATGTGTGGATAGAGAGATGGGGAAAGGGGAGTGGGGCGAGGGGGGTAGGAAGTACAGGCAAGCACAAATACACAAACAGACAGCGAGGGAAGAGCAACGTTTTGCAACATTGAAGTTTGCAGACTTAACGTTTATACTCCTAACTAAAGTGTGTTCTTTCTCATCTACATGTTAAAGTTAATAGTTAATGTTAACTATAGTATTGAGCAATATTTGATAAACACTTCTGCAACATTAACTCACATTTACTTTATTTAAAATTATTTATTTATTTTCTTTTATTTGATTGAAAAAGTTTGTGTGTACAAACACAACAACAAAGTTGTAAGATTCATCCATCTGTAAGGGTATATGCAATCAATAGAGCAAAAACAAATGCATTCATTATATTTTTGAGCCTAATTAGTTATAGATAAGCATATAACCGACTTTTCTATAACGGAGACTGATGTGGCACTTGCATTCGATATGTGTAATTATGTATGTATTTATTATTATATTATTATACTCCAACTAATCTAAACTCATAGATAAAGCTTTTTATGGCACGCTAGCCACGCCACGCCCCTCAGCTCAAATATGTTTGTGGGCGGTCAGGTGCTTCGTGTGAAACCCATTGCCAATTAGCCTTGGCTAAAGTGCAATTAATTGCTCAACTCATATAATTATTAGCTAATTAAGAGGCATCTCATATCGCAATCATGTTGGATAGTGTAGCATAGTGCATAGTCCAATGCAATATGCAAATACCATGGGAATAAACTCATCAACCCAAAATATGCAAAATATTACCTAACCATCTACCCCAGCATACATGTAACTATATAATTATACTATTTATAAATATATTATTATTAAGATATATTATTATTATGATTACTAAACTAATAAATTATTTTGTATAAATTAAAAGATTGCATGATTGATAATTTCCTATTATAGATGCTAAATAAAATAATAGTTAAATAAAAACTTGGTAAGTTGTATAATAAATTGTTTAGCATAACTTGACCCATTGTATTATTGATAATTACTTTTTATAGCTTCTAAAGTCATGATATTATAAATAAAATTTGGGTGAGTAAATTTAATAATAACCTAAATAAATACAACAAGCATTTGCATCTTTAAATGGTTATCACAACTGTCCGCATGTCCATGTCCTTTTGTTTGTTTTCTCTTTTAGAATAATGAAAGCACTTAAAGGCACAAATATTTAAATATTACCCATAAACATAATAAAGTTAGAGAGACTATTAAAATCCACAGAAATCTATTCAGAGAGATTATTATTATCATTACTGCAGAGCCAAAACAATTACATTCATATCTTACTTTTGATATACCCTGCACAGGGCTGTATTAACATTACGCAATAATTATGCAACAGGCAGAACGAGTCCCTGTAAAGTATATAAATTCTTTATCAGTATTAACAGCCGAGTCGATTGAGCCATGTCCGTCTGTACGTAACCATTTTGTCACCTGGATCTTTGCTCACACAAAACGAAGATGTAGTAGGCAGCTAAATGAAACTACAATTAATTTGAAATGTTTTCTGTATACAGATATTGAGCAGATACAATAGTTGGAAGCAATCATGTCGCCAGAGGATGTTGATGAAGGATGTGTTGTTGATTCGCTTCCATTGTCAACGCACAAATCGTTGCCCTCATTACCAATAAAACCAACTCGAAAGCGACGAAGATTGACGGAAACTAATGGTAATCATAGCGTAGTAGCAAAACAGGATAATATAATGGACGAAGACGAGTTCGAGCTCTGGGGCAAGTCTGTAGCAGCCACATTACGGAACTATCCAAATCCCAATGCTGTGCGCCTGGCCAAATCCAAAATGAATCAAGTTATGGCATCACTCGAAGCTGGAGAACTGGACAGGCAACAGAAGTATAATCCTTGCAGTAGGAGATTTCCAACACATTTCTAGCTCTGAATGCTTTATATAATAAAAATTATAATTTGTTAACTGAATAATTGCATTACCAGTTTCGACTTGCCTTAAGCCATGACGTACATCATCATTAACATCAGTTGATGAAACGCATATGCCATATGTTTACAATTTTTTTTTATTTGATTTTCGTTTTTACACGTTTTGTTGTATGCTTGACAATTTGTTGTTGCATTTTCGTTTAATTATTTATCTCATTTAAATGTAAGTTTAAATTGTTTAAAGTAAAATTTAGTTGGTTTTCATTTTGTCTATTTACAAATTGCGCTTTGATTTAATTAAGCATTTAATTTTTGTTGTTAATGTTAATGATTTTCATTAGACCTTGCATAATTTTGTGTTGTGTGTGTTTTTTTTTTTTTTCATTTATTCTTCATTTAAGTTAAAAAAGGCAAAATATTCGTCGTTTGATATTTACATAGAAATCGAAATCGAGGAAGGACTTCAATTAGGTGTGAGAGCTGAGAATAAGTGTTAAATAGGCGGGGCTACGCCTCCGTAACCCGAACAAGAAATCTACTCAGTTGTTGTTGTTGTGTATTTGGGTGGGGTGTGCAAAAAGCGTGTTGTGTGTGTTTATTGTGTGTGAAAATGTATTTTTTAGGTTGTGAAAATTCCTATAAAAAATATAATTTATGTGTATATATTTTTAATATTATTTACTTGCTAAAGAAATCAATATGAATAGCAAACAATTTCTTGGCACTAAAAAGTTAAAAAGGAATTTTAAACTTTTTATTTTTTATTTTAATTTTTTTTTATTTTGCTTTAACAAAAAACTAATTAATTAATTTGATTATTTCATATTTTGTGGTAATTTTTATTTGAAATAAAAATTGATTGTGTGTGTTGGTGTGTGTGTGTGTGTGTGTGTGTGTGTGTGTGTGTGTGTGTGTGTGTGTGTGTGTGTGTGTGTGTGTGTGTGTGTAAGAGTGCTGTATGTGGGACTCTTATCAATCTGATTTACAGGTCTGATATAAGATTATACATTATAGTAGATGTAGAGACTATAGACAAACTACATTAGAACGTTAGCCGTTAGTTTCTTTGTTTTTTCAATTGCAATCTTTGCTGAATTTGTAAACATTAAATTATTTAAGTATATAACTTTCATCTTAATGTGTATGTATGGGTGTATGTTTGAGTGTGTGTGTGTGCTTGTGTTTGTCTGTGTGTGTTGCCGTCGGCTCTTCTGCGGCTTAGTTGTTAAAATGGGAAGGGCTTATGGATTGGTATCGGTCCTATATAAATAGTAAGAGTGTTAGCCTAGATAAACACGACTTCGCGACGCTGTAATGCCAGCACTTGCTTCATTAACATATATGTAAATATAATAACTCTTGCGATTCTCGTACACTATTCGGAAATGGGAAAATCGGCTTCATCCTTGCCTTCCAGCGAGCGATACTCATCGGAATCCTCGCTAATTGGTGCTGTTGTTGTGCTCACAATTTCCTCAACAACATCCGTTGTTGTTGTTGTTGTTGCTGCTCCTGTTGATGTTGTTGTTGTTGCTGCTATTGCTGCTGATGTTGTTGTGGCTACATATATATTAACTGGTTGATCGGCCAGTTCACTTGGATTTACATCCGATTGTGGATTGGGTTCATTTGTGGTAATCGTTGTTGTGGTATCCGCCACAGCTTCCGACTGTGTTTCATTCTCCAACTTCTCCTTCTCCTGTTCTTCTTCTTGTTGTGGTTGTGGTTGTTGTTGCTGTTGTGTTAAGGGTTGTATTAATATATCAGCAGAGGCCAACAGTAGATCCAACTTCAGTTTTCTTGATGCCGTTGGCTGCTCTGTTATCACAGACTGTGCTTGAGTTACCGCCGTTGCTGCCGCTTCTGTAATTTTTGTTGTTGATATTGATTGTGTGGCTAATGCTGCCGTTGTTGTTGTTGTTGTTGCTGCTGCTGCTGTTGATGTTGTTGCTGTTATCTCTGTTGTTGTTATCTCTGTGCTGCCGCTACCGTCACCGCCAGCAGCAAGCGCCAGCAATTCATCCTCCTCGCTCACGCTAATGTAGCGACAACGCTCACTGAGCAATGACGCTGAATCGTCCTCCTCCTCGTTAACGCTGCTGATGCTCACTGTGCGCTCCTTGAAACTTTGATAGACGCTGCTGCCACCAATGCTTACCCCAGACACCATCGAAGTATCCACTGCATCCCTGACTGCCGTCGCCAGCTGCGAGCGACTAATAAATC
Organism: Drosophila funebris; assembly: GCA_018901825.1. Lineage (NCBI taxonomy): Eukaryota > Metazoa > Arthropoda > Insecta > Diptera > Drosophilidae > Drosophila > Drosophila funebris. Next base: position 6,261,114 of record JAEIFK010000678.1, read on the forward strand.
CGGCCGAGCCGCTTGCTAAAAGAGAAGAAAATCGGTTGGTTAATATAACTTTAACAGTGCTTACAGATATTATTTGAGAAGCATTTTATTTAACTTTTAATGTTACTAATTTTTAAGGATACGGATTGAACTTCGGAGTAAGTTCAAGGGATACATACATTGTGAATCAGTTTAAAACTTCTACACGATCAGTTTTCTACATTTACTAATACAATTAACAGCTGTTACCTAACAGTTACATTTCAAGTTACAGTTACAGTTTCAACTAACAGTTACTGAACATGAAATGTAATTAACCTGTTACAGATACAAATCTACAACGATATAGTTACACACTTCGAACCAGTTGAAAGCTTCTTTACGTTCCCTTATTTATTAACTGTTAAGCAGCGCTCTCACTCACTTACATTCCAAACGCTCGCGACGCAGCGGATTCCGCGATGCCAACGGCGCCAATTTGATGCGATAGAACTTGGAGCCCTTGCTGACGCGATAACGGTTCTCATCCTGTTAAAGGAAATCAAGGGATTAGCTGGAACTTGCAACAACTACTCAAAGATCACTCACCTTGCGCGCCTGGCAGTATTCCTTGTCGATAACACGTCCGATGGCGTAATAGGGCAGCGGTATTTGATTTAGTTCGACGACAGCTAACGGAGCCTCGTTGGCGGCTGAAAGGAGAGGGGGGAGGAGGAGGAGGTGCAGTTAGCTGCAGGGCAGCCAGACTGTCCGCATGGACAAAGTACAGAGTGAGTGAATCCTGCACCACCATAAACTGTCCATGCCGCATGCTCCACACGACAAATACTAAATCTCCTTTAGCGCAATTCTCCAGCGTGATGAAACGATGATTCGACGAAGCGCCGCCGCTTGACCTGGACCGCGTCATGGTGCCTCCAACTGCCACAGTGCCCAGTTCATACGTGGAACTACAAACGTAAAGGGAGATTAGAGTTGTATCTACAATTTATCCAAATGAATGCAATACTTACTTCCTTAGTGCAGCTACGCTGGACTCCATTTCGATGCGCTTGCTCTTCTCCATGTTGAGCTCCTCCTCGAGGCGGCACTTGTCCCGGTTCAGATAGTCGATCTTCTCCTTCAGCCAACTGTTGCCATCCTCATTGGTTAGCAAATCGAGGCGCGTCTTCAGAGTGTAGCTTTCCTGGATTAGCAATACATTCTGTTCGCGCAGCATGTCCAGCTGGCGCTCTTTATCTTCCAGCATGTCCTTTAATATGGACACATTGGCCATCACAGATTCTGAGTTCATTTGTGACATCGACGGCAATTGTCGCGATTGCCACAATGCGCGCTCCGCTTCAACGGCTTCATTGATGGCGCGTTCACGTTGGGCGAGCATATCCTGCCGCTGTTGGGCCAACAGCTGCTCCACATCCAGGCTAGCAACACTGGCACTGCTGGTCGGCCGCTCCAGCTTCTCCAGGCTGCTATCCGAAGGTGAACGCTCCATGGAGGTCATCAACTTGAACCGACAACGCAGCGATTCCAGTTCTGTTTTGTGCTCATGGATGAGTTGCTCACGTGCCTGGGCCACGGCTGTGGCTTTATCCTGTTCCGCTGCCAACAGCTGCTGACGCAGTTGCTCCAATTGATCCGCTTGCTGTTGCTCACGCTGCTCGCACTGCATGCGCAACACTTGCCACTTATCCTGCAGCAACTGCAACTCGGACTGCAGGTCGTCCTGATAGTTGGTCGTCAACTCACTGCGCAGGCTGCTCAGATTAGAACGGGCCATGGCCAGACACTTCAATGCCAGTTTGGACATGCTCTGCAATGCCTCCCGTAGCCGCTCAACACTTCCAGCATTGTCATCCGTCAATGTTCCTGCGCTGAGCATCAGCAGCTGCTCTGTTTCCGTGCTTCTCGCTATTTGCTCCACATCCAGGCTGGTGGATGTACTGACACTTTGTTGGGTTGCGATTTTGGCAATCGCAACATTGGTTGTCAGCTTCTCAGGATCGCAATCCTGCCGGTTCAACGACTTCCTTCGCTGCACAAAAAACTGCAAGACGGGCGCCATATCCGGCAACTGGAGCTGTGTGGCCAACTCCGGTAGCTGCGTGGAGAGCAGCTCAATGTCGGATTGGTTCAGTTGAGGCAAACGTGTGTCGAAGCTCAGCTCGGGATGCTCATTTGCGAACGTGGGCGGCATGTCGGCCATGCCCGGGAATAGGATGTTTAGAAAGTGTCCATCGAAGTTTGCATTGAAGAGCTGACGTCGCTGCAGCTCCTCGCCATGGATACGATCGAAGTCGACGGACAAACGCGTTGCCCACAATCGAAACTCATCCGAGAAGATCTTGCGGCGCACTACCTCCGTCACGGCAGCCACATACGTGCTGGGAGCACGATGGATCTGCTCGATAATGTTAATGTGACGCTCGGCACGTCGCAGGCAGCGGAGGTAGAAGAGCAATCGATTGTCGAACTCGCTCATTCCGTTCTCAATCCAAACGACACGATGTAGTCGCGCGTGAAGATTGCGTCCCAGCTCATCCTTTGAGTTGGCAATGCAGCGACAATACTCGCGTATCTTTAGATGATTTTCGAGCATTACTTGGAGCTGGGAACGATGCGATAGGCACAGATCGGGTAGCACCGAATTGTCCCTCAAGTTCAAGGCACGTGCCTCATTCTGTTGCAAAGCCGTCGCCTGCTCTCTCTGATCCTGCACCATTTTCTGTATCTTATACTTGAACTCATCCAGACGATATAGTCGATCGCTGAGGCCCTTGATCTCCTTGACATCGCTCTGCTTGGCCAGCTTAATGATGTTTTGCACCTCCTGCTTCAGTTTCTCATAGATGTCAAGGGAGAACGTATCCAATCCCTGAACACATTCATCGCACATCTGCTGAAGTGCCGTATGGTTACCCTTGGAACTGATCCACTGTAGCAGATTGAGTTGATGCTGCTTTGGCAGTTCATCCAACGTCTCATCCTGTTCGTGTCCCATTTTAAGCTTCTTGTTGGGCGATGTGCTGCTGCTGCTCTTCTCCACGCTGCTGTCACCAGGCTCTGCCTCAGATTCTGGATGCAATTGCTCGACACCTTCGCTATCATTGTCCAGCAACTCATCGAACCCGTGGAAATCGCCCTCCGCCTGTGCCATCAATGCGGGCAATATAGGAATGCGCGCCAGCTGGGTGAGATCATCGCCAAAGTTGCGCAACAGCTCCAAGTAGCTATCCCGCAGCTGCAGATGCCTGTCAAAGGCCTGGCAAAAGTTGTGGAAACGCTCAACAAACTCATTTGTCAGATCCTCCATGTTGGCCACCACCGCGGACCAACCCTGTTGCTGCAAATGTTGCTCATGGACAAGACGCTCACAGAGCTGCTCCTCCTTCCTGCCCAGCTCTCGCATATGCTGCGCCAACTGTGCCCTCTGCCGCACTGTTTCCAGCGCGGGGGGCAATCTGTGACTCTCCTCAACCTGACGCCGCAGCTCCGCATCCGGCATTTCATTGGATCCACCGCTGGCTATCGTCGGTGCCAGACGCTCATCGCCGGTGAGAAACATGTAAATTGGATTCGTATCTGTGCCCGCCGAATAGCAGGATACCTGTGTGGAGTGTGTCAACATCTCGCCGCCGCTCACCAGCAGCACAATGTTAGCGGCGGGTATTCCATGCAGGCGATGAATTGTCTCCTTTAGATTCTCCACCGACGATAGAGCGACGGTCATGTCGAAGCTCAACATGCGACCGACGTCCACATGGAATACGTACAGCATCATGGAGCTGCTGTTTTTGATCACACTACTCCTCCTCCTCCTCCACCTTTATCTTTTTCGTCTAATTCTTTAGTTTTCTATGTGTTTGGCAGTGCTAAGGCTTTCAATGTTCACTTATATGTGTGTTCGTGTCCGTGATGTGCCGCCACCTAGCGTTGAGAGGCTGCAATGCAAATGCAAAACAAAGAGAGAGACGAAATGTTAGAGCAACAGTGGCGTAGAGAAGCAGGGATTTGAGCTTATAACTATAATAACTATACGCATATTAACAGAATAATAAAATTGGAGTTACAATTAACAGTAGCTATTAAAATGATCTGCTGTTAAATATATATAAACAAAGAGAGAACCACAGTGTTAGAACAGTTAGAAAGAGGGATACACAGCATTGAGAATTGAACTCTACATAGGATAATAAAATTACATTAAAGCCCACGTGCGGACTCCACAATGAAAATTTGCGTTAAAATGATCTACTGTTACCGCCAGCTAACATGAGAGCTAGATGAGACATTGTGGCGCTGCTGGGGGCGAGCAGCAGTTCAAATGTTAATGACTAAACCAAACGCTGCTGGCTTCGCTGCCCGCTGTTCTCTGCTGGCTGCTAGCTCGCTGCTGGCGTTTTAAAGTCGCAATAAAGAATTAGTTGTTGTTATTGCTGTTTATTCAACTTGTATTTTTACATGCACATACTGCTACATATTGTTTACAATTTGTCTGGCAAACTTTGGCTCTTGTGCAAACGATGTTGTAGCGCGATAAGAATGTAATTCAAAAATAGCGCCTCTCTGGCTATGCATGTAAATCGCACACACGCGCACAACTATATCAGGAATATTATTATTATCAACGCACATTAGTTAACAAAAAATAACAACGTCTAGACATTCAGGCGTAACGAATAAAACTGACAACCACGACGGACGAATTCGCTCTCGCTGTTGCCGTCAGCGTCGCCGTCGCAGCCACCGTCGCCGCCGACGCTTACGTTAAGAGCACCGCTACACGTGTGCTTGCCTCTCACGATCCCTCAATTTAAATTTATGAGTGTCAAAGAGCGACAGATAGATAGACTGAGCAAGAGAGGAGTTAAAGGGAGATGGAACTACGCTGGGATTACCTGTGCCGTCCTTTCTTACCTTCGTTTTCTCTTTTACCTAAGCAATTTTCGAAATTTTTTGGAAAAATACATCATTTTTCTTAGATTCGCATTAAGCCGCGAAGATATTTGTAAATTTTAAACAACACATGTTTAAATAATGGAATGTCCGAAATTACGAAGAAACCCAGAAACTAATAAAGAGAAAAGTTAAGTTTTCAAACAGGTTTCATATTCTTACGATTTAAAATGAAATAGCAAATGCAGTGGCAAATGACAGCATTAGTTTTTGATTACTCATCAATGAAATGTAAGATCGCTGCTTGTTGTCCAATTGATAACAGCTAATCAACACCATTAAGTACAAAGACCATGTCTGTATGTATATAACAGTATAGTATATAAGAGAAGGTACAACCTATGTATGTATAAGTATGTACCTGTGATATGCAGTGTAATTAAGACATATAAATCAAGTTTGCTGTATAAACGGGAGATAACAGCTGCGGGGGGTGGTGGCAATTAAGACTGCCCTGAACTTTGTTGGGGTCATTCAGCAGCATCTTTTACAGACTGCTAACTGATTACATTTCATGTTAATCACAACAACAACAGAGCAGCCGCAGCGCCGACGCCATCGATGTCGACGACGTCAGAGTTTATCAGCGCTCTGTCGTTGCAGGAGGGCAAAAACAACAATACGAAAACACTTTCATGAGCTTGTGAGGAACAATATGTGAGGAGCACACACACACACATATATATGCGTCAAGTGGTCATTAATTAGGAATGTCACATTTTGTGTATATGGATATAATTGAATTTTATACGTGTTTTTGTTATTGTCCTGCTGCGGAGTAAAGTAGGTTAGTAAATATTGTTATTATTGTTGGTAATCGCTATAAATAAATGCAAACACACGTATATACACCTACATATATCATGTAAACTAAATGAGTAGAGCCTAGTTAAGTTGCCAGAGTTTGCAAGCTTCAAGGCAACATGATATGTGAAGTGCGATAAGCAATTAAGATGGAAAGACACACATATGCCAGTCAGTCTGGTAAGATTTGCCGAAAATATTAACAAAGCTTCGAGGCCGTCGCGCAGCTGTTTGGGAACAGCTGATGCTTGATCACACCACATTAACACTGCAGTAACAACAAGAACAACAATGACAACATGCAATAATGTACATATGATAGATTTGAGGTTCAGTTGGCAGCACTGGCCACCACCAACCGCACAATGTAGCTGTATATGTGTGTGTTTGCATGTGCGTGAATGTTTGTGTATTGTTTTGGCCTGCACTTTGTTATTTTCCATTACGTTGCATTTTGCCTACATACTCAATGTTTTGGGCTACATGCAGAAACACAAAATAAAACAAGAAATGAGAAAATGCAGAGACACAAGACACAAGAGAGCAACAAAATGACAGTTGCAATTACCAGCGTTATAATTTCTGCGAAAACCAATTTAAAAATGCACTACACTTAAAATATGTAAATTGTTGCAATTAGTTGTAATTTCGCTCGAACCAACTGACGCACACAAACGACAGACAAAGACAACAATAACAATATAATAATAATAATAACAGCAACACCACAGAAAAACAAGGGTTGCCTGATGTTCAAAAAGAAAATGGCAGCAGGTGCAGAGCTGCATTTGGCTCAAGAGAGAATGAGAATGGCAACGGACCGCATTGAGGGAAGGGATTGTGGGCGGCCATTTGAAATTTATGCAGTAAAAAGGGCGTCATCGACAATTTCTTTGTTTGCATAAGTGGGTACACCTATATTTGTTTTATAAACTATAAATATGAGGCTTAATTAAAACTGTATGTTGCGGTTGCTTCCTGCCTCTCGCACTTACCTTATAATCTTTAATCAATTTCAATCACAATGGAACGCCTGTGTGTATGTATGTATTTGTTTGTCTGTGGAGTCCGTGTGTTTTGGTTTTAATCAATTGTAAACGCGCACGAACACGAACGCTGCAAATGATTTGACATCAGCTGTGACTATGTGTGTCCGTGTTTGTGTGTGTGTCAGCAGCAGCAGCAGCAGCGACGTTGTAGTCGCAGTCCAAAACAAAAGCTGCTGGTCCCCAGCTTTGGGTTCTCCTTCCACTCCTGCGCCTTTTCCTTCTCTCGTGGCGTCAGCGTCAACGTCAACGCCAGCGTTTTCCTTTTTCTTTTAGTTATGTTTATTCTTATTTATTTTTTATCTCATTGCTTTTGCTTCGTGTTCGCAAACTGTTTTTCTTAATTTGCTATTTTCGTTGCCTATCAAAAATGTTGATCAATGTGTAAAAGCTGCCCAAATACTCGCGCGATATGCTTAATGTTTAAAAATGTTGCATTTTGTTTTTGTTTTGAGTTTTTTGTGGGCCTTTTGCTGTGTCGTTCTCCCCCTTCTTAATCTATTTCTTTGTCTATCACAATTGCGTTGTTGTTGCTGCTGCTTTGCTGCTGCTGTTGTTGGTGTGCTGGTCGCTGCTGCTGTGGTTGTTGTTGTTGGCAGTTATATTTCACTTCAATTTTTTTGCCATTTACACGCTTTGCCGTGGGGCTTTTGTTAGTTTTTATTATTGTATAAATTTCACACACGCATATTGTTGAATTACTTAAATTTCTAATTAAATTAAATGGTATAAAAATGAAATAACGCACTTTCGTAGTTCCTCCTTCTTCTTCTTCTGACTTAACAATAACAGCGAATATAGCAGCTACAATGACTTAACATTAGCTGAACTGTTATTACAAGTGAGCAAATACGAACACATGATATAAATGTTATTTCTTTTTCGAAAAAAAAAAAATATTTATACAGACATATATTATCTACTTTTCTATCAAATAATACCGTAAGAGCTACAATATTTCTGATTTATTGTATTAGTTTGGATTTAAAAACAGCAACAATCGATGACACATTTTAACGCAAAAAAGAGACTGTTAAAGCAGCACCTGTCGATAAGTATCGACACCATTTCGTGAGCTAATATTTTACCCCTTATTTTTTTCTCCGATTATATTTTCGGAGCAGTGAAGAAAAGTGCAAAAGCAGCAAAAGTGGAAAAAAATTATAAAATTCCTCTCTTTTTAGGAAAACTTCGACAAAACAAGTCACAGCATTATTAGATTTAAGAAGCTTACCACCGTGATGACGATTTCGCCAAAAAAATAACCGATTTACTCGCGGACACACTGAAAAATCGTCATCGTCGGATAGAATAGTGCAGGGACACGGGTGGGGGAAAACACATTTCATGTAAACGCATACAAACACACATCCACATTTGTCCAATTTTTGAGAATAGTTAAGTTTAGATGTAAATAGATGATATTTTTATAAATTTTACTATTTGTATTTTACCTTAATTGCATTGTATTTTATTACAAAAAAAAAAAACACCCGAACAAATCCCACAAAAAAAATGATCAACATTCAGACAATAGAAAATGTTGCGGACTGCACACCGCTCTATCTGCCGCATAGCTTGTATCTCAAGCCCCTGGCAAAAATGCAAATTTCAGTTGCATTACCCGAAAAAATTAAAACAGGCAAATCTGTATCAAATCTGGAGATAATGGACAAGTTGAGTGCTGAACTCAAACCGGACAAATTTCTGGTGCTCAAAGTGAGTATAGTAAACGAATGCATTGAACGGAGGAATTTTTATCTTTCAAATCTTTCATCAATCACATTTCTTCAGGTCTCCAAGAGCACCGTTAATTATATTCGCTTCGAAGCGGAGTTGGATGAGCGTAAACGTTTGCGTTTAGCCATTGAACGCCTGGACGGCGTCACATTGCGACTGTCTGGATTCAATGATGCCGCATTTCGAGTGCGTTGCACGGAGTCGAAGGACGAGTTTCCCACTCGACACGATTGGGACTCGTATTTTCGCGATGCGCGCAATATGGATGAAATGAAGGCGGGTGAACGTCCCGATACCATTCACATGACCCACTTGCCTATACGGTGGTTTTGTCCACGTCACGTCGAGCACGACGAGCAGGTCAAACCCAGCGAGAGCATTTTCAAACGTATCTTCGAGAAGTTCGGCCGCGTACGTGCAGTCGATATACCCATTTGTGATCCGTATAGGAAGAGCATGCAATCTGATATCAGCGGGATGCGTACCTTTAGCTTCGAACAAGATGTGCTCTTTGAGGCGTAAGTAGTCAGGGACATTACCTGCACTTACCTTACTTTAGTTAATAATCAATTCACAACGTTCCCAGCTATGTGCAATTCGAGGAATATTCGAGTTTTGTGCGGGCCATGGATGAGTTCAGAAGCACGAAACTGGTGCGCAAGTTTGTGGACAAAACGCAGGCCATCAACATAAATGTCAATTTCGACAAACAGAAGCATCTGAGCGATTCCCATCTGCAACGTCGTGATCGCATGAGAAAACGCTGTATCGCCAAGGCCCAGGCAGAGGATGAGGAGCGCGAACGTGAAAAGAAGAAACAAGCTGAGCTAGTGGAACGCGAAAGGTTTGCCATTTATTATGTGTAAAAGCGGGAGCAGGAAATGAAACCGAATGCTGGCATTACACCGGTACCGATTGCAGCAAATAGAGGTTGACGACGACAAGGATTGGCATAATTGATCTTCTCTCTAGATAGAAGGATTAATGTTGTCTGATTCATTCGTTGCATAAACAAACGTAGATTGTTGAGTAGAAGCAATTCTGATTAGCTCATCTCGAGATGGGATTGAGAATTCGGTTAAAAGGCTAATCGAATATTGTATATATAGCCCAATTCTAGCTTATACTTTATTACATAGGAGAAACCCTCTTTTCCGGTTGGGTTCAATCGGATTAGGACCAAGAATCTGCTTCGGTCTCATTTCCTGTTTACTTATTACTATTTATCCTCGCCGTTTATGGGTCATAAACATATGTAGTTTGGCTCCAACGGCCAAATGTGGCGAGTTAACCGTTTTCTGACTCTTTTAGACGAAACAGTTAATAAGTTTTTAGCAAAAAAAAAAAAAACCAAAAACCAAAAACTTGCGCAAAATTGCAACAAATTTACAGGCAAAAACAAGACCAATTGAAATTGGCCGATTTGGAGAAACAGCGTGAACGCGAAGAGAAGCGGAAAGAGAAGCATCTGAAAAAGATACAGGAACGCGGTCAGGTGGAGATTTCGCAAAAGATTCGCATTGAGGAGCGTAAACTGATGATAGCCCAACGTAAGCTGGAGAGCATACGCATCCTGGAGCAGGTCTTCGAGCGGATACAGGTGAGACAATGCTTCTATCTACTGCAAAGACTGTAGCTAAATCACCTTTTACATTTGTGCAGCTCAAGCAAAAGGAGAAATCCCATCGTGCCCATCACGATGAGGCCAAGGATTTGCAACGCGGTCGCTTGGTTGAAAAATACAAGTCGGCCACTGAGAAACTGGTCTGCGATCAGCGTAAGATTGTGCAAGATATCAAAAGCAACACACCACTAATGGGACTCCTTAAGAGCAAGACCAAGAAGAGTGAAGTTGCAGCAGCCAGCAGCGAAGAAGATGACACACTGTCGACGTCCAACAAAAAGCATAAGTTGAATGGCAACAATGCCGAGTCTAATGTACCTGCAACTGGTGGAGCTCTCAAAGCTGCTCAATCAGCCAATGCCGATGCAGTGCTCAATCCTTTCAAGGCTGTTACTGCTGCTTTAGCTGCTGGTGCTGTGCCAGGAACAGCTGCTGCTGCCGCTTACAGTGCCGAGGCTGCCAATGATTGGATGCAATCATTGTCCATGTTTGGTTACGGCATGCCGACAGTTTTTCCAGGCGCAGCTCTTTACCGTGCTCCGGGGCCACCGCCGTTCCCAGTATCCAGCAATTATCGTGGCTTTGCACCGCGTCCACGTGGTCGTGGACGTGGCAGAGGCATACGCGGCAGTCGCACTGGTTATGATGGACACTCTTCTTCCTACTACAATCCCAAGCACTACGGTGGTGATCGCTACGACGATGAGGGCGATAGCTACTATCATAAGTCCTCTCGCGGCAGGTAAGAATTCTTTGCCTTAACAATCTTTGAAAAAGACTAATGATTATTAATCGTCTTCTGTAGAAATCGGTCGCGCTCCAGCTCCTATTCTCGCAGTCGCAGTCGTTCACGTGGTCGACGGTAAGTAGCTGAAGACTCTTGATCATGATCCTTTATTGCAATTCATGTGTAGTCTTATCTGTCGTTCCAGGCGTTCGCGTTCTCGCAGCAAAAGTCGCAGCCGAAGTCGCAGTCGTTCAAACTATCGCAAGTCGTCCTACTCATCTCGCTCCAGGTAAAGAGCTCTAAAAATATAGTACCTAGGCTTTCAAGTTAATAATTTCTATTCTTCAGACGCAGCCACAGTCGCACCCACTCACGCAGCCGAAGCAAGTCTCCGGCGCAGCGAAAGAACCGTAAGCTGGCATCCACACGTCGTTCACGTTCCGTCAGCTACTCAAGATCACGTTCCCGCACGCGCTCCAAACGCTCTAACTCACGACGTGAGCGACGGAGTCGCAGTCGTAGCCGTAGCCGTAGTCGCAGTAATTCATCGAAACGCATCGTCCTGGAGGCTGATAAGCTGGTGGCCTCGGCTGAGAAAATTCAACGTACCATTGAACAGCATACCAAGGATCGCATGCGAGAAGAAGTTCGGGAAATCAAACAGAACTTCCGTCACCAACGCAGAAGCTCCAATACGCTGTACGATAACCATATGGCGGACGGCGATGTAGATGCTAAACGAGCTTCGGATGGAAGTGTAAAATCAAACGACGCATGTGAAGATAAACGACATGGTAGCAGTAAGCGGAGCAGTCGCCGTAATTCTCTGGCCGCATAACATAGTTAGCTTAATTCACAATTTCATAGTTGACAGAATTTAAAATAAAACATTAAGATAAAATGAATGCAGTAATATTAAACTAACATTTTGTAGATGAGTTTTGTTAATTTGCTTTGTTGCTTTTTTCAAAGCTGATCAAATAGTCTGCAGTTGGATTTTCTGACCGATAAATTGAGGCGGTCGGCCAATAAATTCCATTACTCTGCAAAAAGTATCGCGTGAGCCATTATCGTATCGATTTACTTTAATCGATGCCGCCCGGCTAAAAAGTACAAGCAAACTGCAGTTACAATTTACAATCGGTTCTGTTTACAGTATTTCTAAAATAATTATATAAATTGTATAAGCTTAAAATGGAGTTGACTTTGTAATGCCAAATAGATATTTGATTCATTTTTTGTATAATTACAAAACGAGCGTTCAGAATGTGTTGTTGTTTTGGTGTGTGCAGTTAGTTTTTTGTGGACTAGAACCGTCTGTTGTTGTTTCGACCCCGATTTCGACCACCGCCGCCTCCACCGCCACCAGAGCCCCCATTGTTGCCACGCCTTCGACGTGGTTGTCCACTACTGTTGTTATTGTTATTGTTGCCGCCCTTTTGGAACTGATCACGTTCCCGGTCGTTGTAGTTATCACCGCCGTTGTTGCCATAACCATTTTGATTGGAAGGGCCACCATTTCCATTGCCATAATTGGACCAGGTCGCATTGGAAGCCCAAGGATTGGGTCGATTTCCATCTTCGCGGGATGCCTGATCCATGGGTGACCCACCGCCGTAACTCGATGGGTCATCGATAAACTCCGTTTTTGGCTGTTGTGCCTTGACGGTCAGCAGGGACGGCAGGAAGGGCTTCTTTAGAAGCAGGAGCTCTCGCACACACACCAGCTGCGCATTGTGTTGCCGCGGCTCAAAGCGTGATTTCTTCAGTGGTGGCGACACCTCTCCGCGTGCCTGCGCCGTCTCCACCGTGGGGGAAAGCGACCGCGAACGTTCCCGTTCGCGCTCTCGCATTGGTACCACATCTCGCAACTCCTCCAACTTGCCGGCATCAATGTATTTGTTCAGGTACTCGGCGCCCTGACGTATGGCACCCATCAGTCGCGAATCTGGATGCACGCGCACGAAGCGGCCATAGACAAATACACCAACAATTGTCTGGGGATCAAGGCCGTTAAGCATGCCGCTGGCCAGGATACCCTCGAGCGTATTTTCACTGATCTGCTGGTGGCTAAGGCCATTGCTTGAGTCCTTCGACTCGCGCGCCGCCAGCTCATCGTGTATGCTAAGGACGCTGGGGTCATCAGCGCGACGCGGACCTGCCCACTGGACTTGAAAGTTACGTGGGATGGGCTTACTGTAGGGCACTTTCTTCTCACGATCCCGATCGTTGGCTGACTTACTACCTGGATCGAGATCTAGACCTGGAATAAAGCCCTTGTCGGCTGTAAGGCTCTCTGTGAACTCTACCTTGTCCTCGGGTCCCATGCCAGGAATTACGGCGTCATCTAAAAATGTGTCACACGTTAAACTACGGCTAATCTCAGGCTAATTGATGACACCTACCGTATTCACACTCATCCAGGGCAGCTAAACTGGCAGGAAGCGTATTCAGATTGTATTTGTCACGCATAAGATCTCCAGGTCGATTACGTGTCCAGAATTTAATGGTGTGATCGTTGGATCCAGAGCAGAGAATGTGGCCCAATGGATGCCAAGCGAGTGTCCATACAATACTATCATGCGCCGTCTCCACGCCACCAATCTCCTTGTCCGTACTGTAAAGGATAATGAGAAGGGTAAGGATTAGTCGGATGAACTACAAGTCAAAAAGGTTTTAAACGCACCCCACATTCCAGAAGAGAATGGAGCCATCGGATCCGCCAGAGCAGAAAAGACCCTCATGTATGGGATGCCAGGATACGGAGCTGGCCTCCTTTTTGTGACCACGAAACACTTGAACCTCCTCGCGCAGATTGCGTATGTCGAAAAGCTTAAGCAGATGATCCCTCGACGCTGTCACCAGCCAATTTCCATTGTCGTTCCATTTGAGATCCATGACAGTCGATTTGTGGGCGTGGCTGCAGTTAAATATCACGTTCATTTAGTGAAGGCAATGACAAGTATACGCAAAGCTCTACTTACAGCGTGGCCAACGCGATGCCACTTTTGGGATCCCAAATCTTGATAGGCTGTTGATTATCCTTGCTGCCGCTGACAATCATCGCCTTTTGAGGATGCCAATGCACGCACTTAACATCCGCGCCATGTCCTGTGAGCAAGTGATCGTTTATATATGGGATTCGAGGGGGAGTTTTATCAGTTATGTACTTACCACGAAGCACACGCTCCTCCTGGCAGCGCATAAAGTCCCAAATGCGTAAAGTTCCATCGTCGCTGCCGCTGACAAACTTGCTGTCCGTTGGACTGAAACTGCGTATTAAACATTGAGGTGGGTTGGAGACAGCGAGGTTAGAAAGATGGGATACGAAACACAAATACAGAGTGCGTGCATATGTGTGTGTGTGAGTTTTAAGTGTAAGGAGTGAAGCAGGTTGAAAAGTTGATAAACTTGAGGCTAACAAGTTGCCAAGGTGCTAGCAACAAGTTGCCATGTTGATAGCAACAAGTTGATTCTCTTTTAGGCGCCATTCACTTAAGATCGCATTGATTGATACTTCCGATTTATAGCGAATGTTACCCTTAAGGCACTCCCCTCTCTCTTTTTCTCTCACACTCTTACTTTCTCTCTCAGCAGCAGTTGCAGTAGCAGCATCAGCAGGCGTCAAAGAAAACACTCGAACCCCCGAATTTGAACATAAAAAATGTTGCATTTAGCATTTTTATTATCGTTGTTGTTGTTGCCTTAGCGCGCAAAAATAAAAATTGTTCAATGGTTTTTCTTTTTTTTTTTTTTCTTGTTAGTTTGCCTTTATTGTATTTGGTTTTTACCTTGTGTGACAGAATTTCAATAAGTAGTTGTTTTTTTTTAATTGAATTGATTTGTGTTTTGTTTGTTGGTTCACAGTCTTTTTTTATTTTAAGGCTAGGGAATCACAGTAGTTAATACATTCTTAGAATGGCTATCTTCTTTTTATTTAACTTAAGCTCTTGGACTAGAGGAACTTTATTGAAAATACTGCGCACGCAACTACACTAGCTAACAAAATAGTGGATCGAGAGACCTAGCATGTTGCACAAGTGACGGCTTTATTGAGTAAATTGCAACAGCTTCCGAGAAATAACGAAATGTAAGAAAACGGTTAGCTAAACAAACGTAACCCAGGGCCAGGCGACGATGGCGAGGAATACGAGGAGAACGTTAAGAGATTTGCATGCTAAACTGCGCAACTGTAAACGATCTAAACTTGGGTGGTTCGGTGGTGGCCTCGTGCTTGCGGCAACGGCGGCTGCGAAATGGTAAATACAATTGACAATTACAATCATTAGGCAATACCTTATTCCCCTAATCGCCTCCTTGTGCGCTTGATACATCTTCACATTGTTCATATTCGACTGCCAGTATTTCACATATCCGCCATGATCTCCGGTTACCATCCAACTGTCGTTATGGGACCAAACCATCGTACGCACGGATATATCGTGTGCCTGAATACAGGTAGTACATAGTTAACTAGCTGACACTTCAATTTCCTATTCCTGTGACTCACCTGAAGAATTGTCTCAAAGTTAAAGGTGAGGCCATTCCAAAGGGTAAACTCGCCAGAGCTAGCACCGGTAACCAAGCGTCTACCTTCCGGTGTCCAAGCGAGCGTAAAGATTGGACATCGCATTTTATTTGTGGCCGTTTTAACAAATCGAGTCGTTATCGCATTGGCTGGATTATCCAGATAGCTGGAGGGCGGCAGCATCTGTGGTACATAAATGCTGTCTGGCTGTACCGCCAGACGATCCCGATAATCGCGTTGCCATAGACGTGCCTAAGAATCGAAAACGAATTAATGTTCAGCCATGCACAGTTTATCTTCAGCTTCCTCTGAGCTACTCACCTCAAGCGCTTTGATAATGGATGCGTTGTAGTCAACAGTTTTACGCATGACACTCTTTCTAAGGCGTTTTCCATCAAAATCATCTTGGGACATGCCAAATGGACGTTGAAAGCCGCCTGGCATGAAGGGCTTAAAGTGATTATAGCCTTGTTTGCCAGCTCCATGATGCGGATGATAATGTCTGTAGTGTTGACCGCCCATTGACGGCGGCGGCATCGAAGTGAAATTTGTGGCCAGTGCCGATGGCGCCGTCAATAGTTGCGGTGGTGGCTGTGATAAGTCCATTGCTTCCGATTAATTGACCTCACTTTTTGTTTTGTTTTTGATGATGCTTCCTTTCTACTTTTGTTGCAGAAAATTTCTAAAGTACAGAATTTACATTAAATTCGCAGAACCAGTTCTTTTTTTCGCTATTGATGCATGCAGACTGCTACGATTTGTAGTTAAAAGCAAATGTATTAAGCACAATATTTATAGCAGCTTAAAGTTTATTTATTTGTGGCTTCTGAGTGTGCTGCGTCTAAATAAATACCAAAATCAATTATAGTAGCCGTTTTGCGAATATCCATTGGCTTTTTAAATGGAGTCCAGAAAAGACACACACACACACATACACTCGCCCGCAAGTGAAACGCGTGTCGTTTATTTTCCGTTTAATAAATGCTCGTGTATCGGTGGTGCCTTACTTACTTACCACTCTAGAGATTACTCATTATGCCTATGAACTAATCTTAACTTTTTTTTACAATTAAAATTCTCTATTTTCAATCAATTCGGTCGCGTGTATTGAAAGTTGTGTCGAATCGTTCGGAATAATTTCAACCGAACGACTGACTCTTAGTGAGCACGATTGAACAAGCTCAATTCATTTAGTTCGCTCCGTTCATAACAGTGCAATAACAGTGCGTGTTTTCAATACTGATCTATTTTAATATATCGGCAAATTTCGTAGCTCACGAAATTAGCGACAAAATAATCATTTTGATATTTAGAAGTTTAAATATATAATTATATTAAATGTGGCAATTTTTAGATTCATTCATAAGATAAAATCTCTGACAAAATTGTCTTCAATATGATTACGTCGAATATCAGTAACGGTTTCAGTTTTTATGCATCAATCAGTTGCTGAAATGTTAATTAAACATTTATTCTCACCATTGGGTAAGAACTTTTATGAATAAATATCGAGAAATCGAATGTCGATTAATGTTGGACCAATACGCGCGCTCTGTTAATAACATTTCAATTTTTATGTTAAGTTTTGTTGTTGTATGTGGTTGCGCACAGAAGTTTGATGGTCAGTTAGTACCAAAAAAATCTTTTATATACAATTGCGCTTGCGGTTTGAGAGCTCAGTTGCTCGTCGTTCGTGGTTAAAAGTACGTGTTAACGTTGACTGCATATGATAATATTAATTGGCTGTTAAATTTGAAATATCTGTGTGGAATTTTGTGTACATTATGCTTGTGCATTGTTATTATTTGTGTGTTTAAATATTCTTTACCATTGAATATCAACTAAATGAAAAATAATTTATCTTTAACAGCTAAGCAGCATCTCGTTAACGTTAACAACAACAAAATAACAAGCACTTGCTCCGGACATTAAAGTCAATATTGTTAAAACGGTTAACATGCAAACAGTCATTAAGTAAGTTGTTGTCTCCTTATACTTGCCCTACCCTACCGTACCCTACCCCACACTATGCTACATAAACATAGTGGCTATATACTTACAGGCAAACAAACACATATATGTATATATATATATTTTTTAATATTGTGCAGCTGCATTTTCTTTAGCTTTGTTGCAAGCCAGTTTCCTTACCTTCCCACCCATTCACATTCGAATTTTTTTTAATATTTGTTGGGATTCAAAAAAGAAAGTTGCGCATGTTTATTAAAAACACGTTCCGGGTAGTTCGATTTGCTTTTGTTTTTATATTGGATTTTAATCAAGAGAGTAAAAACTGGGGCCAGACTATGATTGTTATGAGGTTATTTTTATCCCTATAACAAGCGAATTCTCTGAGATTCGTTTAGCATCTTCATAATTATTTGCTATTTAATTAAGTGATTATTTTGTATAAATTTTGAAGGCTATAAAAACACAAATTTATGTTTGTTTATAGCGCTGGCGTTCGTTGATACCTGTTTCATTTGTCTAAGCTCCAGACTTATTTTCATTTCCCAAACAGTTTGGAATGTACCCTTCCCAAACTTACCAAATTCATCGAATTACTTGGGTTTTGAAAGAATTGTTTATTCATGTTCAAATTCTCATTCGTTTTATGTTTTGACAACAGTGTTTTAGCGGTTGTTATTTGTCAATTGTTGTCGTGCTTTCATACTCAAAAAATATAATAATATTAACATGGAACTATTTACATACTCAAATTGTTGTTAGTGCATTTATTTACACAACAATTACAATTAGTGTATTTTATTGTACAATGAAAAAGTCTGAGATTATTTTTGTATGATTAGTTGGTTGAACTCAAGTTCTCACGTAACTTAGCAATTTTCTCTAATTGCTCAGATGCGTTTGGGTTTCAATTGTTTCAGTAGAACTAAGGGCATATTTTTGCCACATATTAAATAAAATAAAAAGAATTTGTTTTAGTAAAATTTGTAATTAAAATGATCAACTCAAATGAATGTTTTAATATTTAATTTATTATGTAATTCAACAACAGGCATTTCTATTTAAAATTATATCTTCATCTGTATATTATAAATAAAATACAAATTAGCTTATATAGCATATTAACAAAATGCATTTCCCAATTGTTTTATTATTACTACGAAAATTCTTTTACTTGGATTCTCGAAAAATATGTTTATAATTAAAATGATTGTTTATATGTTTTTTTGCAACTTTTTTAAAATGTACTTTAAACACTTTTTAGTTCCTAAAAGGCAACGTTCAGTATTAGTTGAGAGTCGCAACAATAAAAGCCTTTATGGACCCCCGAAAAATATCACACCTATGTACGCACTGGTATTTGGGGCTATAGATGGAAGCGTCTTACCGGTTTTACCACTTTGACTAATTCTGAAACCGAGTGTGTATTTTATTTGTTTCTTTTTGAGCGGTATTTAGGCCAACAAAATCAACAAGAAATCCGCTAAGAACTGAACTTTTTAGGTCTTGGCTTTTGGTTTGTTTGTTTTTTATTATTTTTATTTAAAAAAAATGTATGGCGGCTATTGCTTTTGGTTGTTTTTGTTGTTGTTGTTGCAGTCGTAGTTGCTTATTTGCTCAAATTGCATAATTAAATGCACGCAGACCTTAACGTGGTCAGCAGCAGCAACTGCAACTCCAATTATGGTCACTCATTTGGCCATGCGACTACGTTTTCTTTTCTATTTTTTGTTTGTCGAAGGTGAAGCTTACAGTTGAAATCTGCCACGCCCCCAAGGCCTAAATGGTGGTATATATTTATATATATATATTTATATTTATATTTATATGTAGACTCAACTTTAGTTACCTCAATTCATATTAGTCATACTTGCATCAGTCTCTCTTTTACACTTCGTTTATGCTAACTGTGAAGCTATAAATTAAAATGTTTTTTTTTTTTCTCCATTCGAATTGATATCTTGGTTGTCTTAATATACTGTAAAATCTTCCCTTTTGAGCGGGAAAGTGAACAAAGAACACACTTGGCTTTTCTCCTTAGATACATACAAAAAAATGAATAAATCGAGAAAATCAAAATGAGATTAATGAGGTTGTCGCCTTGCCTTGGCACTAAAATGTTGTAGGATGTTCAGTGTACAGTTCGGAAATCAAAAACGAAACTTGTATAAATACAACTGATAAAATAAGCAGAATGTCAATGAGAGCTACGAAAATGTTTTGGCTTATAACTTCAGTTTGTAATGGACTCGTTTGAGTGAATGTTACAGTAACGACTCACATACTATCTAAAAGCAATTAAACGCCAATTCTCGATTGATTAATAGTTACTGGTATATGTACAACATTAGTCTAATGCTGTGATAATCATATGATTAATCAAATATCAATTAAAGTTAAAGCCATCGTTTCATGCTCAATTCAAAACATTGTCAACAGCTTGAGATGATTAAGAGTTTACAATAATGAAAATTCTATTTGTTTACTACTTATTATACCCAACACTCAGAAGTTTGCTAATGGGTATAGCGAGTGTTTCAATTTATTACACACTTTTTGGTTAAGTTCTTTAGAACAATAATAATAACAAATAAATTTGCTGGTAATTGTCTCTGTTTTGGGGCTCGTCATGACATTCTTCAGGTGCATCGCTTCCTTATGGACGAGGCAGGTGAATCATTGTAAAACAGGCCAAAAACAAAATGCCAAAACATGATTCGTAATTGCAAGAAATTGTGGAGCGTGTAGCGCACGTAATAGGCCCGGTCTTTGACTTCTTTGGACTTAAGCAGCATTATTACTCATTGTACACATAATAAAAGACAACTGACGGTAATGCGGGGCATTTGTCACAGCCAAGTGATTGATGATGTTAAAGCCCGACTCAGATTCAAGCTCAGGTTTAGGTTCAGGTTCCAGTAACTCTTTCATTGAAGTCAATTACGTGTACTCGTTTGCTTACACATAATTGTGATTATTTGATGCGAACTGGAGGATTTTTGAGGAATTACTGGAACCGGGAAGCGTTGAGATCTGCACGTGACTCGATAACATCTTAAAATCGGGCACGCGTCAGGTTAACTGAAAATCATTGCGAGGAACTGTTAACATATACAGGAATGCCTTGCTTCCTTGCTGTTTCAATCAAAGCCAGGTTAATGCAATGCCCCTTAAATTTCTCTTCGGTTGCCTGATAGCCCCATTGAACTTGACATCCATTGCAATTGGAGATCTGAAACATGGTAGTCGAGTTATTTCTAATATGATAAGTTACAAAATATATATTTGCTTATTGTTCTTGTTTTACAAATGTTTTCCCATTAGTCGGTAATCATAAAGCTTTGTACGTGTCGACCAAACATTCTATGGGGCACGCCTCACTTATATAAGCAGGTATCAACCTTTTGATCCTAAGCTCCAAACTTGAAATATAAACAATGTGATATTTTAGTTAACTACAGCTATTTAGCTATTAACTACAGCTATTTATATATGCCCCGGTTAACGGCGTCACCTTAAAAGTTAGTCGTACATCGAAATTAAACCGATTTTTTCAATCTAAATAGAGTATTTATTTTAATTTTCCAAATTTAATATAAAGTTATATTATTAGTATATTTAAATTGATTACGTTGACTTGGAAATCTTGTCTATTTTGAAAGTTCATTCAGGGCTACGATCAGATATGGGATCAGCAAGCCCAATATCAATTAACGTCATTTCAACGCGCTTTATGGCTTTCTTGGTACCTTATTGTTTTTTTTTTTTTTTTTTTTTTTTTGTGAGGATGTTAAGTGAATCTGTTTGAGTGAAAAGTGAATTATGGGCAGAATATCTATTTGCTGTGAAAGGTAATTAAGCGCAACGTAAACAATCGTTTATCTGATCGATTTGGTTGTGAATCTCATTCCCAAACTTGTGACTTTGAATGCATAAAATAAACAACTTGCTTGAGCAATTTATACATTAAAACGAACAAATGCTTTGCTATTCTTATTGTGTTTTCTTCGTATTAACTGATATTACATATTTACAACATTATGCCTAGATTTTGAGGTCAATCTTTTGAAAAGTTGGAAATTTTGCTGGCCTTTTGTTGTATAGTTAGTCTAAATGCTGAATGAATATTTAATGATTTTGCCTTGCCATTGGGGGATTGTTAATCGTGTATTCGTAGCTACCAATAATTGCCAATAATGTTGCTTTTAAAACGGGCAACTACCCAAAAAAAAAAGGGGGGAAAAAAACAAAACAAAATGATTTCATTTCGTTAACATGCAAAGCGCAACTCGTAATATCCAATGAAAAACTCATTGAGACATTTTGACTTATGTCAACCTTGGTTTCTCACAGTTTTTATCTATTTTATTTTATTTTATTTTTTAAGCTTTTGGCAAGCATGCAATATTACCGTTATTTATGTGCCATCATCGCATAAAGCAAAAGCACAAAAATGGCAACTGTCGCTGCACTTTTCAATGTTTTCCATGGGAAGCCACAGGAAGTTGGCTTTTCCTGCCCATCTGGCTGCCTATTGAAGGTAGCAAAGTAACTGCCACAACTTCCTGTCACGCCCAACGCCCAACTCCCACTGCCCGGACAATTGCATTGTCGGTAATTTCTTCCTGTTTGCAAATTGCACGCGTCCTGTTGATAAATAGATTTCAAAGTCCCTCTAAAAGGCTTTGAGGTGCACTTAAGTCAGGGCCTAGATCAATAATACAAAATGATATTATAGACGACGGCAAGTTCAAGTTGAAGCTGAGTGAAAGTTAAAGTTAAATTTAATGCAAACTAAGCAAAAGCAACGTTATAAATGCCTACGCAAACAAAGGGGAAACTAAATGGCCGTGAATTATCGACTATCAAATATGCTTAAAGGGAATAACAATGAACAATGCTTGTGGAATCTGTGTGTGGAACGCATTTGTGAGACCAAACGAAATGTGGAACGAGGCAATTCTAAGTTATCGCCTTGTCGATATGTTATCGATGTGCTTCATCTGCAGAGACTTGAGACTTTTTATTGTTAATTTTTATATGTTAATTTGCTGCTAAACTTTGTCTCTTTAAATTATTAACATTTAATTTGAAGAAATATAATTGTTAAAAGTTCTATAACTCTTAGCAATCACCTTATTTGTTTGTTTTTACTATTTGAGTCAGTTACTAATGAAGTTGTCTGAGCTCTTATCAAGACAAAAAAAAAAAATGATTTCTTTCCCAAATGCGTCGCAGCTGCATTCCGGCTTTTTAATGAGCGCACACGCAGTTGCTTAAATGATATGACAGCTCTAATATTTCGAGCAATTAAAAATGGCATCTAAAGCAACAAGCTCTAACTAAATACAACAACAACAATAACAAGAGAAACCCATTCGTGTGTAAGTCTCATCTTATAGTACATATCTCGGGCCCAAGTCAGGCGTAATTAAAATGTATTAGGTAATTGTGTCTGTGGCACAAATTAACACTTGGAAGACAATTTGTCGTTGCTTTTCGGTTTTCGGGCCTTACATATATACATGCATATATATGTATATAACAACAACAATAACAATAACAATAACTAGTGAGAAAGTCAGACAGCAGCATGCATATTACAAAGGCCACTCAGTTTGATGGACGAGCCCATCAGTTGTTTGGTTTTTACATTTTACAATTTTTGGTATACGTAATGGATCTGTCACTCTTCTGGCATGCCCAAAAACCACTAAACTTCATGATTGCTGACTGAACTGACTGCATCTATGAGCTAAAATATATGTTACCTTTTTCTTTCTATATATGTACATATATATTATAGCATTAGTAAAGCCATTGTCAGATCGAATAATTAGCAAAAGCTTTACAGTAAGTTGTATCGTCTAAAAGATTTACCTTCTTTATCATTACTCACATTTCTCGTCTCTGTATCGTGTCATCAGATATTTAAGTATTGAACCATTGATGGAATTACTCTTAACTTTTATATATGGTTTACAATCCGACAGTTGCCAGTTGTTATGATGACCTTAGACCATGTTATAACCTCTTTGTAGTCGTTGTATTGTTCAAGCATATATCATTAAACTAGTAAATCCCTTCAAAAATGACTAAACGCTATTCCGAAATTGTATATCAAGCACGCATAAATTGTTAAAATTAACGTTTGTACCGCCAAAGATGCGAATGATTTGAATCAGTCGCGTGAACATGATTCACAAATGTTTGAATCAATGAAAAAGCTAACGCTATTAAATTCCTATTTGGCCTAACACAAATACCTTTAAGATATTTAGGAAGTGCGCACACCATTTGCGTTATTATCAAACAGCAAAAAAACGGACCTGAAGTGTGTGTGTGTGTGTGTGTGTGTGTGTGTGTGTGGTGTCAATCAAAGCATTGCATATTAATAAAGCCAACGGCAGGTGACACCAAAAACGATCAAAATCATATTAAAATCGCAAATAAGAATAACAACAAGTTAAATAAAAATAATAATAACAGTGAACAGCACATAGAATACCGAATATTTTATACTCTTCCTTCCTTAATTTAGATACGAATTTCGAAATCATTTCCAAGTCCTGTTGCAGCTAAGCTTGCTATATTTATTATGTCTCATTAACAGATTTTGTTAAGTTGCTATGTCGATCAAGACACTATTTATTGAGTTACGCTCAGCTTAATACATATGCTAAGTACATTCCAATACCCTCTTATTGGTTAGGGTATAAATAATAAAATAAAATAGACAAATAGAATTCCAAAAAAAGTAAGCAAAGTTGCCAATCGTCATACACACATCCAGTCACACACACCAGCACGTGTGTGTGACGATGACGATGACGATGTTGGCAACAAAGTGTCACGTCAATGGCAAAAACGCCGCCTGCACTTGACACATTTATTGGGCAACTCATAGACAAAAGCACAGCTTGAAACTGGCGCCCATTGACAAGACACAACATCCACCCACCCCCCCCACTCCACCACCAAATAGGGGACACTTGTATAAAGTTTGTAGGGTACTGTACCTGGGCAATATATGCATGAATAAAATACGAAAAATATTCACAATCAAGTAACCACACCCCATCAATGCGCGACACACACAGCTAAAGATAAAGGTACATTTATTGATGTAGATAGAGAGACAGATACAGATACATCAGCAGAATACAGATATATAAACAGATACAGATACAGATACAGAGACAGTTGCAGCAACAGATACATCTGCAGAATACAGAAAGTTAAGTACTATATTCTAGCTGATATCGGGCTGATAAGACGCTTTCAAATCAGTTGCATAAACTCAGATGTTGCCCCTACGAATGCGAATGGCAGTACATAAAAATACAATTATTTCCCGGTTTCCGGGATCGGGCATTATGAATCCGTATTGAGGTAAGAGTATCGTGTTCGGAAATGCTGACATTCGATTGATCATATTGGTCAATGGCCAGACACGATTTGTGTCTTGCTAATTAGACAGTTAGATAATGTAACTGTAAGAGAATTAACAAATAAATCAATGGATGAAACTAGTCAAGTCATAATTAAAGACAGTGAGTGGCTGAAATACACTTAATAGGTAAGCTTCGGGTCAGTTTCCCTGTGTGGCAAGCTTACCTTGCCTTACTGTGAGCACAGTTACATGACAGGGTATCAGCTAGTCTCAGCAATGCCTCTTGTTACTTCAATACAAATTGGTTCAAAGTATAAATTAAAATATGATGTGCATCCATTATTTCTGTAGCCTAAGCTAACAAACCCGACTTCCTATAATGACAGCAGATACCTACTAAAGACGTATATACAATATACATATATCCAATATATTTGTTTACTTTACCCAGATAAGAGTTGAACAAATATGAATTCAACTGCAAAATATACTTGAGATCTGACTAATTTTAATATTGCGTGTAATTTGTTGTTCTTCTTGCTACAGTGAACCCTGGCAGTGCCATTCAACTTTATTTAAACAACATGTCCACGTTATGCCTCTCACGTTGTACAATTAACATAATGCACAATTCAATGAATTACTTAGAGAATCACAAAAAAAAAGCAGGCGAAATCATTTGTAAACTGGTTAAATGATAACTTTTTTTTTTTCATATAACATCAATTATAGAAATTGACATTTGTTCGAATTGTTTTAAACAAAGTGCAAATCATTAAGACAAATAATAAGTAATGCTTTTATTTTCAATTAGAACTTCAACTGAAGCTTTACAAATCAAAATTGTTGACTTTATTAAGGCACATGCATTGATTTGAATGCTTTATCGAGTTGTTAACAATCGATCTCATATTTTGTTGTATTTGTTAGTTATAATTTAAGTACTACATATATATTATATAATCATTCAAATCTTCTATTCTACATATATAGTTTAATGTGTAATTTGTCTGTGTCATGACGAGGTTTTTTGATTATACAAATATCTTGATTTTGCTTCCCTCACTTATAATTTCATCATCTTTTCAACAATTTTCTTTGTGCCTATGAATAAAGACAAAATCACGAGTAGAAAAAAGTGGATTATTTATATATTTATTACTTTTTTTTTTTTGTGAATATTTTGTATCGAGGTTGTCATTTGGTTTATTGCTCAGTTTTTGCTCATGTTGTTGCTATTGGTGTATGTTCCATTTGTTCAGTTAACAATAGCTTAGGGTTCAGCCGCATTAAACAAAGTAATTGCTTTGAATACTAAATAGTAATATATAGTTGTGCTGTTGTTGTTTTTGCTGATAAATTGTGGATTGAGTTCATTTTTTTGTTGTTGTTTTATTTTTTTTTGCAATCAGATTTTAGACTAAAGCTTAAAGCGCGTGGATCGTGCACAGTGTTCTCTCAAGCATGGCGACCAGGTCTTGTACAGCATAAACTTGGCAGAACTTCGACTAATTGTATCACACGTATTTCGTAATATTGTGAAAAAAATATAAAACGCCTTTCAGCTGATTTTCTTGTGCATTGAGAGAGCTTGGCAACAGGAACAGACTACCGACTACACTGAAAACGCAGTGTGAGTCATCATAAAGAAACTGGCAAAATCTTCGCGGACTCTTAAAAGTGGACAGCTAAACGGACAATAACGCTCTAGTCAAGAGGGCACGACTACGGGATACCCTAATGCGCATTCACATTCACATACAGTTACACAAGTACATATACATACATATACAATTTATGAAATTGTGTGCATCAGTGTTCTCTTCTCTTTAGCAAAAAGCTTTTGCATTCATATGTATACATACTCGATAAAAAGCCGAGTGCTACGTCACTTCACTTGCAAATGCATGTATCGCAGTCGTTTGCTGTCTCGTTCGCACACATGTGTTGGCCGAAAAGCCCAATGATTCAATGGAAAAATTTATATTCTTCCTTTTCTGATTATCTTTCTTATTTATAGACCGATCTTGATGAAAGTTTCAGCAGATACTGATCAAGAGTATAATACTTTAAAGGATCTGCCACACCTCCTTCTGCTTGTATTATGTATAAAATATGCTATATAGGAATCTCAACATCTCCCTCAAACCAAAGTATAAAGATAAATAAGATATGCAAAGGGTACATTTGTAATTATTATAATTAATAATATATAAAAAAAAAGAAATCCAACGAGTTCCACAAACTCTTTCGTTTAACGTATTTTCACAAAAAAAAGAACTGTCTAAAAGTTGCACCTTTAGCAGACTTTCATTAGAGAAGTGTCCAAACTGGAATTTGGATAATTATAATAGATAATAGATAGATAATTAATTAACAGATTTGTTTTGGTTTTAAGTCTCTTTTTGGCGTACAAAGACTGTAATTAAGCAGATGTGCAACTCAACATGGCCAGCAAGTTGATAATAGGAGAACGTGGCAAATGAGTTATGATGATGACCTTTGGCACAATAGCAAATAATCTATGTAATCAGCCATAAATATATTTATAGAGCCAGGCTTAATCGCTCATTAAAACGCGTATTCGGGCCCATAACTTTTGGCTTTAGTGCGCATCATTATTATTTAATAATTTTCAAAAGTAATTGAAGCGTGCAAAAAGCGGCCACGGAAATGCTAAAAAACATTGGCCAATATTACACTTTCCGATGTGTGTATCTGTGTGTGTGTGTGTGTGTGTGTGTATATCGAAATTGTTGTTTATTTCAGCGGCTTAAAGCTCAGACCGTTTGTCAAATTACTTTCAAACTGGCCCACAATATGTAACCAGTTTCCATAGTTAACGCTCGATATCTACTTTTGTTTAACAACAAAATCAACAACAACAAAAACCACAACAGCAACAATTAAAACAACTCTTTCAAAATTGTCGACTCTGGCTGGCATTTGTTAATCGGAAGGAAGTTGCCAATTACAGAGATACACACTGTGCTACAGGTCTTTAGCACTTATCGTATAGAACATGTTCGTGCTCATATTGGGACAACAAATTCTAGCCAAATGTATTAGCCAAATATTGCTAGATAAACTGCATGTTAGCATAGAGTTTCGATCTAATGATATTTACCAATCTAACGTTTTTAATTATTATTATTTACTTACATTTTTAATTGTTTCAATAAGAGATATTATCTGGAATAGTGGCAATTTCATTGGTAACTTGATGAGTTGTCCATTTCTTTTGAAAAGAATTTAAAAGAATTGTACAGGTACTAAAAATACATTTATTAATAATAAAAGCAAGGGATAAAACAGAGAAAAATATGCATATAGTTCCTTTTAGCCAAAAGAAGCTGTTATTAGTATTGTATAAATAATAAAGTTAATACAGAAGATATCAAAATAGGAAGTTCCTTATCCTCATAAATACGCTGTACCTTTCTCTATCTGCGGCTGACAGAATCTACGCTTAGGATTATATACAAGTGGCAGGTGAGATGTGTAGCAGAGTGTTGACTGGTTGCGGTGACGAGCCGGGGTCGATGTCGCTGTTGATGTCGATGTTGATAAACAAGTTAAGAGCCAAAGCACGAGGCCGCCACAAGATAAACGAGATGGCCAACGAGTGATAGCAAAAGAAAGAAACAGCAGCAAAGACAGAAAAAAGAAAAGAAAAAGTGAATTGATTATGGATGGATGCCGCCAAGGCGAGGCAACATTGAAACATCGAAAACAAGTTGATACATAGTGAAATTTACTTGACTTTTACTTCACACACACACACACCACCTCCACTCCCATACTCCTTCCTCCTCCATTCCTCCTCCCTGCCCTCTGCGTGGGCGCTGTGGGGGCCGTTGTCTAATTGAGATTTATGTGATTTATACGTTTTGTTTGTAAACTTGTATGTTTTGCTCTGTGTTGCAGGAATCCCAACTGGTGGCGACGACGCACCAAGTTGGAGAGGAGCCTGCTCATTGGAATCATCATCCTGTTCGTGATCATCGTTACTGGCTTTGTCCTATGGATCTCTGATGCACTCAAGGTGAAGAGCGGTGACTCTGAATCGTCAATGCCGACGCCACAGGCAACTGCATTGCATGGCGACGATGGCACCACTATAAACAGAGTGCCCACATTTGGCAACAAGGGCAAACCGGACTCGGAGAAGGTGTGCCTCAGCAAGGAGTGCATTCACACTGCCTCCAAGGTGCTCAGCAAGATTGACCCGAACGTGGAACCTTGCGATAATTTCTATGAATTCGCTTGCGGTTCCTATCTTGAGGAGGAGAACATACCCGACGACAAGGTGTCCATTAGCACGTTCAGTGTCATCTCGGACAAGTTGCAGGAGCAGCTGAAGGACATTATAACAGCCGATCGTCCTGACACCGAACCCAAACACTTCCGACTGCCCAACTTGCTCTACAGAGCCTGTATGAATAAGAGTGAGTGTATTCATGAGTGCTGGGATGAATTCAAACAAATGTATTCATTTACTCTTTAACTATACGCTACTCTGCAGCTCTGATTGAATCTCTGGGCGCCACGCCAATTGCCAAGATTGCCAAGTCCTTGGGCGGCTGGCCATTGATCGAGGGCGACAATTGGAATACTGACAACACTTGGACCTGGCAGGAGCAGGTCAAGAAATTCCGAGCTGCCGGCTTTAGCATGGACTATATCATTGATTTCTCCATTGGTGTCGATCTGCAGAACAGTACCAAAAGAATCATGGACGTGAGTGTTTATATAATTATTTTCTGATCTCAGCTAATATTCTGAATCTTCTTTAGCTGGATCAATCCGCATTGGCACTCAGTCGGGAGTATCTGGTGAAGGGCTTTAATGAGACCTTGGTTAGCGCTTATTACGATTACATGGTGGACATTGCGGTGCTATTTGGCGCTAAAAAGGAACAGGCCAAGGAGCAGCTGCTTCAATCTCTTGAATTTGAAATGGCACTTGCCAACGTAAGCTTGAGAGGATTCTAAAATAATTCCCATATATTGAACGTAGCATTCACTTTGGCAATTGTTAGATCTCCTGGCCCAATGAGAAGCGTCGCAACTCCTCAGAGCTGTTCAATCCACGCACCCCTCAGCAGCTGCAGGCCGCTTATCCATACGTTCAGTGGGTGGACTACATGAATGCCTTGTTGCCGGATGGTCTCAACGTCGAGGAGGATGAGATTATCAATCTAACCGTACCGCCGTTCTTTGAGCAGCTGGGCAAGTTGCTGGAAAAGACGCCAAATCGTGTGATTGCCAACTACATGATGTGGCGCATACACGCCTTCTCCATTGGCTTCCTCAGCGAGGAGTTCCGCAAGCGGCAGCTGCAGTATGCCACAGCCTTGTCTGGTCGCCAGGAGCAGGAGGCACGCTGGAAGGAATGCGTTGATATTTCAGCTGGCAGGTTAGTAATCGCAACATTTAAGGGTCGTTAAGGTAGTCCGTGGAGTGTTCATCCAGATGATATTTTGGGGATGTGGCAACTTTTCGCTCCGTTGTTCAATATGCAAATTCTTCTCCTTGTTTTTTTTTTTTTTTTGTTTCTTTCTTACTTTTTTCTGATTGATTTCTTTGTGATTTTGCAGTGACTTTGAGGAACTTGAAGCAGATCTTGATAGGTATTTTCAGATAAATGAATCCCAAAATTGTAATCATAAACAGGGTGTAGATAACACACACAGATACACACAAACACACACGTGCACACACACATACACATGTGTTAACAACAGGCACTATAAATTGAATCGTTAACTTGTATACGACTTTGAGATACCCAACAAAACTGGTAATCACATACAGACATACACATCTATATATATATATGAGAATGCATCGGTTTTATTTCCATTCAGAGTTGAACCACCTTATAACGAACCGTTCAACTTATGTATATATGTACATATTTGAGAGAACGCATTCTTTATATGGCAGCTCCACTGTATTGCTTGCATTAAGTTTCGCTTTTAGTAGTTTTAGCGTTAGCGAAATCCGAACTTAGGTGTCCCATTCTATTTTTGTTGACTTTCGAATGTAAATTCATTTATTAATCAATTTATGCTAAATGTCTTCATTAAACTTATCATTTTATGTTTCCACTTTCACGTCAAATCCCTCGACTGATCCACAATTCCAAAAAAAAAAAACCAAATAAATAATATAATAATGCACTGACCATCAACAACAACAACAACAACAACTACAACTACAACAACTGGTACAACCAACCACACAACAACATCACATTCAAATCGATACAAATCGAATAATTCAAATCAATTAACTAAATATTAAATATCAGCCTTGGCATATCCGTGGGCTCGCTCTACGTGCGCAAGCATTTCCATCAGGACTCAAAGGCGAATGCCCTGGAGATGGTTAACGATATACGCAGTGTATTCAACGATATACTCGATGAGGTCAACTGGATGGATGACAAGACGAAGAAGGAGGCCAAGGAGAAGCTGCACAGCATGGCCACCCACATTGGCTATCCCGATGAGATGCTCGACAATGACAAGTTGGCCAAATATTTTGAGAAACTCGATATCAATCCGGACAAGTACTTTGAATCCTTCTTGGCCATGAACATCTTTGGCACAGACTACTCATTCAACAAGCTCCGTTTGCCCGTCAACAAAACCGATTGGATTCGACATGCCCGCCCAGCTGTTGTGAATGCCTTCTATTCATCCTTGGAGAACAGCATACGTAAGCTTATGTCGTGAAGTATACATGGAATCGATTCATTGATCTTCCTCTCCTCCTACGCAGAGTTCCCAGCTGGCATACTGCAGGGTCACTTCTTCAATGCTCAGCGTCCCAAGTATATGAATTTCGGAGCAATTGGTTACGTGATTGGACATGAAATCACACACGGATTCGACGATCAGGGTCGTCAGTTTGATGTGAAGGGTAACTTGCGGGATTGGTGGCAGCCGGACACACAGAAGGCGTACCTGAAGAAGGCCCAATGTATTATTGATCAGTATGGAAACTACACGGAGCGAGCAACAGGCTTGAATGTAAGTTCACGATTTAATTTCGAAATCATTTTGAGCTGTTGCTTTAAATATTCGATGTCATCCGCTTCCAGTTGAACGGCATTAATACACAGGGCGAGAATATCGCGGATAATGGTGGCGTCAAGGAATCCTACATCGCCTATCAACGCTGGGTGGAAAAGAACGGCCCGGAAGCGAAGTTGCCTGGCCTGGATTATACTCCTCAGCAAATGTTCTGGATCTCTGCCGGCCAGACCTGGTGTGCCAAATACCGAAAGGAATCTTTAAAGATGAGAATTACCACAGGCGTTCACTCGCCTTCGGAGTTCCGGGTGTTGGGCTCTCTGAGCAATATGAAGGACTTTGCCAAGGATTTCAAATGCCCAGAAGGCTCACCAATGAATCCCGTGCACAAATGTGAAGTTTGGTAGAGACTAAATTTACGATTGTATTTCCAAAAATATGTTTTCTTTTAAGTGTGTGTGTCTTTGTAATACACTAAAATGTATTTTAGATAATCGACAAAGGCAAGTTAGCGAACAAGCCCAAATTCTATGGGCATATCTCACGTAGAAATACCTTTACTATCCCTAGCGTATTAATGCTAAGTGAGCAGCATATTATTAGACACTTATTTAATAAAACTTGTTTTTATGTACCAGTATTTTGCATTTGTAATTATTTAATTGGTTTTCGATAAAGCTGGACTAATTGAGGTGTCGTTTATGTCATTGGCATTGGAAAAAGCAAAAAAAAATTGAGAAACAATTTAGTTAGATGCATATTTTGTATTAGTTTAATAATTATATCATTCAAATATTGGGGTTGAATTGAAGCTGTAGTACGGTTACATTTATCTACTTCAAATTTATATATTTACATTAAAAAAATATGTTATAAAGGAAATTTAAATTTAATTACAACACGAATTAACATTTTTTTGTGCGCTGACAAAAGCGGCCTGATTTAACACGCAGCAGCGTTACTCAACTGTTTCACAACAGCTACATATAATAGCTCAACAAGTGGCAGCACTTTTAATCCATTCTTCTGACAAGTTGGTAGCCTTTAAAAATCGACCGACCTCCGCTAGCTATCGCACGAATTCTACCATCCCTAGGTCCTTTTCACGCAGCGTGGCGATTGCTAAATTTTTATAAATTTTTGCATTCTTCGTACGAATAATCAACAATGTCGGCACTAAATTTAACCGTGCGCGTGCATCCCGTGGTGCTGTTCCAAGTTGTGGACGCTTTTGAGCGCCGCAATGCTGACTCACATCGTGTAATCGGCACACTGCTGGGCTCAGTTGACAAGGGAGTCGTCGAGGTTACCAACTGCTTCTGTGTGCCTCACAAAGAGCACGATGATCAAGTGGAAGCTGAGTTAAGCTACGCACTGGACATGTACGATTTGAACCGCAAGGTTAACGCCAACGAGAACGTAGTCGGCTGGTGGGCCACGGGCAACGAAGTGACGAACCACAGTTCCGTCATACACGAGTACTATGCCCGTGAGTGCAACAACCCGGTGCATTTGACTGTGGACACCTCACTGCAAGGCGGTCGCATGGGCCTACGCGCTTATGTTTGCATTCAGCTCGGAGTGCCCGGAGGCAAAACAGGCTGCATGTTTACCCCCATTCCCGTGGAGCTGACCAGCTATGAGCCAGAGACATTTGGCCTGAAACTACTGCAAAAGACGGTAGGCGTGTCATCAGCCCATCGGCCCAAGACCGTGCCACCAATGCTGGATTTGGCCCAAATTTCTGAAGCTTCACAGAAACTGCAATCACTATTGGACCTCATATTGAAATATGTGGATGATGTTATTGCACACAAAGTGACTCCGGATAACGCTGTCGGACGCCAGCTGCTTGACCTCATTCACTCAGTGCCACATATGTCCCACGAACAGTTTACCCAAATGTTCAACACCAATGTACGTGACCTGTTGATGGTCATCACACTCTCCCAATTGATTAAGACGCAGCTGCAACTCAACGAGAAACTGACATTCCTGCCCACAGCTTAGTCAGTGTTCGGTTGGTTCATCGGATTTTAAGTCAGATTTAAGAGCAAAGTATAATTTACGTATTGTGTATTTACCGTTGATGCGTCTAAGTAATAAAGTGCTCAGATCACCAAGAACTTTGGTTTCATTTGGGGTTAATAAATACCCAGTTTTCACAGGTGAAAGGAATTGTTAAAGTTGCGATCAACAGATGGATATAAAAGGTTATCTTAATCTACTTATTATAAACAGTATAATGCTCAACATAATTCACTGATTATCCACAGTCCTGATGCCCTCAATAACTTCGGAATACAAAAAAAAAGTACGAAAAAACTTCAAATACTTTTTGAGACGCTTCTTAAGGATCAATTTGAGCATAATTTGGCCAGCAGATAAGCCGACAACCAAGCAAGAACTTTGACAAATTTAAATATTTTAAAGACAACACTTTCCAATTACTCAAACCCCCCATAGATATATAAATTATATAGATCTTCCTATCGTTCCCATGTATTTACCCACAGTAATGTTGAAATATGCATGTACTTTATTTAAAACTAAACGAAATTCAAGCTGCCTTTTTACAGAAAATAAAAGATTCACATACCGAATAATGTTAAGATTGGTATTCAAATGATGTTCACAATATTCAAATTGTATGAATTGATAATTTGATGCTTAATTACAATAAATAAGAATAAGAAAATACATATATGTATATATATATATTAAATACAAATGTTATATCATGTTATACAAATAATAACGACAATTAGAATTAAAATCGCTGCTTCTTCTTTTTGCAGATATGTATGTGTGTGTGTATGTGTATATTTGTATGTGTACTATATAAATTTAGGTACATTGGGTACGTCGTGAAGGTTTCATGTGGTATATATAGGAGCTGGGCGTGTTGCAAGTCTTTCAAGTTAGTTAACAAATTTCGTTAAATACAAAACACAATTTTGAATAAACAATATGTGAGTGTGTGTGTGTGAGTGTGCTTGTCTGTTTATATTTTTTCTGCTTATAGACAATTCAGCATGTTTTATAATTAATATACAATATAAATTTCTCGAACAAAGATATATACATATATGGTATATATATATATATATGTCTGTAGGCAATATACAATTTCCAAAAAATTTAACAACATTCATAGAAATTTATCGTCTTATATGGTTTCAACACACATAAAATCTTATGTATACATATATGTATATAGATATTTATGTAGATCTATATAGAATTTGACTTTGACTTGGCAAAAACATCAGATAAAGAGAGAGAGCTTGGCTTTTAAAATACGCATGTGTATACATATACATATAATATTATATAAAAAGTTAAATTCTGAATCGAAAACATTTATCATTTGTATTTAGCAATTTGCAAATTGCGAATTCCGAATTGAACGTTGCATAATTCGATGATATTTAACATTAAGCTGAAAAGTGTTTCATATTGATATTGACTTTGCTTTCATTTTTAACATTTAACATATGTATCTATGTATGCATGTATGTATATGTATGTATTATTACAACAACAACAATCGAAGGTTGCAACACAAACAACAAGTTAACTACAACAACTAATCAATATATGTATATGATATAAGTATATCCAGAGTCGTGGACTTAAACGCAGCTAAATTTGATGCCATCGTCACTGGAATAACAGTTCTGGCAGTGCAACTTATGATTCCGCACACGAACATCTGTGCCATTTAAGCCATCCCCAAGTTGCACATGGCAGACGCAACACTTGAAGCAATTGATGTGATAAAACAGCAGCAAGGATTCAATTATCATGGCAGCTCCGCGTCCTGAGAAAAACACAAAGAAAAATAGAGATTATTATGGATCGATGCAGGGTATGAAGATGATCCTTAAATTGAACTTTCAAGTACCTTAGTGACAGCCTTAAAATGCAGCTAGTATGTTAAGTTTAATTAAAATATTAATTTGGTTTTTAGTATTTAGTCTTTGGTTAAGTCTTTTTATGTTTAACTGATGCTGTCTGGCCTAGACCCAAACAATATATTTGAGCGCTTTGTGCACCTGACGACAATTGTCGTGGGTGCAGCCCAAATCTGTGGCAAGCATGTGAGAAGAGGAAGAGACACAAAAAAAAGAGTGGAAGAGATAGAGAGCAAAAGTGTGAGATATATAAGAAATTGTGAAGAGAGTGCGAACTAGGAGAGAGCGTACTAAGGAAAGGATCGTTTACACGATGAACATTATTAATTGATTGATTGATTGATCATAAAGAGCTACATTAGATCTGTGATATTCGAAGAGTGTAGATCAATTTGAGTTATCATGATAAGCATCGCATAGATGTTGCTATACGAAACTATGAGACTATCTGATGCAGCTGATTGTCGCTGTTCAAGCCTATGAATGTAATAAACGTTTTTAAGTCGAAAATCAAATATGATTGAAGATGTAGAAGGTAGAATAGAAAGAAGTAGAAGTAGAAGTAGAAGAACCACACTCACAACCAACGTAGTAGCAAAGTTTACCTAATTCGTCACCGCAATGGGAGCACTTCTTCTTGCCACTAACGCTGAGCACCTTCTCCTGATTGCTGGCAGTGTTTGTGTTGCTGTTGCTGTTGTTGTTATTGTTGTTGTTGTTGTTGTTGTTGCTGAGCGGTTTCGAGCCATTGCCATTGACATTCAACTGACTGTAGTTGCCGTTGCCATCGAAACTATAAAGTTAAAAATATGAAAGGCAAAGCATTATATTGATTTGCTTGTTATATGTTGATTTGCTCTTAAGGAACTCACCGCTTGCGTTCCCCAATGCCTTTACTTTGCACACGCTCTGTCAGCGTTTGTATGATGGAATCCGGCAGAGGTTTGCCATTGGATGGAGCCGTGGGCATGGAGCGCCTATTCAGCTGCAGCTGCAGTTGCTGCTGTTCGAGCAGGCGACGATGTTCAGCCTCCTGGAGTAGCCAGTGATTGGCATGGCCATTATTATAGAGTGCTCCATTGTAGTCCGGCATGGATTTGCGCTTCTGCAGCCAAGCTGCATCATTGGCCAGATTGCGCTGCTGCTGTTGTTGTTGTTGGTGCTGCTGCTGTTGTTGAACTTGCACCCAGCCATCTGTATACTTGGGTTTGGGCGTGGCACTCAATGCTAGGAGCGTATTGCGCGACATGTTGCTTAGATTTTGCGCTGACTGATGATGATACGCGGCAGCCAGATTTGCTGTGAGACGCGGCGCAGGCGCTACCGGCATCGGAGCCCCAGCAATCTTTACCAGAGAGCCACCATAGGCGCTGCTGCTGGTGGTGCGCTGACGAGTACTGACCGCATAATCTGGCTCCAGGCCATGACCATTTGTGGTCAGGTGCATGGCGCGCAATGGCTTTGTGGGCGGCGTTGGCGGAGGCGCTGGCAGCATGAGGCGTTTCGAGAATTCATTCAGATCCGACATGGACTTGCGATAGTCCGTGTCCAGCTGCTGATAATGATACTGTGATAGAGCATGCTTTGGTGGCAATTGTCGTTGCTGCTGCTGCTGCTGTTGTTGCTGTGGCACATTCGCATAGATTTGATGCTGCTGTTGCTGTTGCTGTGGCAACTGTGGCTGGGGCGGCTGAAAGGCAGACAACATGCCATTGCCAATGCCGAGACCATGATGTAGATCCTGCAGTGAACGTCGATTGTTCGACATGAGCATCTTTGCCCCATGTTGCAGCTCACGACGCGCCAGATTCTCACGCAGCAATAGATTCTCACGCTGTCGCTTCAACTCCTCCTGCTGCAATTGTAGTATCCATCATTTAGTTTAAGTTCACATATCCCTTCTTCCCGCTATGCTTTACTTACCGAAAACTGCAACAACTCTCGCTCCACACGCAACACTTCGCCCTGTTCGCGTATCTTCTCCTCAATGGACAACATCTTAGCATTGGCTGTGGCAGTTGCCTCGCTCAGCGATTGCGTTGCAGCAGCTGCTGCTGTTGCTGACTCCGTCCAAGATTCCGCCGAATTGCCCTTCACAGTCTGCAAAAGCGGCGTCTGCGCCGCCAGCAACTTTTCATTCTGATAGATTACATCGCTAAGCTGCGACGGCGCCATTGTCAACGCCATCGCTTGTGTTGGCGGCGGGGGGCATTGGGGGCGGCGTTGCTTCCGAGGGCGTGTCGTTCTCCTCCGAGGAGTTCGTGTAGTGTTCGCTACTCTGTCGCGAATGATTCTCTGAGACACCCGAGTCGCGACTTTCACCTGGCAACAGCAATGGAATTCGATTAATCAGCTGTGGAACTATCGTATAACACTTTTATAACAGTTATAACATATTAAACGCTAAGGAATTTAGCATAGCAAGCATTTCAGCTTGATTGTATTAAACCTAATTTAATTTCTCTTCATTTTAATTATTTTTGTCTACATAGAAAACATTTGCAATTGAAAATAAAATGGCAGTGTTGCCAACTATCTGTATTTTCAAAGAGCCTTGCGAAATGGCTGCCAACTTTAACAGGTGACAGCGTTGCCATCTAGATTTTTCCTTTCAAAGGAAGCGACTTGCCAACTTGTCGTTGAGGTATTGCCAACTTCATTATATCTTGGCGTTGCCAAAATAAAGAAAAAACAATTCAACACTTGCTAAATGCAGGGTATGACATAGTTGAGCACTCATTATCTGTTTATGCCCCCTCCCCCTTTAAACGGTTCCATGGGAAGCGCACTAAACGGATTATTTATACTTAACCCCACAGTCCGTTTCCAACGAACCTTCCACTCGCTTTGTCAGCCCGGTAGTAATTTGCTCATTTGCTTTGTGAACGTTTATCATCCCATTTAACCACATTCCCCTCCTTCATATGCGTCACACTCACCTGTATCCGAACTGTCGCATAGGCCCGCCTTGATGTACAATTGTTTCTCGAGCCGTCGCTCCTCCTGCAGCAACTGTGCCATATCTGGGGGCGGTGCAACCGTCAACTCCAGATAACTGTCCACATCATCTAGATCACCATCAGTCTCGATGCCCAGGAAACTGGATCGCTTGTTGCGCAGTTCCTTCTTGATGCGCTTCGTCGAGTTCATGCGTTTTATGGGTGGCGATGGCTGGGCAATGGGCGTGATCTGTCCCTGTGCCTGTGCCTGTCCCTGTCCCTGTCCCTGACTCTGCAACTGTCTGCGCGTATTACTGGAAATGGTCTCGTACGTGTTGTCTGATGACCAGGTGCCCGCATCCAGTTCATCATCATCAGTATGTACGCCCTCAACAGATGGCGCCTCAATGGGCGGTGGTGGTGGTTTCTCCTTGGGCGGTTCCAGTGCTGAAACAAGACTGGTGACACTATTGTGACCCAGTTCCAGGCCCGTATAGAAGATGTCAATGTTCTCATAGACGGGAATGGGACGCAGATGTTTGGGTGCATCGTAATAGGGTTCCGTTGATTTGGGCACTTGATAATATGGCTCCAAGTCAGGATTAGTTGTTGTTGTTGCTGCTGTTGTTGCTTGAATAGTCGATGCTGTTGTTGTTGTTGTGTCATTTTGATTGTTATTGTTATTGTTAGTTTGATTATGCTCGTTAATATTATTATTAATATTATTGTTATTGTTATTGTTGCTTTTATTTGGAATGCTTCTTCTGTGGCTTCTCCTAATGATCATCGTTGTCATCGCTGTCTGTTCATTATCTACTTGTTGCATAGATATAGTCGAGCTGACATTCTCATAGATGGGTTCCGTTCTCTCAACTGTCTGTAGTGGCTTCTGTTCCAATTGTTCCTCTTCCTCATCCTTTTTCTTCTGTTCATCTGTTTTATTTGGCATTGCTGCGATTCTCGGCTGTTGCGCCGTCTCCATCTCCATTTCCATTTCCGTCTCCGTTTCTGACTTCTCCGGCTCGTTGTCTTTCACCTCTTCCTGTTGATATTGTTGTTGCTCCTCCATCGCCCCCTTCTCCTTCTCCCCCTCGTCCTGTAGTTCTTCCTGCTTGCTGCTGGACTCCCTGTCAATAGCTTCCAGCGCCAAATCAAGAGCTTCGTTGATCTGTAGAACGGATGAGCGAGCGAGCGAGCGAGTGAGCAAAGCGGCAAAGCGTGCGAAAGAGAGAGAAAAATGCGCCATCGTCGCACAAATTTTAATTAAGTTATTTTACACAAATGCTGAGAGCTAGCAAAAAAAAAATAATAAAAACCAAATAAAAATAATAATTGCAACAACAACATAAAATCAACACAAAATGTGGACACAAACACAAACAAAATTGATAAGACAATTCATCCAACGAACGAATCAATGAAAGGGTTCCATTATTGACAGCAATCAACACAGGCCAAGTTAATAAACATAATAAACGTATGTATATAGTTGATTCCAAGGAATGCAATTCCTAAAAGAAA
Organism: Drosophila funebris; assembly: GCA_018901825.1. NCBI lineage: Eukaryota > Metazoa > Arthropoda > Insecta > Diptera > Drosophilidae > Drosophila > Drosophila funebris. The sequence continues at coordinate 6,301,298 of JAEIFK010000678.1, forward strand.
CTCAAACTGATAGCCAAAGTCAAGTCTATAAGTGGGGAAGCAATTGTGGAAGTTTTAATAGTCTGATAAACTAAGGTAATGGGTTCTATCTGAAGAGCGATCTATATTATATATATGATAAACTATAGTATAGTTTAGTTTAACTTCACAATATTTAATGCGTTCTAATTACAAATTGTTGTGCAATATCCCTACATAATTCTATATATTTATTTACGATGTAACAAATGTTGCGTAACTATTTATAACTCACATACGTTTTACCGAAACATTACTTTAAAACTTCCCATAAAACTTAAATTTATTTGGAAAAATGCTCTCAGGTATTATGGAATTTTATCTAAACAAATAGTTTATTTTGGATGATGACGTAAATACCTATAAAAATGTTTAAATGTATAAATTCAATTACAAGTGGTAATTTGAGTGTTTTCTAATGAACTAAAAGCAAGTTAAGCATCGATAGGACAATGAGTTGCCGGTCAATCAGCCAACTACTTAAAATAACACTTAAGCACTTGAGTTTCTACGAATTTCTTTGCTGTTCGAATATGTGGGCTTACCATTTTGTCTCGATCAAATTGTAATTTGATTTGAATTGACGTACTTTAATTTATTGACAAGTTGAGCATATTGCTCTATAGGTATATCCCCAACGCAACAACTGATAATATTTAGTTCGGTACGCACATACTATATGAAAGGCACTATAAAGATAAACAGCTAACGGAACAGATACCAGGGTATATGGGTAAATAGTTGCCCGTAACGAAGTAAAACAGTTGAAAGCCAAATGGCGACTAAACGCAACTGTTGCAATGGGTCGTCGCATTAACCGCGCTCAGTTACAGATAAAGCAAAATAAAATAAAAGCGAAAAGAATGCAAATAGAGAGAATATAAATGAATTTAATGTATATAGAACGATTTGTAGTTGTATTGGTTTCGTCGGGTTTTGGGTATTGCATTCGGTCTCGTAGCGCCCCGAAGTATGCACTGATGAACTGAAACCTCACTAGGGGTCGTCTAAGCGGGGGCGGAGGTCGTGACAACGCTGACTTTTGGCATTTTGCAAATATACATATAGTATAAGGTATATGTAGCTGGAACATGCATGGAACTTAAGAGCTAAACACAATAACAAAAAAAAAAAACAGAACACAAAACAGAATACAAAAGCAAAGAACCAAGAAATGAGACAAAAGGTATGAGATGCATAGATACATATACAAATGCGAAAGGGAGAGAGAGAGAGAGAGAGAGAGATAGAGACACAACCGCTTACCTCGAAAATTGTATACTTGCAACAACTTTTGCTGGCAGTAAGCATGTAAACTATGTAACTGCATTTTAATTATGTGAGTAGCATATATAATATATGAATACAGATGTATATTTGATAATTTCATATTTTTTTATATATATATATTTTAGCCAACAATACGAGCGCAAGGCATGTAAAAGAAATATATGCATACAGATTATGATCATAATACGATAGATAGATTATTTAATAGATAATATAGTATTTACATATACAGAAAGCCTTAAATGATTAACCTTTAACCTTTAACCCTTGGGGCTTACTTACGCTAAATCAGCTGGATAGGTTAAGACAGAAGACGACAAGGACCAGGGCACATTGGATATGTATGTATTATAGAAAGTCTTCCATCGTAAGTCAACAATTATTTTGATTTTTCCCACAATTGATAATTCAATTCAGTTACCTTCGGTTAGCCGAAGACTAAATACCTCTGCAGATAGTTTATGTGAATCAAATTTAATCTAAATAAACAGACAAAGGAACAAACATAACAACATCGTTATACATTCTGCAAGGGTATGAAGGGTATTGCCGTTTCAAAAAAATACCCATGTTGGGAAATTATAACAGCAAAATGAAGCAGACGAAAAGCACTGTCCAAGCAGTGTGAGTGCTTAACGTGCGAAATCAAATTCAATACTGCTTGCATCCGCAAGCAGTTTCAACTGCTGAGCAGACGTTACACTTTGAAATATCTTTTACCGCTGCGCTGCTTTTGATAATTTTGTAGTATTGAAATTTGTTGTTCTTGTAGTTGTTTTTGTTTATTCAGAAAATAGCACAACATTATTATTATTATCATTATCATTACTATTATTATTATTTTTTTTTGTTCATTATTTTGGTATGCTTTTTGAGGTTTTTCTTTCTTTTTTTTTGTGTATTAGAAAAATATATAACCATAGAACATATGTTTCACATTTTGCTTTACATAAATCAAATTTCGTATTTATATATAAAAATTGGTTTTAGTAATAGAAAGAACAAAGAAATAAAAGAAATAATAAAAACAAAACTGTAGCTTACGTAGCTTGAGCCCCACAATAGAAACGTATAAAATGAAAAAAATATAACAAAAAAGAATACTAAGTGATATATCTGCATGTGATAGATACATCGATAATAGTCATTATTAAATAAATTCGAGTTTTGATTTCGATGCGTATTCTACACAGCTTTTGAAGGGTGTATAAATTGAACAGAGAGCTTTCGGATAAGTTCTAAAACTTTTGAGTTGAGTTAGATTCCTTAATTTTCACATTTTTTTCCTGAATAAATCCCGTTTAAAACTTGATGTCATAAATCAATTTCAGTTGCATTTTTAGAGAGCTTTCGGACAAGTTAATCAAGGTTTAGAGCTTTAATCTACACTGAACATAAGATTACTGCATTATGAGTTGCTCAAAATTGAATTCAGTGACCAGCACCAACCGCCGCCCCTGGCCCCTGACTCGGCCCCGCCTCCAGTTTGTTAAGCTCATCATCGAGCAGATCACTTATCTCCTGGCTCAATGCCTGCTCCGTGTTGTTCTCCTCCAGTATCTCATTTGTAGTGATTGTTTTTCGTATCTCAATATTGACAGGAGCTGGTGTTTTGGGTAGAGGAGGAGGCAGTGCCTCCTCAGTGGGTAAATAAAACTTTGAGTTATCCACTTTAACGAACTCATCCACATTAACCACATCGACACCGCTGCGTGTGCTTGTGAGCACCACTTTGGGCTCAAGGGTTTCATTGAGTGTAGGATGTGGTTGTGGTAGTGGTGCGGAAGTTTCCTCATGGTGTCCAAAATTGCGACGCAGAAAATCAAATATGTTCTTGGTCTTCTTATCCTTGACCTTGTCCTTTTCCTGTGACTCCTTTGTCAACTTGGGTGAGGTGGGTGGTGTCATCTGCTTGACATTAATCTCTGTCTCCACCACCTGAGTACGGGCTATCAACGGCTGTTCTGTTTCCACGGGCATGTAACCCGTACGTCCAATAGAATCCGTATTGGAGGCAGATATGCAACAGGGCTTGGGTATGGGTATCTTGGACTTGCGACCCATCAACGGTGTGCCAGGCGTGGAGTTGTTGCCACTCACCTCGGGTAGCGAGGACTTCATCATTTGACTGCTGGCCAAACGCTCTTCGGCAATGATCTGTTCGCAGGTATCCATTAGCGCCTTAGAGTGTGCCGCCCGTGCATTGACAATTGGTGAGCTGGGCTTGTTGTTGCTGCTCATCCTGTGCTCCTTGGCTCCCTGCCAGCCATCACAGCGCTTCACATCTGCATCGCTTATGTCCTGATATCCTGTAGCTGGCATTGGCTGCTCTCGCACATCGATGCTCTCACAGCTGGGCTCCTGGGCAGGTGCCAGACAATCCAGCAGTCCTATACACAATGCCACATCCTCCTCTTTTTGGTATCGATGGCTCTGGTTGTTCCCTGATCAGACCATCACAGCTTTGGAGCTGCTGTTCGCTTATTATCTGACAACCGGTGCTGGGCAACTTTGGCGTCTTTGCCACATCTATTTTATCACATGGCAGCTCCTCCACCACAAGCTGCTCTAGACGTTCCTGATCCTCTGGCAACAGTTGAAACTGCTGTTTACGTGCCTCACTCTCCAGAAACTCCTGGCAAAGTGCCAGTTCCAGGTCAGCTGCAACCGTTGAGCCATGTGGCGATGTGGGCGCTGAGCTGGCCAGCTTAAAGAGACTGGATTCATTCGGTGTACAGACCCGGAGTGCGGGCATTTTGGAAGGAGACGTCACATGCACCTGCAGTGAATCATTCGGTGCCAGTGGATCCAAGTTGGGTAGCGTTGAGGGTGGTTTATTACGTGGTTTTGCTGGTGGCGGCGTATGCACGTCAGCCTGAGTTTGACCCACAATGGGAGCATAATCTCCAGAGCTGCGATCGATCAGCGCATGATCCACAACGTCAATTGCTTGGCGATGGGGCTTGGGTGAAGCAGGTGGTGTTATCTGTGGTATGCGACTGCGTGGTAGCGCCTTAGGCAAATGTGGTGCAGCAGTTACACCCGAAGATGTCGCACCACCTACGCCCGGTGTTGGAGATGTACAAGAAGCACGCAAAGCGCCACCAATTGGTGACCGACTTCCTGATGGTGATGTTGGAGTAGTAAGGCCACTCTTTGCAGTGGTTGCACCACATTCGGTGGCAAAGCAACTGGACAACGCCTTGACCGTATTGGGTTTGGGCAGCTCATCGGCATTAACAATGGTTACGGGTGGTGCACACATAATCACCTCCGGCACATGAGTATCAACCATTTGGGGTTCAAGTTTAAAGGCACGCCTGGGCGGTGGTGTTGGTGGTTTCTCTAGTTGCCGTGAATTGAATATTTCAACACGTCCATTGATGCTGAACTGTTGCGGTGTCGTTGTGACCTTTGAACGCACCGCTTTGGGTGACATGGGTGGTTTGCCCAATTTACGTGGTATTTGTGTAGGTGTAGATGTGGGTGTGGGTGTGGGTGTAGGTATAGGTGTGGGTGTTGATGCGGTTGGTGATGCTGCAGTTGCTTTTGCTGTTGGGCTAAAGGTTGCTGGGTGTTGGGTCGGAGTTGCAGTTGGGCTTGGGCTTGAGGTCGTTACTGGAGTGGCTGGCTTGGTAAAGTCAAAGATCTGGCTAAACTGACCGGGTGGCGACTGAGCCAACAATGGTGGCTCAGCGGCCTCGTTTAGCTCTGGGTCATTCTGAAAGGTTTCCTTAAACATTTTAAGCAAATTGCGCGCATGTACCATTTCATTGGAGGGCTTTCTACGCAAGTTACAATTGGTTGGGATTGAGGTTGACGGAAATTGAGAGGAATTGGGATTGTTTGGACTATAGATTGAATGGTTTTTGGATTGAACCGACACCGCATTGGAAGCTGAAGCTACTACAACATCATCATTGACACTACGTGGACTTAACATAGCTGAATCGATAAAATTGTTAGTAGAACTTACACTAAATTCCACGTCCCTTGCTGCTGGCGCTGCCTGGTTTGTTGTTGTTGTTGTTGTTGTTGCTGTCGTTGGTGCAGCCGCAGCTGCAACTGCAACTGCAACAGCTGCTGTTGCTGTGGACGTTGCTGCTGGTTTTGGCAACGCTGCTGGCTGCAGATCAGTCAACTCATCAAACTCGGCCTCAATTTGATTAACCGCATTGGCCGCCTCCTCCAGTTGACGCTCCTCGAGCGCCAAAGCGGCAATGGCCTCGTTTAATTGTTGTTGCTGCTGCTGCTCCTTAAGCAACTCCTCTTGGTTATCCGCCTGTATGCCGCTGTCATCATGTGCTGCCGCTTCCTCCACAATCAACGCTGGTGGCGTCATCTTCTGTTGTTGTTGCTCCCGTTGCTCTCGTTGCTGTTGTTGCTGTTGTTGCTCTCGTTGCTGCAACATGCGTTGTTCCTCTCCGCGCATGATTTCCAGCTGCCTCGCATCGATGAGCGCCACAAGCGGCGGCTTCTTTTGTTGCTCCTCTTTGGTAACGGCATGTTGCAAGCTATTGAGACGCTGCTTCAGCGGTGGCACTGGCACATCCACACTCTTGCTGGCGTTGAAGGCATTGCGCTGCTGCTCCAGACTCTGCATGCGATCCCGTATGCTAGTTATATCGCCCGACAGACGCTTCACCTCCTGCTTGGCTGTGCCCTGCATAGCACTACCGACAGCTGCTCCAGCGTTGGCAACTCCATTGCCATTGGTTAGACGCTCGCGCAGCACCAGTTTTGGTGGTGGTGGTGCCCCACCATTCGGTAGCATTGGTTTTGGCTCTGGTTCGCGCTGCTCAAAGATCTCCTTACGCTTCGATATATCCACCTTGGGCACATCCACTTTGTGCTTCTCCGCGCCCTCCTGCGTATCGCTGGGCGATGTCACCTCAAAGCCACTCAAGCGATCCTCAATCTTACTGCCCCGACGTGTGGGATAACCGATGGTCTCACCATTCCCAGCTGCATTATTATTGCATATTTTGCCATTGCTGCTGGCACGTTGCACTCGCTGCTTATAGTCCTGAATGGCGCCCTCATAGGTGTACTCGCAGGGATCCGGCGAACTGGCGGGTGCTGTGCTCGACGAGGTATCGTAACCAGGTGATGAGATGTATTCCCGTGTGGTAGCTGCCACTGCTGTTGCTGTTGCTGTTGCATTAGCTGCATGTAATTTGCTGGCATTCGATGTGCTCGCCTGGTTGCCATTGCCATTCCCAATGCGATTCCTATTGATGTGGTTCTGCTGCTGTTCTCCATTGCCAGCATCAGCTGTGCCAGCTGCTTTGTCCAGCTCAACTGGATTATCGCTCTGTGAATGCAACATAAAAGAAAGCAATGTATTAGCTAAACAAATTGATATAAATTATGTTATTTTATTTGTTTTTCTTATACTCAAAGATATTACAGTTGCAGTTCTGCTCGACTTTTTAGAGGCTTACAAATTAACTACCAAATTAACAGGTCTTCAAATAATACTCTTGTAAAACAATCCTGAATGTTTCATAAAGATCGTAAGGCCAAGAAGCATATACACATTTGTTTCTATGACTTTCATTGGCGTGCTTTGGTTTATTTTCTATCTCATAGCTTAACCTTAACATACCCCATCTCACCCAGATGCCATGAACCATCATAAATACTATATTGTATATAACATATATATGCTATGATTGCATTTTATAAGACAAGCGACAAGCGCGTCTAATTGCTCAATCTGTTGGCAATGTGAAATGGTTTTTGTTTTTGGTTTTCTGTGTAATTTATGTTTGCCGTTTGTCGTTTATTGTTTATAAGTTTTTATTGTGCGATTGTGCGATTGTGATTGTGAACGCATTTGATTAATAAACAATTTGTGTTTATTAGCTCGCAACACTTTCCAACAGTCTGTGGCTTCGACTCAATTGAAAGTCTCAGCGGCAAATTGTTTGAAAACTCAATTTAATTACTAATTTATTTTGTAATTGTTTATAAACGTTTGCACAACAAATAAAATAATTAGAGAAGCCAGAGAATGAAACGAAGCCACCAATAGAAAATGGACAACATTTTCACACATTAACGAAAACTTATAAAATGGCATTAAACACAGTTGATAATACTCGTAATAGAGTAATAGAAAATCTTAATAATTATAGGACCTAATTTATTAGACTAATCTCTGTTGCAAATTAGAGAATTGACAGCATTTTCGTAAGTCCTTTATGCGGTTCCCTATGCTCTTAATATTCTTCAGATTAGATTACTGAGCTCTTTAGATTGTTGTTACTATAACTAATTCCTTCAGCCACTAAAATAAATGTGTTCTTTCTCTTTATATTTGTTTATATATTAAAATATACTTAAAACTTTCTATTACTATGTTAAGATCTCAATTATAATGAGAACCTGCACAATTTGAGTTCTGATCGCTTTAATTACAGACTTCGTAACCTGTAGATTAGCTTCAGCTTCAGCCGCCTTAGTCTCTTGTTCTACTTAGCATTGATTCTATTCTATTTCTATGGTTCACAATAAAAACTCCTTCACTTTGTACTCACCATAACGCTGTTGTTGTCATAATCCTCGGACAGACTGCTCTTGCCACTGGCGCTGCTGGTGCCGATGCCCAAATCGCTAAAATCATTAGCCTCATCCTCGTTGTAAACGGCAAGGGATGCCAATTTGACGCGTCCTCGCGAACCGCTGCGTTCAGCTCTGTTGTAAATAAAATTAGAAAATTATATAAATATTTGATAAATATTCGATATTATTTGGCATGAATGAATAAACTGGGTACTTGCCTCTCCTCCATCATTTCGGTAAATGTTTTCGATTTTCGTCGCGTGCGATCATGTTCCTCAAGTTCGAGCTTCTTCGTTTCAACGACACGATCGATGATGTGTTCGACACGTTTTCGCCGTGATGATTTCCAATTGTCAAGGTTCTTTTTGTTTGTTTGTTTGTTTGTTTGTTGGTGTGTATTGAGAAAAAGTAGCGAAAGTTAGCATACAAAATAAAGCACATTGTACTATGACAACTTATATTTATATGGTAAGATATATAGTATACTATATAAACTCGCACTCAAAACACTTCTCTGAGCCAATTAAAAAGTTTTGCTTGGCTTACGGCTTGGCCCCAGAGACGTGACAAAGGTGAAATGTGTGCGGCATTAAGTTATTATTGTTATTGTCATTATTATTATTATTATTATCATTGTTGTTGTGCCAGACAACGGAGATAAACTTTCAGTTATGGTTACAGCTATTTCAGTTTGGAAATGCCAAAGTAAATGCTTTAAATATGCATTTTAACTTATCTGGAATATTATATTAATGACAGTTAACCTGCACTACTGCTTAATCATTCTTCTTTAGCTTCATTCTTAAGATTAATGCTTTAGCTTTCATTTAAATACTTTATTATCTTCTTTATTGCAATCGCCGTTTGTGTTTCCCGGATACGTTGAATATTTCAATGTATTCTGATTTAAGATTTATAGACTAATACTGATTGACTTTGAGATACTCTATTGTTATCAGACAGCTAATCATACCTTTAGCTACATCTATGTTAGATTGCTAAACAGTTTTCATATTAATGAATCTTATGATTCATTATGATTCATTATGAAAAACATATAATCGATACAGTTGCCTACTAAATTTGGCGTTCAAATATTATTTGCTTTGGACATTTTGGTAAAAAAAAGTTTCCTGCACAAATCACGTTGAAAAGCAAATAAAGCAAAAAACAATCAGTGCGTTTTGTTTTTGTCGCACACCAAATGGCCATTAAAACGACATTTTTCAACTTCCTTTCCCATCGTTTAATGCCAGTTGCAGGTCCAAATACCCAATCCCAAACCTAAACACAATCCCAAACCTAAAACCCAAGCCCAGACCCAGTTCGACTGTACGCTATTCGCATTTTAATAGATTTTCGCATATAAAACCAAAAGTTATGTCTGGGAAACAAGAAAAGTTGTTGCCAAATATCGATGGATGACGACGCTTACTGAAAATGCTGTTGTTGCTGCTGCTGTTGTTGTTGTTGTTGTTGGCCAAGTAAATGGCGAAAGCATGTCAAATGCAGCGCAAATGCACATCACAATCAGCTGATTAGGTAATGAGGTACAGTCACGTCAAAAGCCTATTTACAATGCATTGGAGCGACATTTCTATTTGAGGTTATGGCAACAACAAATTTGCATGCAACGTAAATTGTGTAAAAACTATCAGGCGCAAAAGAAAACAAGTAATTGTCGATTATGCAATATCATTTGTCCGCTCCAGCGACGTGCATTGAAAACTGGAGCAGACCCGGCTGGCCACAAAGAGACATATTAGCCAGAGCCACAACAAGAGTACACACTACCGATATGGCCATAACGAGCCATGTGGCCCTGCCCAAAAACCTGTGCGTCGTCGTTTATCTTAAGACATATGCGAAAACAAAACAACAACAAAATAATAATAAAAATAAAAACTAAAAACTTAAAAGCACACATAGAAAAAGTCAACTGGCGATTTAGAAATTTGTCACGATTTGCTTGAAAATCCGTAAACATATTGAGTTTCTCTTGCGTTTGATGTAAGATTCCTTACATAGACATAAAAGCAGTAACATACAGCTGCTGTAATAGCTGATCTATGTACATACAAATATATACATATATACATACATATACATATATATATATGCATTAAATTAATTGATTAACATTTCATGATGAAATGTTTTGTTAATATAGCTGACCGCTCTATAGCAAACTAAACTCTAATAATTAAAATAAGTTAATAAATCAAAAATATAAATAAATAAATGATAAAGATAAATAAATATTGAAAAAAGATAAATAAATCAAAACTATTCCAAATCATTTGAATTGAATGATTGCAAAAAAAATGGTAATGCATATATTTAAATTTATATATGTATATAATCTATAATCTATATAAATCTATTTTTTATTTCATTGTACACTATTGTTTCCTTTATTAAAAATGTACATTTGTAGCATATTATTCAGGCAACTAATGCACATTTTAATTCAAGTTAAAAGCATAAAAGTAAAGTCAAAGTTACATAAACTTCGCAGTGAAAAGTAATTAAATCAACACTAGATCTAATAATTCATATCAAAAGTCATGCTTACATTCTGCCACTCTTCGGGTTCCTCTTTCTTCACCTCCTTCAGTTTTTTGACCTCCTCGGCCTTTTTGAGCTGCTGCTGTGCGGTTTGATATAAATTGCATGGCTTGATCTGCACAAATTGCATGGGGTTCTTTGAGGGCGGCGGGGGGCGTGGGACGCGTGACACGCGCCTTTGCCACATACGATGTGGGATCGGGCGATGTTATGGACTGCAATTAATTGTAATAATAATAATAATAATGAAATAAGTGGTGTAATTAGCATAAATTGTTTCAATTACACTCTTGACTTCAAGTTGTGCAAGTCAAATGCAAATGTCACTCGCTCGTCCAAGTATAAAGAGTTGTTTTCACAATTGTTGCTTGGTTAGTTATGATTATTGTTGTGTGTGGGCCCGATCTTTAAAGCTTATTAAGTATTTTCATATTATTTGTTCACTTTTTTTTTATATTAAAATTAAGCTGACAACAGTGCCGCCTTGAACTGCCTTTAATTGCGTTCAATATACAACCTGGGATAGTCTCCGTTCACAATTTATTGGCAGGACTTATAAGCAGTGTAAGTGCCAATTGCAAGCAATATTTAAATCTTATTTTTCATCGTTTTTTTTGCCAGATTATTATTTATTTATTAAACTTTTATTAAACGGCCTTCATGTGGGCTGCTTTGTAATGCAAATACGTTGATTACAACAGGCAACACTCAAGATCCACTTCTCATCTGCATATTAAACATATGCAGAGTTGCCACTTTTCAATACATCTGATCACTTTTTCGTTAGGCCTTGCCAACATGTTGCCACCTAATTGACATGGCGTTGCCACAATTGCACATGTGCTTAACGTACCATTAATTTCAAGCTTTACTGCAATATTTCAATATGTATATGTATATTCATCGATTTTGTTTAAAGGGAGTTTGTAATTCCTTCATGTGGTAGCTAATGATGCATGCAGTTATTGCAACTGCACCCAGTGCTCTATACAATTTGCTGGAAAAGTCTGGTAACAAGAGCCACAATAAATGCGAATATGAATATGAATACGACTAGTTGTTTGTTTAAACGTTTTTCCATAGAACATTGGTACTTGGTTGCCCACACTCAGTTGCATTGTGCTCTATATGCCATTGGCCAGCTCTGTTCCTTGCCTTCATTTAGCTCCCCCCTCTTCGCACAATCTCTCTTTCTGTGGCAGTCAAGTGTGGCCATCGTCTTATGGTCTGGTCATAGTTATTGCCCCGCTTTTGTTGACGGAAGTGCCCATGATGCGATTGCATTTGTATGTGTGTGTGTGGTTGGTCTTTTGCCTGGGTGGGTGGGTCAAAGCACTTGAAATATGCCTAAGCAGAGCCGCTGAAACCTCTTAGGTGTTGTCGACAGTTGACGGTTTCGGTTGAAAGCAGCAGCAAAAGCAAAAGCAAAAGCGCACTCTCAGTCCAAAAAGCCAAGAAAGCAAAATGCATTCAACAATGCACGGCTAACAATATATGAATGACTGACTGACTGACTGAGTGAATGGCTGACTGACTGAGTGAATGAATGCCTGACTGAGTGAATGACTGAACGAGTGCTTTGTGTAGAAAAAGAAGCAATAACTGCAAGTTTCGTCATGCCGTTGTATTAATACCTTTCAATTATTTTCCATTCATTTAATTGTTACTTTAACCGATTCTAATAAACTGATCTTAGCTATAAACTGATTACAACTTCTTACATTTTACTATATTGTGTTTATTGTTAATTGTTATTGTAATCTTCTAATTCCTTTACATCCATTAAATTCAATAATCCTATAATTCGTTATCATTCTTTCACGTAGTCAGCATTCAATTTCAATGCCTACTAATGCGGAATTATACCTGATAAACGGCTAGATATTATCTACCTGAGTTATATACATATATGTAAATGTTTAAGCGTAGGAAAGTGAATATAAATGGTGTCATAAATGTCGCTAGAGCTTGTCATCTGCTATGAAGTGTTTGGTTTATGTTTGCTGTCCGGCGCGAACCTATCGAGTATTCGATTCCTATCCTTGATATGTATGTAGTTTGAATTTATTTATTTTATAGGTCGCTACTTACCGTTTTCTTGGAGCAACCATTTGTGTCGCTGGCACCGCCATTTGTGGATGATGTGTTTGATGTAGACATCAGATCTTCGTTGCCGTCCAGCATAACATCCTGTTCCATGGACTCGGACTCCATGATGTGATGTTCTCTGTCTCTGGATATTTGCTAACTTTATCTCTTTCTTTCTCACTGTTGCTCTCTTTCACCTATTCAATTATGTTTTGTTTTTATTTCAATGCGTTGCCTCTCAGTCGTTCCACATGGCAGCTTGACTGTCGTACGCCTCAGTTCAGTTTAGTTCAGTTTTTCTGCTGATGTTGCTGGTCAATCGGTCAATAACAACATCATCATTGTCATTTTGAACATGATAATCATCATCATCATCATCAGTATGAGTCGAAGTTAGAGTAGATATCAATAAAAGCGATACAGCTCTCTAATTTGTTGCCACCCACACACAGAGGGCCATCAACTTTGGGTTGCAGTTTATGTTGTTGTTCCTCTTGTTGTTGGAGGTGTCAAGTTTCATTAGCTGCAACAAACAAGATACAAGATACAAGATACATTCGATAGCATATTAATATCGTGTCAAATTCAGTATGCATAATTTAAAAGGCATTAGCTTTTGATGTGGGCAGGTGCTGTCTCAATGGATGGTGATGGTTAAAGGGGAATGGGGAATGGAGAATGCCGTCAGCTTCCGTCAAGGATGTATAAGAAAAAAAAAACGGAGATCTTTAAGATTTCCCCCCACAGACATCAGTAGCCGAACAATGCTTCAAAGTACAACTTGCAGATCAATTAACATTCATCACAGTGCAAACCATAAGATGCTTTATCTAATTGTGCAACTGTCTGAATAACTGACGGACTGTCGGACAGACAAGCTGGCTGAAAAAATCATCTCGACTGCCTGGCTGGCCCCCACACTGGTATGCGGGTCAATCTTATAAACTTCTGCCCCAGTCATCATCCACATACACATATACATTATCATCATAATCAACATCATCATCATTGTCATCATTTTGTGTCGGCCTACGACTTTTGTTTCTTGTTGTCTTGTTGTCTTTTGTCTCTCCGCTTCTTTAGTATGTGACCCGGTATTTTTTGATCGTTTTGTTACGCTTTTTATGCCCTCCTACTAATTAATAATTAAGCATTATTTTCTCAGTTCTTAGCGACCGCCTCTTGTAATCGAGCTTGTTTATTAATCCCATAGCAATGTATACCCTACATTTTAAAAAGATCTACAATAGGTAATAGTCAGTGACATCTTTGACCATCTAAATTAGACTTTGTATCAAATTAAACATGTGCACTTATCGATTAAGGTTACTTGTACCTTGTAAAGAGATGGAATAATGATTTGAACAAGTTCAATTCAAAATAATTCTATATATTCTATATTTAACTTGGATTTGAAATAACAATTTATTTCATTTTTAGAGCAGAATTCACAGCATATAAAAATTGTCCAAAAAGTGTACAGCATAACTTCTAGTCGAGTATACTCAACAAGAGTAATGGTCTCAGTGACAAAGAGCGCGTGGCCTTTCGAAAGTTGTATTTTTGGGCGAGTTCAAAAAGGTTCGACAGGTCAAAGCTTTGGGCAACGATGGAGAGGACAGAAGGAGGCGGCGAGGGCGTATAAAAGACATTTAAGATCTATTACAATTAAGTTGCTAAAAAGCGACAGTTGTTTTGTATAGAAATGGAGAACAAGAGAGAGAGAGTGGAAAGGGGCTATGGAGAATGTCGATAGAATTGTAAGCTGAATAATGATAAACTACTATATATTATACAAATTAAAGCAAGTTTTAAGATAAGCATTGGGTTGAGTGAAAGTTCTGTAGCTTTGCAAACATCTGTTCTCATATAAGTAGTTGTTATTGTTCTTTAACTAGTAATGCTGACTCAAGCAATGAGAACTCAAATAACATTTATCATTGTCTGTTCTGCTCAACATATTCCTAGATCTTAGATATGCCAAAAAGATGAACAAATCATCCTTTGTTGATCTACTCCGGCTGCCATTCTTTGCGCTGATCTATTAGAGTTGTCAAGTTTTGCATGGCATTCCAGGAAAAACTTGTTTTAATGGCATTGCTTGGCCTAAGATGATCATGATGATGATGATGATAATGCGATGGTGATGGCGATCACACTTCTCACATTAAATATTTCTTAGACTGGCACTGTCAGCTTTAGTGGAAGGCGATGCCATACGATCATCTGCAATGTTGTTATCAGCACATATGCCAACGCTTTTCAACACTCAGAGAGCCGACTGTGTTCAGTTAATTTGCATATAAAAATGCAGCTGGCTTGAAATCACTGCAACTTAATGCACAAACAACAATTAAAGCAAAACTTTCAAATTGTAATAATTAAAGGGGGGGGCCAACTGTAACTGCAACCGCCTGCCAGAGTTGTCAAGTGGCCGGCGACAAACAACAACAATAGGAAAGCACTTACATATAAAGACCAGCTAACCGACTAAACCAATCAACTAAGCAACCAACCAACCAACCAACTAATTGCAATAATTTAAACTTAACAGAAACTAAACTTAACTTGTCTTTTTTATATAAGACAAGCGGCAACTTTCCAAAGACACAACGCAATGTGTGTGGCAAGACAGACATAGAGAGAGAAGGCGTTCAAGAGAGAGAGAGAGAGGGTGCATATTAGCAATAATTATTAACTACAATGCGCGCAAAATGATAATTAGATAACGAAGCAAGCAAACAGTCAGTAAAAAGATCAACTTAAAAGTTAAAGGCGCCTAAACACAAACCAAGCCAAATCACAAGTCTAAGATCTTTGGCGGCGACATAACTCAAGAAAGAGATCTCGATGTATCCTCTTTCCACTGTAAACTCATCTCTAATTAACTGCTAATAAAAACAAGAAAACTACATAGAACCAACATGCCGACGTTTAGCTACAAATTGTATCAAGATGTTTGTCTAATCCACAGCCAGGCGCTGAATTAATTGATATACGAGCAAGTAGGAATGGCCAAGTCGAGAGGGTAAGAGCACGACTAAGAAATGCTCTGTAATTGGCGCCAACTAATACATACTCATGCATACGATAAGAACAGCTCACATGCTTTTTATATGATTTGAAATAGTATCAGTGGCATAATTCCTTTATACAGGGTATACAGGGTATAAACTGGCGACGTGCTGGCAAAATTCTTATTGCGAGTAAATGCCCAACAATTGTGTCAGCCGCAGTGCTTTTCTTTAGCTAATTAGCAGCATTAACAGCTGGCAAAAAGAGTTGAAAGCAACGGCCGCGTAACTAACATCAAAGACAGACCCAATGCGCCGCGTGCCGCATGCCGCACTGGGCTGCACAATGGAAAGGCTTTGAGGCAGGCAAGGTTGCATCACAAATACTTTAAAATGCAATAAGCAAATTAATCGAATACATCTGTTTAAACAAAGCAAATCTGTCAACTCACACCAGCTCGCAGCAAACATACGGTGAGCTTTAATGCAGCTTTTATGTATGAAATCTCGTTTAATTACTTAACGTAAAATTCAGGGTCAAAGTTTGTATAAAATAGCAGTTAATTCTTCCTTACAGCAGGTCTAGGCTTCAAACCGTGGGCGTGGGCCATAATTACCATTTTGATATTCAAATTTAAATGTTATTTCTTAATCATTTTAAAATTTAAAATCAGCTCGTGAGCTACAATAACATTTGCAATATTTGCTTTAAGAAGTGCTGCGAAAGCCAATGCAAATTACAATAATACTTTTGAACACTTATTATACCCTGTACAGGGATATATTAGCTTTGTGCAAAAGTATGTAACAGGCAGAAGGAGGCGTGGCAGACCCTATAAAGAATATATATTCTTGATCAGCATCAACAGCCGAGTCAATTGAGCCATGTCCGTCTGTCTGTCTGTCCGTTCGTCCGTCTGTCCGTCTACATATGTATCAATCAAAATACCTATGCAAAATTTTGTTCATTAACTAAAAACATTATATAAGTTATATAAATATTTCCAAAGTATATCACAACTTCTTTTTGATTATTTGCTAATTGCTGTTTGTTTCTGCTTAAGCTGGAAGGCCGAAGCGAGAATCAAAATTTAATTAATTTAGATATCTATCATTTAAACTCCCACAAACTTCACATGAAATATCATGAAACAAACAAGAACATTTTTTATAAAATTATTCTTTTTTTTTTTTCTTAAGCTACTCTATCAGTTGAAAGTCTTTAGTTTCAATCTGAATGCAAACAAAACTCTATTATAGTGTTAAGGAGCGGAGAACCCTCCGGCGCCGTCAGACAAACAATAAACGTACTGTTATAGAAAAAAAGAGCCTAATTTAATATTTATCTACGATTTGGGATCTATAGAGCAAGAAGCATATTAGCTTATCGGGCAAGTGAAATCATAACGCAAAGTGGCATTACTCTATGTATAAGTATGAGACAGGCCAGATTATGAGTATTTTCACTGGCGCCGCTGTCTGAGAGAACGAACAATGGGACTGGCTTGTTTGCCAAAGCCTAAGGAAACTAACAACTAACTGCAGAGCAACTAACCATACAATACGGGTAATAACAGTAGTTCAAAATTGGAGTTTTGAGTCTTAGATAAGCATTTGAAGCGGTGTTAATGATCGAGTAAATTAACATGGAACTGACGACACTTTCCGAGATTCGGTAACAAAGCAAAAGTGGAACAAAATGAATGGGGGGGGACGAATGTTGTTGTTGTTGTTGTTGTTGTGGTTGTTGTTGTTGTTGTTGGCGTGACACAGTAAAAGTGCTCAGCGACCAAGTGAAAATGACATTGTAATAAATGTTTAACGTGACTTCAAATTTAAAATTGCATTAAACAAAAGCCAAGTAACTCGATTGTCCACGTACCTGAATAGTGTGAACAAGATCAACTAACTAAATATAATTAAGTTTTATTAGTTTTATCACGTCGAAACCCAAATACCCTACGCTATCTCACGCTTTGTAAGCTATTCGTAATATTATTATTATTATTATTATTAATATTAAAAGTAATATTAGTAATAATAGAAATATCCATGCTATGAATACTATAATAAGAATGCATATCTAAGCTTATTTTCCTATACAATTTTCCTAAACTTTCGATCAAGTCATTGCGCAGAACATCTGTAGATCAAAAGAGAGTAAAGTAGGGGAAAGTAGTTGTATCCATAACTTCTAAGACCACCGTAAACTCACTTAGTTTATTAGTGTCTAACAATGTCATAGTTAATATTGCTGCTAATGCATTTTCTAATGCCTAACGAAATCTTCATACCTACTCAATGGTCAGAGTACAAAGAATGGCTCCGGGGGGGCGTGGTTGGTCTGCTGCTCTTTGCCATGGACTGTCACGCTGTTGTGGGCAGCCCGAAGCTCCGTTAGCCGTCGCATCGGCCGAGCTGACACTAATGACATTCAAATTGTAGCGCCAAAAGAAGCCATAAAAACACAGAAACAAAACACAACAAAAAAAAGTCACAAAGTCAAAGCGCAGTCCCAAACCCCAGCGAGAAAGTGCGGCCGAGTTGGAAGGCGTGCAATTGAAAGTGTCGCCGTTGCGCCTTTGGTTGTTGTTAGCATTGATGTTGATGTGCAACCATCAGTCAGAGACGTTGAAAGCCACCGTTGAGTTGGAGTCGGTGAGACAGTGAGTCTATGTCCATTTTAATTCGTGTGGTGGCATAGACCCATAAATCGAGGCAATGGTCATGCAATGCGCATGAATGAATTTCAGTTATTTGGCAGCACGAAATGTAACTATGTAGTGGATACATAAGATGCAGTTACCATGTCTCGTTATCCCCCTCCCTCTTCTGGCTCTTCATAGTTTCACATTTGATGCCAGTTGCCAGTTGTCAAAGTTGTGTCATAATCAAGTGGTTTCAAGTGGTTCACTGATCAGCGCAGCGCAGCGCAGAGAGAGCTGTGAAAGGGGCTGAGTAGTGGGCAGTGAAGGGAGGAGTGATCGAGTCTGTTGCATTTAACATTTTACATTTCAGATCGGATAATGGAAAATAGGGAAAGTAATGGCATCAGCATGTTGCCAGATACTATTACGATTAAAACTAAGTTTCATTATCAGACGCATTTAATGTTCTTCAATTCGATGTGTATTCATTATGTTGTTCTTGTACAAATTGTTTCACAACTCATCGTTGTGATGTTGCCAAAATTTGTTAATTTCTTTAACACATTAACAAACACTTCAACCTAAGAAGCGCGAATGAGCTGCTTCAACTAACTCTTTCGTATTTAAATACCATTGCTAATGACAGAACAAATTCACATAAGTTTAAACATGTTATTTAAGCAACAAAAAATATATATATATATTTAAAAACAATGATTATGACATGATGCGATTTCACTTTTAAGCTAAATTAAAATTAATTTGTGTTCATCAAGAAATGCAAACAAATTAGACGATTCGCGTCGTTTTGCCTGCTAATTGTAAGAATTGCCAGTAATTGGCTAATTTCACAGTTAAATGCAGACCGAAGAGTTCATTTTAAGTGTTTAAACAATATTTATGTGTCTTTCTGTTTTAAAATATGCAAAAGACATTCTGAATTGAAGTAAGAAACGTGATTGAAAGAAACAGTTTTGATTTAAATCACAGACAGCTAAACTACAAGACGTCCATATATCATTGTATGTCAGGCTTAAAATGATGACCAAAAATAGCTTATTGAGATCGAAGGTGTTAAAATATTGCATATAAATCAATAATAAACTCACGATTATCATGACCAGCAGCAAAAATAACAACTTGAAGTAAATTTTCCATTCATATTTGAAGAGCTTACACCAACATCCCACACACAATATAACAACAGCAACAACAGCAACAATGGATTCAAGTGCATTCGCAAAACGTGCCAAACGCAATGGCAACAACATAAACAACAAAACCAAAATAGAAATAATAATAATAAATAAAATAAAATAAAATAGAAATAAATATATAAAAAAAAATAACTTTAGTCATGAAAACAATTTTTGTTGCAAAGCAATTGGAATCAGAAATGACTTGTATTCGATATGAAAATGTTTTCATCGCATTTCGTGATAAAATGATTAACATTTATTTATACATTTTCAGCATTTTCTTTTTTTTTTTTTTTTTTAATATTTTTGTTATTTTGGCCAAAGTCATTTCGGCTGCATTAATTGAAATATTTTTCAGACAGCAACAACAAAATGGAAAGTGAAGTGTGAAATGATGTTGGGCATTTATTGTAGTTGTAGTATTGTTGTTGCTGTTGTTGTTGTTTTTTGTTATTGCTCTTACCTTTCGAATTGAACAATCAACAATCTTGGTATTTCAGCATTTCTATTATGCTCATTTTTTCTCGATATCATTGTATCTGTTACTTTATATCTAGAGCTACAATCTATTGCTGTTGCTGCCGCTTCTGGCAACAACAACAACAGCAACAACAACAGTGCGATCTCTCGACAATCGACAATTCGACACGCAAAATTTTCAGTTCATTAACATTTCAATTTCAAAACATCGATAAGGCCACTTGCTATGTGCACTTTCGCTAACTGTCGGCAGATACCAGATACAAGATACAAGATACTACTTAGATGCAAATCATTCACAGATTGTAACTGTTAGCTTGCATTTGGCCAATGCCAGTTGTTGTGTGTTGTGTTGTTGTTTAATAATAGTTATTGACTTATCACTGGCACATTCTTCAGCGCAATTAGCAACTGTTTGTGCGACATACATGTCCGTTGCAGATACACTCACAGTATCTGCAACTGCATATGTATCTGTATCTCAAGCCAAGTCAGAGAATGGCAAATAGAGTGAGAGGCAATTGCAAATTTGCCAAATCAGCAGTAAATTTGTACAGCAACAACTGAGAATCAATTTCTTGCCTCATAGATACCCTGTAAATATGACTAGAGTGAAGCTAAAAATGCATTAGGATAATTAATCACATGAGTGTAAAGACGACATTACAAAAAAACTACAAAAATTAATTCCACAGTTGTGATACCTCATTCGCTGATGATTACAGGGTATCAGCTGCATTCGTATACGTATCTGTAAACTGCAACATTTGCATTCTAAGCTGCAAATCAAACAAACAATTCGTGCAATTTGTTTTCAATTTTCGTAGCTTTGAGTGTCCGTTTGTATCTGCAAGATACTCGTATTTGCATGTTGCGCCAACTGTTGCAACTGTTGCAAATTGCTTGCATCTGTTTGGTCTGGTCTGGTCGAGTATAAGTATTTTATGGCGGATATTCAGCAAATTCACTTCATTAGCCTCACAGTTCAAGATCCATCAACAACGCCCTCCGTCTGCTACCCAATGTAACCCAGGCCAATGTTAAAGCTGTCAAATTTCTTCATTAATAACAACAATATTAACAACAACAGCAAAAGAAACAACTACAACAACAGCAGCTAACAGTTCTCGGTTATTTAATCAATCTGAAGCTTGCCACGCTCACTTTTCAGTCTCCAAGTCAGTCTCCAAATACGGAGTCGCCAGAGGCCTGACCCATTTCGCGTGCCAGCTATAACTCCTCGCTGTTTGTGGCTGCCACAAGCTGCACGCTAACTGAACTGGCCATACATATAATACAACAAAAATATTATATTATTTGCATTAAAAATGAGTTACATGTTAAAAATTTAAATTCGTACACACCCACCCAGGTAAACCACAAGCAACACGCCCCACAGACGCGACCAGCCCCCTTAAGGCCCCCATCTCTCTCGCCCTACTGCTCAAACGCGCTCAATTAAAATATGTTAAGAACACCTCAAGTGTGTGCGTCGGAATGTTGAGGTCTGCTTTATACTCTATACGCTCTTCACTTGCCAGAAGTATCAAATACTCTATGTATTTTATTTCATGATAAAGTTAATTTAGAATTTTCTTTAGTAAAAGAAAAACATTTGAAACATAATAGAATGGAAATAGAATTAATAGAGAAATTTCTGAAGCAAACTAAATCTAATTGAATATAATTTCATTACAGTTAGAATTATACAAATAGAATTTGAATGCAAATGGAATTAATCCAATAATATTTAACTTGAAATAAGCAATTTAAATATTCTCGATAAAATTATATATTTAACTTTATACATAAAAAAGCATAACTGTATAATTTTAAATCAAAATTATTATATTTAAATAACTCAATATATTTTGTTGATTTAATAGCACAATTTGCCTAGGAAAACTCAATGCGAATTCTATTTAAGAAACCTTCAAAGAAAGATCATGATCTCCAATTCAACCTTGGCATACTTGACACTCTTTGTAATTCTAATCTTTCTCTCCTGCTGCATTGTCTAACTGACAGCTTCAATCATGAGTGTTTGCTCAGAGTGTTGCTTACAATAGAGAACTCATCAGTTAATGATCTATAGTTATATGTGGCACCAGTCAATCTTTGTTCATTGTCTGTCAAGCGTTTATTTCTCACCTATATATATATTTGAGTATAGAAAATCAATGTCCAAAGAGCATTCACGCTTCGTCATTAGCTTCATTTCAGCGCTTTGTCTGACTCTCAAGTTTTCGCATTACAACAAAGCCCAGCAAAAGGTAAAGAAAAGCAAAACAAATCGGCGCATGCGTAGGCTGTCTTTGTGTTGTTGTTGTTGTACTCTTCATATTTTTTTCTCTCTCTTCTTCTTGGCTTTTATGTTAAGGTTTTGAGGTTAATGTCGCCGTTTGTATGTGGCTGAGATGCGCAGAACAGCAACAGCAAAAAACAAAAAAAAAAAAAGAAAGAAATATATTTATACATTTATGTGCCTCCGGGTTACAAATAGTCCACAAATGTTGCCAGCCTACCCGAAAAATAAAAGCACAGAGAACGAACCATTAAAGTGAGCAGCAGCATGGAATCGTTAGCTGCTGCCCCATCCCCCTGCCGCTTGCCTCATGCCACGCCCCGCACATGTGCAACAGATGCGCTAACTAAACTTTAGTTTTTAATGCGCTTCGCTGGCGTTCATAGAACCAACAGCAACAGCAACAGCAACAACATTAACTACAGCAAACCAAAACAAGCGGCAACAGCATAAAATGCCTCATTGTTTGGGGCCATGATTTTATGTTGGGTCCCGCGTCTCGGGTCCAGTCCGGTCCGATCTGGCCCGGTCCGCTCCGGATTCAATATGGGCGCGTCCAGGCGTTACGCTAATTGCCAGTCGGCCATTCACTCGATCGTCAATTCCAATTAGGCTAAGAACTCAGCCATGTGGGGGCACAATGCTGCCAGGCAAATTGTGTGCACATTATGATAATAGAATATAAATTAAATGCTCGTACATTCTATTTTTAAAAGGGTTAACAAACAGAACTTGGCCATGTCAAATACAATACGTTGCCATGCTGCATTTATGTCGATTTTCATTGATTTCTGTGTAACAAAGCATTCAGGCATATGAGCATAAATAGATACCCTGCAATAACTCAACAGTTGGATCGAGTGTCTAAATAGACAGGTGACAGCATTAAGTCAGCAAATACCCTGTAATCAACTATAAAATACCTTATACCTTACAAATATATTAAGTCTACAGGGTATATAACAATTTATACTTATTTTGCATAGTCTCAAGTAATTATTGTCAATTCGTCTAATGCAATTAAAAAGTTAGCTGCTTTGTCAAACGGAAATCGTCCCCGTCTTGCTGTTTTGAAGCATATGCAGCTCGAGTGCAAGCAACTCTCATAGTTGGTCTTAAGACACCTTGTGATTCGAGTGTTGGTTGCACTTTGGCAACGGAAGTCGTTGACTACTTTTTATATGAGGTACATTGTCGGTTTGTCGGTTTGTCTGTTTCTTTTTCTCGCTTTTTTGTCAATAGCAACTACAAAAAAAATATATAAAAAAGTCGCATTGCAAATGTTAATTAAGTTGTTGTTTATGGTTATGCAATAACAACTTTGGCTTCTTTTGACACAATTCAAGTTGTTTTGTAATGCTTACGAAATGATTGCAAAAGTTTGAAAGAACTGAGTGATAGATGATGCTGTTTGATAAAGTTCAAATCAAAAGAAAAAGAAAAACTTGATTTTACTCACCGATTTGTGCTAATGTTATTATTGTCAATGTTTAAATTTCTGTAAAGAAAAGTGCAAATACAAATTATTAAAAATAAAATCACATTAATTTTCTAGGTCATTAGCAAGAATTTCATACCCAAACAGTTCTTAGAACATCACCTTGATTAGTTTGTTGACGTATTGCAACAATTATGACACAAACACTTTTATAGTCTATTTCATAAGGCTTAAAACATATTTGGGTCAAAGTTGTCGTAAGGTCATCTTTGATTATGACACAATCATTTACAATCGAAAACATCATACCAATTGAAATAAGACCCGATAAATTGAAATCTGTGCCATGTTTCTAATGCCGATGGCTTCAATAAAGAGACCTCTTTGTCGTCACTTCTTTAAGTAGAAGGTGTAAGAAATGGATGCACCAATAAAAATCAAAGATTTCATATCATGAACACGCAACACACGCAACAGTAATAACAACAAAATTCGTTATTGATTTAAGCTCAATGTATTAATTTTTTATAGCGTTGATAATTACAAAGCAAACAAAACAGAGACAAAGACATACACAGAGACAGAGACAGAGACAGAGGTGAGGAACATAAAACCATGTGTCCGTATACCTAATGAAAAAGTGGTTGAAGAAAAGCACAAAACATAAGTATAAATCGATTGCATAACTGTGAGATTGACCTAAACAGAAATATGTGAAATAATAACAAATGACCAATACAAAGACAAATATATATTAAGTGGTTTTGTACAAATTTGTTGGCATTAACCTCTGGCATTTATTTCGAGATTAAAGTTTATATTATTTATGTACATTACATATTTATATTGCTACGTTTGGCATGACGGATCAGTTATGAAATTATCTTGCATGTCTCTCTGTGTGTGTGTGTGTGTGTGTGTGTGTATCTTGCCCACGCCTCAGCACACCCAGAAAATGTCAAGTGTAGACGACATCGTTCCAGCAGCAGCCTTGCGGCCCCTGCAACTAAAATGCTGCACACAGAATCAGCAAAAGTATCTGACAGGTACACACATCAATTGGCGCTGCTGCTGCAAATTGTTGATGTTGGTTTTGCTGCTGCCGCTGCTGCTTGCCTAACAAGCGGAAAGCCAAAACATAACAGTAAAGTAAATTAAGTAAAAACCACACACGACAGCAACAGCAACAACAGCAGCAGCAACAACAACAACAGCAGCATCAGCAGCAGCAGCAACTGCAACGTTTGCGAAACCGGACAGCAAAGGCAGCACAGAAACAGAACAAGAAAGAGTAGCAGCTCTGCGCAAACCGAATACAATATACCATATAATCATGGAAATATATCAGGGAATTAATCATAGACTAATAGTAAAACACTCTATTTGTACTTATTAACAAACACTTTGGACTTTAAATCAATTTTAAAACACATTTTTAATCACTTTTAAACTTTTTATCAAAGCCTTATATATTTAAATAATCATAAATAAATATCAAATCATTCTTCAAATAATCAAGTTTAATTTGAAAAGTGTTGACATAAAATCTAATCTAAAATAAATTTACAACATTTTTAAATAACTTTTAACAATGTCGCTTTTATATTCTTTATTGATTATTTATTTACAAATATCTTTCATTGAAATCTAATTTAAATTATTTTATTTTAAAAAGAATTAATTATCATATGAAAAATAAACACAAATTATTAATAAAATTAATAAATTAAATATTTTGTATTATGTGTTTTTTTTACTTTGAATTTGCATTAAATTAAAAAATTTTAATATTCTAAAGTTTGACTCTACTTCTAAACATGCGTTACAAACAACTTTATAATGTTATAGTGCCCGTACTCAAACACTTATACATGCATGCTTATAATGATGCGAGTTTATGTTGGTCAAGAGTGACTGAGAATAGCGCCATCAACAACAACAGGTAGTTGAACGGTTAGAGGGGTGGATTTGTGGCGGTTTTGTGCGCAACAAAAGTGGCTGACCTCGAGAATTCTCTCCTCTCTTTTACGTATTTAACTTTGATTTTTTTTTTTTTTTTTTTTTTTTCTCCTAGCAGCACAAGCAAAGACATCACTCATACGACCCACTGTCTGCCTTCACTGTTGCCCCACCCCGAGCATCACGACCAGTTTACGATTTTGGCTTAGAGAACGTCGATTTATGCCTAAACATGGTAGCTTGACTCATAAGATCAATTGAAATATGCATGGAGAATAGAACCAGAGTTTGTTTATATCGCATCGAATTGATGGCAAAGTGATTCAAAGATTTGCAGAACGGGAATTTCATTAAAGCGCTGCTACAGTTTAACTGCCACTTGATGTGTTGGCAGTTTGACAGCGATGCGACTGCAATTTGACAGACAGCAATTACAGTTTGATAATCACTGCTCTGTTAGGCATTTCTTTAAGCTTTTTAAACAATATACTAAAGAGAGAGAGAGATATTTAAAACCAGCTAAATTGCTAAATTGTTTATTAATAAATAGATTTCTAATTAAAAACTGAAAAATATTAATTAAATATAAATTTTATTTCAATTTCAAAATATCCATTTACTTTATATTTTTACGATTTATATTATTAAAATTTAATTTTATGCAATTGACATATAATAGTTATTATTTATAAAATCATAAATAAACAGAAAATGTTCAATATATTTAAAATATTCTATGATTCCAAATCTATCAAAGTTGTCAGAGCACTGGAAATTGTTACAGCTTAATTGCAATGTTGGAAGGCAACAAATCAGCTCAAAACAATGAGTATAGCAGCGTGTAAAATTCCTAATAATAGGAATTTCTAATACTAATATTTAGTGCATGCAATGCAAATGCTTTTGACAACGTTTATATAAGCTAACAAAGCCAACAGCAAGTGTATTTAGCGAAATGCTGAGCAGATGAGCTAAGCAAACAACGTGCGGCATTAAAGCTGAGATGAGACAAAAGGCGTGAAGCCTAATACGACGATAAGTGCTTATATATAATGTCTATGAATATCCGGGACGAAATTTGCAGACGAGGCGACCAAAGTAGTAGGTAAACAATGTCAGGGCTTAAGCTGGGGCTCGGATTCGAGTTCGAGTTCGGGTATGGTATCAAGTATGGGTATAGGCTTAAGGCATAGGCAGAGGCAGAGGCACATGTTGGATAAGGGCAAGGAACCATACATAATGACAACATGACATGCAAAGTTTTGTCAAAGCAGCAGACAGCAAACAGCAAACAATATGTATAGCTAAAAGGATGAGTTCCCCCAGACAGACGGGTAAGTAGCCGACCGACCAATGCTGCATGCGGGCCTTAATCAACAACAGGATTTTTTTTTAGCACGTTATATGAATAACTAATTGAGAGAGTACACCAGAACACGTAGACGGGCGAAGGAATGTGTGTAGGTATCCATAAGATACATGTGTATCTCGAGGGCATTGCCAGTTGAGGGCGTTGCGCCAAAGCATGACGGAGCATAAATACTAAAAACAGCGTTGAAAATCTCTGTGCTCAGTGCTCAGTACACTTGGTCGGCACACAAGAAGTGGAGTAGGACAACAGCAGATGCGACGGCGAGACGAGATTCAGCTCCATAGATGATGACGTTGTTGTTGTTGTTCTTGTGCTAAACTGGTAGCACATTTTGCCAGGGCTGAGTCATCCATTTGGAGCCTATAAAGTCACGGTAGCCACTGGTTGACTGTTGTTTCTGTGTTTTGCATTAGGCCAAGTTCGATGACTAAGCATTTGGGTTCTGATTCTGGTTTTTTTTTTTTTAATTCTGTTTCTTCCCTGTTTCCCTCTTTACCACCAGTGTATTCGTCTCTGGCTCTCTACCTCTCGTTTGGTTTGGCTCTTCAATCAGCAAACTGCCGGCCGGCATAACTTTAATGTGACCGCATCTTGGGCTTGATTGCTGCTCCCAAAGTCAGACACACTCTCAGTCGCTGTTTATTGTCATGCTCATTTGGATCAGAGATTTTGTTGTTGTCGTTGCAACGAGCAATTGAACTTGCAACTCTCAAGCCGTATGAATGAGTTGCAGTCGAACTTCTTCTTAACTTTGTTGTCATTTCAGTTTATACTGTACATTTTTAAACGCTCAACCTAAATGTGAAAGGAAATGATAAGAGAATGCAAATAGAAAGCTTTTTTTTTTTAATTTACACTAGAAACTTTTAAAATATAGCGAAGTTACGTGTATTCCAAAAAGGTAGACCAAGACTAGATCACAACAACAGCTTAAAGTAGCTGTCAAACTGTAGCTGTTAATAGTCTATTTTTAATGCAAGTTGATGTTAACTATTTGAGTTCTATTTAATCGTGTTTAAATGCAAAACCAGTTCTATTTACCATTAGTAATTGAAAATGAATAAACAATTCGCATTACTCACAAGGGATTAGATCATAATTTGGCAAATATATCGAGGCATATTTTTAGCCACATCAGTTGACAAATATTCTGTAAACATTCCGTACCCCCCAATGCCAAAAAGTAAGGAAGCGACCTCATTAAATGTACGATAGATATATATATATATATATATGTATATTTTTATTACAATTGCTCATTACTCGTAAATTTGGTTTGTTCAAACCAAATGCATTAGTTAAATGCTCAAGCCAAAAATAGCAAGAGGCAACAACAATGGAGAATGTATGATGCTCTGATGGGCTCATTTCAAAGCCAATGCTTGCGAAACCGTGACACATGGACGAAGGCCAGACACAGAGATAGGCAACAACAGAGAGAGAGAGAGAGAGAGAGAGAGTAATAGAAAGAGAGAGAAAGCAGATAGATGATGACGAAAATGGCATATTGTTGTTGTTGTTGATGATGATGATGCTGATGATGATGATAGAAACGAATAAAAAGCTTAACAAAGCGAAAACAATAATAATAGCAAAACAAATGATGCTGATCAGGAATATACTCTATATTCGGTACAATATAATACGATTACCTATGATAACAAATGCTAGATCATTAATCTTTTTTGGGATTGTGATTTGGATTCTATGTATTCTATTTTTAAAACAGTAAAGTACCTTTATGTATTTCACCTTAAGGTCAAATAAAACTTGTGTATTTATTGACCAGAGTTGTATAATTAAAACACTTTCTTTTATCCTTTTTCTAACGCATGCCAGCAATCGCACAGTTTGAGAGTCACGCGGCTTGTCAAACTGTCGCGCTACCAACTAGTATGTCTAACTAACTTAACTCGCTCTTGATTTTCCTCCAGCTATCCGCAACAACTAACAACTGCTGATTTAGTTAATTTGCAGCGATTTCCAGTTACTTTTGCCATTCATTTGCTGTCGATTTCTTGGCCATTTTAATAGCTACCTTCGCTTGCTGCGCATCGCATGGCGTTGCCATATCGCCTATAATTTATGGTCGTTGCTCAATTTGCATTGCAACTTTGTGTGCATTTGTGGATGTGTATGTGTGGCCAGCTTGAACTGTGTACAGTTTCAATTGCAATCAATACTTAATTTCAATTTCATTTGAATTATTCGACCCTCTCATTGTTGTTGTTGTTGTTGCGATCAAAGCAAAAGTCGCTATTGAAACTGAAAAAAAGACAGCTCAGCTCAGCTCAGCGAGAGGGAGAGAGAGAGAGAGAGAAACAGATAGATAGACAGATAGAGAGAGGTTGGGATATTCACCTACAAAAAGAATTCAATGAGTAGATTCAGCACAATGATCGCGCAAAATTATTTCCCTACTTTGCTTGTTGCTTTTGTTAATTTGTTGTTTGTGCTGCTTTTGTTGTTGTTGTTGTTGCTGCTGTTACTCTTGTTCTTCCTTCTGTGTTTCCCAACTGAAGTGGAACAATTTTGTTCGCTTTGCTCTTTGCGAGATACAATGTTGATATTTTTCGAAAAAGTTACGCTTGCGAATGTCTCGATAAGCAATTGATTTAATATCATTCGATTTACATGGCTAAACAAACAGGGGCGGATTTCCTCCATACGATCATTGCACATATCAATTTATACAACGCGTTCCCCACGCAAATTGAGTAATTTTGTAGCCCCACTCAGAACGAATAACAGATGAAATTTCAGCACTACTTCTTGTAAGAATTCCAGCAGTTTGCAGTGCGTTTAAGATACCTCAAATTCAAATTCCAGAAATCAAAATCGAATGCTAGACCCTCGAGCTGTGCAAGTTTGATACTGAAAAGTGTTCCCGAATATACATATCACTTAAGACTTTATTCTAACTTTAATAGTATCTGCTGTCCAGCTGAAAAGTCTATTACTATTGCCTAGTTTCCTTTATTGATATTTCAACAGCTGTTTAGTTCTCATAACGCTTTCCAATATCTATGTTTGGTCTAACCTCTTGGGACTCCATCAATGGATATTTCCATTTATTATTTTTCAACATTTACTTGTTACCAAGTTGCATTCCATAAGCTATCGATCGCATATGGGCAACAACTCCGACAGTTCCTTTCTCAAAAAAACGAGGATAAATAAAAAAAAAAAAAAATAAATAAAAAATAATGCTCATTTTGTAGCAATTTGTTTAATAGTCAACAATTTGCGTACCACAAAACACGTCGCAAATGCCATTTGCTCATTTATCTTATAAGTATATGTTATACGTATTCTATCCAATTTTTTTTTTCTATAAAACTAACTGTGCATATTTGGTGGGGGGGCGGCGTCACACCCACATTAAGAGTGCTCATTATTTAACGTTTGAACATTCTAAAAATTGAATATTTGATTTCATTGTTGCTGGTAAATCGTAAAACTGATGTGAAATCGTAAATCGTATTATGGCCTATACATTGGCTTAGTCAAGTTTATGGCGTTTAATTAAGCATGAAGTAAAACAATCAAATGCAAAGCGCAACCACAAAAATTTCAAATGAAATAAGAATCGAAACAAAGGCCAGTGAGACTTGAGACTTGTCTATTATTTCAAAATTATTTCACATATATTCGCACTCTCGCATGCCATGTCTTACCTCAGCTCAAACCAAGCCAAATCTCAACTTGACGTGGCTTGCATCGAATGAGAACAGCTCGTACTCATACTAGGTACATGGCACAGCTAACATGTAAGACGTGACGGGGCGCGGCAGAGTCTGTAACAGACCCAGAGCCAAGTTAGTTGTATATATATATATATATATATATATATATATATATCTATCTTTCTGGCCATCTAGCGAGTCGACACGTATCTCTGTATCTTGGCAACCCGCAATTCAAGACGCGTAATTGTTACACCCTGATTACGCGAGCACAGCAACAAGCAGAATGTATAAAGAAACATATTAAAGATGAAATTAACAAGAAAAAAAAAAAAAAATAATAATAATAAAACTTGCAAGGATGCTATGGCTAACAAATGATTGACTCGAAGATACCCTAGTAATTTTCAGCCATTTAGCATAAAGCAATGAGAAAACAAATTATAAATTAAGACTATATCTGGTACAGGGTATAAATATGGTATATATCAATTTATACTCTAGTAAAAACAACAGATTAGACTAGCAATACAATAGGCCAACGTTTGTTCACAGGCCGCCAGGTGGCGCTCATGTCATGCGAATGTTGCAAGTTAACTTTGGTTGCCATTTTGGGCGTTATGCGTGTGAATAAACATGGGAGACGTAGGGAAGAGAAGACGGTTGCATGAATGCATAGTGAAAACTTGCATGCTTCGCTGACTCTTAAGTATTTATTTTGTATGGCATTTGCATAGGATGAGAAGCGACGAGAGAGGCGCTTGTTACACGCAAAACTGACCTTTATTATGGTGCTTAACTGATAGGGTTAAGCTGTGATTGAGACAGCGGCGTAATGTACGTATTTAGCTTGTGACTTTAAAATTGTATAATAACACAGTGAAATGTAGTAGAGTTAGGAAGTGGGAGACTGTGTTAAAGAACTGCCTGCAAGTTAACAAGGTCAACAACTGTCAGATCTAAAGAAAAAGCACATAAATTGGTATATGTAAATTTGGTAATAGATCATGTTATGTGCTGCCCACGTCTAAATACAGCAAAAGTAATGCATTAAGAATTCGCCCAGAACTTATGATTAATCCAATCTGATTATAGACAGCCCCACATAATAGATCAAAGGCGTCTAGAAAGCAAAGCAAAGACAAAACAAAAGCAAATGTAATATATAAAGCAATCATTCATTTGCAGCAAGCACAAAAGTCATTGCTAGGCATTTGCTCAGATGCAGATACATATCTAATAGATGCCAAAGACTTGGGGCGCCAAACGCTTTTTATTATTTATTAAGAAATTACCAGACTAAGGAACCTAACGGAACAGCAAGAAAAAGCTGGCAGAAAAGTGTTATAAATGAAGTAAATCAAATGCAAAACAAAAACCGGAGAGAGGGAACGAGAAACAGAGAGAGACAGAGAGAGAGAGAGAAATGAGAGACGCCTACGCAATTGGCAAATGCAACGGAGAAACAGTTGCGTTTCTAAGTGAAAATTGATGAAAAATATTTCATATAGGTAGAATACTAGATAGAAACTTATAAGTTGTGCAGCATACAGCCCGGCAGCTAGGCATAGATCATTTCTGTTGCTATTTATAAGCAATCCCCCACACACACACACACACGCACACACATACCAGCACTACAGAGATACTATATCTGAAGACAACTATTGTATCTATCGAATGCACGCCTGGGTCTCGGTCCTGTTCTCTCTCGGCTGTGGGGCTGTCATTTTGATTTTTGCTCGACATGTGCAAGAGGAGCCGCTGCTTTCATCTCTTGTGTGTATCTTACAGATGCAGCTTGTATCTGTGTATATGTGCATATGTGCGTATGCGTATCTGTATCTGTATCTATACACGTGTAACTATAACGCTTTGTTGAAAGCTACAACAATCAGGCAGGCAGGCAGACAGATAGACAGACAGACAGATAGACAGACAAGTCGAGAGTTGAGTTGACTCAACACAACTTGCATGTCAAATTAATTTCATTCAATTTAAATGCAATTTGACGCCGTTTCACTCGCTACAATCCACTATCCACTATCCACTGTTGAGATACGAGTGTATACACACACATATGCAGTATGTACATTTAGTGGCAGGTACATATCTGCATAGACACCTCTCCTATCCGCGTGCTGCGTTAATGATGCAATGCCCCATGTGTGAGACTGTAAACTGTGCGTTTTATTTCTCGATATGCCTTTTGATTAACGACCCTTGGGTCCAAATTTTACTTTATGACTGGCCACAAGGGGCATTTTAATATCATTTCCCATTGTTTCATCTCATAGTTTACCTTTTCAAAAATCTTCTTCAGCTGAGTTTTTAAGGGGGGGCAGGAGGTTTGATGTAAGTATTCGTTGGGTTCTGCAAGTAAAAAAAAAAGAAATTAACAATTAGAAAGTTTAGTTAGTTTATCAATTTAAAGAGCCAGGAAGCTTATTAACATCCATTTGAACAGCTATTTCCACTTGAAATGCAGCAATTTCCACTATGATAACTCAAATCGTTGTTATTTATGAAGGCGTGTCTTTGCCCATAACGATAATGCCTTTTTGATGTACTTAACTTTTGCTACTAGTTTTTTGAGTAGCTTCTCACTTATATGAGATCAAATAGATACTTCACGATGCGATGACTTGTGCAACCTTCTTAAAATGTTCGCGCATCGTTTACAAAGGCCATTAAAAGTTAATGCATTTACCATAAGCCAACCTGAAGCTATAGATTTAACATTTACTTAAATAGCAGCTTAAGCTGAGGTGACCATAAATTTACAGTAGGAGGAGATGACGGCAAGGGGACTTTAACTGGTATTGGCTTAAGGATTGGGGCAAGTTAGGCAACTGTTTGTTTGACCCATTAAACGTTTACCGCTAACGATATTCACTAATCATTTAAAATCGATAAAAATTTACCCAAGAGATATCAAAGTTCTTAACTATCATTGTTTGGCCCAAAACAAAATAAAAGAAAACTTTTTTTATGAGCATCAAAATGTAATAATGACAGAAATAAACTTTAATTGCCCAAAAGTGAAAAACAACATTAAAGAAACATTCAAGTAGAAAAAGAATAATTATTTCTTAATGATTTGCTCATAACTTTCTTGATGTGGACAACAAAATCAAATGACAGTCAAATTTCCACAACCCCATTGTCCACTTAGTTGGTTGACTAATTACCGTACCAGTTGCAAGTTGCATTATCTGGAAACTTTTGTCAATTTACGGCTAACAAAAAAAAAAAAACAACTTAAAGAACACAAAAATTCCTTTCTGAAATTTTTCACACTTAAGTGTGCGAATTTATGAATACGTGAAAATTCAACGGTTATTTAGATTATCTAACAATGGCACAGTTACGTGGTGTCTATGAAAATGAGTTTCAACAGCATCATTTGTTATTTAATCTGATACTTTCAAATTGATATCGTTCTTGATTTAGATGTGCGTTAGTCCCATTAGATAAAACAAACCTAATGCTTAGCTTTTTTATAGCTAAATGAACTTGTTAATAGAGCACTCTTTGACTTTATGTAGATATTCGGTTTAGCTATATCTCTCTTGAAAATGTATCTCTATATATTTATAATAATCATAATATGCTAATATTTAATACAATATTATTATTATATTTATTACATTAATTTATTGAGAGACAGTTTCTTGCAAATTCAACTAAGTACGCTAATAGTTTGATCTTCTCATAGTTTGATCAATGCAAAAGCGAATGAAAGAAGAATTGACAAAGATAACGGTTATTATGCTAAAAATAGACGCATATGAACTGATGCCAATCAGTTGTCAAAAGTATTTACACACATTCTTCTCTCTTTCACATTTGTACTATGCATTTTATATGTATCTTGTATCTTGTATCTTTATCTACATATGCAAGCAAGTCACTTGCTGTCGGTCGCCTTGTCTCTCTCGCACATTTCAATGCCAAATGCTCTTCTCATTCTTCCCTGTGGTCTGAATAGCTTTCTTATTCAATTTTGCAGGATTGCCTTACAAGAGTATTCTTTCAACAGCTGTTAAGTTGGATGAAATAGAGTCAGTATTTTCCGGGAATTTAAATGCGAATTAAACTTTAATCTATTATCAAAATATGTTTAATATCTGTCAATAACTTATTCTCACAATTAATATATGATTTCACTGAATTCTAACATCAACAACTTTTACACTTTTGTTTAATTTGAAAGTCTTAGTTTATGTTAGGTAAATAAATAAATACACGCATACGTCTTATATGTAATATAATATACATTATATGAAATTACATTTCTCAATCATTTTTTAGCTCATAACTCATTTTTATCTCTTACCCATTATTATATATAATGATTATAGTTGCCATATCTGTGAGTATTCGCATTTTTTAGTTATATATTATTCAGTTGACACATATATTAACCATTTAAGCGCTCCAATTTTGTGTCCACAAATCATCAAGCAAACTTTCATAACTTTGGTCCAATGTTTTTCTTTACGATGATATAACCAAAATATTCAAGTTACGGCAAAAGTGTGCTTCTACTGCCGTTAAGTATAGCAATTTTTACAGCTATGGGCAAACAGTTTTTTTTTTTTTTTTTTTTTGGCAATTTAATGAATCCCAACTAAATTTCCACTCAAATCGCATAAATTACAAAAATTATGAAATATTATAGCATTCAAATTGATTGCGTCTGAAAACGAAAATGACAAATGTTCAATCAAGCTACAGATTGGTTTGTCTGATGGCGGTGGCGGTGGCGGTGGCGTTGTTGCTGTTGGCTGTTGGTGGTGCTCATCAATGTCTCATTTCAACAAGATGCAAAAAGTCATTAAACTTAAACTTAAATTCATTTTCGCTGTCGTTTTTGTTGATTTTGGCCATTTAAAGGCGTCTTTGAACATTTTAACAGTTTGGTTTAATACAAAATTATGTTAATATCTTTGACTTGACAAATATCATATTTGTGAGCTTATTTTCGAATATTTCTGCATACACAGGCAAAAGGTATTTGGGGTTTTTTGCCATCACATTAGTTACACAGTATTTGATATGAACACAGATGTTATAATAACAATATAGGAGTTTTTTTTTTTTTTGCAAGAGTATTTAATCATTTATATGACTATTTTCTTTTTAGCTATCATTTCAGCGTTTTCAATGTCAAATTAATTTTCACTGGGTTAAAAATGTATTAAGAAAACTTAAGTGTTTGCTGATTTTGGAAATCATTTAATGTCCGATGTGCGACCAAAAATTCAACTGCAATTTTCGTTGATTTATGGTTTATATATAATTTTATGTGCTGACGTTGACCCTGAGATGAGAAAGTTGTGTGCGATTAATTTGGTGAAAAGTCTGTCATAAAAAAAACATCAGCATCAGAAATAAATATCAGCATATATATGTATATTGTATATACAAGTACAGTAAAAATGTTTTCCCATTTTCGTGAACAAATTTGTATACAGATTTAAATACTGTATTGTCAGGGCGTTTGACAGATTTGTGCCACATTCACGTATGTGTCACACTGGAACGCCCCCGTGGCCATGAAAGTAAATGTATTTTTTTTTATATATATATATATTATTATTTTTCTTTTACGTATTTTGTATTTTATTTGGAAAAAGTAAATATATATATGTACTTGTGTTCTGCATGGGATCGTATTTTTGCAGCTGGCCTCCGATTGCTCTGTAAACATTTTTATTTTGCATTCTGCTACTTTGGGACTTTTCAAGTTTAATTAATAAATATTTTGTTGTTGTTGTTTTGGTTGTCGTTGTTGCTGTTGCTGTTGTTGTTGATGTTGCCTGGTGCCCCTTGTGGAATGTTTACGAGTGTGTGAATGGCTAACGCGCAGTTCTTCATAATAATAAACAACAAAAGCAAACAGCTAAAATTCTATAAACAACTCACAAACAATTCACACTTTAAACTGTGCCGGTTAGACCAGGGGCGTAGAGAAGGGGGTGCAGGGGGAGGGAGGGCATATGTGGTGTGGCAGGGCAACGGTTTTTGAGCTTATTGTAAATTTTTGAAATGTGAAAGGCTATTGGTGGTCAATGTTTCTTTCTCTAAACTTTTCTTTTACAATTTATATTTTTCTTTCGATACCCTATAAACCTATAAAATCGTAATAGAGGATATCAGACAGTACAAATGCATATATAATGATGGCAAAACGTCTCTCACTATGGCAAATATTATTGTAATGATGCGAATGTATTTCTACTGTTACTCTTACAGGGTATCTGCTAACCCAGTAAGGCTATTTAAGCGCTTATAATTAGAAGACTTATTGATCGGCGATCTATCCAATGAAATGAGCTTGAAGCCTCCAAGTTTACGATTCATATTGAGAAGAAAAACCTCCTGAAAGGCAGGCTAAACTAATTACAGAAATAAAGGAGCTTAAAGATCGATGAGAACTGTTGGCCAACCAACAGGGGGCTAATTTAATGGCATAATAAAATGTTAAATACCTAATAAAAACTTAAAAATTTACAAATTACAAAAGAAATCAACAACAACAACAACAGAAGCAGCAGCCAAAGTCATGACATGAAATTGGTCTCAAAATCGAAAATCGAAACTGGCTTATCGAAATGAAAAGAATTGCAGCAATGAACGTGGAAAGAAGATCAAGATAGCCAATCCTAAAGGCCAACCAGTTGCCATCTATCTAATTTGGCAAATAATTTACAGTTTCGCTATAATTTATGTGCATGCATAATGAAATTGAGAAGTTCAATGGGAGAATTGCTGGTGAGGTAAGGGCGGAGGTTCTAAAACCTAATCCAAGACAATTATTGTCCAATAAACTTGCCAAGAGACCAATTAACATATTTTGATAATTTGCAGCTAGTCAAAAGTTGCGTCAATGTCAAAAGGCTGAAACAGGTTCTCAATTCGCTGATATTCTTTACCAATTTTTTTTTTTTTTTTTTTTTTTTTTTATAACTGGCAGAAGCATTTGTGTATCACAAAGAGGGACCTTTTAAAGCTATTATTTAGGGGGAACTGTTGCCTAACAGATTAATTAAAAGCTATGCATCATTTAACCAGCCAAGGAATTTCACAATTGGCTTCAAATCATTGCCAGCTAAATAATACAAATTGAGAGAACAGCTGCATTATATCATGACAAAAGATTGTTGGGAACTTTTGTACTTGCAATTTGAAATTTTTATTCGCCCTGTCATGTGTGTGTGTGTGCAAAGTTTAGTTAATTTTAAAATAAAACACATTTAGCCGCATTATTCATTCATTCACACAAAACTGATTCGATGACATAAGCTACCCATTTAAATTCTTTTGATTTTCGATTTAGCAACTGGCAGCAACAACAAAAAAAAAATAACAATTCGAATTTTTTCAGACGAGAATGATCGACGATTGAATGCCCTGCATATATATTATGTATTATACAATTTGAATATATATATAAATCTTTCAAAATAAGTAGATAATAATGATTATGTAGGAAATCAATACAGGCTTCCGAAGAAATTAGTATATAGTTCTTGGGTTCTATAGAACCTAAGTTTCTCTTATGTGATTTATATGAAATATTTGCGACATATAGACAGAAAGCTTAAACCAATATATACCAATTACCAAGGATTCAGCTAAGCGTATTTATGAAGTAACTTCTTAAGTAATGCTAATATAATTTTAATCGAGATCTTAACTCTTAAGCGTATTTAGCTAATTCATGATTAACTATATTAATAATATTTTTCAGCAATAACAGAAATCTCTATTGTTATTACAGCTTAAATAAAATCTATCCAGGGTACTTCTGACTTTTATCAATTTAAATTTAAATATGTAGTTTTTTTTTTTTTTCAATTGTAAACTAAACCTTATAATAACCCAATCGTAAAGCTGGGGATATGAGATGAGTTGGGAATGATACGGCATGGTGTTTTTAATTATTATAGCGCTACGTGCGTGCATTT
Organism: Drosophila funebris; assembly: GCA_018901825.1. Lineage (NCBI taxonomy): Eukaryota > Metazoa > Arthropoda > Insecta > Diptera > Drosophilidae > Drosophila > Drosophila funebris. The sequence goes on from JAEIFK010000678.1 coordinate 6,339,906, forward strand.
AAATTAACCAAATGGAAACAACAATTAATCAAATTGTAATGCAGGAAATTAACAAAAGTGCGCGCGTAAAGGCAATTAAAAGAAAATTAACAGCTGAGCAAAAGCCAAAAAGGAAACCTGTGCGTCTCTATATGCATGTGTGTGTATGTGTATGAGTGTGTACGAGTGTGTGTGTGTGTTTTTGTTGCAATTGTTGTTGCTAGTCGTAGTTGTTATTATCTGTGCTGTATTGTTTGCAATTTTCGCTGCACACAATTATAATTATCATCACATTTGTAGCATGTTGTACTTTGTTGCATAGTGTTCATGATTTCATCGCGTTTCATTGTTTTGCATTTTGCAATGTAATGCAAAAATCACAAACGAGAAACAACAACAACAAGAGCAACAACAATAACATTGCATGTAGCATATAGTATTAGTGCCAGGGCCGCAACAAGCAAACTGTATTGTTAGAAGGCGTACAGATCTTATGGATCGTACAAAATGTTGGATATAGCCAACTACTTAGTAAATAGTAGTTCATTTAAGAATGAATGCATAGATGCAAGCACTTAATACCCTATACATAAGCTATGGTAATTCTGCTTTTAATCAAATAGATTCACAGACATAAAGTGAAAACTTAGGCAAAGTATTAAGCTAAGCATTTGTACATTAAGTATTATAGCATCGTTAGCTTTTAATTTACATTCATAGCTGATCAGCTGTTTATGGCAAACAGGGTTGCCACACCTTTTACAATTGTAAATTGTCCACTGTGCCTGCACATTGGTTATAAACTGTTGATGGCTTTTTGGTGGACAATGCGGCAACATTGTCGCTTTAATGACGTTTGTTGTTGGTTGTTTGTAGTTTATTGTCTATTTCCATCATATTTTGTGTTATTTTTTCAATTTTTTTTTTTTTTTGTGTCTATTTTAGCTCATATACATTCACATCATCATCATCATCATTATCATTATCAACTTAGCGTCTGCACGAACTTCACAATGAAAGAGAGGGGTACATTGAACCTAGGAGTTTGCCGCATTGCCGAAAGTGACTGTACGACGTCTAAGTTGAAGATGGAAATGGAAATGTAGATGAAGACCAGAAGGAGAGGCACAGAGAGAGAGAGAGAGAGAGAGGGACAGAGAGGAAGACCGGCACAACTCACTGGATTTCTTTTGTGTTTATGGTACATGCTCATCTCCTAACATCTTGTTGTGAATATCTCATGTACATTTTGCTCGTTTTGCCATTTACAAAAATGTGACAATGATTTTGCTAAATGATAAATGACTTTCCGCTTCAAGCTCACACACATATTCGAATTGTCAAATTTAATTGGCAGGCGAACACAGATCGATGCAAAGTTTAAACGTGACTCAAGACCCCCCAAAATTTGCATAACTCTTATCAAAAATGAAAATTCTCAAAAGTAAACATAGATGAATTGAAAGCGCCGTTAGTCAGTTGTCGTCATAAGCTAAAATCAACAAAGCAACTGGCCGTAAGCGTTTATAAACAAAATGATTGAATTCCTAGAATTACGCATACATTGAAAATCTGAACTAAAAACAAACGGAAACTCTGCTTATATGCATATACCCTGTTGGAAATGGCTGTCTGTCACCTTATAACGGATATCTATGCAAAGCTACAGCTATATTTAGCAAATATATTTAATATTTTATACTTAACCCATGATTTAAACCCATTTTTATAGCATCAGTTTGTATAAGTCTCTCATCGATATAAATACAGAAATTCATTAGACAATTCAACAGAGTTTTACTTTCGGTTGCTGGGTATCTGTAAGGCGGGCATTATTCAATCCAAGCCATCGCTCAATAACCTCTAAACCTCACATTCAACGGCTGGGTATCTCTAAAGTCGAGCACACTCCACTGCTAGTTTTTGCCAGTCGTTGTTGTTGCTGGCTTTGTGTGTTCGTTTTTTTTTTTTTGGGGCGATGGGCAAACATAAAAATCCATTAATGGCTTATACCAAACGAGCGGCTCTAACCGGAAGTTTACAAAAGTTGACAGCGATCGTTTGTTGTTGTTCTATACACGCAAGTTGTGTTTGTTCTCTCTCTCTCTCTCTCTCTCTCTGTCTCTCCATAGAGAGTTAGACTCTATATCTCCTACTACGTTTTATGAAGCTGAAGCGTCAGTGAGGCATTAAGCACATTGACATATGCCAGCCAGATACCGGCCTGAGAGAGAGGGCCGTGCAGGGGAAATCGTATCGATATGCCACAACCACAAAATAAAAGGCGCCTTTTGTGCCCTAACGGCAAACCAATGGGGTTCAATTCAAGAGATACCCTGTAAAGGATGTGTTAACGGGTTTAATATAAGCTCGTATAATCGATGGAATATTTTCATAAATAAAATATCAATTGAAATAGATTTTAGAACTACTGTTTACACATATACCCTCAATCAATTGGTACAGGGTATTATAAACAAGAAAGCTGCAAATGCGCAATATGCGAAAGCGGAACCGACGCTTTCGGTAACCTAAGACAACATAAAAAACAGTTGGGGCCACACGAAGAGACAAAGAAGAAGAAGAAGCAGCAGCAACGGCAGCGGCAGCAATAACGGCAGCCGCAGCAGCTGAAGAGGAAGACGATGAAGATGAAGTGGCACACAAAAGCGCATAAGTTTCCGTTGACCGTTAATTAAAGCCGCAAGACAGTAGCATGCAGGAAGAAAGAGTGAGAGAGTGAGAGAGAGAGAGAGAGAGAGAGAGCGAGATAGAGATAGAGAGAGAGGCACACACTCTCACACTCACATTGGGCCACATAAATTTGTTAGCGCCTTGACACAGCTGCATTAGAAACGCAGCACGCGCTCCAATTCGAAAACCCACTTCAAATGCACTGCAAAACTGGCAAATGACGAACAATGCATAGAGGGGAGGGACGTCGGCGAGAGGAGCACTGAGAGATGGGGAGACAGGGAAGCGGAAAGCGACGCCTATCAAGGTTGCAATTGCCCCAATCTGCGTCGGCGGCGCCGCTAACTGTTTGATTAAAGATCATGCAACGCCCGCCTGCCAAACAACAGAAAGGAAAGCAAAAGGTAACAACGAATGGCAGATGCTCTGTAAAAAGAAAGGAAAGGAATGGCACACTTTATATGTATATATATATAGTTGAAGGGATTTAGAAAGATAGATTCCATCTATTATAGTATAGTTGAATACAAGACTTAAATACACTCTCAGCTGCCACAGCTAATGTGTAACATACGCATTGATCAGTTCGTTATGCCCCATAATGTAAAGTTAAAGCTCAAGCAGAACGTTGTCTTGAGGCTGCGGTGGCAGCAGCTGTGCGGTGTCTGCAATTTATGTTAAATATTGTAAGAAATCTGCGAAAGAGAGTTGAATGTTGGACGTTGAACGTTGAATGTTGAATGTTGAACGTTTGCAGCCGCAAAATGTCAGCTGTTGCAACAGTTGTCGGCCATATGGCCAAATGGCGTTGTGTGCAACATAACACGCGTTTGCGGCTGGAGAAATTGTGCCAATTTGCTTGCAGCTAAAGGTAAAAAGGCAGGCTAACCACAGAAAAGACTCTATCACCCTGTCACCCTCTCTCTAACTGTCTCTCTCTCTCGCACTATATGTCGGCATTATTGATGATGACAGAAATGTGTCATGTGTGTGTGTCGTTTGAATGCTTTTCTAAGCGTTGCCATGTTGCAGCTGCAACGCAATTGCCATGAACCTCAGCAGATCAGCCAAGTTCATGGATGCCAAGCTTTTCGACCAGTTACTGATTAAGGCAGAAATTAACTGGTATTGCAACAACTTCCACATTCAACTTCAACTCGCTGCACAATATTTATGCCCTGCATTAATTTTAATGTCCATCGACGCAAGGCGAAAGATCGCCAATGACCTTGTGCGTAAATTTTAATCAGCGCATCCTTAAAAATAAAAAATAAAAAAATAAAAAAACAAAATTTACCTCCACTAAGGAGACGACGCTTTGGCTGTCTCGTGACTCATTCACGATCAACCAACGAACTTGACAGGCAAATTATTTACAAGTTATGGTGGGATTAAGCATCTCCAGGGAACATAGTATACTATGCACTCGTACATACAGGCATATCAGTAGCCAAAGGGAATGTCAGTCTGTCAGAAATGAGAGTTTTTCAGCATTTGATGGACAGATTTGGGTTATACTCGTAAGCAAATGCTGCAAATGCTTCTCACCGAGTGCCTCAAGACAAACCTAAATGTTAACAATTTAATTCACCAAAAAGGTAACAACAGATAATAAAAAGTCAAAATGGAAAGCAAGATTCTTATCAATCTGAAGAACAGCAGTGAAGCTTTGTATGATATAAGTATGTAAGGTGATTTTAGACCAAAGGTTTTGAAAGAAGATATCAGCGTTTGGCATAAAATAATTTAAATATTAGAAATAAATAAAAAATAAATAGAAATAAAAAAAAAAAAAAAAACAATATAAATTAAAAAAAAAGACATTTATAAATTTAAAAAGCTATTCAAAGGGAATACAAATTTTCCATTATTATTATATATTAATTTGAAAGAATAATAATAATAAAAATAAAAGAACAAAAAAAATATAAAAAATAAAATAAAACATATATAAAAAAAAAATATATATAAAATAAAATATATATAAAATACAATATATATAAATCAATTATATATTTATCCATATATTAAAATAAACCAATAAATATATATTAAAATAAAAAATAACTAGAAATAAAAATTAATATTACGAATATTTATTAAAAAGAAAGAAAAGAAAAACAAATGTCAAAATATATAAACAATTTTCAAAAAGAATATAAAATTAATAGAAAAATGAGTCAGATGTAGCATTTGTTACTATATTAGAACTGAATATGTATAAATAGAAGTTGAATTCAATTCTCATACACTGCTTGGGTAAAAAATATACAAATATTTGTTAAGCTATCTCACTTGACCATTTGTATGCGTCATGGTATCATAGCAAAAACAGCTCATACGATAAATAAATTACCTTTAAGACCTGGCCAAGTAAAGTTAAAAGAACGAATGACGCCCACATTAATGCCAACCACAAAAAGAACGAGATAATCAAGAATGACAACAACATTAATATGATGAGAAAACATCTCGTTTGCAGATATATAATAAACGATATAAAAATTAGCAAATTGTTATTTTTATAATTTAATTGAAACGCCAAAAGTCAACGAGCCAAAAGTTAACAGATACCAACAACTACAAGCTTGGCAACAAAAGACCCAAAAAATAAGAAAAAAAAATTAATACAAAACAAAGACGCAGACGAAGAAAATTATTAATATGCAAAAAAAAAAAAAAAAAAAAAAAAAAAACATTCAAATTAACATGATAATCTGGTGCAAAATGAGGAAACCTTTTTACATTATAATCACACTCGTAATATTTTGCGGTGTCTGATTCTTGGTTTCAGTTTTTGTGTTAAGTGTGTGTGTGTGTGTATTGGGGCACGTCTCATACAGTTGTCACAGGGCCATACGAGAGCTGGTGTACCGGGTGTTGTGGGTTCTTTTTTGGGTTCCCCTGAATTGCATTCGTATGCGAAATCATGCGCATTATTCAGTTCATTCATTCAAACGAATCATTCATGCGACTTTATGAATATTAAAGTGTTTGCTTATGAGTGTGCGTGTGGGTATATTTGTGTGCCCATTGCCAAATGTTTGACTTGGTCTCGTTTCTGCGCTTGAATGTTATATAGCATATAGAGTATTTTCTTTATATATTTCAAGCAATTTCAAATAATATTATAATTAAATGATGCTCATTACAAGTTGTAATCGAGGCTATTTAAATAGCTCTTCATCCAAATACATTCTTTTGCGTTTATATGTTAGTCTATAGAACTATGGAACATGAAATATATATATAATATACATTCAATTCCACGAACTCTTGACTCCTATATACCCAAATAATCATCATTGTCTCTGTCGAAACACACCTCTCTGATATTTAAGCAATTTAAGCATCTGCGGTCATTATAGCTGTACATAAGGTGACGAGATAAACGCTTTGCCTAAAACCACAACCCAAAGTCGAATCGCAGCAACAACAAAAACAGAAACCAAAAACAACAACAGCAACAATAACAATGAAATCTGCAGACTGAAACCTTGTCTTGTCAACTTGCATATAAATTTTTATTTGGCCAAGTTAAGCAGAAATAAAAAATAAAAAAAAAAAAAAAAACAAAAGACAGAGAGAGAGAGAAAGACAACTGAGTAATAAGCTCTGTAGCGGTTTAACATGACCCGATTACTATACTTTGTATTACTCGAACTGTTAAGGCTTTAAACTTAGTCAGAAATAAAAAGAGAAAAAAACACGAAATAAAATAAATGTCATACGTTCATAAACATACTTATATGGACTTTCGTTCTTATCAGATCACTCAACACTTGCACGCAGCCCACGTGAAATGAAAAGATCATTAACGTTAAAACACAACAAAAAGTTGTAGAAAACTTTGTTGTTGATCATTCAAAACATTTCCCAATAAAAACTATGCACAGCTGGTACTTCAAGTTATCAACACGTCAAATCACCTTCCCTCTCTCTATCTCTCTCTCTCTCTCTTTTTGTCACTCTCAGCTAACCTCTGTGAACTCGACTGAGAGGCAGGGGTAATATCATTAGGCCTGGATGGTAGGGCTACTGGCTTACACGTCTCTAACTAACTGAGCAGGCCCAGAAAACCGCAGAGAGAGAGAGGGAGATAAAAATCAGTATTATTATTATTTTTATTATAAGTGAAGGAATATGCGTGGGAATTTACATGAGAAATTGTTTAATGTTTACAACAACTAGAAAATAATAATCAAAAGAAGCTGAAGCAAACGAAGACGAAAAGGTAAACACAAATGAAGTTGAACTGAAGTTTGCTACTGTTTGTCAAGTGGTTTGTGTGTGTGTGTGTGTGTGTGGAGTGTGAAGAGTGCCCCAGAGGCAAGCTAGCAAAGTCATGTACATAATATTTTGTGGTCGTCATCATCATCATCGTCGTGGTCATTGTTATTATCCCACTTCGTCATGCCGCTTCCCATTGACAATTGCCACCGTTCGGTTCTCTTTGCAACATTGAGCAAACATCTGTGCCCTTTGACCTATTCTATTGCCACTCATTTCCATGCCTTTAACTTGGCCATGAAATAACATTCCTAGTACATGCATTTTTAATACACTAATTACACTTTTTGCATAATCTTTACAAATTCTTTAAGAAGTTTGCTGTTCTTAAGGTTGTTCTTATATATGTACAATATTTCTTTCTCATGATGTCATACAGTAGCTGCTTCCCAATTAGCGTTCCCCAACCACTGTAAGCACATATTTACAGGTACTTTGTACTCGTATTCGTATTCTTTGTGGGACAAGCTCATCCGTTGCATGTTTAACAACTCAAGGCGGAAAAAGGGTAAAGAGCCTATGACATATTCTAGGAAAATACATTCCAACAAAAAAGGCAGTTTTGTTTACGCATTCCGCTTATTTTTTATTATTCTCATTTTCAAATACCCTGTACACTAGCAGATGACAGGGTATATTGTTAATATTTCTATATAATATTTACTATATTTTTTTATAAAAAAAAAATTGATAAGTCTTAGTATGCTCAACTCATAAATAATCTAAAAGGGTAACATTAGTGGCATTATTATTCCAGCTTGTGAACAAAATTCTATTGATTTTTCTTTATTTTTTTTTTTTTATAGTACCGGATGATCCCATATAATGCCTTTAGGACAAAAGGCCCAAATTTAAGGCCAAATTTAAGCATGACTACAGTTTGGGAAAGAAGCAAAAAGCGACAATATTAACAAGTTGATGAACGCTATTCCGTGGCATAACAAATACATTGAAACTTTTCAAACTTTTGGCCATAACAAAACTTTTGAAGTACATTGTATGTATATATGTGTATGTGTGTGTGTGTGTGTCTGTGTTTGTGTATTATATTATTTAAGGGGCCCCTTCAAGCTGTCCATCAAAAAGCAGCGGCGCTTATTAAACACATTTATGAATTTCAAACTTGTTGCGCATTGTTTGGGCGTTTTGGGGCAACAAGTTGACTTTCAAGACACGTGTGTCAAAAAAAAAAATATATATAAAAAAACCAATACAAAATACAACAAAAGTAAATAATAAAAAAAAAAAACATATTTTGTATGTTTATTATGCATATCATAATGATGTCAATCATTAACTAAAGCTCGTTTTGTGCATAATTTCAACACAATTTGAATGCGCAACTCGTAAATCTATAGAGAGTCATAGAGGTAACGGCTTTAATAAGTATCTATATAAAATAAATTGACATGCTGAGCGTTTTATAGTCAGCTAAGGTGACTTTCTTACGATGCAACGAATATTCTGAGAAATTTGCTTATCAAATTGACATCATGCTGATAAGACTGTGTGACTTTGGGCAAAGCCATAAACAAAAAGGGCCTTAAAATAAACTATATATATTTACATATATATATATATATATATATATATATATATATATTTATATATATGTGGTAACTTTCTGATATTTGATTCTCTGTCTGTTCTGTAACTCTCAACAAAAACTTGGCGCCAATTTAAAAATGCCGGCAAAATTCCAATCCGAAAAAAGCTTAACGCTTGCGCCATAAATTCAGTTGTCCCAAATGTTCCCCAAAAGTAAAATAGAAGTAAAGAAATAATTAAATAAAAATTCTACAAGAAAAAAATGCACATTTCCCAATTTTCAGCTTCGTTTTGTACACTTTTCTTGCCCATTTCCCTAAGCATTGAATTCCTGTCTGCCAAGGCGCGCCAGAGGATGGAAACCGCGGCACATACACAGATTTAGCACAAATATCTTCCGATGCCTGTGTATCTGTATGTGTGTGTGTGTATAGCATTATATATATATATATATGTTTGTATATATATTTATATAGCGCCTATTTTCATCTAATTTCTTTCATTTCTACATGCCTTGCTCTATTTTTGTGGCGCATTTTTAGCGTTGTTCGCTTCTATACCATATATAAAAAAAATATACACATATGTATGTACATATATAAAGATACATATATATATATACATATATCTGGTGTATAACTCAATTTTCATTGCAGTTGGAACGCGTCGCGTCTTTTCTCCTCTTTTTCAAATTCTTTTTATCGTTGCCTTGCCGAAATACTTTTTTTGTTCTTTATTTTCTCTCATTTTTGGTGTGCTCCATTTTTAGGCGCATCGTTTTGGACTTTGTTTTGTTTTGTTTGGCAGTCAGTCGGTCTGTCGAACTGTCTAACTGTCTGGCTAACTAACTGGGTCCCCGCGATCATAAACCATTGAGTGGCATCCACAGATAAGTTGTTGTTTTTTTTCTTTCCCACATTCGGTTCTCGATGCTGCCTGGTCGCTAATTATGTTGTATCGAATTTTCATTTTTACCATTTCAACTAATTTAAATTGTATGCTCTATTTCACATTTGATTTGAGTCGCCATAAATTATATATTTTTGTTGTTTTCATACGCATTGATATTTCTGAATTTTACGCACGTTGCGTGCACTTTGAACTGGCGCTAGGCCATAAAGTTGGTCATATTGGTAAAGAACTGGAGCGCATTAAAGTCTTACAAGTCGAAGTGCTGATTTATAGCCAAACAATCAAACATTTATGCCTTATGAGAATATGTATATCAGAATATCTTGTTCAGCAACAAAGCCTGAGTAGTCTTCCAATCCAAGACTTGACTTCTCGTCTTTTTAGACTCTGTACTGTTTGACGAAAGCGATTTGTGCTTCTAAGGAGGCATCTTCGGTCCTATAAAGTATATATATTCTTGATCAGCATCAGCAGCCGAGGCGATATAGCCATGTCCGTCTGTCCATCTGTCCGTCCGTCAGACTGTCCATCTGTCCGTCCGTATGAACACCTAGATCTCAGAGCCTATAAGAGCTAGAGTTAACAAATTTGGTGACAACACTCTTATAGTGTGCAGGCAGATCAAGTTTGTTTTACATTTTTGCCACGCCCCCTTACGCCCCCGCAAATCGAAAAAAAAAGGTATTATAAGAGCTACAGACTTGGCACACATGGCAGATTTGGCACACATCGAGTGTGACCGCGTGCCGACGTTTTCCGAAAATTTCATTACGATCGAACTATAAAAAAACGAGATTTTAAGGATTGAATGACTATCAAGTTCATGAGGGCTGAACAGCAAAGCAGCGGGTTCAAATCTCGCTGCTGACCAGTGTTGCCAACTTTTGTCGAGCAAAATAAGCTGTTTTTAGTGGGAAGATCCAAAAAAAAGCTAAAATTAAAAAAAAAAAAAAAAAAAAAAAAAAAAAAAGTCTGAAAAAAAAATCTAATGTTTGTTGCCTCGTTTTAAGAGCCTTATTTTTATAAAAAAAATATTATATCATCTAATTTGTGATAATTATTATCTGTGTCAGAGCTATCACTTAATTGTTTGACGCACAAACTGCCTTTATGATCAATTGGAGAAATCGCCGAGTGTTGCGCTACAAATAAACAGAGCTCCTCCTCCTGCTCCGCCGTTTTTGGTGTATATGCAGCAAACGATATTTTAATTTTTTTGGTGCCGGCATGGGCACGCAAATCACTTAGCTTAGCCGTAATACTTCATTTGCAATAACTGCAACTTACTCTTGTTGAATCAAACAAGTCTTTGCGCAGCCAGGAGCTGAACTTCTTGCTGTTAAGCCACGCATTCCGGCATTTTTGTTTATATTCTTTAGGCATTGTCTAATGAACTGTTTCCGCGTATAAATTTTTTTTTTTTAGATTTTAAATTTTATCACGCCCCCTTCTTTTTTTGCTTTTTACGAAAAGTACAGAGTCTCCCACTGTTGACTGCGGTCGACTGTAGCCTTAGCCGCTTTCATTTGTAAATACTGATGCAGGGTACTATACTGTCGCATGCGCCTCGAATGATCCGTTTGTTTTTTTTTTTTTAATATTATTTTAGGAATTTATTTCAATCCCGTGACACATAGCAATTGTAATTGCAACTTTCTTTAATCATAAATAATTCACTTGATATTCAATGCACTTTAAATAATAATAAATTCAAGACCAGGCCAAGAAATAAAAAGGTGTGGTCTTTAGGCGAATATTCCATTGCTCTTTAATTATTTATAACAATATTAAATCGGCAATTTAAGTGCATTTGCACACTAACACTTACCATAAAAAGGCGTTGTTAGAAGTGTATGCTAGGCCTGAAATGAAACGATAAAAGACCATAAAATACAGATTAGAAATGAAGTTAACAACAGGTAATAATAAGTGAAGAAAAAAAGAATCGTTCAATCGAATAACCATTAGCAAAATAATCCAGCGCATTTATTGCATTCTATGCAATTTTTTTTATTGTTATTCAAGCTGAGAATTATGTACGCTGTGGTCTTTTATAAAGCTTTAAAAAAAGAGTTTAAAGTAGGTCACATTTCTATTGATTTAAAAGAAATAAACTTGCTTGTGGAATGTTACATCGAAATTTAATATTTCAATATGAATTTATTCTGAATTTCACAAAACTCAACAGCAAGTCAATAAATTCCAACTACGCCTTGCAAATTATTATTATTATTTGTAGAAATGTGTAATGCCTGCAAGAAAATAATATAATTATATTTGAATGGAATGCAAGTGCTTGTTATGAAATTCATTCAATTTGCTTATGACGAATCTATTTGCACATTAAGTGACAGCTCAAAATGGGCCAAAAGCAACCCCATTACGAGACCCCAAAACACACCCCCGCTCAACGTTTAGGACCCGCATGAATTGCAGTCGCTGTTTTAATCTTTTTTACTCTCAGCCAAGTGAAATTCCTCAGTCTTAGCCAGGCAGCAAGTAGCATTAAAAATAGTCACAAATGTTGTTATTTTATTTTTTTTTTATTCTTATTTTTTTGTATATTCTTTTTGTATACTGATTTGACAGCTTGAAAAAAAGAAGAGACTCACAAATTACAATAAAAAAAGGAGAAAAATAAATATATGCAGGCAGTTCATAGAAAGACGAGTGTATATTGAAGTGTGATAAACAAAAAGACGAAATTAATAATGATTGAAAATGTTGTTAGGTTCTCTCCACAATTAAAATTGATGAAGCATATTTTCTTGTATTGTCTTCTATTCGCCGGGCCAGAAGATTCATCATTTGCCCGCTGGCCAAATTCTTGACAAATCTGCAGTTTTTTTTTTTTGTTTTTGTCAGTTTAAAAAAAATTAAATTAATTGTTATGCGCGTTTTTCTGCCCTACTGAAGGTTAGCATGACTTTGACATTCATTCAGAATGAATCTATATATAATCTATAAGTTGAATTAGTTTTAAATTTAAATATATTCTTATATAATATGTCTCTCAAATATTTTTATAAATGAATAAAATATTTAGTACTTTATAGGGTATTTAAATATTCGACATATTGTTCAATCATAAATTTAGTTTTTTGCATTATTGGCTCTTACATTTGCTGTTTCAATTAAGAAACTTGGTCGTCGTCATTTTGGTGTGCAAAAATAAACATTTTATTGGCCGCATGGCGCCAAAGCGCAAGAAACGCGTTCAGATCACTTTGAATCGTGTAGTTTTCTATCTCAACAACCGGCGGAACTGTCTCAATTGTCGGGGCTTATCTAGAAAGCCGCAAACACCCACCCCTTTCCCACAAAAAGATTCAAAGGTTTTTTGTGCAATTTATTTCAATTGCCAGTCGTCGCAATAAATGCTAATAACTTTGTAATTAAGATACCAAAAATACATTAAACGCAAGCAAAGTGATTAAAAGGTTGTTAGAATGAAACAAAAACCACATGAGTCTAAATGATGATTGTCTTATTATTTTTCGCTGTAAACATCAAACGTTGGCAAGCTCAAGTCAAAGGGTCTATTTGAAGAGTAGCCATTGGGGATCATTTGTATAATTGCTCATAAATATCAATGAGTCGTGTACTGAATGACAAATGGAGAGCTGAAACCACCTACGACGTGTACAGAGTCCAGAGTTGCTTTCGAATATAGATATAAAGTGGAAGCTAAGATAGAGTTTAGAGTTTAGAGTAAATAGTGCTAAAGTCTTACACAAGCGATGTTTTCCAATTTCTTTTACCACAATTGTAAAGAGATTGTTGTCTACCTTGAATAGAAATGTCTCAAACAGCTCAGCATGTATCTTTTATCATGAATTAACTGACCATCTAGGACTTGTTGTCATAAATAACAACAATAAACAAGCTATCACACACACACACACACACACACACTCAACAAACAGAAAATCAACTCAGAACACTTTCCATAACAGCAAATCACAGTAATTGCCAAAAAGCACACACACGCTCAGGCACACACCATTGTCACAACTTTCTAACACTAACCCAGTTAAATTGTTCAATGGCACGTAGCTGTTAAAGAGAGGCCCAGTGGCCCAGGCCTAGACCTTCAATCTTCAGACTGAAGAAACCCCGAGACAGGTGAAGACTGAGGGGTAAGCAGAGTTCTTTATGGCATTTTGGGCATAAGAATGGTCATGCCTCGGCGTTTCGGCCACTTTCTTCATTCATCAAAAGTACATAAAGCCACATTTCACCAGAAATATGTGCAACGCGCCAAAGAATACTCTATAGAATGTCCGACTGTCTGACTGTCTAAATGAAAAGTTAATCAAAGAGCTGACAATATCTGGCGGGGCCAGCTAAAGAAACCGAAAATCAACAAAGCTTAAATAATGGAATCGGAAAAACTGCGTGACAGAATTACTAATTATGTTTAAATAAACAAAAACAAACAATGAGCACGAGGAGACAAGCAACAGCAACAGTAACAAGCAACACAAATGTGACAACTTGAAAGTCTCAAAGAAAAAAAACAAAAACCAAATAAACAAGAGTCGAAAACCAAATAAACTATCGCACAAATAGTCGGACAAATTTATGACAAAGAGCTACCCCTCTAAAAGAAGAAGAACAACAACTAACGCAAGCAACAACAAGTCCATTGAATGTCAAGTGCAGTCTCCCAATATTTGTCCGGAACTTTCCAATTATTTAGTGTTGTTTATTGCGTTTTGCAATTAGTTTTTGCTTCATGATTCTGACTCTGATATGACTTTCTGAGGCGTCTTTTCATATTATCTATCAAGTTGATTGAATGAGTAACTGACAGCCCTAAAAGTTGTTACGAACTGCGCTATAAATAAGCAAGCATTTGTTTAAACTCACAAAAGTAAATCGTATCTACTTGCCAAATTGTACTTTCTTCGCAAACTAGTTAAACAAATTAATGTATAACAATTCAGACAGTCATAGTTATTTTAGGTTCTATAGAAAAAAGGTCGATAGTTAACAAACGGTTCTCGTCGACAGTACAATACCCTGTAACACATCAGATTTTTGCCGGTTAAATTAAATAATAAAATAGTTTGATCAATGCAAAAGCGCATGAAAGAAGAATTGACACTATTTTTCACAAATATATACGATATTTGATCTTTAGCTAGAATTAAATTAATTGAAAAAAAAAACTATATCTATAAATCCTGAAAGCTTTATAGAAATGGTTCAATGAACAATAGATGATATTCATGGCTCTTCAAAATAACTGAAAGTCTCTTAAGTATACCAAATTATTATATATGTTTGAATTAAAATAAATGAATATTTACTTAACTTAATACAACAATACAATTCATTGTTAAATTGCCATTGAACCATTTAAAAAAAAAAGCTTATAATCATCATGATAGACGACAATCTAGTTAACTTATCGCCTGTTGGCCAACAATGTCAGGTTCCGACATAATTTATCAAAGAAAATGTGGAACTGATAAAGACGATTCTAAACTTGGTTCTTTGAGGCAAATATATAAATAGAAGTTGATGGGGTTGTGTATAGTTGACCAAAGCGGAAATTGGCTATTAGCTAGCAAAGGGCCAGCTGTTAACGTGTTTCTGATGGAGTGTGGGGAGTGTAATGAACCAGGCCAGTGTTGGGAAATATTCAAAATGAAAACACACAGAGATCAACCGGCAATATTAAATGACAGACACAAACAGACAGACAAACAAGTTGAGGGAATAGGGCGAATGGACCAACGAGTTGAAGCTGATCAATGGCTGTTCATTCAATTTAGTGTGCAAAGCGTAAACTGATTGTGATCGACGGACTGTTGGACTGCTGAGACAGACGGACTCTGGAGGGAGGGGGCTGACCACAGATGCACGGCTGCGGTGCAGTGAACTTTGCAGCAAGAGAGGCCAACAAACGCTAACGTGGCTAGAAGAGAGAAGAAAGAGGGAGAGTGTGTAGCAGAGACACGCATATGGTCAACAATGTATGCTGTTTGTGGAGAAAGGGAATGAGGCGGGGACGGGGTGAAGTAACCCAACTAATAACAAACAACCGGCTTTTTTATACATTGGAGAGGCGATGACGAGGAGAGCAGACGAAGACTTTTGTTTACTTTGTAAGCAGCCACGAGATCGCGAGTGTTGTGGAGCCAACAATTTTGTTGCTGCCTCAAAACTTGTTGCATGTTGTTGTTGTTGTTGTTGTTGTTGTTGTTGTTGTGGGGCATGCGCATAAGTCACTACACAAATTGCGCAAATTCCACACAGTCAGCAACCATCTGTCGTCACTTGGTGGCACTTTGAAGCTCTGCTTTGCTCTGCTCTGCGCAGCGCTTTGCAACACTGGCCTCGATCATCGGTTGAGGTGAAGGCCGCAACATCGCATTGCACATATATAATTGCATAGCCCGCAGACCAGACACCAACACCAACACCAACACCGACAACAACACCAACTAACTCTCCACCAAGTCAAAAACGAGCTGCCACTCTTCGGCACAGCGAATTCACAATAATGCGCATTTTATTAGACTCCATATCTCCCTCTCTTTCTATCTCTCTGCTCCTCACTCAGAGTGCATTTTCCGCTTCAACACGATTTTCATTTACAATTTCCAAAGCGTTGCCCTTTGCTGTTTGTCTTCTCTATTCCAGGAAGGAAATGTTTTTGCATAGCTCGAAGCCTCGAGGTGTTTGACGTGTTAGAGATTGTGGCATTGGCTTAGGGTTGTCAGGTTTCTTTGTGCCAAATGCCCTAAGACATTTGCGGAATTGCATTTTAAAAAGTGCACACATGTGGTAAGTTTAGATTGAAAGACATATAAACATACAGCTTGAAATGTCTGGAAAATAAGATACTTGATACCTCATTTTGTCATGTTCATGCTAAGGCTAACATTCATTATACCCTGTGTTTTAACTTGCAGACTGTTTAATCAAAAGTGCTACAGTGTTGCCAGCTGACAGCGAACAATGTTAATACTTAATTTAGCTTTAAGCTAATTATTGTAACCCATCAACTTATCTTTTTCATTCAAGCGTTGTCACATTGCTTTAAAATGAATATAATTCAAATAACAGAATGCATTTCTAATAGTTCTTTCGACGCTGTTAGCTGTGCCTTAAGTTTAGTAAGCATTCTCTCGACGGGTTTTTATACCCTGTGCCCATTAAAAATGGGCAAAAAAAGGGTATAATAATTTTGTGCAAATGTATGTAACAGGCAGAAGGAGGCATCTCCGACCCTATAAAGTATATATATTCTTAATCAGTATCAATAGCCGAGTCGATTGAGCCATGTCCGTCTGTCTGTCCGTCTGTCCGTCTGTCCGTCTGTCCGTCTGTCCGTCTGTCCGTCTGTCTGTATGAACGCGTCGATCTCAGCAACTATAAGAGCTAGAGACACCAAATTTGGCACGAAGGTTCCTGTATACCCTCTCCAGATCGAGTTTATGTTAGATTTTCGATATCTTTCCCCCCACCCCCGCAATTCAAAAAAAACGTATTATGGCCACATTTCTCAACGTAGGCACTTCTAACTTAACAAGTGCGTTAAGAATGATATATAGAAGGAACGCTGAAAGTTTCATCAAGATCGGTTTATAAATAAGACAGAAAATCAGCAAAGAAATTAAAGTTTTTTTTTTTTTCCACGGAATCGTTGAGCAGCAGGCAGCACATGTGAGCGAGCGAGACAGCGAACGACTGTGATACATGCGTCTGCTTACCATATTTGCACATGTGTGCGAGCGAGATAGCGAACTACTACGACACAAGCATAAGTAAATTAAGTGTCGTAACACTCAGCTTTGATTGAATATGTATAAATATGTGAAAGTGAGCTGCTATAAGCAAGCAAAGAATTCATATGCAAAAACAGGGTATAATGAGAGTTTGAAAAGAGTATTCTTTAATAAACACCTGCTACGTTCTTATTTCTATTATAAGCAAAATACTTAATTTATAAAACTGCACAGGGTTTTATACTGTCGCGCGCGCTCGACTGATCCGCTTGTTTTTTCTTAACTTGCTTTGAGTCCTAACCCACATTTGGTGGCAATAACTCAAAGTGATCTCCCAACTGATCTACTTACAATACCCCACGCATTCCCTGCAACTCAACGGTGCAACAACATTGAAGAAAACACGCACAGTCTTTCAATTAGCGTGGGGTCTACCAAAAAGCGATCTTCAATGGATACTGATGCTGATGCTGAAGCTGATGCCTGGGGTACATAGCAGCCCCCATGATGAGGTTTGTCTTGCATTTTCCAAAAGCGCATCCACATGGCAAACAATTCAACTGCCATTTATTTTATTTATTACTCTTACTGTTGCTATTGCGGTGGCTTTCGTGTTTCGTTTAAACTGGCTTCACAGAAATAAAAGTGAAATTTTCACAGGAGGAGAAAATGTTGCAAAACATTGCGGCGATGCTTGTTTGTTTTTTTTTTTTTTTTTTTTGCTTTGCCTACGAGTTTCCCAAACACTTTGGATTTCGCCTTATTGCGTTTATCATCCATATATAAATTTATTTTGCTCAAATAAAATTTAGTTAATTAATTAATTTAGTGCCTAATTAAATGCTTAAGTTATTAATCAGTATTAAAGAGAGCTCGAAATAACTGTCGATAGGGTGCCGAAAATTAATCTACAGGTAGTCAAGCTATAAGTAATAATTTATTAATCTTATTTAATTGTTCTTCGGATGGATTAATGCTTTAGTACTGACATCGAATAGTAGAGAGCTGTATTGACCGACAAGTAAACAGTTGCCTATCGATATTACGAATTGAGTATAGTACACTCTTTAAGACAAAGTCTAAACTATCCGATTGTTTTTTAGTTCAAGCTCAAACAAGAAATCACCTTTTGTTGTGTGTTTATAAATATGTCAATACAATAAACGACTACGCAATGTAATCGTTAATCGGTAATCGGAGACCAAAGGTTTTGGTTTTTAAATTTTTTTTTTCTATATCAACAGATCTGTCAATGTAGCCTTAAGTAATTCAAGCCCATTTATCAAAATAAAATACAAAAAAAAAAAACAGAAAAGAAAAGGTGGAGAACTGAATAGTGCACGACAGGCTCGAAAATTATGCGTTAATTAACATGGCAGCTGAAGGGGGGGGCAGCGAATGTTGTCGGAAAGAGCCGAAAGATTTTGAAGGTTATGGAAGGCATGGAGAGCGAGAGATCTGGTTTAATACGCTTTTTATTATAAATCGACTTTGACACATGACCCCACACTGTTTGACCTTCACAGCAGCTAACACCAGCAGCCGCAACAGCAAATAACTCAGAGCTGTAATTAAGCATCCAGAACGAATATAAAAAACAGATCGATCACAATAAATGTAAATTGTAAATTGCATTTAATGCGCATTTCCCAATTCTCAATTGAACCTTATAAATTAAGTCCAAAGTGCTTCAAAATAAGCAATTGACAATTTGATAGATAAGGCAATCCAGAAAAAAGTGCTAATAAAATAAAATACAAAGCCACCCTCATCATTGCTTGAAACTTTACGCTAATTGTAACAGCAGCTAAATAGTGATATGTATAAAATGTAGGTAATATATGAGTACTTATGATAGTGAAATGAAAAATTATCATAGCGCTGTTGCCAAACTTCATATGTGCAAGGTTGCCAAGGTTGGAAATTACAAGTTACATTCTGTAAGGGAAAGGAGCGTAGAGCAGGTGATAGAGAGTACCTCATGACTTGTCAGTCCTAAACAATAGTGTGTCATTCGAATTGATTAGAAAATAATAAATAGGTCGCAGTATACAATTCTCCTACATTAATAATGTTTCAATTTGTCAGTTGCCGTAAAAACGAACTTGCGATAAGACAACGTTGCAGTTATTTCGCTTGCGACGTTGCCAAATTGCACTTTTGCCACAATGCAATTTGAACATTTGCTCTAATTGTCTGAACAATGTTTGCTGGACAAACGAACACTTTGAGCAAACGTAAACATGAAACTTAATTGCTACAAAAATGTAAACAAAATCACAAAAAGAAGAGAAGACTTGAATGTTGTTGCACCTGGAGGGCGCTTAGGGCGTTGTGCCGCTGAACAAATATGACTGATAATTGTTGATAAACTGTTGACGCTGTTTGATAGTGTATACCGTGTGTGTTCACTGTCCGCTATCTACAACTGTTGACTTTAATCAAATAATACACACTCATGTGCCGTTGCAGGCACTTCAATTCAACTGTGGCCCAGCTGTAGGTGCAATCAGAGCTCTATTTGCATAACTGGGCCAGCTGGAGGCATCGCGTTTCATCATTTAAGACGATAAGAACCAGCTTCAAGGTGTGAATAATGTAAAAACAATATTAATAAATTAATTTGCCGGAAATCAGACAGCTGCAATCTTAAGGATTTCACATTTATAGACTAAGAAAAGTGGCCATAAATTAAAACTGTAAATGTGAGTTAAATATACACTAGAGATTGCCACTGACAAAGGGTTAGTCACTAGAACGCAGTTAAGGACAATAAACATAGTTACTTAGTCATCTAGTAAGCCTTAAAAAGGCCTACTAAACCTTAAGATTAAAGTACTTCGCATATACAACTCACACACAACAAGGCTTTAAGGCTCTGCCTTTCGATCAAGGCACCAGTGCAAGTACACAGAGCTTTAGGCTTTATCTGTAACATTTTATCGTCACTGTCAATTTTCCGTTACCTTTCCGACTTCCTTTATCACATTGCAGATATACACACTCGCCCTATATATTGAAAATGCCACATGCATTAAATATTATAACTTTACGAGGCAAAAGCTTTGCTTTCCGCATACGCGGCGCACAACTTGTCGTTTTCAGTTGGCTTGAAACACTGAGCCCAAAATGGCGACAGGAAGGCAACAACTGATAAGCTAGGGTGTCAAGTTGACTGTGGTAAGGATACGATTCGTTTGGGATGTGAATAAAACCATTTGCATGCCAAAACTTTTGCTAACCCATTTGGAAAAGAGCCTGTGCAAGTTGTTGGTACATGCACTTTAAGGCTGTATATACGAATACATAATTATTTAAAAAAATATGTGTATACATATGTGTTTATATGTTAATATAGGTCACAAAGCTGTCGACTTTGCAACCAATTCGTTGCACTCGTTATCCTTCGGGATACCGACACACCCCACGAACTCTTCTCTCTGACAGCCAACAGATGTTGTGCATTTAACAGTGCTCTGTTATGGCTAACAGAATAACTTCGTCTCCATGTATCTGTAGCTGTAACTGTAAATGTTATTGAAACTGTAAGTGCACAATGTATTTTGTATCTGTATCTATACACGTTTATATCGGTCAACTTTTCCAACTCCATGTCCATGTCCATGTGTTTTGCTATACGCAGCTGGAAAATGTTGATACATGCGTATTTTATAATTTTAATTATTACGAATTGCTCTAGGGGTTAGGTCAACGTCTTTTCACCCATTCAACGTACATTTCCCCATTTTGAGCTGAGTTCGCCTAGGGATACGAAATGTTTCTGGGCTGATAAGCAAATTGCAAATGCTTTCAATTTTCAATTAGTGGCACAAAAGGAAATCCTTTAGGAAAATGTTGCTGTGAGCATGCTTTAATCGTTACGTAAACATTATATTAGGAAAACTGCTCAAGTATAAGCATAGTTTATTGTACGAATTAGTTTAAGAATTAGATGAGGTTGGATATAAACCTAGGCAAATCTAATGATAAACATAACTTTCTCCATGGTTCCTTATTTCAGATTAAATTAAATGAAATCCATTCTATGTTCCTAACTTTATTTCATAAACAAATGCAAACAACTTTGAAAATATATATATTCAAAAACAGTTTAGCAATCAGGTGGTGTAGCTTCATTTGGTAATCAAACGACTTTTCCAGGGCATTGAAACGATTGATTATAGCATTGAGTTAATCGCGCTTTAATGATAAGCAGCCAGATAAGGCCCTGCATTTTAATTATATAGTAGAGAAGCCAAATGCGAGCTAATAAATAAGATGCCACAGCAGACGCCGGTAGCGCCCCCCAGTTTGATAGGCAACCCAAAAGCAAACCGAACTCGAATCGAATTGTGAACGCATTAAATCAAACAACAGCAATAATCCTAATGACAGATATATCTATTACTATCTCGCTCACACACATAGAAGCAATGGTTATAGGCCCAGTTAAAAGAAATCACCCCCTGCGGCATTTCCGTTCGTGTTCGTTCATTCAGACAAACGAAGTGAGGGCGAGATTTGAGACTCAAGTGCAGAGAGAGGAAGCCTCGAAACTAATCCCAGACAAGTGCATTTTCATTTTCCACTGTGCCAGCTGAAAAAGAGTTTCGTGGTCTGCCGTGTGCGTGTGAAAAATGAAAATGCCTCGAATAACAGGTAAGTTAATAAGCGATTCAAGACGACTGCGACTGCCAGAGAGACAGAGAGAGAGACTACAGAGACTACAAGTTGAGGCCCAGTCGAAACAAAAGCATTTCACTAAATAGTCGGCATTGTTTTGGTACCTGTTGGGATGGCGACCATGTCGGCGACAACAGCAACAACATCGGCAACAACAGCAACAATAGAGCGACATTAACAAAAACAATTCGTTTCACGCTACCGACGCTATCTCATGGCCAAAAGAGACCAGGAATAACCAACGAACCACCTGTCGAGGGGTTCCTATGGACGTTTTGTACAATAATTGCACAAGTGTTACTTGGACACAGGTAGCCAGACTGCCAACTGGTGCTCAAAGCGAGAGAAAGAGAGAGAGGGAGAGAGAGAGAGAGAAATATATCATAGTAAACTCTATATGTTGGGTGGTAATTTCATTACGCATTGTCACAGCTGGGCAAAGAGTCAGTTTAATGGAACTTACTTAAATTGTTAAGTGTACAACATGGGTGGGTTTCCACGCTTCTTCTTCCACTTTGTATACACTTGCATTATATAACTGTCTATGGGAATTATGACTTGGCACAAAAAATAAGTCAGCTGACAATTGTTTAGAATTAAGCAAAACTGATATCGCTTTTCACAACAAGTTGTTGAACAAGTCGATTTGTACAACAGCGTTTCTTTATGTTTATTTATTTAATTAATTTGTTTATTCATTTATTAAATAATAAATGTTGGGCTATACTTTAAAATTTAAATTCTGCAGAATAATTAAATTTTAATTCGCAATATTTGATTATATATAGTGTACATTTTTAATTGAATTCTTTTGGTTCATAAGCAATAGAAAATTAAGTTTGATTATATTATATATTATTATCATATTCCCTTACTAAATATAATATATATAATTCACTTTAAGTACATTCAACTAATTAAGAGCGTAAATGATTAAATCATCTTCGTCTTGAGATAGAAAACGTAGCAGTTAGAGATAGAGATAGCAGAGCAAATAGAGGGAAATGATTACATACATATATGAAGTTTTTGGAATTGACTTATCATAAGTGAAAAAGCAATCAAAATACACCCAGTAAGAGTATTAATAATCGATACACTTTCAATTACAGCACAACATTTGTTGCAGTTGTGAAATTGTTTTTAATGTGCAAAATTGTAAACACGCCAAACGAAAATGAAATGTTTCTCTTTCTGTCAGTGTGTACACACTCACAAACATGTAATTCTGATTACCTCAGTTTGCCTAGTTGGCTAAAACCAGGCGACTCGAATGGCAAACACTTTCGGCCCCAAACAGCAGTAGCAACATGAACAACAACAACAACAGAAAAACGTCCACGTCAAAATGGCCATAAAAAATGAAAATTGCAACTTTGGAAATTATGCGGCAAACAAGTTTTGAGCATGCGGCACTTGGAACTGAGATAACTGCAAAGAGGGGCAAGTTGCAAGCAGAGCGGGAGTTAAGAGCGAGGGGAAGGGAGTTGGTTGCGGGGGGAGTTAGGCAGGGCGGTGCCAAATTTCACGTTGCAACTGCAATTGCAAACTGCATAACTTGGTAACCACCGGGGCCACCCTTTTGTTGTTGTTGTTGTAGATTTTCCAGAGAGTGTACACTGCACTACATGAGAGTGTACTATTATTTGTATCATTAAGAAGCGGCTTCCGCCTCAAAGCAACGAAAACCTCCACATAAATTAACGCACGGGCCGCGCAAAAAAAAAATATTAAGATGGGAATAAAAACAATAAACAAAACAAAAGACAACGGAAAAATCAAATGCCGCTGGCTAAAATAACAACAGAGGCAGAGAAAGAAACAAAATGAAATAGAAACGAAAAGAAGGGGGAGACGCGTGTGAGAAAACGGGCGGAGGGGCGAGGGAAGAGACAGAGAAAAAAGTGAATTGATTTTCATGTGTGGCGGAAAAATGTTTTTGCTTTGGGAAATGCTTTTGGATAATTGTGTAATGTGCTGGTCCCACACATCCCCCCCACTTCTCTCACACACACACACACACACTTCTTGAGACAGCGTTACCAATTGCTAAAAAGAGTTAAAAAGAGAAGAGAAAGAAAAAACGTTGCCAACTGTCAGCTGTCAACTGTAGACAGAGCGATTTATTATTGTTGTTGTGGGTGCAAAGAGGTAGAAGAAAAAGACAACATATTGAAAGAGACAAAAAACATAAACCAAAACTAATTCGAAAGAACTAAAGTGCAACACACAAAGCTGTCTAACACCAGAAGCTGCAACAAAACTGAACCAAAAAAGTGTGTACACACCACGGCTGCCCAAAATGAAATTCTAATTGGACAAAAAGACAACGAATCGTTGCATAAGCATATGAATCAATGGAAAGCTTTCGATGTGACAATGGAAAAGTCTGCCTCATAATCTGATAACAACAAATTAAGCCCGTCATTCAATTAAAGATACAATATGGAGACGCAACTGTGTTTAATTACCAATGTGGGTGTAACCCTAGGCCTCTCTAACTGCCTTTCTCCACAGATCGACGCCCTTAGTGTTGTTGTCAGTTGTCAGTTGACAATTGACAATTGCTCGTATTGCGAAAGTTGCCAGCTCCAAAATCAAATGAAGCATGAAGCATTTGACTTGTAATATTATCCAAGTTGCTTTGTTTGCAACAAAAACATGAAAATAAATTTATATGTATAAAAAAAAAAAACAACAACAACAACAAAATGCGTCGCCCTGCCGCACAACTAGGCGGTAACCCTGCCACAGCTGCATTCCGCAGTTGCAATCAAATCAACTTTCCAATGATGGCTTTTTTTTCTTCATCTTGCGATTATAATTTAGCAATTTTTTTGTTGTTATTTTAACTTTTATTTTGCCATTACCTTATTAGCCAAAAACCTGTTGGCATAGACAACGAACAACGTCGATCGCTGATGATGATATCAAAAATAAATGCTCAGGCGCCTAAATGTTATTACCCGCGTTGTGATTGAGGGGGGAGAACAGCGCAGAGGTATTTTTCTAACATGCAAAGTGAAAATGATTTGTAATAGAAAATTGATTACTCAAAAAAAATTAAAGAAGCAAAAACAAAACAAGCCTCGACACTTGTCAGATGTAAAAACAGAAATCGTCGTATGAAAGCATCAAATAAATATATAAATATATAAATTATATTACGATCTTATGTTTGCCCAAACTGAAACAACAACTCCGTCAGACGATGCAACTAATCATCCAGGCGATCAGGAAGAAAACTTTACTTTAGCGATATTATCATTGTTATTGATTGTCATCCTCATCTGCTGTTGTTATAGCTGTGTTGCCAAATAGCAAGAGCGAAGAAGAAGAAAATAACTGAGATTTTACTGCCTTTAATCAAATGCAATGGTTACACTAAAGAGCACAATACCGTTTTGGGAAAGACCAACAACCGAAAGTTCAAAAGAAGAAAACCCATTCAGTATTATAATTGCCCTTCTATTAGTTTTAATTGGTGCTATTATATTTATTCTCTGTATTTGCATGAATAGATAGAATTAAACGAAATGCAAAATGGTTGATCATTCATAAATATGTACATTTATCAATTAAATAAATCTATTACGTTATCAATAGAAGGTGTGTACACACCTAGCTAACACTAAAAATCCAATTGGAATGTTTATGCACGTCACGACAGGCAAAACGATCAAAGAACGATTTCTGCAAAACTCACCATGCAAATTTTAAAATTGCCTAGCAATTGTTGTTGTTTTTGCTGCTGATGCGAAAACTGTTTGCAGTTTCAGTCCAATTCGAATTCGTTGTGCGTACATAAACAAATTACAACTTTTAAAACACGCGTTTCCAAGTTTTTCTTCTTTTTTTTTTTTAAATATTTGTTTTGTTGTTGATCGCGCTCTAAGTGTATGTACAAAATGAGATGTATTAGAAAATGTGTGTACAACAACAACAGACAACCACATACACACATACATATGCACTTGCATATACATATACAACAGCAGCGAACTCAGTGGAACACAAACAAACACGTTTTAACCGTGCCTGTGTGTGTTTCTGTATATGCATGTGTGCGATTAGAACTGTTGTTGTTGACCGTTTATGGCTGTTGCTGCCTTAACTGTCGCCGCTGTTGTTGTTGTTTTTCTAAACTGGTATTAGATGTGAGCGGGACTATGTAACATAAGACTAAGCACATAATAAATACAACATTTTGTTGTATATGCAACATTTTTATTATTATTATTATTATTCACTTGAAATGGGCAAAGTTTCATTTCAGACGTGTGTAAAAATTGCACCAACTCAAAGCGTAATGAAAATAAAACGGAACTCTCAGTTACAGACCCACACACACACACTCATATACACATCTAAAGGCACGCACGCACGCACTCATCCATACACACATCCATGCACACTCAATTCACATTCACACACACGCACAGCAGCCGAAACGCGGCGCGCTAAATTCACAAATTTTCCAAAGCACAGGTGTGTTTTATTATTTATAATATAATATGTGTGTTATAATGAAAAGCACGACAAAAACAATAAACAATGAATTCTGTTTAAGTTGTGGGCCCGGCAAAGTAAAAATACGAACGAATAATGCAACGAAATTTATAACAAATAAAAACGAATTATGCTTTTGTTTCTTACATTTATTTGCATAGACACATATTGTGTATCAACAATTGATATCATCACTTTTTTAAAACATCGTTGACCGCACAACCGACAAACCGACCGCACGCTTCGACAACAAATTTTACAATAACAAATCGGTACAACAGCATGCTGTAAAGAGCGCTAGCATTAACATTTTCTTAAATGTTATTAACAGTGTGTACTAATAAAATTTCTGTAAAAATGCCGTTACTTGGCAAAGTACACAAAGTATTAAAAAGAACTGTTTATTTAGTTGAAAAGAAATGTAATTAATTATTTGATATAATGAATATATTAACCTGCAATTAATTTACAAAAAGAATACAAATATCGTCATCAACGGTATGGGTGCTGTCTGAAAGTCGCTTGAAAAACGCTAGCGTTTTTAGCAGCTCTTTTACTTTAACATGCTAATTTAAGCGCTTGCTCAAACGAGCTGTTAGTTTCACATTTGCTCTCTCTACTTGTTTTTCTAAAATTTTCACACTCTTGGACTGTTAAATTAACATGACACTCAATCAGCTGACAGAAAATCTTATTTTTGAACTTTGGCGCGAGTTAAAAAAAGTTGAATTTATATGGTACACATCTTTAAATTAGGATGATTAATTTATTAAACTAAATAGAATAAGCATTAAATATTAAATATCTGAACAATATGAGATTTCATATAAATATCAACGAATTATTTGAATATTATAACAATTTGAATACCATATCATATTTGTCTTTCATTCCTCCTTCAGAGCCCTTAAATCCGGATACAATGCGCCCGCATTTATATAATGAGATTCAGATTTACGCAAGTCACGCTTATAGTCAATGACGACAGCTTCGCCCGTTTTCTTAGCCAAATTCTTTGCCAAGCCCTTTGGTGTAATATAGTTAACATTTCGGCTAATAACAAAAGCATTTCCCACAGTATCAAACGTGCCACATGCCAAATTTCCAGCTGAAGCACCATATCTATAATATATAAACACAATAAGGAAAGGCAAAAATGCAAACTGAATGGATATCTTACTTGTGTTCAATGATTTTAACGGAATTTTCACTCAAATTGTTGCCCAAAATTTTGGCAGACGTTTCAAGTCCATCAAAGACCGTGGAGAAGCCTTCAACGGCGCCGGCAGCAATCGTCATGGCTCCTTCCATGGCGCTATTAGCTTGTGTGGTATCATAGCCGAAGCCCTTCTGCAGTAACCGGGATCCTTGTGTCTGGACATGTGGTGCCAGGTAGCCGCCCACAGCAATTGCTGCAGTGCCCACCTTTCCAGCTATCCAACCGGTGACACCGGCTGCAGCATGTGTCACTTTTTGTGCCACTTCGACGCCCGTCTGCACGGAGGCAGGAACATGAGTATGTGCATCTGGTGCAGCTGGTGTCATTTTCGACATTAAATATGGTGTGGTTTTCATCATTAGACCACCGGTTTTTTCGGCGCCTTTGATCAGATTGAGCGCTATGAAATCCGCTGCGCACACAATGTGCTTCGACACCTGCTCGGAGCTGGTGCCGGGAAGTGATGGTGCCGCAGCACGTTGTGTGCGCGGCGATCGCAGCTCCTCCACAGTGCCCGCTAGTACAGCCTCGAGCAGATCAAGAAAGAACTGCTGATGATCAGCCAATTGCTCCTCCTCGGTTTCACCAGCGCTAGTGCTGAGCGGACGCTGTGGCTTCTCCAGCATAATGCCAAATGCATTGCCCGGCTGATCAGATTCCATATCCGGCAAAATGAAGGCGCCGTACTCGGTGCGATAGCAATTGGATACGTTGGGTATCAAGGGATATAGCCAAATCATCGGCGTCATGCCAGTATCCGGCTGCTCATCCAAATGCGGCATATTGCATTGGATAAAGTAAATGCCACTCAAATAATTCCATTTGCCGCCAACGGTACACATAATTAATGACATTTTTGTGCTGCCTGATACGGTGGTCACCTGGCCACTGCACTCAATCCTGTAAAGCTTCACCTGCGCCTGGAACAACTCATCAAGCTGCGCCTGCGTATCTTGGCTGGCCAACAATTGCCGCAATCCCATTGCCAGTTCCTTGTATGTCTTGGGTCTGCCACTGGCATTGGCTATATCATAGAATGTAGACGGATTCTCTGCAAGCAATGGACGAGACTTGTGCTGTCCATCTGTTTGTTCCTGCGCCTCCACAGCATTGTCATCAATTGGCAACTGCTTGGTACGCAAAACCTTCAAACGATAGCTAATCTCCGTTTTAGCGCTCTTTAGCTTCTGGATGAGCGCACAGGCATCGTTCCATTGCATCTGCACTGCATCAATTTCATCCGGCAATCCCACGGATATGGCAAACGTTGCTTCAATCATCTGCAATGCCTCCTCATAAGCGCCAATGGCCGCCACCTGCGATTCGGATTCCTCGTGACTTATGGCCTTTTCCACCTGTGACATGGCTGCCTTATACGACAGCTTAATGCTGTCGTAGGACTCCAGGAACTCTGATTCCGTAGACATGGCACTGAGAATCTGCAGAGTAAAATATTCATAAACCCATTGTAAATGAACTGATTATTATTAAAATTTTTAGTTTAATTTAAAAACTCAATTTCAACGAAGCAGAGGGCGGCCATCATGTTTTTGCTTTGCTGCAGTTTTCTGCTCCCCTTCTCTTTGTCTGTCTACTCTTACTCCACATAGTACGTAAGGTTGTCAGTTGAAGAAAATATTTGGTACATCTTTAAAAGGTACATATTTAGATCTGCATAAGAATTGCAGCTCTTATACTCTTTCTCATTATCCATAAGAAGATAACCACAAAGTATTTGGTAGGTTTTTTAAAGTTAACCACTATTATCGAAAAAAGTATGCTACCTCTAGTCATCGATCAAAAATGTAACAGATTTAATGCAAATGTACCAAATCTGGCAACACTGATGGATTCCATATTTCTTCTTCCTTTCTACATCGTTTGAAATGCCAATAAATACGAAGAACACTACACAACACAACATTAATAAAACTATGTGTATTATTAAATTAATATTAAATTTTAATTTAACCAACTTCTTGAAACAACTCGTTAGCCATGTTGGATGCACTTTGACTGACCAACTACAACTAACTGAGCACCTCAGAATGTGCCAATAGGAAATACATACATATGTAAGTACGTCAGACGCGGCATGTTTGCCAAATTGCGTGACGTTATCCCGCCAGAGCGCAAATTGCATTGCAAGAAAATTGCTGAGATGATGGTCAACTATGCGAAGCATCGCACTCTACCAACCCAACCCACCCACTTGTGGGACTCAACTTACTTTTACTTTTATGTATTTACTCTCTCACCTCTCTTCTTACGTTGCGTTTGCTCTGCTAGCCCAAGAGCCTTGTCTAGATGCTGACGGAGGATGCTGACTAATCGGCGCGTCTTTATGCTATGGTTTGCACTTTGCCTTATCTATTTGCTTTGACTAAAAATATATTAACACGTATATTGAACTTTGATTTCACAATCTGTACTGCTTACCTTCTCATGCAGCTGCTGTTGTATTTGTCAATTGCTTTTATTAATTGCATCGTCAGTGTTAAATTTATTCGAGAATAAAAATCGAATGTTCTTTTGCAGAACGTGCGTTGTTGTTTGTTTTGGTTGTTGCTGCTGCTGATGTCGAAACAGCTGTTACGTGTTTAAGCATTGAACGCTGCCCTTGTCGTACGACAAAGCTTCGTCATACTGTTGAAGCGTGTATCCCTGAAACAGCTATTGTAACCACGTTGCCCCTTTATTAAATTTGTTGCAACCGATATTTTGAAAAAAAAAATACCATTTATAAAATACAGTGTATCCGTTACAGTGTATTTCTATAGGCAGAAGAAGCAGCATAATGTACACGACATACGTGTAGACACAGGGTATTTAGTAATCGGGCACCTGAAATACTTTAGGTATATTCAACCATACCAACGCCATTTAGTTATCCATTAGAAATCCAAACAATTGAATTCCATTTAATTAATATTTCTCGTTTATGAAAACACGAATAGTTTAAAAAGGTTTCGTTTTTATTAATTTAAAATACACATTATATTTGTTTTTGAATGTTCATTTAACACAATTCGTTCGTTTCGGACTACATTCAAATCCTTTTGAGGAGATGGGGCTGGCGAAAGGAGATGGCCATATAAGTATATATATATTTATATATATATATATATTTATATATATATATATATAGATGTATATGTATAAATATAAATGTATGTATATAACATATGAAAAACGTTTGATAAACTATTGGAATTTTGTTATTTCCATGCACAGTTTTTAATTCAACATGTCAAGTTCTAACGAGACGCAGACTTTTTTATTTGGGTTTCCTTCCAAAGACGCTCCCTTGCGGGAGCGGGAGACGAGTTTTTCGATTGAAATCACAATAGATAAATATATATAGAAATGATGCTCTCTAATAGCATATAGACTTCTATTCCATATACATAGATGATGTATATAATTAATTGTTTATATATATATATATATGTATGTATATATATTTTTTAGTGACGCTTTTGCGAATTTGCACATTGAAAATGTGGCAATAACGAAGATGAAGCTTTACGCTTTCTGGTTAGTTTTCAGCATAGCTTTCCAATGTTTCTCTAATGTTATTTTTTCCTCTTTGCAATTAAGTATGAATATAAATCCTAGAATTTCCTTTAATTGTTGCTGGTGTTGGGGGGGCACACTGTGCACACTGGAGCTGCTCTAGTTAATGTAGGAGACAAATAGGGGCCCAACTGTTTAGGTTGACGTCGCAGCGGCCAATTCCCGATAGGCTTCCTGCAGCGCCTGCTGCTGTTCAGGGCTCAATGTGCTGGCGCATGCTTGCATCACATCGGGACTGGATTCAATTTGCTTGACAATAGTTAGCATGCGGGTTCCAGTTGGTGTCTTTGCTTCCAGCACATCGTTACAGAAGGTGTCAGCAATAATCGATACGATGCGAGGCAGATTACAATTGTTGGCACCCAAAATAACAGGATGATTGCCCTCAATCAGATCGCAGAGATAACCATAGATGTGGGTTGCTTCCTCGGGATCCTCGGATGTGGGAAGCCACGTGAACCAAGCGGCAATTAGCTCATCCACATTGGTCAATGCTGACTTATTGTATTTGAGAATCTTGGAAAATGCTGAAATGGCATTCTCCGTTGCATTTATATTCTCCACCTCGCGAGCCTTTGGATCATTGATGACTTGCACCAGCAGCGGAATGAACTGAGCACATGCCGTGGCAAACTGTTCGCCACCGAATTGACCCAAGACTCCACAGCCATAGGTGGCTGCCTGACGGACATCTGGTGACTTATCGACCACGTACTGAAGAAGTGCCGGTGTAAAGATTTGCTGATACGGTGCACTAGCGGGACCACAGAATTCTATAGAAAGAGAAGAATAATATTTGTAGAGAATATGGTATAATGGATAAATCCCTCCCACTGCGCATTGTCCCCTGCCTACCAATTAGATCATCGAATACACAAAGTCCCCATTGACGATCGGCAAATGGACGATTGGGATCCAGAAGTTTGACAAAGTGTGGTGCCACCTGCTCGAAGGCGGGCAAAAACTGCGCCTTGTTGGTAAGGAAGAGAGCATGAATGATGTCCACCACCTTTGATAGTATGTAGATATCGGTATCATCCTGTTCAGCCAGCTCCTCCTCAACGCCGTCATCGTAGTCCTCCTCGCCGCGGACAGCCAATCTCTTATCGGCACGTTCAAAGTGATCGATCACAAACTTGTTGACAATCTCGAGCACCTGCTTCATGGCCACTTCGTTGAGGCAATTGGGGCCAAGAGTTTCAATGCATTTGGCCAATGAATTCAACAGCTCAGATTGTACATCCGGTTCCGGTTCGGTGCTGATCACCTTGATGAGTTCAGGACAAATGTAGAGCCACATGCCTTCCAAATATTGTGGGCCCTTTATCTTAGCACAATCAAGCAAATAGGGCAACGCTTCGGCAGCAGCTGAACGGACGCCATCATGGAAGTAAAACTTGAGCAATGGCACCATTAGACGCACCACCTCCTCGGCGTATTCAGCAAAGCCATCCTTCAGTTCGCGAGCATAGCAAACGAGCATTTCGCAAGCGGATGCTTTGTCCTCCATGCCAGCAGTGCGTATGGCAAAGTTCTGTTGCTCGCCCAGTGTAATGAATGACCATTCGACATCGCCCTCAATATCCTCAACCTCTTCGTTGTCCAACAGTGCTACCTCCGGCTTCATGGCAGCGGTGCGCATCACTGGACCCATCACCAATGGCAAATACTGCTCAAATTGCTTGCCCAGGATCTTGCACATGCGAGCCCAGGCCGTAATCAAATACGAAGTCTGCGGATCATCATCAGGCAGATCGCCTTCGGTATGGGTCTTCAGCAGCATATCCATAACCTCGCCAGCATCAGCAATGAACTTGTCCCGGCCCACAGCCAGACCAATTAGACTCACACACTCGATGGTCTTGCCGCGTAGCATGCGCAAATCCTCAGAGTTGGCATTTTGAATGATGAACTTGAGGCATGGCATTAGACGATCGTAGTATGCAACAAACTCATGCTCGCATGTATCCGCCACCGAGGCAATCGTAGTGACAACCTGCTCCAGAACCAACTTGTTGCCCTTCTCGACCAGCTCCTTGAACTTGGAGTTAAGTATGGCCTCCAGTTTGGCCATGATTGCGTCCAGATAACGTGTCAATATATTCTTGGGGCAATCCTCGCTGAAATTGACCAAAGCAGCGCCAGCGTGCGCCTGCACACGCGGATTTGCCTCATCCTCCAGCAACAGCAACAATCCGGGTACCACCTGACAGAGGATTTGGTATTTATAGATTACGTTATAGTAACAGTACAAGATTCTAGTTTCTTACCTGTTCGTGGAATTTCTTTTCAAAGTTGGGCGCAAAGTCCGTTGACATTTGTCCAATGGCATTGCAGGCAGCATAACGGACACGTGGATTGGGATCCCGCAAATAGTTGAGTACACCGGACATGACCTGATCGAGTATGACTTCCATTTGCTTGTGACAGCCCTCGCCAATGGCCGAGATGGCCATAAGAGCGGCAAAGCGATGCTTCCAATCAGTATGGTTAAGCATAGCAGGCAGACTTGACATGACATGTGGTAGAACCATTTTGCCACCCAGTCCACAGGCCAGACGGTCCAGCGAGGATTCGGCAATAACATTGTTATCGCTGTGATCATCTTCATTGATGGTATCGGTAGTTGCCCATTCTGCGTCCTCATCCAGATCGGTCATCATTTGCAGAATAAGTGGAATCAAGGCGACAATGTATTTATCGGCACGCTTGCGCACCATGGCAGCCGCATTCTCGGATAAAGAGACCATGACCTCGAGCACCAGATGACGCCAGCTATCCTCAAAGTCCTGCGAGCTGAATACCTTCATGCACATCTCGAAAATATACTCCAACTGGGGACGCAAGAACTTGGGACAATTCTCGGTCATCTCAATGAGCAACTTGAGCAAACTTTGATCATCCTGGGCTTCAATCGTTTCACCAGTAATGACAAGCATGCGTGGCAACAAATCCCCAAAGTGTTTGTATACAGAAGCCTCCTTCTCTTTGTCGTGATACAAGATGAAAGCGCCAATAGCACGAACTGCCTGAACTCGAACATCAGCGTCGCCAGTGTTTTCCATGCTCTTGGCCAACATCTGTTTGATCAGATCCATGTATTGTGTCTCTTGGTTGCCAAAAATCGATGGCACGCTGGTGAAGATGCGGAGGGCCGACTCCTGCAGCTGTGGTGTTGGTGAATTGGCGCATTGGAAGAGAAACTGCAGTATATCCGGCCATTGATTGTTACCATCCTCATCGATCAGATTGCGTGCCACCTCGGCAATAACTTCGCAAATCTTACGACGCAACTGCGGCGTCACATCCTGCTGCACAGCCATCAAAATCTGCTGCAACAACTGATTCTGCGAGTCAACTGGTAGCTACAAGAAATAATAAACATTTAAACATCCATTAAATAGTTTATAAAACTTCCTATGAATGATATATATTAAAATGTATATACCTCTTTGTAGAACTCCAGGAACTCGGATGTGAATAGACGACGCAGCAAGACGGCGGCCATTTGACGTGCCTCCTCCGATTGTTGACCATTGTGAATGTTACCCAGCAAGTGTGTTACCTTCAATTCCCGCGACAGGTTGTTGTACGTTTCCTGGCAACGATTAAGGGGAATATAAATAAATATAAATATTTTTTAAAACTAATATAAGTATGAAATGTTCATTCGCAGAATTGTTGATATGTAATTGATACTTGCTATATATATATTAATTTCTTAAATAAGATTTGCAAATATCAATTTACTTTTTTCATCTAATTTGCCAAATCATCAGCTGAAGTCTAGCGTGAAAATTAGAACTTAGAATTCAAAAAATTGATATAATACTAATAAAATACTAATTTTTTTCTAGTTATTCCAGTTTTTTTTTTTTTAATTAATTTTATATTTATAGATTCCTAAAGTTTAATATCTTATATAAAGGAATGTATTGTACCAAGTTTGTGTTGCACAGTTTAGTGTAATTCAGAGCCAAAGTGCTGTTAGTTTACTTGACATGAACTATGAACTACATACACAAGTACATGCACATACACAAACACACGCACACAGACTTGCATATGTATTGTAAATAACTGCAGTACAAGGCAGCGCGTGGCGTGGGCGGCGCCAAGGTCAACAGCTGTGGTGCGTGTGACTTTCGTTGCGCTATCTCGAAATACGTTGAATATACACACACATAAATATACTTCTACATATATGTACGTATAGTATAATGATAGAACTGATTGCATTTCAAATCATGCGTCATTATTATTAGCAAAAATTACGTACATATATATTTTTGCAGCTGCGCTTTGTTTCCGTTTTGCACGCGTGTTAGCATTGTGCGTTCATCATTTTTGAAGCGTTGGCAGCTCAAAGAAAAACTAATTATATTATGCATGTACATATGTATATTCAATAGTTCCATATAAATTGTACATAAATCGCGTTTCCGCTTTGTGCGCTTCTTTATACAGCCAGCACACACACACACATTCAAGCGTGGCACACACCCATGCAAACGACATGCGAATGTCGTAGCTAAAAGGAAAGCAAAAACACGTTTTGTGTGAGATTTGAAATAGAATTCATAGCGATGATTCAGGGCGTTTGCATGCTCTTGTTATACAAAATTTTCCTATTAAAATCTGTATACAAAATGATGTTAAATAGATAAATGCGGCTGCTGTTTGCCAAATTTTGTGTTTATATTATATGCAATATTGCGCAGTTGTCCCCTCTTGATATTTGCCAATTTCATGTCCCCCTTCTTTATAGTAGTCAGTTCGTTTGCGAAAAATAAACTTACCTCAGCCTGTTTGCGCACTTCATTGTCCATAGACAATAAGGAATTTAGAAGGTTTTGGAAATGTGCTTGATCTGCAGCCATTGCGATTTGCAGTTTTCACAATATTTAACGCGATTTCGAAAACACACGCTTTTCACTATCTTCACGCGACGAAGCCGCCTAAAAAAAGAGCAGAACAATAGAAGACGAAATGCCGGGTTGCCAAAAATCCCAAATTATTGGTGTGTAGGCTTATGCTGTTATTCAACTAGCTGGGAATACTCTTAAAACCGCAGCGTATGGTAAAGAATATGATAAATATTTTAGTGAATTGAATAAACGAGCAATTCTCGGTATGTACGTGAAAATAATTTTTGTATTATAAGTTAATTAAATAAAAAGTACACTGTGTTGCGTTATGACAATACTGGCAAATAAGCATGCTTGACAAGGGCCAGGCAATGTTGCCATATCGATATAAAAATAAGAGGGAAATCAACATTTCGATAATAATAATCGCTTTCTGAAGAACAGACGCGGCAAAGAAATTATTAATCGGCTTTTACTTAAAAAGCAAATATGTGACATATTTCATGTTATTTATAAAGCTTGTGTTTTTATTTTTCATAAAATTAAATAGAATGTTACTTTGTGTTTGCTTAAATTTAAAATAGTGTAAAATAACAAGAAATTAGTAACAGTTCAGTGTTATGATTGCAGTTGAATACACTGTTAATTAACAGAATCTAATGTTGTTTATTTTAACTTTGCAGTCCGAGTTGTTTATACACAATTGAAACCAAACAACAATAAAGATATATACATATACAGCTAGAACAAAGACCTCAACTGCACGTACAAGAATGAGCACACGAATCTGCGTTTATAAGGATTGCCATAATTTCTACAGTAGACTTGATAACACCGCCTGTAGCGATGTGACATTATTCTCATTTCCAAAGGATCCAAAACGTGCAGAACAATGGCGTTTACTTGGTGAAGTGCATCCGAAAATAAGCGCCAAACAATTATTTATGTGCTCCAAGCATTTTGATAATAAATATCTATCCATAACAAAGAATCGCACAATTCTTTTGGGACAGGCGGTGCCAAATGCTTATGAAAACACGGAGAATCCAATCTTGGATGTGGACGATCTTGAGAACGTTACATTGGCGGCAAAAGCTGAAGATGTAAGACTGAAAACAGAGACGCCTCAAAGTTTTTTTATTGATATGGACGATGATCAGCTAAGCATTGAAAATATGGTCATGATAGAGTCAACTAAAGCGAACGAAAAGGATAATGTAAAACAATGTAAGTTCTTCTTGTCAATAAAGAATTCAAGTAAAACATTTAATTAATTATGCAATTCAACTATTTCCACAGTTGGAGTTAGCATCGTGACGCCTTCTCGCAAGCGCACACACTCGCCAACATCGCCGACAGATTCATTGGTTGACTTTGTGGAGGAAGATGATGAGCAACTGATTGATCCCACAGAAGTGTCTATATTCAAACTGAAAAGCGAAGAATATGTGCAAATGTCCCGACAATATTATTTGCAAGAGAAACGCCAAATGATTAACCAGCTGCGATCTTATAAGCAAATCCTGAGCAATCTTAAAACGCAGTTAATGTCATTGGAGGACATCTGAGTTGATGAGATGACAACTAGTTTACTAAGCTTATATTGTTATAGAATTAATTGCATTTAAAATCAAATTATTATTTTTATTTATTTATATAAATATTGGTTTAATTCATGCATCGCTCAGCTCGCAGACAGCCTCCACATCGCTGTCCACGTCGGGCACATCGCTCAGCTCATCATCATCATCATTATCATCGTTGTCGAGCGGTTCCAGAACTTCCAGGCCAAGTCGCTTGCGCTGCAGCAAGGTTGCCCAGCACAGCTGTGTGTCACACAGAGGACAGACACCTGCAATGGGTATATATTGACCAGGCTGATCGCCTAGCATATAGTTGGCCAGGCATAGCATGTGGCAAGTTAGCCTGCAGGTGGCATTTAGACAGCCAAGACGTGAACGTTCCGGCTGCTCAATGCGCTGCATGCAAAGATGACACTCTGGTGCCCAGACAGATGCTGCCGCCACACGCTGCAAATTGGCATTCTCTAAGCGCAGATGACGTTGTGAGGCTGTTATTGTCACCTTGCCACTAACAATATGCATGTGCAACGGCAATGGAATGTTGAAATCACGCTCATAGTCTGTCTCCAGCCAGCGTACAGTAAGTGGCAATCGATGCCATGGGCCGACGCCCAGCATTCGATTCAATATACGAAAATTGTAATCAAAATGCGACTCTTTGGCCAGTTTGCGTTTCAGTTCTGGAAAGATTTTCAGGCGCGTCGAAAGCGTCGGCTGTTGCCACGCCCACTCAAATTGTAGGGCCGCAATATTATTGGGAAATCCATGCACAATCATGACCATCTGCCAGGGTCCCTTTTTGCTCGTCTTCTTGGCGCCGCCAAAGTCACAGCCACGATTATGTTGTTTAATGCGTCGTTTGGGATTCACCGTAAAGCCCACATAACACTTGCCACGATAGCGCGAATCCAGACTCTGACTGCATAGTAAATAGACGCCATAGAAGTGTCCTTTTTGCTCCAGATCCTCCATAGAGCCTGTAAAGTGTTGTTGTTTTTTTTTTTTTGTTTTGACAATAGAAATAATTAGTTAAAACAAATGCGATTCAATGTCAACATATTAAAGGAAGCGACTGGAGTTGCTGATGGACACGCAGCTTGCGAGAAGCTATGAACTATTTCTATTTCTTGGGATTAACTAAGATCGAATTTTATGCAAAACTTATTGTCATTAGAACTGATTAGCTAAAACAAATGTGTTTGAAAATGTAGATGTGTCCTTGACAGGAGCTTTGAACGATTTCTATAGACAGCATTGTTGTAACTTTCAGATCAAATCACAAATGCAATCATAGTCTAATTGTTGCTCTCATCTGTCTCTTATTTTAGTTTATTAATGCTCTTTTAGCTGATTTTGCTAGTTTAATTCTAATTTGATGGCGCCACTTGTGGCAAGGCCATTGATTTGTTGTTGTTGCTGCTGCTGCTGTTGTTGTTGCGGTTGTTGTTGTTGTTGCTGCTGTTGTTGGGAAACAGTCGACACCTGAGTCAGAGCCTGAGTTGTATCCCGCTGTGCCAATTGCTGCTGTTGTTGTTGCTGCTGCTGCTGTTGTTGTTGCTGCTGTGAGGCGGCTTGCGTTGAGCAGTTGCTATCTCCATTCTGTAGATTCGCCTGTTGTTGCGGATTGGCTGCCTCAGTTCCCGTAACAATGGATGCTTCATTTGGAGCCATAATGCTGCCACCATTGCTTTGTTGTTGCTGCTGCTGTTGCTGTTGTTGCGGTTGTGGATTTTGTTGTTGCTGCTGTTGGGCCGCTGCTGCTGCCGCCGCATTCTCCTGCACCGAATTGATAAGCTTAATGCGCTTCCGAGTATAATGCTGCCACTGGAGTATTGCCTGATCATCAATGAATTTGCAGCATTGATTGTTAACAATCTCGCGTCGAAAGTGCTCATATTGCAGCAGATCGAGAAAGTATAGGCACATGGGATACATCAAATACTTGGCATAATCGGGTTCCTTCCAGTACTGCAGATACTTGAGGTAGTTGATAAATGAGGGATCCTTAAAGTAACCACGCTGAGCCAGAACTGCAGCATATGGAATACACATTAGATTCAGCAAACACTAGCAGCAATGGACGGTTTACTTACAGTTCAGATAATTGGGATTGGAGAGGCACTGTACAAACTCTAATTCAATTTGCCAACGTCGTTTTTGTTGCTCCTCCGATTCGATGGCCGCTAAACAAGTTTCCAAAAAAAAAAAAAAATAAATTAAATACGTTTCTCATCACTTGTACAATTTGTCACTATAATTGCGCTTCTATGTTCAATCTAATACATGTATAAATTAAAATAACAATAATAACAATGAAATGCAATATGTGTTTTGTTGTTGTTGGGTTTACTTACTCTTACCCTTTCCGTACATTTTGGCCATTTTTCTAGCTGTTGTGGAAAGGGTTTCGTTGTTTTTGCGTTTTGTCAGTTTGTTTGTTTGCTAATTTCTTCAGGTGTTGTGCTTGGGTGTGATTTCTCGTGTGCTTCAAAAATTGTACATAACACAAAAATTATAAATTACACATAAAAATGTACACAATTTGTTTGTTTCTATGTATGGGTGTTTTTGTGTGTGTGAGTGCGCGTGTATGAAAGGTGGCTACCCAAAGAAAAAGGATATTAAGAAGCGTAATACGAACACAAACGGAATAGAACGCCACTTAAAACGAAAAATCAAATACGAAACTCGCTCTCGCTCCTTTAATATGTTGGGTGATATACTTGTTTGTAATAAGCAATTTATTTTATAAAAAATTATTGTTATTTTCAGCTACAAACCGTAAGTGTTCATGACCGATTAGGCATCAGCGTGACCGAAACTTGCACGCACAAATATACTGATTATTTTAGCGAGTGATCTAAAAAAATACCGTCTATATACCACACAATTGCAAAAAACACGTGTGTATACACTTTTTTCAAAGTTATCCGTTGGTTGTTTTATTAATATGTTTATTTTCCTAGTATCTGTTTAAATTTGCATTGTTAATGATATCGTTTAATATTCAACGAATTGTCATCGTTTTTATATATCGATTCTTGACGTATTCGAAGAAATTTAAAAACATAACCTCACAAACTGATCGTTAAAAAGGTCACCCAGTTTGAACGCGTCGATCTCACCAACTAGAAAAGCTAGGCACCCCAAATTAGGCATGAAGATACCTGAATGCCCTCATCAGATCGAGATTATGTTAGATTTTCGATACCTCGCCCCCTCTCTCGCAAATCGCATCACAAAATAGAACTTGTAACGCACATGTTCCTGAACGCAGACTCTTCTAACTTAGCAGGTGTTTGAAGAGTACCTTATAGAAGCTATGCAGAAACTTTCACCGAGATCGGCCCACAAATAAGAAAGAAATCCGGTAAAGAAAAGTGAAAAAAACTTCCGTTACTCGTTTTTTCCCGCCTTTTTTCAAAAGTTGCTCTTTTTTCGATTTTCTTGTTCAGTTTGAAGAGCCAATTCGAACAGTAAAATAAAAATATTCTAGACGGGGGCTGGTTTTTTCAAAAAACGCGAAAATATTAAAAAAATTTAACAATTTGAAAAGCGCGCCAACTGTGATAACTGTAAATAATGTAAAGAGCGCGTTTACTCCTCTTATTATTCATTGGCGCTGCTCAAGAGAGCGCTCAGTCTCATTTGCTCTCGCTCATTGAATTTCATCAATTTTGTTTTGCCGCTCATTCGTATTCTGACATTTGAAGCGTACGGACGTCGTGGTCGGTGTCGCGGACGCTTGTTAGTTGTGCTGCGGAAAAATATCGTTATACAAAATAGTTGAAGAAATATATACATATGTATACATAACGTGCATGGAAACGTATATATTTTGAAGAAAATCGAAACCATAATACAGAAATTCAAAAGCAAAACCAACTAAAGCCAATGCGTAGTGAATAGATTCCAAGAAATCACAAGTGCGTGAGCCGACACATGTACATCAATTTATACATACAAATGTATGTAGGTACATGCAGACATACGTCTGCTGTGAGTGAGTGAGTGTGAGTGCAAGTGTGTGCGCGCGCGAGGTGCAAAATAAAATTCACTAGAAGCGGTAAATAAATGAATAAAATTGTATACACAAAGTGAGCAGCGCAAGCAAATGTTGTGAAGTTGCGACGTAAAAAGAAAGCCCGCGAATAAAACAAGAATAAGAAAAAAATAGAATTACGCTTGCATTTTAGGAAAGTGCGTCGTTTTATTTTGAAATCGATACCAAAATAAAAATACACAAATAGTGGGCCTCGTTCTACATACATACATACATACAAACAATAATATACATATGTGCTCATGTATGTAAGTGTTCGTGTGCAAAGTGCAGCATAAACAAACAAAAATGATTA
The DNA here is from genome assembly GCA_018901825.1 of Drosophila funebris. Lineage (NCBI taxonomy): Eukaryota > Metazoa > Arthropoda > Insecta > Diptera > Drosophilidae > Drosophila > Drosophila funebris. The sequence goes on from JAEIFK010000678.1 coordinate 6,381,867, forward strand.
ACAAAAATGCAAAAAAGGTAAATACATTGCATATGCGTACGTATGTGTGTATATATATGTAGTATATGCATGCATGGTTGTATACAAAATACAAGCATACTCGAAAAATTACTACGCAGCAGAAATTTATGCGGTACTCTTGTTGTTGTCCCATATCTATCATATCTTCTGCTTCGTCTTTGTCGCCGCCGACGTCGTCTCGTTTTGTGAATGAGCAGCGCAGCAGCGACGTCTAGTGTGCGTGTATGCGAGCAAAATAGCAAAACAAAAACGTCGTTCCGGCATCTCACACAGTTGTTTGTATACTCTCTATCCCTCTCTATCTCTACGTCGCTCTGTCGATTCTCAGTGTTCATTTGTTATGCTCTTGATGTTCTCTCTGGCTGCCTCTCTCGTTCTCTCGCTCTTGTAGTCAGTTGTGTGCGGGAGTGGGAAGTGTGAATGCAGCAAGAAAAGCAAAAGTGCGAAGGAAGTGCTAAAACCACACTAAAAACAACAACAAGACAATTGCACAGAAACTATGTAGTTGATAGTGGGCGTGGGGTGGAGTGGGTTGGGTTGGATTGGGTTGCTGTGTCTGCTAATTAAAAAGCGTAGCAGTAATTGGTATACCGCTGTGCGCTCTGCTCGCTCATCTAGAGCTCCCACTTGCTGTGCGTTTTTCTATATACATTTTATTGTATTCTTTTCTTATTTTTATATTTGCAATACATATGTATTTGTGTACATATGTACGTATTAAGAAATGCCATAAAATGCCAATGTATTTATTAATCATAATATTATTTTTGACGGCGGCAGCATAAGGAATGTTGCCGAAAGTTTAACATGCGTGTGTTTCACTGTATACGTGCCCGTGTGTGTGTGTGCGTTCGTTTTCTGTGTAATTTATTTATTTTTAAATCGAGTTTGCTTGCATGTGTGTGTGTGTATGTGTGTGTGACAAAAATAAGTTGCCGCAAAAACAAAATTGTTGAAAAACAACAGGGACCGGCCAACTTTTGTGTATTGCAAAACCGGAAATTGTTTATGCGACGTCGGCAGCGACGTCAACGTCAGGCGATCGCTATTTTTTTCATGACGTATGACGGGCCACTAACACACTCATATACAAGGTGGCAACTCATTGGAAATTTTGGCGCATAATTTGGCCACACTAATTAGCAGAACGAAGAACAAGAACAACAGCAAGAGAAACAGCGGCAAAAACAAAAACAACAAATACTTCGACCACATGTCTAAACGGCGCGCGTGTGCAAGCACAACAAGAAAAAAAGAGAGCGAAGCGAGTTGATGACCATGTGTGAATGTGTGTGTGTGTGCTGTCTGTCTGTGTGCGTGCATGTCTGTGTGTTTACTTGTGTTGGTTAAGCGAGACAAACTGGCAGGTGTCATTGACCTTTTTCGCTGTGACGGTAAAAGCACATTTTTTGTATTATTATTGTCGGTGTTATTTGCAGTTTTTGTTGCGTTTGCTGTTGTCTTTTGTTATTGTTGTCGATGTTGTTGTTATTGCTTATGCTACACTGCGACTGCTTGGCCTTGAACTTAGGCGCGTTTTCTAATACATATTCGTAGCTCCAAAGCTCACACACACATACACATGCACACCAGTTTGTTGTTGTGTTTTATTTTTCTTTGTGCTATGCTTTTTGTTGACAGTTCTTTTTTAGAGGCGCGCACAAAACGCACACACCAAAAATGGTATCAATTACGCAATTGGTTGCTTTCGATGCTGTTGCTATTATAGTTGTTATTGTTGTTGGTAAAAGCTTTGCGACTTTCATTGTTTGTTGTTGTTATTATTGCTGCTGACAAATGCGTGCCTTTGTGTGTGTGAAGCAAAGCTTGTTTGTTGTTTTTTTATTTCTATATTATTGAAATTGAGGTCAACCAAGGCATAGTAATAGGGAGGGGGAGGTGCGTGTGGGGGTCACGTCCTCAGAATCATATCATAGCATATTTTTCAAATGACTCAATGTTCTTATTCTCTTTCTCAATCTTAAGAGAGCAAGATGCGGGGTTTGAGTTGAATATGTATGTATAAGCAAACGTGTGCTTGAGTGTGTGTGTGTGTTTGTGTAGATAAGTATAATTAATGTTAGTCATACACCAAATTGTATTTGCATAGTTCGGATACTTGTTTGGGCAACGGTATCAAGAATACTCTTGTTCTCCTTACCAAACCAACGCTATGCCTCATTAAACATACTTTTGCAAATGAATTTAAACAGAATTTTAGAAAGAATGCTTAATGGTAATTTCATAGGACAAGGAGAGGTTGAGACAGGGGCAGAGAAGGCATAGATATCAATCTGATACCCTGTAATTTGATGTGCCAAATATCCTTATACCGCAGCCCGACACTATAAACAAGTGAAATGGTTACAAAGTAGAATAATCTAGAACAGAAGCGCAAGTTTCATTCATGTGTCACCTTCTAATGAAACTATTGTATTATATTAGATTAGCACTTGCTATTACATCATTTAAGAATACTAATAATCTAAATGGAAATTGATTGAATCAGATAAGTCGGATTTTATTGTCAGTTATGAAATTTGCTGTAATCCCGTAATAGTTAATTCGCGAATCAAAGTGTCGACAATAATAAAAAATGATAAGAGATACTTTGATTTAAATTTAGTAAGTATGTACAATTATTGTTGTTGTTATATATATGTGCAAATGTAAGTATTTATACTTATAGTGACACTTGCTAAAAGCAGCAAACGCCTTCCCACTAAAAATGATCACTAGATGTGCGTACCCCGCTCGTCCGTCCTTGCGTCCCGCGTTCCCGCCAACGCCCCCGTTAAGCATCTGAAGAACAACACCACGTCATCGCCCGCCTATCACACCTTGCTCTCTTACACATACACAAACTCTCTTCGCTCTCGTTCGCACTCACGCAGTGACTGTCTATCTTCGCAGTGGAATCCAGTGTTGCCATTTTGTTTTTATTTTTTTTTTTAAATCATATTGTGAAAACTATAAATTGTGATTACGAATGTGTATTGCACATACGCATTTGGTGTTTATGCGTAGGCGGCAACACAGACAAACAGAACTGTGACACATTTGCAGATGTGTGCGTGTTTTGTGATTGTTGTTGTGTGTTTATTTACTTGGACCTTAGACTCTTGATAAGTTCGAAGTCGGAGCGTGTGATGCGAATGAATCACTTGTAAACTATATCGCCAAAACTAATATTAATAAAGAAAACAATAAAAGATTATTATGAAAAACAGAAATAAAAAAATCCAAATATACATATGTATGTATGAATATAATTATGACATATGATGTCTGATTTGCACTTGATAACACTGTTTTCACCTCCATTTGTAATTTATCCTGCGACAAGGTGCCGTTACAATCTAAAAGAAAGCAATAACAATGTCACCACTACAAGTTTATTTTTGTTGTTGATATTCTGTTCTGTACATGTGTTTATGTGTGTGTGTGCGTTTTCGGCATTCTGCTTTGCGCAGTTATTTGTTTTTCTTGTTTTTAAAGATTCCGTTTTGTATTGACGTTCGTTTATATATATGTACATATATATATGTATATATATTTTTTTTTTGAACGTCGCTCATAAAGCAGCCGGTGTGCGTACGTGCGTGTGTGTCTGTTTGTGTTGGTGTAATAAACAACACACGTGGTTGCATTTCTATTATACTCTTCTCGCTCCCTCACACTGACAATCTGCTTATGGCTGCAGTCGGTCAACGCTTTTTCTCTTTGCCTTTCGATAACAGTACGCAGTTTGCATGTGTGTGAGTGAGAATATGTGTATGGCGCTTGGAGCATTTAGTACGAAGAGCAGTGCTGCTGCTGGGTGGGCGGCTATTTAACGGTGGCGCTGGCGTTTGCTGCTATTTATAGGCATTTTTATAAACATTAACAGATAAACCCAATGCCCGCTCATTATTATTTTTGTTCTTTAGTGTACATATATCTGTGTGTTAGTGTGTGTGTAGCATGCGTGGGTATTTTGACGTTGCATATCTATTTGCTTGAAACTGTTGGATTTGCTGACGGCATTGACGCGCTCCCGCATTAAATTGTTGTTAGTTAATAAGTCTGTTTTTTTTTTCTAATTTCAAATTTGTTTAGCTTTCTAATCGCTGCCTCTTGGCCAATGCTTACGCTTGTAGAACGACCTTTGAGTGACCTAATTTGGATTCTAAATATTGTTTTGAATTGCTTTTGTAGAAATTTGTATGATAAATTTAGATCTATATAAATCGTATTTGATTGTTATCGATATGCCATAAATTAATTAATTAGTATTAGTATACATTAAATGTATTATAGGTATTGTTTTTATCGATAATACTGAGCTTACTATCGATAAGCATAAACAAGGCCACTAATCATTCTAAAATGTTTTTTATGATCAGTTCTAAATACCATAAATCAAAGATTTTATCTGAATATGGGGCTTATCGATAGGCCATTCATTACTTGTTTGTATAGGTCACATAGCATATGGAATGCAGTTGGACTTTGTTGCATTATTTGCAACTCAATATAGAATTCCCTTAACCTCCAACGCCCCCGCACTCTCGTACTAGCTATCTCACTCACTCTCTTTGTCTGTGGCAAAGTAGTTCGCAGTGTTTGCATTCTTCTTGCCCTCATAAAAAACAACAAAAACAAAGTATAAAAAAACACGACGCGCCGCACATTTTTCTGGGCTGCCACTTTACTTTAACTTCAACGCTTGTCGTTGTAAGTTAATGTGGTTATTGTTGTTGTTGTCATCTTCATTGAAATGGAAAAAGCCGGCATAATGTGTGTGTGTGTATATACAGATGTACATACATATAAGTATATGCATTGACAAAGCTTCAGCTTTTTCTTGTGCTGGCGTTCTCAATGGTCTTGAGACTCTATCGATACTTTATTTTATATAGATTATCGATATCGACGTGTAATTTTTTAATAATAATACAACAAATCATTGCCAGTTCAAGAATATTTGATATAAATAGTTTATGGTATAGAAATCTTAAGAAAACTTAAAGCTATCGGTAGTGTTAACGATTGTATGACATCATTACGTACACATCATCAAATCAAATACAGGGTATTAGCGGTTTCACATTTTATAAGTTTCACATTTTTCTTGTGCTGCTGTTCTCAATCAGCTTAAGACTCTATCGATACTCCACTTTCGATAGCTTATCGAATATCTTCTCTTGATTGTTTCAAGTCTTCTAGTGCATAATTTAAGTCTCGTCCTGTGCACTGCTTTATCTATCATGTAAGACAATATATTCAAGAGCTAAATGTATGCATAAGTGCGCGTATATTCAGATAGTATATGTACATGTATGTATGCATGTTGACGGACTCGCAATAATAATAATAATAATAATAACAACGAGAAAGGCATTTTTATGATTTTATTTTAACTGTACTCGTAAATTTAGCGATTAGTGGACGTCGGCCCCGTCGCCGACGTCTTTGTCTTCGCTGTCTTGTTGTTGTCTTTACTTCTTGGCTTGGTTTTGTTTCCTCTCTTTCTCCTCTCTCATCTTCTCTGTTTTCGTTTTGCGTGCTTCACGCGCCAGCCGCGGCACTCTATATTTTTTGCGGCTGCTCCTTTTAGCCGCCGTCGTCGCTCCAAACCCTCCCAAAACAATGAGACGTTGGCACTCAGCAGACAAACAGACAGACAGTTAGCCGGAGAGCAACGAAGCGGTCAGAAAAGCTTTAGTTGTGCTGCTGCTGTGTCTCTCTCGCGCTCATTCTCTTTTTCTCTCGCTATGTTTACATATGTGTGTGCATGTGTGTATGTAACTGACTGTCGTCTGTCGCTTTGTTTGGATTTTGCAATATTGTTGCACACGAAGTTTATTTTTAGCCACAATTCCATGCTGTTCCCAACGGCGTGGCAACGTTGACATCGCGAGTGCAGTTTGTTGTTGTTGTTTTTGGGCTGTTGCTTCCTTCCTTTTGTTTTATTTGCGTGCTTTTTGTTTGTTTCGTGAGGTAATTAATTTTCGCCTTGTTTTTTGGCGCTCTCCTTTCTCTCTCCCTGTCTGGTTGTGTGCAAAATATATGTTTTGATTAGCGTGCATAGGCGATGGCTTTAACTTTTTAATGGCTTTTTAATTAGGCGGCTTTTCTTTTGATGATTGTCTAGATTCTAGACCCTCCCATGCTTCAGTTCCCAATGCCCATCTCTGTGTACCACCTCATGCTCCTCATTAGGCATTTTGCAATGGTCTGCTACATTTTGATGCCAGTCCACAGTCAGGCGCCGAACTTTATAATACTACTACAAACATTTTTACAACTTTACAACCGCATTCGTAATTTTTATTACAACCACCACCATCAGCACTACCAATAACAACAGTGGAAGCAGCAGCACCACCACTAAACAATCATCACTTGCATAGCGCATGTATCGTTTATCCTTCCTCTCCTTACTCATTTTTCTGCTTTAGGCCTTTTTACTACTACGCGCGCCACTCGCTAGTATTTTTTGGTAGTCACTGTACCACATTTATACAACAGAGCGGCCCAGACAGGGGCCAACGACACCATTTTGCCCTCTCGCTCTCTTTCTCTCTCTTTTCCTTACTCACACACAGATGTACACATACATTTACATGCATATCAGAGGACAGGCGTGCGCCTTCTTCATTCATAAGCATTGCGCTTTTTGCAGTCGACGTAGACATTGGCGTCGTTCACTGCAAAATTTGGCGGCTTGCATGTGAAACATTTTTATTTGTGTGTATGTGTAAGTGTGTACGTTTAGCTGCTGCCTTTTTTTTTACTACTGTCGCTGTTTTTGTTGTTGCTTTTGTTATTGTTTTGCTGTTGCATGCATTGCTTCCGCCCTTATCAGACAACATTCACACAGACGCACACACACCGACAGAGTCGAGTTTTTGAGCACATGCGCGTTGTCTCATTTTCGCTCTCCGACCTGTGAGCGAGAGAGCGCTCTCTTTCAGCCGCCGCCTAACTGTTGTTCCATGTTTTGTTGTCGTCCTTTCGTCTGCATGTTTTTATACGCATTGCGTTTTACACGTCTATCCTGAAAACGCAGACGCCGACACTGCGTCTCTGTTTCTCTCTCTCCATTCGTTCTTCATCTCTCTCTATCTTACTATCTCTTTAAGTAGTGTATGTATGTGTGCATTCTTGTCTCTCGCTCACACTTGCCGTATTTTGTTATTAGATTTTACTTTGTTTTCATACTCATTCGCCTGCCGTTTCACACATTACGTTTCGCGTCATTTTTCGGGGTCAACGTCATCTCGAGGGTTGCTGCTGCTTCGGCTTCTGCTATTGCTTCTGCCGCCGTCAATCGTCGCAGTTGTTTGCGTTTGTTGTTGTTTTTGTTTTGTGCATGTCTCGTATTTTTGCGGCGTCTGACTGCTACTACGTTTATGCGCTCAGCGTTATCATGATATCGACTCGCAATGCATTTTAAAACGTAAGCACGGACTATTTTCCACTTGCTACTCGCTTTGGGAACCTAATAGTTATTCCCTATATACCGCAATATACCAATCGTATAAACGTAATATGTTTATTTACATTTTGCTGCTGCGGCGCATTTTTATTGCTGTCGCGACGCAACGCGAACGCCTCCCCGGTTCGATGCGCCTGTCTGTCTGTGTGTCCGACTGTCTATCGTCTGTCTGTGTCCACGTTATGTTTATTTGTTGTCTTGACCAAAATAAATTTTAGACAAACTGCGAATTGCAAGCAAAATAAAACTGGTATTTTAAGACATTGCTCGCCGTCTGGGCCAATTAAAAGTCGAAAACACCAACAGTATCAACTTATTTATTTGTTAAACTTCAGCAGTTTCCTTCTCGGTCTTGTTGTTGTTTTTATTCTATTTGTAATATCCCCTCCCCATATTTTTTTTTATTTGATTGCGCTTCGCGTGCCGCTCACAACACCCCACGTGACTTTTGCATAAATGTTTTCTTGCTCTTCTTCTTATTCGCTTTTTTTGTTTGAGGCGTTGTTGTGTCTGGTCTTGTTTATGGCAGTTTTGTGGTGTCGGTGGAGGCGTGTCAGCAGCAACAGCAACAGTGCTACTCCAAATTTTGTCTGCTTTTCTTTGCACTAAAGGCGTGGCCTTTAAGTACCAAAACAACATTTTATTGTTTTGGTTTTGTTCTTTAAAAGTTCAAAAAAAAAAAGAAAAGAAATAATAAATATAAAAAAAAATTTTGCGGCTTTTTCTTGTGTTGTAATTTGCCTGTTTACGTTTATGCATACTTTATTTCGATTCATTATGGTTTCCCTTTCTCCTACGAGGGAAACTAAAATTTGATTAATTAAACCAATTTGTCAGTTGAGCGCTATCTGATGTTTTATTTATTTATTAATAAAATGCATTGATAAATTAATAAGAAATAAAAAAAACATAGTTGTTAAGTATTATAGTTAAACGTTTCTTAACACATATTATTAATTATGTTTATATTTTATTTGCAGCTCTTTAACGTGCATGATTGAAGTCATTTATAACATGTCCTGAGAAGTATGAGAGGAAAAAAAGTTACTGACAACACAAGTAAGGAGAAGAAGTGAATGTGTGTGAGGGAGAGAGAGAGAGACAGAGAGCAGCAATCAATAAATCAAGAAATAATGATAACCTAAATAAACAAATTTACTAGTCAAATAGTTTGGAGAAACGAGAGAGAGAGAGAGAGATCGGATCAGAGATCGGAACGAAACGAAACGAAACGAAAAGAAACGAAGATTGAAACGGTGACGAGACGAATTGGCAAACGGGTCGTTGTGTCGAGTGCATTTTGTGAGTTCCTGTAAGCCTTTCTCTCTTTCTTCTTAGTTGTCATTGCCCTTTGAGCAACTCTTTCTCTTTTATGCATCTTAAGCGTCTTACCGATTTTTAACAATTGACACTTTGTTGTTATCTACGCTTTCGCCACAAGATCTGCGACTTGGACAGTGCGTGAGAGAAAGAGAGAGAGATAGAGAGAAAGAATTAAAAGAAAGTGCAACCAAATTGAGCAGAAGAATCAGAGGAAGCAGAGCCAAAAAATATATCGAAACGTGTTTTAATTTTATAACAATAAATAAGATAAATTACTAAACTGACGCTCTCGCTCTCGCATGTGTATACAACAACAACTCAACATAATCAACATCATCATCGAAGACAACAACAGGAACAACAACATCAGCAATCACAACAACAACACCTCATAGGTAAGTTGCTTGCATACCACATTCCACTCTCTTTTCTCACTTCTTGTGTGCTCTAAATTTGTGTGACATTCCATTACTTTTTTTTTTTATTATTATTATTATTTATTTTGTACATGAGATATTTTTTTATTAAAGAATTCTCTCAACATATAAATATTTATTCTTCAAACTGAATTTGAAAAATCACTGAGAATTCTTCGTTAAAATCTTGTAAATGGAATCTTTCGAGCTGAGTACAGGGTATAGCTGCAGTCGTCTTGGTATTGATGCTAATGAGACAGTCGTATGGAATTTTTCTGTAGATTGACAATGTGCGACGTGTGAACATGGAAGTTTAAATAGCGTTGGCGTAGGAGATGGAAATGGAAGCGGTTGGGGGGCGACTAGGAGTGGGAGAATATGTTTCCGTTTGTTCCTCAATAATTTACAGTATATTTTTTTTTCTTTAGTGGTATTTCCGAATGGCCCAGTTTCCCAAGCGCTCCACGCTATAATAAATATTGAGAAAATTCCGGAAAATGGGAAAGCGCCTGGGCTAAATAATGTGTAACAAATGGCGCGTCTGTCGCAACAACAACTGCAACTGCAATAATAATAACTTGGCAACGACGACTACTCTGCTCTATTCATGCTCCTCACCTCCTCTACTTTGCTCTGCTCTCCTCCTCTTTTTTTCCTCTTCCAGCAGCAGCGACAGCAAAACTTTCCAGAGTATTACCCCACCCTGTTACAACCTCCCTCCCCCCCACGCTCAGCATACTTCAGAAGACTGACGTGCGGGGACAGATTGGTAGTTGCTGGGGGAGGGGGGAAGTGGGGAAGCGACTGCTTCAGTCACTCAATTGCATACTCACCGTCTGGGTATTTTTTCTTGGTGTGTGTAGCGTGTGTGTGTGTGTGTGTGTGTGAGAGTGTGAGTGTGAGCATGTCGTGGATGGAGGCACACTTGAGACGTCTGTTGGCATGCGGCTTGTGGCATGTGGCATGCTATGCGATTTGTGGCACTGCCATTGCACATTTAGATAACGTACGTTGCCAACACTGTTGTTGCCCTCACTTGAGGCCAGAGTTGCCATTATTGCCCGGAAATGCCTGCTAATGCAACTAAAATTGCTCAAATGTATTTTGTAGACTCTCGATTAGTTCAGCATTAAAGAATCAGAGCACTCTAAACGTTCCATAAGCAGCACAGGTTTATTCAGATTCTTCTTAAAACGTATATGTAAATATTTTTGTATTTATCGTAACGTATATATAGTCTATATATTTCTGTTATAGTATATATAAAGTTGTATATAGTTGCTGAAGCAATAATTGTTTCTAGAGATCATTTAATGGTCCAAGCTTCTCACTTTCTAACCCAATTATTCACTTTTGTTCTTATTTGTCTCTTAACGGCTGACAGTTATTTATTCAAGTCTTAGCTTAATTATATCGTAATGCCCATATCGTAAATTCTTCTCACAACATTTTCAGCTAGTACTTGTAAGTTAAGCGAGTTAAGTTGCAGCACGTGTTGGCTGTCAGTCAGAGAGGTTGTCGTTGTGATTGAGAGATGGAGGCAAACGACGAGGTCTCAATGTCTTCTCTTGTCTCATTCAATGCATGCGCGTTTCTTGAAACGCCCGTGGGCGTGTTTCGGTTGCATTGTTGTTGTTGCTTCTGCTGTTGTTGTTGTTGTTAGCGTTAGCACATGCCGCAGACGCGCTCATTCTGTCAGTTGCTCAATTAGACGCACTTCCGTTGCATAGACATTGCCGCAAATAACCCCGACCCCTCCCGCCACACTCACATTCCCCACAATATTTTTTATTTTTTTCGTATTCCATAGCATTTTGTTGCAACTGCCACCGATGTTGCTGCTGCCTCTCCAAATGCGCATGTTTCCTATATTTATTTCCGTTTTGTGCGTGTGATTGATGGCTGACTGCTGTTGCAGTCGCCGTCGTCGTCGAAGTCGCTGCTGTCGTTGCTGCTGACTGCGACTGTCGCTTTTTATGCTTGTAAAGCAATGATGTAACAAACGAAAAAGAAATAATGTAACGATTAACACAATTCATAATAATAAAATAAAAACCAAACTGCGGGTCTGTTTGATTGGTTTGTTGTAGGGGCAGATAGAAAATGGGGAAAAGGGACCTCGAACCGCCACGAATGATTAATTACGGCTTTGTACGCATACAAATATAGGTGTATACACACATACGCACACATGTACATATACTTACATACATTTACACGCAACTCCCTTAGTTATGTCGCCCTCTCTTGCGTTTGCTTTATGAGCTCAAGCTCAATACCGTAGACAGTTAACATGCCGTAAAATTTTTCAGCTCTCACTCTTTTGGTGTGTGACGGCTGTGCGACCATAAACAACAACATAGAGGAGCGTAGCACAACGGCAACAGACCTTCGTTAACTACAGTGGTTGTTGTTGTTATTCTTGTTGTTGCTGTTGCTGCCATTGCCTTTGTTGGTGCTGTCTCAGCAGTCAAGAATGCAAAGATTAAGCAGCAGCAGTCTGCAGTCTCGGCCCTTGCTCTCTGTCTGCTCTGTTGTGGATGCTGTGGATGCTGTCTGTTGTCTGCTGTGTAATGTAAAAAGCACGTTTTAAGTTATGTGAACGGCGTGTGAATGAGTCGTCGTCGAGTCTTGCTGTTGTTGGACAAGAAGAGCGATGCAGAGGGAGAGCGTGTCACAGAGAGTCAAGCCAGACTTGCTTGGCTTTGTGCTGACAAGCAAGAGAGTGGGATGGGGAGAGAGAGAGAGATCAGACAGTGAGAGTTATGTTAGTAATGTTGCTGTTGTTGTAATGCGGCTGCATATGACATGCTATGAATTGCTGTGCAAATAATGAAAAAAAAATAAGCTTTCAATAGAGTGGGCGAACCATTACAGAGAGTGAGAGAGATGTGGAGGAACTGCCTTTTGAAGAGAGATTTCCACTTTGGGCTGTATTCAAAACGCAGATGAAGAAAGAAATTAATGTGATTAACTTTGCACTGAAATGCTCTCAGCCTTTGCATAAAAAAAGAGAAATGTAAGTAACTAGCTGCAATTCAGGAAGTTTGTAGAACTTTTCAGGTTCTATGACATAATTTGTATTTATTATTTTTGTTGCTCATTGCTAAACACAAAAATTCATTAGGCGATGACTTTTCGTCTAGTCATAAATTAGATTTCATGACTAGGTGCAGTGGCTGCTGGCCGTAAATTACATACATATGTATGTATTTATTGACTCCCTTTTCTCCACATAAACACATAAGTACATACATGCATGTATGTAGACACACTATGCTGACCTCACTCGGGCTTGTTATTCGGTACTCGATACTGGATACTCGATACACAATACACAATTCACTATACTTGTACTCGTTTGAGTATTTCCGCATTCCAAACGAGGCGCATGCGCAGCCTCAGTTGAAGGCAAGGGTAAGAATCTCGACCCACACACACACTCACACACACACACACATATACACTCGTGGCGCCCATTAAAACGTCATAGTTTTTGCCACGTTAAGCTGAGGCGACAACAATGCAGCTGCCATTTTAGCAGCTGGAGCTATAATAGTTTTTTAATTGCTCATAAAAGTCTACATAGCTTCCCAAAGTGCGCTCGGTCGAGCCACAAAACTGACATCCATAGATGGCAATGTCGATGTTGATGTTGATGTTGATGTCGATGTCGATGTCGAATGTCGATGTTGGGGCCTCACTCATTAATCATTTGGAGTGACTCGAGATGCTAAAAATGCCACATCAAGTAAACCGTTAAGCATATGCAACAAGAGCAACAGCGACTTAAGATATGCGCATTTTCAGTGTGAAATCTCGATAAACCCCTTAAATCGTCCAGTGCAAGCGAGACGGATATATTAAGAAACCCCATAGCAAGCAATCGACCGATCTTGGTATTGACATTGACAATGTCGCCCCAGTCTTTTGCAATGGGTGAAATATATACATGTCGTTTCTTTTTATTTTTTTTTATTTTCCTTTCTCAACAGTTTTCAGATAAAAAAAAAAAAAAAATAAAAAAATTAAATAAAATAAAACTAGTTTCCAGTGCGACAACTGTGAAGCACATAAAATACTGGGATAGCTTGGAATTCAGGTGATCTCAATTGAAGAATTGACAGCTTTGCCAGCTTTAATGGGCTTTCCTATAGTGAATAAGATAATATATGACTGGAAGAATGAGAAATGGAGAATCTAATACATAATAATATAAATCTTTCACTTATCTATCAGAATATAATAGTAATAATAGATCGTTGTCATTCTACATGCTGCATATGCATATTCTTCCAATTGAATAATGGTTAATATATTGATAATATAATATATAATAGTAATATGATATATGATATAAATACAGATCGTATAAGATGTTCGGTCTCTCTGCCATTACATTGATCTATCTCGAATGATCTATCTTTATTACCTTTTAATCGCTGCTCTATTACTCGTCGCTTTCTTGACTCGCTGGACAGTCTAACTCGTTGTTAGTCTGCTCGTTGCGTTGATTGAACAATCTAACCGTTTTATGCAGTACAACAACTGACCTAATGACTATAGTTGAGATCTCTGGATGATTATATGATAATGTGCATAATGATGGGCACTGTTGTTGCTGATGTTTTTGTTTTTGTTGTCGTTATTATTGTTGTCAGTGCCTACCCCCACCTGCTGATAGGAATATGCATAAGAGTCAGATTGGAATGCTGTTTATTGCATTTTTCAGTTAAATGTCGCCATCGTAGCCATCGCTGTCGTCGTCACCCATTGAAAACGATGCATAATGATTGTACGAGTCTCTAATTCTATGATAGTGCAATAGTATGTGGTGTGCGTGTGTGCAAGTGTGTGTCTATCGGCTTGGCATTTCGAAAGTTAGTTGGCTAGTGCTTGTTTTTTTTTTTTTTTTTTTTTATAGCCCCTCCATCTCAATCTGCCCCAGCTTTGAGTCATTGTGCTCATTTTTGGATTTGATATTGCAATTTTTGCATCATGCATCCGGGAGGGATGTCCATGGCGATGTAGAGATATTGATGATGATGAAGTCGACTGGAATGCGTTATTATGACAGCATGATTAATGCTCTCGATATTTATTTATTTTTTTTGACTATAAATTACTATGTTAACTTTGTGGGTTTATGGTTTATGGAAGCACTTCTACTAAATTGCATTAAACGATTGTCTATCTCTTAAAGTACAGTTGTACTATTTACAAATATATAAGCTTGGTAAATACTTGTAAATAATACTTGTAATGAGGTTCCCTTAATTTAATTTGAAATTCAATTAAAAGAAAGACAGTTAGTTGTGGTTTTGGTATTTCTTTTCTACGTAAAGTATCTCAAAAGCAACTTAAGAATAATATTTAGTTACCTTAAACATATTCTAAAATAAGATTTAACTATTTGTCTAATAAAGTGTTATATTTTATAACGACAAGATAGTTTATATACAGAATGCAAAGTCATCGCATTTCGTATACCAGACTCGTGTCTTCCATCGACTCCAGTCGACATCGGACTTGAGCATCTGTCATGAGCAGCGTCTAATCACTGAAATTGCAAATGCAACGTGCCCCAAATGGGCCATAACCAAAGGAAAAAAAAATACCACATACACACATGCACACACTCATAGATACACACAGATAGATAGCAACGAATACAATTACAAATTGAAATGCACAACAGATGATGATGATGATGACGACGTCGACTTCGACGGACACTTCGACGTAGACGCGCTGCCCCAACCCCCCACCCTCCTCCCCATCTCACACATCCACCACCAAGTAGATGCACATTCTGAACGGAATGTCAATTCGCTTTATCCGACGTCGTTTTTCGGGAATTGTAACCAACAATTTGTTCGAGGATCGACAGGGCAGAGAGGGGTGTCAGAACGTCACACTCATGTGCTTTTGATGACGACCCGAGGTGTTGCCAGCATTCATCCTGCCACCCGGCCGACTGTCTGTCTGGCAATCTTTGTCGACATCGTTGTTGCTCTAAATACCCTCGCCTTAGATGAGATTAAAACATGGGAGTATTAACACATTGAAAAACGGAGAAATAACATATATATAAAATATTATAAATTAATTATTTGATTGTTTTTCCATTGATTTATTTATTTATATATTAGATAGATACTAGATTAAACTGATTAATATAAATATTAATATAAATATATACAAAACTTGAGATTGAAAACTTCTGTTGCAAGTCCAAAATAAATCAATAATTAAATATTGCAATTAATAAAATGACACATTACAATATAGATATGATTATCTATGCTAAATCAATTAATAATAATTATTAAATATTAAAATGACAAGAATCTAATAGTTTGTACAATTTATTATATTATAGCATATTTTTTTATTTAATTTTAGGTTTTTTACTTGTTAATACATATATAAATAATATTAAATGATTTATAATTTGTATTACTGATTTGTTTTTTTTTTTTTTTAATTATTATTATTCTTTCTTTCTATTTTTTAATTTTTATTTTTGATTTTATTTATTTATTTAATTAATATAAGTAGAGTGTAAACTCAAATTTTATTATTATATAATAGGGTATATTATATTCGAACATTTCTTGCATTGACTGTTCTTTGTTATTTTTTATTTTTATTGTTTTTGTGCAAGATTTTTGCTCTTAGCCGGCGCGTGAGTGGGTGGCTCAGACTGGGGCTGCCATGCCCCAACAGCTGTGCCAACTATCCCGCATATCCATTGCCTAACCCCCCACCACCCTCTTAAAAGCGCCTACCGACTGTTGCTGTGGCCAAGAGAATGTAGCTAGAAAAATGTTTTTAATTACAATCATTGGAATGAAATTGATCGTGAGATGCAACACGAAAATCAAATTAAGAAAACGTATGCAACCGTTCCCTTGCCACAAATGCTCCCTCTTCGCAACATTGAGGGTGCGTGAGTCGGATGGTTTGTCAAGGGGGGGGGGGGGTGGCTATCGAGCTGAATCTCGTGCTATTTATTTTATGAACAATATATATACTATATATGTATAGTATATAGTATAAATGCGCATGTGTGTAAAATAGAAATGCTTCGTTGCTATTTTGAATGCAAAGCTCAAAGAATGCATTTTATAAATAAGTTAAAAGTGGAAATTTAATTTAGTTGCCAGGTGATGCGAGGCAGGGGTGCGTTACATTTCGTATAGCGGAGGAGAATATGGAGGGAGGATGGGTGGGAGGGAAAGGAACGGATCGGATCGGATCGGATCAGATCAAGGGGGTTGCTTGGCTACAGAGCGAGGCAAAGAGACACACTTAACGGGGACATGAGAGTTCATTTACCGTTTGTGCACCATAATATAAGATCGATTCTAGATGCACTCGAGTTTAGAAAGTGAAAACACCTCCTTAAGCAAGGCAATCAGATATTATAGATCATTTGCTATACTATAATTTGCGGAGGATCAGAGATAGTATTCAAGAAATATATTACAATATTTTAATATGTTTATTTATACACATTATTTATTGTTTTTAAATTTCTGCTTTATTTTATATAAAATTATCAATAAAAAAAAAAAAAAATATATATTTTTTATACTTAAAAGATTTCAATAATTATCTTTTTATATATGGAATTTATTTTAGAAAAATTAAATATATCCTCACATACATTATGCAATATCCCTTTACTATATAGAATATGAAGCTTAAACTTGGCTTATCCAATAATCTGTTAGAAATGATCGATAATTGAATTCTTTATCTGGTTAGCCTGGGAGAGATATTAGCTCAACAAGGTCCTAATTCCTTTTTTGTTGTTATTAATTAAAAAAAAAACTCTATTGATTGACAGACCCTTAAGGCAACGTATGCTCTTAGCCCTCCCTCTATTGGATTTACATATGCATATGCAAAATGGTGGACATCAGTGAGCTGATGTTGTTGAACTGTTTTAAATATTATGAGCAACCCGCTTAAGTTGTGTGATAGGAGTGGTGCAACCCTTTGCCGCTGTCACAACCCCCCTTCGAAATAACTCAAACTAGACGACGACAACGATCTTGACGATCTTGTGATCTGGCATTACAAAGGAAACGTTTCTTTATTTATTTTCCTTTTGCCTTTTTCTATGTTTTTATTTTATGTTTTTTTTTTTTTTTTTTTTTTTTTTGCTGTGTTGTTTACGTTTTACTTATGTAGATTTATTTTTGCTTTGCAACTTAAACGCACAGACATTTAAATTTAGACGGCGATCATCTAATGGCCTCGCCAGGCTCTTGTTGTTGCTGTCGTCTGTGTCACCCAACTGTCTCGCCAAACGGTATTGTTCTTGCTGTTTTTGTTGTTGCGGCTCTTCATGTGACATAAAATGTGTGATCGATGTAAATCTTGCGTCTCAGCTGTCGCCAGCAGCGGCGTTGATGTCGATGTCGCTGTCGCTGTCGACGCCGACGTCGTAGTCTCACAATGTCTGCTGATCTTCTTATTTTATTTTTATACCACGTTCGTCGTGCGGCCCAACAATAAACACAACGAAAGCCAAAGCGAACAATTTGATGTGGTGAATAAGGGAGAGAGGGTGGTGAATTGAACTGGGGCTGCTAGAGACAATGGCGTCATCATGTTGTATGCACTCTTTAAGCTGATTTGTAGCAACAACTGTAAATCTGGGACTTGGACACGCGCTGCATGAGAGTAGGCTTAAGGTTGTTGTAGTGGTTGATTATCATTGTCATTGTTGTTGTGCGTGCCGCATCATTTGCCTTGCAGCTTTAAATTATTACCGATAGCTCGATAGACAGCAATCGAGAGCGAGAGAGTGAAATATATAGTGGAGTACAGAGAGTGGTTTTCTTACAACACTCCATCACATTCATTAGTTTCCCTGCTGCTGATTATAGTGTATACAAATTCGACTTAATTGTTGCTATTTAATTTTTCTGTCTTCTTCGACATTTGATGTCGTCGTTGTTATTGCTCGTGCTCGTTTTGTTTCTATTTTTATTGCTGTTGGCCTGCTATACTACATATTCCCTATATGTGTGTGTATGTGTTTATTTGTTGTTGCTGTAACGCGTATTACGTATTGTAAAAATAAACGCCATCTTATTCTTGCTGTTATTGTTGTTTTTCTCAGTCACCCGTTTGTTGTCTAATTTATTTCTATTTCTACGTCTCGGCGTTGGCAGATTGAAAAACAAATTACCATAAATGTCATTTTGTAATTGTAATGCACTAATTGTAATACAAATATTTTTGTAACACAAGAGCACACAATAAAGAGCGGAGCATCAAATATCTCTGTACGTTTGTATGTGTATTTATGTATTTGTGTGAGAGGCGACGGGAGTATCGCGCAAAGTAATCAAGCACAACAAAATCCACAATTGAGTCAAAGCCGCGCTCACATAGCTGAGCATCTGGAGAGTAACAAAAGCTCATCTCGCAGTGGTAACTTCACACACACAGGCACGTACATACTCATGCGCTATTCATGTTGTTGTTATTGCAGCTTGGCTTCGTAATTCATCTCGCTCACACATATTGAGTACTCTCAAACTCTCTATGCGACTCTTTTCACATTGGTGTTCCTTTGCCCCTGTGTGTATCTGGAGTTTTATGGAAGATCGACAATCGCAGGAGACTGTGAAAAATCAGAACTATAATTAAGCACTTTATATGTAACATAAAAATCCCACCTAATATTAGTAGAGTTTTTAAATTTACTCAATTAATTTTAATTTTTTGTTAATTCAAATATTCGACCATTAAATTTAAATGTGCGTGTTTAGCTTACGGTTTTGCACCTTCCTCTCTCACGCTCTCAGTTATTTTTTAAGCTCTCTCTAGGACGAGGGCGCACCTCTTTGAGTACAACGACTGCGGCTTCAAATGTGTTGTTGTTCTTTATGTTCATTCAACTTGCGTCTGTCTGTCTGCCCAGTTTATTTTTTTTTTATTTGTTTTATTTTTTTGAATGTGTGTGTGTGTGTGCGTGACTGAATCTAGAATTGAGAGAAAAAGAAACTGTGAGCGGCGACTGCGACAGAGACAGCAGCTTTCAAGCTGTTGTTGTTATTGCTGCTCTTATTTTTTTGTTCTTGTCTTGGAGAGGAAAAAAAACAATATTGTGTCTTGTTTATTGCTTTATTTGCGGCGTTTTGGCTCTTGATTAGGTTCTTTTGTGCCTCGCACTTTGCTTTGTTGTTCTTGTTGTTTCTATTGTTGTTGTTGTTTCTGTTGTTGTTGTTGTTGTTATTGCTGCTGCTGGCGCTGGCTTGTGTGTTCATACATGTGAGTGTGCATGCTGTATGTGTGTAGCATTAGAGCGGACAAGGCAAATGTGAAAACAATTTAAGCGGAACTTAATAGCTTAACAACTATTTTAACTTTGCACAGCGACGACGACGACGAGGAGAATGAGATCGTTGTTGTTATTGTTGTTGCTCCCGCTGCTGTTGTTATGTATTTTTCCGCCGTTTGTAAAATTGTATTGCGTTTTATTTTATGCTCGGTGCCGCGTCTCTTGTTGCTGCCGCTAATATAACGCTCTGTTTGTTGTTGTTTTTGTTGCTATTATTATTGTTATTGTAATTTTTTGCCATTGCACTTGTTGTTGTTCTTGCTGTTATTGGCCTTTGTGCATTTGCTTCACGTTGCTCCCCGCTCAGACAATTGCGTTTTGCGGTGCGCCTCTTTGGCGCCTCTCAAGTGGCGCTTACACAAAACGAGAACAACAAATAATACACACAGACATAAGCCTATGTGTTTTGTATATTTCCGTTACGCTGTCGAAATCAAATCAAATTAATTCATTAAAGCAAATTTAATGTTTAATAAATCATAACAAGAAAATAAATGAAGCAACTTTTTGTTCACTTTGTGTGGGCCCATACGTTTACCACCCCATAGCGCCCCCAATCCCAATCCTCATCTGTCTGGCGCCTGCTTTATGAACGGTTCAACAGCAAATGTCAAGTTTGACAAGTGAGACGACTAGAAAGCTCTCTGGGGTCCAGCGGAGAGACGTTGCTGCTAGAGTATAAACTTCTACATATACACGTATTTAAATATGTATGTATGCATGGCTTCGCTGATAAGCACGCTTTTGTGCTATTGATATATGTATATACATACATACATAAAAACACTCTAGAGCTCCAATGACACTTGCTGAAAATTATTCTTAAAAAAAATATATGTATAAATATATTCTTACATCGAACTCTAGAGCTGCTTATCGATTGCTTCAACATACATCATAGCTTACATTTTCATTTATGAAGATTCCTAGACATTTCTTTGCAGGATATTCATTCGTTAAATATTCTTATTTGATTTGTTGAGCGGAATCAATTTTTGCTTTCGATTAGTTTATATATTAATGTTTGTATGTCATTCAGATTATAATATTGTTATTTGTATGTATTTGAGCGTATAAAAGCTCTCTAACTGCTCATTAATAAATATTTCCGACAGAGCTAAAAACGATCGCCATATTGTTTTGCTTTGATTTTCATTCACAAATCGCAAAGCCCAATCAAAAGCAAAGCTTCCTACACGCACTCACACACATACAAACAAATGCATGCATATGTATATATGTATGTATGTGCGTACTTGCGAGTTAAATCCCACAAAGCTAAAGCTTAAGCCTATAATCGTGTTGACTTATAGCAGCTTTAGCTTAAAGAGAGCGATTGAGAGTAAAGTGAGAGTGATTCAATGAAGGGAAGCAATGAAGAAAGCTTTGATAAGCGACACAAAAAAATAAAAGAGAACAACAATAATATTAATAATAATAAAAAAAACGCTTATCTAAATGCGTAAACATGCATATCTAACACAAATATAACAAAAATTAGAATGGGACAAACGGAGCATAAGGCGAAAAGCAATAATTCATTTCGAAGGGGCACATAAATAAATATGAACATACATACATACTTAAATATTATGTATAAATATACAATGGACTTATATTTTGAAATAGGAACTGGGCCCTGTGAATGAAACCCAATAACTACAATTTTCACTAAACACATACATACGGTTTTGCTGACGGTGTGCGTGCGTGCGGGTGTGTACTACAATTTCATTGATAACTTCGAAATACAAAATCAAATAAACAGCTCATACACACATACACACATTTGAGACGCTTGTGCAATTGCACACATAAGGGCCACAGCGACCCCTCGACGTTAACGTTGACGTCGACGCCAGCAGAGTTAGTGACAGCGACGCCGCACATTGAGCAATTAAGCTATCTCGCTCTCACTCGCCTACTACCAGCGGCTGTTTGCTGGCAATTGTGAAACGAAGTAAAGCTAATCGTAAATAATAACTAAATAAATAAATACTTATGTGTTTAAGCACATACCATAGAGCAAAGCTGCTACGGCTCTGAGGCTCAACTCGTTATCAAAAGCAGCGTATCGAAGTGTAGGCATTTTATATTAAATGTTGGTTACCGTTTCTGTCGTTGTTGCTGTCGTTACTGTGACTCTTGACAATTATTATTTACACTGTGACATACCACAGCAAACACAGTGCAGCGAGCGAGCACAAAACACTTGAAAATGTCATTCAAAATACGCGCTAAATTTCATTCACTTGATTCACTACAACAATAACAATAACAACAGCAACTGCAACGATAAAGAGCACAACAAGTACAAGCGTTGTCGTACTTTCGTTTGCCTTTTGCTTTTTACACTACATTCGATGCATTCATTCACACATACACACACATACATACACTCAAGCACGCATATACATACTGCAAGCAAGCCTCTGTGAACAAGCGATAAAGAGAGGCAGTTGTAGAGTGTGAGAGAGAGCGCACGCAAGGCATGCAATGGAGCTGGATCACTGCACACCAGCCCTGGGCCGGCTTGTGTGTAGCTAACGGGGCAATTGGCTCATTCATTGAGTAATTTCAAATCTCTTGGTTCGTTATGTACGCGTGTGTATGTGTGTGCATTTAACACGTTCCATAGACTAAAAAGTCAACCACAAAAATGTTTGTAATACATTCATATTAAAAAAAAAACTCAAATAATAAAAAAAGAACTAAAGAAAAAAAAAACAGCAACAACACAAAGGCAAAAAGTTGTCGACAATAACAACAACAAAATAATGTTGTTTTGAAATTACGTTATTTCCGCTTTGAGATCCGCAAACGGGCCTCAACAGAGACGCCAACTGAAGCAGCGACCGCGTCCGTTGTCTGCGACAACTTTGTTGTTTAAATTTTACTTGATATTCAACGTGGGTAGAATTTGAACTTTATAACGTATAAACGTTGAACCAAGATTACGATCAAATAGGATATGTAATGATCAAATTAAACAAAAATAATGATTAAATTATGTATTATTGTTGTAAACTAAAACAAAATGAAATTTATAATGTAAATTGTAAATATTATACAAAGACTATCGATCGACATGCATGTGTGTATCGAAGCCTAGCAAAGAGAACCGCAGTAAAAGCTTGAACATAAAAGAGCTTTACAAGAACAGCTTCAATAACAGCATAGCTTAGCTTTTCGAAAGGGGAAAGCTTAAATATTACATAAGGAAGCTAATTCTATAAAAATATCAGGATTAAGTTTAGACAGTAATATTGATTGAAAGATTCCAAATCAAATAAAAACATGTGCAAATTTCCAGTGAAAATAAAAAATATCAATAGTACAACTGACAATATATGATATACAGTCACGGGCATTATTGATATACTATATATACATATACATATGTATATTTATTGAGGGTATTAAAACCCGTCTAAGCATAAACTAATGGCTGACTAACTGGTAACAGGTTACTCGCAACTCGTAAACTGGGGGAGTGGCAACTACTTAGCGGTATTATATTGGCATGGTGTGTAGTACTCGCATGTCTGATAACTGGATCCCGTATCAAATCAATTAAATCAATTGCTGCCTAGGCCCCAACATTGGAGACTTCAAAGTCTGTAGTACTTAATGTTATCTAACAAATAAGTGAGTGCTATGTTTTTTCTTCTCACATTTTGCTTTTACTTTTCCATTTTTTGCTCTCTCTCTCTCTCTCTCTCTCTCACTCTCTCTTCCTCTTGATACTTGTTGAGGCTGTTCCAAGAATTTTGTGTTATTTTCTTTCAAATGGCAAATGTGGTGGTAACCATAAAGGGGTCAACTGCCCCAGCCAACTCCTAAACAAAAACAACTTGGTTATCCGACTAGGTGATACTCTGGAAGCGTAATCGCATGCACACAATTGTGGTTTTTCTTAGGAGATTGTTAGGAAATTCATTGTACAAAGATATTATCTATTGAAATACATAAATAGTATTTAGTTAGCTGAGAGGTTTGGTATACCCGCTATGACACTTTAATAAAATACAGATACAGGGTATAGGTATTAAAAAACAAAACGACAACAGGAAATAATATACATATACATAGTATAGAAGTATTGCTCATAAAATATCACAAATGTAGTTTTTGTCATAGTACGCAAACCCGTATCCGTCGTACTACAAAATATTTGTCGTTGGTAAATAAAAAAAAAAAAAAAAAAAATATAAAAAAATATATATATATATATATATATAAAAAAAAAACAGGCGCTTGATTACGCCAAATGCTTTTTTATTATTACTTAACTGAATGCGACTACATAAATGAATGTTTTCATTATTCTTTTTATCGATATCAAAGTGCAAGTTGACGCATTTCCCCACCCTCCACACAGGAAGTTTACTCACATTCACTTACTTAGTTCTGTGTATTTTTGACTTAAATGTCTAGACAACAATATACACCTGGTTATACGTACTTCTTGGGAATGCGGAAAAGGAAGTAGATACATAGATATTGATAGGATCGTATTGCCTATATTTCCTTCTAATGAAGAAATGCTAAAATGTTATTGAAACTAGAATAGAATCGAGTATATATGTATATTCAATATCAATCTGTAGAAGCATTACAAGCACTCTACATCCTCACTGTACTTTGTGACTGTGTTTTCTTGAACAAATACGTAAGCACAACTGATAGAGTCCGAATATCAAAGAACGTAGGGAACGTGTCTAACTAGGGGTAGGCTACTAAGCGTTAGAGATGACAAGCTCCTTGAAATGTCACGACGTGACCAGCGACGTGACTGTGTTGTATTGTTTTTGTGTTATCGTGTCGAGGTCTTGGATATTACGATGCTTAACAAGTCACGATAAGCGAAGATCATGTTGATGACAGTGAAAGACTAAAAAGAAAGACATTTCTCTGCACATAATAATCGATTTGTCATGTTAGAGATGAGATGCGGCATATCGATATATTGATTACAATTTTGAAACAAACAAAACAAAATCTATGACAATTAATTGTTTATCTTTAACAATTCACAAATATGTTAATTACGGACATTGTGAATGAGTTCTATGGCAATTCACAATATTCATTATCAATTCCATCTTTGATGTGTGCCACAATTCCCATTCACGCACTTTTGCTAAAGAGATCCACACTTTTAATCAGACGCTCGTTATGTCACTTGACATTATTTTTTTTTTTGGTGGATGTAGGGGAGAGCGAGCGAGGGGGGGGTAGAGTAAGGTAATGGCGTATGTGTTGACTCTTATTAGATTTTCCATTCAATGTTATCGTGGC
The DNA here is from genome assembly GCA_018901825.1 of Drosophila funebris. Lineage (NCBI taxonomy): Eukaryota > Metazoa > Arthropoda > Insecta > Diptera > Drosophilidae > Drosophila > Drosophila funebris. The sequence continues at coordinate 6,406,777 of JAEIFK010000678.1, forward strand.
AACATTGATACGAATATTGGACGTGCTGCCCTCATCGCATTGACAGTTAAGATTGTTTATGCCCTGGCTTATGTGTGTGTGTGTGTGTTGTGTGTGTGGTGTGTGTGTGGTGTGTGTCGTGTGTGTGGTTCCCCAATGCTTATTATGAGACGCATTATCAGCAAAATCCTTAAACAAAACAAACAAACTCTGGCATGTGTAACTTCAGAGTCTGTAGAAGTGTAGAAGTTTAATCATGCTAATGAAATTTTCATATTGATAACAAATAAAACAATACTAAATATTCTAAGATTATTAATTATAATAGTTATATAATGATGGACACATACGAATTTATTATCAAAGTATAGGGTATTTCTAAACTTTATCAAAGAAGTTTTCCTCTTAGGTTAAGAGCATTAAGATTCGATGGACCTATTCGAGATAATTATTATTAGATTAATTTTAATAGAAATATATGGAAATGTGTCTGCATAATTAGGAAGTATTCTCGCATTGTTTTACATTGATTATATTGATCCGTTTCTTGCATTGACTCAGCGAATGGAATGCCAAACGTAAGAAGTCTTGGAATTTCCGATTCCCTCATCGTATTGGGTCTTTCTAGGCGGTTTTTTTTTTGTTTTTGTTTTTTTGTTTGTTTGTTTGGTATATCTATGGCCTCTCCTCCAACCTGTTTGGTATCTCAGCTCACGTATCCAGAGTTAATTTCTTTTGGGGCGCAATGGCATTTCATAATGCTTTGTTGTTTCTATTTACTTTTTTCGCAGGTGTCTACTATAATTGTAATGGTCTCCAGTTGTTCTTTGATCGGATTGTGTTGGGCTTGTGGTTGGGTTCGGTTTTAGGCCTAGTTATTGGCTTCGGTGCGCTTCGATACGTTTTAATGACGACGAGATACATAAAAATTGTTGCACATTCCCCTAATGCTAACGGTTTGAGGTCTTAGACCTCAGTTTTTTGTACTGGTATTTCTTTAAACGTGCATTTAACGGCTATGTGTGTTTACGAAATTTTTACGAGCTTATGAATGAACATGGAAACAAACAAAGGTACAATGCCAACAGCAACAAGAGCTGCAATCAACACTCAGTTAGACACTCAGTCAGTCACTCAGTCAGTCAGTTAAATGTCTAACGAATCGTTAATCTCATTGAAAATGCGACCAAATCGAATCGAAAGAGAAACGTTTTCGCTTGTCAAAGAATATGCTCAATCATAAAAGAGCAATAAAAGTAATCATCAGTAAAGCAATCATAAAGTCGCTACAGCTACAGGTTTTTCAATATTGAATAATTCTTAATGACGCGAAATTTGATTTCATTTTGTGACAATAGAACTGGAAAATCAATCAATAGAATATTCATTAAGTGAATTATTTTATTATTATTATTATTGTTAGTATTAAAAATAACAGTAGTTTCATAGCATTAGAGAGGGTATATTAACTTGTTGAGAATCTGCATATGCTTTAACTTTGAATAACTATCGATAATTATCGATACTTAATCTACTTTGTTCATGAATGTTGAAGGAGTTAAGTTTAATCGAAGCAAAATCTATATTCAAACTTTGTCAACTACTTTTCTTATTGTGCTTACACTAAATAGTAGAAGTACGTTCATATAGTATAACTCAGTTTAGTTTATTAATATGCACACCCTCCCCTCCCCTCCCCTCCATAGAACCACCAAACGCACAACAAATGAATCAAGTTGCGGCTTTGCAACTAATGCCGCATCTTAAGTTGCTTCATAAAAATGTTGCATATATTAAAAGAATATATTGATTAAGTCAAAAGATGAATAATGGCCAAGTTAAGACAAATGAAATTGAATTCAAGCCACGTTTTCATGTTTTGTTATTTTCATTTGAAATTTCAAAAGTGTTTTGAGCTTTTTTTTTTTTTATACTGAAGCCATTTGTTTATGTTACGAATAGCCAAGGAAATGCATAGAAACAGCTGTTATTGTTATAGATACCCTAAAGTCATAACTACAGCTATAAATAATAATAATAATGTAGAAAACTAAAGTCGTTTTAAATTTCTTTTCGAAATTCAATCGTTTGTGACTAGTTAAAGTAAAGAAATGTTTATTTTCAAATTAGCAGCGATAACAAATGAATTAGCTATCGTATATACTATGTAGTACTAGTACCACTAGGTAGTGGCTGCTTCTATCTTTGTGTCGTAATCAATTAGAGTAGGACACGTCATCTAATTCAACATTGTTTACTTTCGAGTGAACTACTACATAGTAGAACGAATAGGTGAAATTCTTGGAATTAAGTAAGCACAGAGTTATGACTGGGCTAAGATACATGTACACTACACATGTGCTTCAGTGTGTGTGTGTGTGTGTGTGTGTGTGTGTGTGTGTGTGCACGTAAGATGTTATGGCATAGACTTAAATGACACGCTCCCAGACAGACTCCAATCAGGCTTGTTTTGCCTGATCTCAATAAAATCGCAAATCCGTACACTGAGAACAAAAAGTAATGAACGTTATCAGAGTGCTCTTTAATAATCGATTCTTCTGAAATCAATGATTGCAGTTATACCTTCAAGTTAGTAATGAATGCTGATTATACTCAGCTGGAGATTAGATAAATTTCGATTTGTATTTTGAATATTTGATATTTTAGAGGGCTCGTTTCAAGCATTATTGATCTGAGATTGGTTTGCACTGGAGTTTCAATCATATATTATTGTATTTTTATTTATAAATAAATTAAATATACTTATATATGGTATTTGGTATAGTATCTAACACCCATATTAGTTCATCAGAATATTTTGTTTAAGTGTATTTCAATGTACATAGACTCTCTGTCGCTCTCTATCTCTCCCTCGCTCTCTCTCTCTCTCTCTCTCTATATATATATATATATATATATATAGTATATTCAGGGGGTCTGCATTGTCTTTATCAGTACGATGTGTGTATCTTCGCATTTAAATGTCATATTAGTTATTAGCATTTGGCCCCGACACCGCATCGCACCTCACCCCACCCCGCACCGATCTTGCCACAAATCGGCACCCGGCACAGTCGATTTATCTCGCGTGAGGCGTCACGTTGCTTATCTGGAACTTACACAAATGAGTCGAGACGAGTAGAGTTCGTATGTCCGCTAAATATATCGAAGCACATGAAGAACAATAAACTATAACTATGTATTTGTATATATGTACATACATATGTACATATGTATATAATAACAAGTTTAGTTTCACCTGTTAACATCTCTCTCTCTCTCTCTCTCTCTCTCTCTCTCTCTCTCTCTCTCTCTCTCTCTCTCTCTCTCTCTCTCTCTCTCTCTCTCTCTCACACACACACACTCTCTCTCTCTCTCTCTCTCTTATTATCATTAGTTCTCTCTTGTTATTATTGTTATTATGCTCTGACTGAAATGACTTGGCGAATTCGTTTGGACTCTGTTAATAGAGATTAGGCACTACATGTGACTGACTGAGTCTTTCGAATTCTTAAAGTTACGAAATTACCATTAAATATGGCGTACAGTATTACAGTCACAATGATTATGCTATTGTCCTCCACTATTATAACTATAATTCTAGAATAAATCCAACAATTTCACAATCCAATGAAATATTAGATATTATTTATATTATTATTATACATTTTGATCTACATATCGTGCATTACTTTTTAAATATTTATAATTAAAATTAATTTAAAATTAAAATATATTTATAAATTTATATTATTTATTTCTTTATTTAATCTATTTTCTCATCTGTCAATTAACATTTTAAATACAAATTAAAATAAACTTGCCCACACATACATTTACTTTATTTATATTTATTATTTTATATTTATTATATTTTTATTTGGACAATCACAGTCCATGATTTGTATACCTATTGTAGAATACAAGGTCAGGTTAATTAATTTATATTCTTTATTTAATATTGATCTGCGTTTCGTGGAGTAAAGCATTAAACATACATACAAACATATGTATGAGTTTATTATGTTCACAAAAGACTCTGAACTTGAGAATGCAGCTCTATGAATTGCTAGAAAAATCGTCGAGCTTTTTCGATTTCACTTAGTGTCATCAATGATCGATTTTTAAGAAACTGTGAACTCATAATTCCTTGAAAAAATTGATTGGGTTCAAATGTTTACTAATATTACGTATAGAATTCTTGAAAAATATTTGTTTTTTTTTTTTTGTTTAAAACAAAGAAATTTTGTTATCGTTGAATAAAGTAAACTCACTGGAAGATCATCGATAATTTAATTAATTTATCGATTTATTTCATTCGACGGATCTGTGACAATATTACGCAATCGTTATAACTCTAAAAGAATATTGTAACTTCATTGTATTTTACTTTATATTGTTTGTTTGTTCTTTGTCTGTGTGCGTGTAGACAATAAACAATAACAACAACATGAAAATCAAAAAAAAAGAGAAAAGGGAAGAAGAAGAAAACTTGCCCAGTGGCGGATTTGGAGCATAAGAAATATTTCATGCATTGCTACGCTTTGGTTACTTGTTATTGTTGTCACTGCTCTTAACTGGTCTGGCAACTTTGTGTTGGATTGGAATGTTGCTGCCTTTTGGATGCCGTGCTCTTTGTTTTGTTGTTGATATGTTGCTATTGCTCTTGCCGTTTGCCGTTATTGCCATCGTCAATGCCGTCGTTAGTTGTTGTTGTTGCTGTTGCTGTATTGTCGTTGTTGCTATAATTATTATTGCTTTTGTTTTTATTTTTTGTTTGTTATTATTGCAACAATGAGTCAGAAATGAGTCGAAACAGCTACGACAATCGCGAGAGAGCAGTTGCCTTGGCGTCATCAGACCATCGTATCATTAACGTCGCTGCTAACAGCGACGTAGCGTCAGGCGCGTGCGCAGCGAATGCAGTTTTGCTTAGAGTACCCTTTGGTTGTTGTTATTGTTGCTGTTACAATAAAAAGTTTCTTAAAAACAAAAACAACAGCTAAGCGTGCCAATTGCACATTTACACATTTACGAGCGCTTGCACGGGGGCGCCTTGGGCCGAGTTTAACCAAATTAAACAATAAAATGTCGAGTGGTGGGAGCGTCTGTTATTTTTCCATGAGCACCTGATAAGCAATGAGTGTGTGTGTATATTCGTATGTATCTGCTACTCACCGTTTGTTTTCATTTCATCGTGTACACGGAAATGTTAAATAAAAATATGTGAGAAATTGGGTCAGCTGCCAGCAACAATGTTGTTACACGGTTTTACAACCACTGCGCCATCGTACCCTCTCTGCATCTACTGTCACTTACTCACTCTTTCGCTCTCTGTGTGTGCGTGAATGAAAAGAGTTTTACAGTTTTAGAGCCAACATTTCAGCATTTTTCGTATGACTGTAAAGAGCAAACGCAAAATTCAATACAAAGTGAGAGAAAGAGCGTGAGAGAGAGAGAGAGAGAGTGCGAGTGTGGCAGGTGTCATGGCGGTCGTCAGAGGCAACGTGAAGTTGCCTGCAGACATGCCGTTTATTATTCACTTTTGTTATTGTCTTTGGCATGTGCTTTTAATGTTATGTATTATAGCCATTTTAATTATTTTAGTTGACTCTCAATATTTTTGTAATTATTTATGGCGCCATTGGCTCTAAACCGCGACTATGAGCCGTCCGGGCTGCCTATGTGTATTATTTTTACTGCGCAATAAAAGCAACAACAGCAACAAAAACATCAAATAATAAAGCATAATAAAACAAGCGGTGGCCCCAGCATTAGCTGAGAGAACAGTGTGCGTGAGTGCCAGAGAGGCGATTGCTTAGTTGTTGTTGGTGTAATAGGCTACGAAAACATTTTGCAAGCTTCTGACAGACTAGCAAGAAGAGAATGCTTTAATAGTATGTGTATGTATGTACATATGTATGTATGTGTGCTTGGGCATAAGCATTATATGCATGTACATATAAATATACATACCTATTTATGTATGTATGAGTACGTTTTAACTACGCAGCAGAATTTTTACTATTGCAACAACAAGAGCAACAACTGGCGGGTGGTGTTTTTAGTGGCCCGCCTACTTCTAAGCTCTCCCATTTCGTTTACAGTTGTTCTCTGTTTTGATGCCACGTTTTGCGCTCAGTAGCTGCTCATACCGCAAACAACGCAGCCGCATATTGTTTTTCTTACGCCCAAAAAAAAAAATAAATAAATAAAGCCGGCAACACCCTGTGTAAGGGTCAGCGTCAAGTTGATGAATTACTACGTAGTTGTAAATACGCTATGCGTAATTCTTATTCCTTTTTTGTTGTTGTTACTATACTACGCTTCTACAATTGCTGCGTTGCCGGCGTCGCAGCCGACGTTGAAGTTTCTGACTCTAGCGTCAATGCGACGGCGTCATGTAAAGAAAACGTCAATGCTTTTCACCAGATGCAGTAACAAATCTACTACAGTAATAATAATTAATTTTTTTATTCTGTTTTCTTTTGCCGCATAAAATTATTGCTAAGTATATATTTATGTACATACATACATATGTATGTAGACTCCAAACATCAACAATTGGCGCTGCCGACGTCGCTGCTGCTTAAGTGAGCAATGCGACAGCGGATTAGCAAAATACACACATGCATACATATATAAGTATAAGTGTGTGTATATATTAAAAGTTTGCATGAGCTTTTAGAGCGTTTTCGAAACAATAGAACCAAAGATAGAGAGAGATAGCAGCATCCGGCAAAACTAAGACTGTTATTAACAGCTGTTAAGGAATCTGTGTTATTATTATTATTATTATCAATATTATTATTATTATACTGAAGCGTATGCAATTATTGCTGTATTGTTAACATGAATATGGTAGATAACTTTGAACACTGTTGAAATGGTCACCCGAAAGTGATAAAGCTACGTCAGCACCGACGTCGCCGTTAGGGCGACACGTGTGTCGAGTAGTTGGCGCCCTTTTTCGCATAAAATTATTGTAATAGCCTGTTGCTGAACTACGTAATTGTTGTAATTTTGTTTCACGGCTGTATGTATTTTGTATGAAAAAAAAAAATTAACAACATTTGCACTTTTTTTTGTATTTATTACAGGTTTCGACTAGCGGAGCAGCAGCAACTAAAACAATTACGACGACGACAACAAAAGGCATTCCAACTCACGACGATATATGCAAAACAACAAAAAAGAGTATAAACAAATCTGAGAGAAGAAAAGATAGATCAACAAAGAGAGAGAGAGAGCGAAAGCTGCAATGATTACTTAGTGGGCCGGTGCCCCTAATAAAACATTGTATTTAATAAATAATTTACAAGCAACTAAAAAGTAAAAGTGTAAAAAGTGTAAAAACTAAAACCACAAAATGTTCAAAATGGAATTATTGCCTGAAAATTGGGATTATGTTTCCCGGTTACCACCTTGGGCGCGGTACAGCCTAAGAACAACAACAACTACAACACCAAAACCAACACTAACTGTTTTGGTATTTAATACAACAGAATCACCAACAACGACAACGATGGCAACATCATTATCTGCAACAACAGCATCATCATCGCATGGCAACATTTGTGTCATATGCCGGCATGTGTTCCCAAGAACATGTTGCTGCAGTCAGACAGCAACATGCAGCAGTTCCTATACAGACATTAATTGCTGTGAAACCAGAAGCAAACGGAGAAGTAGGCGCAAAAACGACGACGCAACAGCTACAGCAATGGCAATAACATTCCCCAGCACGCTGGAGTCGACGCAACATTGTGGCTGTCAACATAATCACCAGTCTCAGCAACACCAGCAACAGCAAAATGTATCCAGCGTTGCGCATTCATGTTGCTGTGTAAATAGTAGTAGCCAAGTAAAAAATAATAGTAGTAGTAATAGTACAAATGACAATAACCAAAAAGTAACATCAACAACAGCCAATTGCCACTGCAACTGTAAAAACAACAACAACACCACCTACACAAATAATCAGCGTCAGCAGCAACAACAAAAGCGACAAAAACAGCAACATAATAATTATAACAATTACAAAAATTGTTTAAACATTTTGGGCACACTGGAATTTCTGTTGTTGTTTCATCATGTACAAATGCTGATACGACATTGTTGCAATTTATTTGAAAAACGTCGGAGCCGCCAACAACCACAACAACAACAACAACGATTACAAAACAAACACAAGCAGAGTTATCAACACTGTAATCAGCATTACAATAAGGTGCAACATCAACATTGGCGGCACCACACCATTGCATATACAATCATCACTCTGTTAACATTGCATGCGGCAACAACAATAGCTCAGGAGCAACAACAACCAGAACGACAACAGCAGAAGAGCTTTGAGGAAAGTTTGGCATTGCATGTGGCAAACAGTAATGCCATTGGAAGTAACAGGAATAGTAGCAATAACAGCATCAGTCAAACTAACAGTAACAGCATCGATACCAATAGCAGTAACAGTTACAGTCGCAGTCACAGCAACAACATGCAAGGGAATGGCATTAGATTGGCGAAAAAGCAAATACGTAAGTCTGGCAACACTGGTTTATATCAATTATATATATATACATATATAAATATTGTGTTTCTTCCTTTTAAAATAGCCTGCAAATCGATGGATATACGCAACACTATATTGGAACTAAAGAAATTGGAAAATTGTACAGTAATTGAGGGTTTCTTACTTATCAACCTTATCTATGATGGTTATCTTCTGAACACAACTTATCCATTGCTAACTGAAATCACCGGCTATTTAATGGTATATCATGTCGAAAATATCGTTTCGTTATCACAAATCTTTCCCAATCTGAGGATCATACGTGGCAATGTGCTATTTGAGGTTTATGCATTGGTTGTGTATCTAAATCGTGACCTGCAGGACATTGGCCTATACAATCTACAGGCCATTACCAAGGGTGGTGTACGAATTGAGAAAAATCCATATCTATGCTTTGCGAATACGGTCAACTGGGAGAAGATACTTTCGAAAAATGCCACCGAATCATCGTATATTGTTTTGAAAAGAAATCGCAACGATACCGAATGTGCCCGCTGCCCCGGCGAGAATATTGGCGAGAATGGTTTCGATACCGCGATAACGGATCAGAACAATGTTGCGCCATGTCGACAGCGAGCGGATGGCAAACGTTACTGCTGGAATAGCAAACATTGCCAATCATGTGAGTAATCATAATTACATAATATACATAAATATATATAATTTGCTTGCTTTCTTTTCAAGTTTGCCCCAAGGAATGCCCCTATAACTGCATCGATGAGCACACCTGTTGCAACGCATCATGCCTAGGCGGCTGCACTGCACCAGCTGCTGTTGGTGGTTGCATTGCCTGTCGCAATGTATCCAATATCGATGGCTTTTGCATTGATCGTTGCGATGATAATTACTTTCTGGTAAGCATTAGAATGGAATAGAATAGAATCTATCACAGCAACTACTTAAATAAGTACGATCTTATCTCTTATCTTGACAAATTCTCAAATTATATTATAAATGTTGAAATCTTTGATCGGCAGACGATGTTGATCAATCAATCATTCGTTGCTTTTGTTTCTTCTTGTCATGAACAATCATTGATTTGTGTCTTAAGAAGTAATCTCAGAAATTCTCTTATTTTGTTTATTCTCTTTCCCGCTCTCGCAGTACGAGCAACGCTGCATTACGGCCAAGATGTGTGAACAGATTGACAAGAAGTATGTGAACAGCAAGCAGATGGAGCTTGTGCATAACAAAGGTGAATGTACAACATATTGTCAGCCGGGATATGAAGTGACAAACCACACGTGCACATTGTGTAACGGAACCTGTGAGAAGCAGTGCGAGGGCGGGTCCATTGATAACGCGGAGAAAGCAAAGGATTTCCATGGCTGTACAATTATCAAAGGCAAAGGATTAACTATAAGTCTGAAGCGTGGTGGACGTAAGTTGAATGAATCGACTAACCGAATGGACTGTTGTACTCATTTATAATTAATCATCTCATTTAACTATATATAGAGCCCGTTATTGAGGCATTGGAGAATGGTTTCGGTGCAGTGCACACGATTGAGACATACCTGAAGGTCCATTTGACCTATGGCCTCACCTCGCTCGAGTTTTTTAAGAGTCTACACACAATTGGCGGCAGGGCGAAAGTCGACGGTCGTTATGTGCTCTACGTACTGGAGAATCGGGATCTGGAAACGATTTGGGCCGAAAATCAGACACTACAAATCAATGGCAGTGTCTTCTTTCACTTTAATCCCAAACTGTGCATGGATACAATTGACAAACTGAAGGTCATGTTGCCAAACAAACCGTTGCATTTCAATAAGAACGAGGTCGCCGAAGATTCCAATGGTGAAAAGGGCAAATGTATGTTTTAGTTCATTAATTAAATATTATCTGAAACGATTTAAGCGACCATTTCAAATTCCGAATTCAAATCAAAATCGAAATCACAATCGATTACGATTAAACTTATGACATACAGATTGAAAATACAATTAAATTACAAACTGTAGTTTATGATTAATCGAAATATTCGGAATTCGAAACACACACACACACACACACTCACACACATATGTGTATGTATGTAAATATATGTAATTATTATCATTCACAGGCAATACGAAATTGTTGAACGTGGAAATCATAGGATTGGGAATATTTAGTATAAGTTTTATGATTAACAATACAATCGTTAACTATGATGACGACAGATCATTCATTGGCTATCAGTTCTATTATACACTTGATCCCCATGGAAATATAACCAGGGATAGCTATCTACCCTGTTCGGAGAAGTACGCAAACATTATTATTATTTGAAACTTGTAACGTCAATTAAACGATTATTTTACAGTTGGATAATCACAGATCCCCAAAAGAATAATAAGGTCACGATTGAAAGTCTGCAACCGTATACCAGATATGCATTCTATGTACGCACTTTGACAATATCATCCGAGAAGCGTAACTTTCAAAGCGATATCATACGTGGCAAGACGTTGTCGGGCAAGCCATCGGCTCCGACGAGACTCTCTGCAATATCCACAGACTCTTCTGCAATTGTGAGTATGAGTTGTAATAATAATCATTGCATTAATGATTAATCCATTTATCTGCTAATCCATGTAGCTGCTGACCTGGAGTCCACCATCGAGGCCCAATGGTAAATTGATAAAGTATATAGTAATTGCGAACATGACTACACGTGATCCAAACCTGATTGGCGATCGTAACTTTTGCAGAGATCGTAAGTTCTATATATATAAGTACTATATGACATATCTACAAACAATATTCAACTCTTTTTACTTTCTTCATTTTAGCTATGCCAAATGCCGCACTCAAGGATGAGTTCTCTACGTCCAATCAGAAGAGCATTCAAAAGTCGGCCGCAAATGATTGCGATTGTGACAGTGCTGAGCCTAAGCGGGACTATGATCAGCAGCGAGCTGAGGCATCTGTCCTTGATGACATTGAATTTGAGAATAGTCTACAGAACTTTATGTATGTCCCAAAAAGAATTAAAAATGATACAGATAACGGGACGACCACCGGAAATAGACGTAGACGGTACATTGAAATTGATGAGAATGATGCTCATATGGAGAGCGTGTTGATGCGTCACATACGTTCTGTTAACGTTAAGGATACAAACGATTCTGTGGCTTTTCAGCCACATCTGAATAATTCGAATTATGGCAAATTGATAAATAGAACAGAAATGGATCCTACGGGAACTTATTATACAGTGTTCGAGGCCGAAGTTGACAGTAACACAACAGAGTTTCATTTCAAGATGCTGCGACACTATTCTATCTATTCCCTAGACGTTAAGGCTTGTCGTGAGCCCGAAGAAAATAACTTCGTGGCTGAATGCAACAGGGGGGAAGCCTTGCACAAGAGAGTCCTAAAGAAGAGTACGTATTAGCATTTAACGGTTTAACAATTATCGTTTGCCCATTACTCAATTGAAGTAGATATGATTATTATTTGTCGTTGTAATCGTCGTAGAGTTCTGATTCTTTTATCCAGTTTATGACTTAATCCGAATCTTCAATCTGATCATATTTTACAGAGCATGTGGACAAGGCACATAATCTAACGGCCAAATTGCTGGAGACAAACCTTAATACCACACGAGGCAGTGTGAGTCTGCGTTGGGATCCACCAGAGCATCCGAACGTCGCTATCGTCTCCTACATGATCGTGTATGAGCGACAGGAGGAAAATGCTGTCGAGGAGAAGAGATGCATCACCCCACAGGACTATCTCAATCAGAGTGGCTATGTTGTGACCAATCTGAATGAGGGCAAATACAGTTTTCGCATTCGTGCCAATTCATTGGCCGGCGAAGGGGATTTCACGGATTACGTCTATGTAACAGTTCCGGTAAATAAATAATACAATCGATTTATAACTCTATGATCAATCTATAATCAAACGATATTTTACAGCCTCCCGGCTTTTCGCTAGTGACAATCATTGGGTTGATCGTGGGATGTGTGCTTATCTTTCTCGTGGTAATATGGAGCTACTTGTACTTTAAGAAAAAGAAGGCACCACAGGATTTGGTCATCAATACGGAAGTGAATCCATTCTATGCCAGCCTCCAGTATGTGCCCGATGATTGGGAGGTACCACGCGATCGGGTCCTTAAGTTGGGTCCATTGGGTCAGGGCTCTTTTGGCATGGTCTACGAGGGCATATTGAAGGCACAAAATAACGGCGAGGATACGCCATGCGCCATCAAGACGGTCAATGAGAATGCCACTGATCGGGAGCGCACGAATTTCTTGAGCGAGGCCAGCGTGATGAAGGAGTTCGATACTTACCATGTGGTCCGTCTGCTGGGCGTCTGCTCTCGGGGTCAGCCTGCTCTGGTCGTCATGGAGCTGATGAAGAAGGGCGATCTCAAGTCGTATTTGCGGGCCCATCGACCAGACGAAAGGGAGGATGTACTTGCCGTGTATCAGCAACGGATTGGCCTTACCTCCAGCATTGGGGCTACTTTGGGTGCTGTACAGCCGCCTCCATACAGTCGCATATTTCAGATGGCCATCGAAATAGCCGATGGCATGGCCTATCTGGCGGCCAAGAAATTTGTTCATCGTGATCTTGCCGCACGCAATTGTATGGTTGCCGCTGATCTGACAGTTAAAATTGGTGACTTTGGCATGACGCGAGACATCTATGAGACGGATTACTATCGCAAAGGCACCAAGGGTCTGTTGCCAGTACGTTGGATGCCACCGGAGAGTCTGCGCGATGGCGTCTATGCCAGTTCCAGTGATGTCTTCAGCTATGGCGTTGTGTTGTGGGAAATGGCCACACTTGCCTCACAGCCATATCAAGGATTGTCCAATGAGCAAGTGCTGCGCTATGTCATTGATGGTGGGATTATGGAACGACCCGACAATTGTCCCGATGTGCTGCATAAGCTAATGCATCGCTGTTGGCATCATAGGCCAACGGCACGGCCCTCCTTCTTAGACATAATTGCATATTTGGAGCACTTGTCCGATCCGCACTTCAAAGAAGTCGCCTTCTACTACAGCGACTCGGGTGTCCAGTATCGCGAGAAGGAGCGCAAGGAGCGATCCAATCAATTGGACTTCTTTGCGGGCAGGCAACATGATGCGGATGTGGATGGGGAGGATGCCACGACGCCATTGCGGGTGGGCGAGTATCAGGACTACAAATCCAACATGGACCACAACTCATCGATGGATCAGCCCGCCGAAAGTCCCATTGCCCTGGTCGATGATCAGGCCACAACGCATTCACCCTTCAGCATGCACTCGGGCTATATAGTTAGCAGTACACCAGATGCTCTATCCACATTGCCCACAGTCGGTGGCTCTCATATGGAAGATGCTGCATATGTGCAGGCAGATGCAAATGTCGCAGATGCTGAACGTGGCTATGAACTCTATGATCCCAGTCCCAACTTTGGAGAGCTGCCACACAGTGGCAGTGGAAGACTCAGTGGTGAGCAGCATTTGCTACCGAAAACGAAACGTAGTGGTGGAGCCAGCATTGTGCCCAGCATGAGTAGCTCTATGCCAGATGAAGTGATTGATGGCGGAGGAGCTCATGTTGCTGGTAGCATGATATCCACTTCATTGCAACCCTCGACTGCATCGGCGGCCAGCTCGAATGCGAGCAGCAGTCGCCAACAGAGTCTCAAGCGTGTCATGGCCGACACATTTCGCAATCGTGTCCTCAGTCGCTTTAGCCACAAACGCAGCGGTAGCAATGTCAGTCACAAGAGCAACATCTCGAATGCGCCCAGCAATAGCAGCAACTCAAATCTAACAAGTCATCCTGCTGGCATGGCCATGGTCAACATGGGACCCAATCTGGGCACCATCGAGAGTGGCGGCAGTGGCAGTGCTGGCAGTTTTACGGGCACGCCCCGTTTCTATACGCCCACTGCAACAACGCCCAGCGGCGGTGTCGGTGTGGGTAGCGGTGTCAGTGGCAACGGCAACGGCAATGGCAATGGCAACGGCAACGGCAGCACAACAATCATTAGCGATAATCCCAATTACAAACTACTCGACGAGTCTGTAAACAGTGCTGATCCTGTTCATTCTGTTTGGCCAGAACAATTGACAACCAGCAGTGTAAATCCCAATTATCAATTGATGCAACCCCCCTCGTCGACGCATATGGAGACGCAACCCTTTAGCCTGCTCAGCGATAATCCCAACTATGTGTTGATGAGCGAACCGCAGAATGAATCCACACAAAATTCAGTCTACACCAGCGACAATCCCAACTATGCGCCTATGCTTGCCCCAACACAAGTGCAGCTCAGCATCTCCGATGAAGACGAGCGCAATGCCGAGTGAGTCATAAGAGCGTAAATAAATAAATAATAGCAATAAATATTTAAATATTCAATTGCGCTTCCAGAGATAACGATGATGACGACGATGAGGATGAGGATGAGGATGCCGATGAGCATACAGAGCACATCAAGATGGAACGCATGCCACTTAGTCGACCACACAAACGCACGCGGATCAAGCCGCAACATCAGCAGCAGCAGCCGCGCAGTCGCAGCGTCAGTCAAACGCGCAAAGCAGAGACGCCAACGCCAACGTCAACGCCAACGCCAATGCCGACAGCAACAATTGGTGCAACCACCGGCAACACGTCCAACATACTCAAGGAGAATTGGCTGAGACAGACGAACACGCCACGACCCCCCGCCTCCCAATGGTTTCATAGGACGCGAAGCGTAAAGATACGCAAGTGTCCAGATAATTTGTAAATACACACACTCACATACACATACGTAATTGCATGCACACATTAGTATATGTAGCCATTAGCATAAAATATGTAGAAATATATCTATATATATATATATATATATATATGTATAGGGGGTACTCAGTGGAAGAGCGCATTTGCTTAACATGCATAAGACTCGCATGCAATAAAAGAGAGCTGACAATAGAGAGCGCCACATGAGCAGAGCTGTTGTATTTACACATGTGTATGTATGCAAATCTTTACTTCGCTCATTTTCTGATATTCTTTCTCGGCCTCTCTTTACTCTCACCGCATCGTTAGTGTAATTCGTTGAGTTCGTTAAGTTTCTGCTATAAATACTGATTTTACCCCCTCCACATTTGTAAATCATGCTTTACATTAAGGGCGCAAGAAAACTTTTGCCTACAGCCAAGCCTCCTAACAATTTTTGATATATTTAAGCTTAATTTATATATGTTTTTTGTATTTTTAAGTATTTCCTTTATAATTTTAAAGCGCCGCTAAAAACACATACAACAAAACAAAACAAAGTCCTAAATGCAAATAACAAAAGTACAAAAGCCAACAACCAACCAACCTAAGTACCGTTTATATCTAGACATAGACATAGACACTACAATACAATACAATACAATACGTTAAATATACATATACGCATATATGTATGTATAAACCTAACCTAACTTATGGATAGTTATAATAATTATTTTAGTACCTACCAAAACGCAAAACGAAGCGATGCAACAATGAAGCAAACTAACTGTACAACTGTAACCACAAAAAAAAACAGCAACAACAATAAGCAATACAACAAAGCAAAACAAAATAAAAACAAACGAAATGTCTTCACTGAGTTAATGTCCTTAAATTAGTTACTATTATCAACTACAAACTAAAACTAAAATTTACATGTACTCAAACATATTTTGTTGTTGTTTATTTTTATTACTTTTAAACAACGTTGTGTTGCAATTTTTAGTGCGTTTATGTTTAAGTGTTGCTCGTTTTATATTATAAAACAATACACAAAAAAAGCTGATTTTATGCATGGCGCTTGGCAACTGGCAAAAGTTTGTACTAAGAGAGGTAGAAGAGAGAAAGTAGATAAGTGCATAGCATGCACACACACACACACACACACACACACATACATACAAAGCTAAGAGAATGGAAGCTGTAAATTGTTTTTGATTTATCTTTTGATTATTATTTTCTAAATTAATTTCATTTGAAGCCAAGCTTCCAAATTACGTAATTGAGAGCTTAAGTAATTACTGCATCATTTACATAATTATATGTATGCTATATGCTAAATAATTCGCATTTTATTGTAACATATTAATAATCTGTAGACAAAACAAACACACCTACACAGCACACAAACACACACTCAGACAGACACTCACTTACATATATACATATATACACGCTGAGAGATAGAAAGTAGATAATATTGCCATAAACTCAAATTAGAACAAGAAAACTGACGAAACGGCGCTTAAGAGATCAATATTTACGGATCATAGACAATTACATACATATACATACATTATAGTTCAACAAATGATACATGGAAAAGCAATAGACGAATTACATACATAAATTATTTTAATTATTCTAAACAAATTGAAGACTTGCTATAAAAACAAAAGAAAAGTAAAATTGCTAATTACAAATATACACACACACACTCATATACACACACAAATATTGCAACTGCAACACATGAAATTTTTATAAAGCAAATGAAAATAATAACAGAAACAGCAACAAAAGTATTCGATATTTGCCTTCGTTCTTTATATACATATATATAAAGTAAAACAAAACAAAACAAACAAAAAAAAAAAAAACAAACAAAAAACAGATATATAACTTTACAGTAACAGAAAGTAGAAGATACAAAAGCGAAAGCACATTTATATCTTATTTTATTTTAGATGCAAAGAAAGCAAGGACACTTAAAATATTTAAATGAATTATACAAAATGCTAGTTGTAAAAGAAACCTATAAAAATACTATTGAATGGAAAAACTATTGCATTAATAATTAAATTAAATTAACACAAAAAATATTCTACAGACACACACGCATATATATACATTCATATATGTATATATATGTATACACATACATACATACATACACACTAAAAAGACTGAAAAATATAGTTCCTTTTGTTTTTATGTAAATAACAAAGCAAAAATTCTAACGAAAATTGTAAACTTAATGCGAAATGAAAACGTAAAAACAATTAATGGAATTATAAATTAATCAACATAAATTTAAATCAATAAAAAGTTAAATATATACATACACACATACACATATATGAGAATGAAGTTGAAGTTGAGGTTGAGGTTGAAGGCGGAAAAGCAGCCGAAAGCATTATAAAACAAATTATGTATATTTAGTAGTTGAATTAACTCAATTTTTGTAAAGAGCTGCCAATGCTTAAACAACAACAGCAACACGAACAGCATGAAACCTGATCGGCCGCAACAACGCCAAATATCAACTTCTTATATAGATATTATATACAATATTCTGAATAGTTGGCCCTCGTTTGGCGCAATTAGCAGCGTTAGTGTACATACACATAAATACATGCATACAAATACTATATACATTATTATAGAAAACCTATCATATAATAAATTAATACAAAATAAAACAAACCAAAAAAAAATAAAAAGCTTCAATATTTTTATTATTTCTAACTAAAGCTAATTGTAAATTTAATGCTAAGTTAATTGTTTCCTGTTTATATAAGCGAAATAAACAACTACACATAATATTATGTAACAAAATTATTATGGCAAGACTATAATAAAAAACTAAATTAATATACAAAAGTAAAATGCAATTTTATTGATTAGCAACGGATCAGATCAGATTAGCAGTTGTCAGTTATTAAAATACAGCCAATTGAATCTAAATGACAGGATTGAACTGGATGTTGGAATCACCTTAAGTCAGGATGATGTTCGCTGGATGGGGAACTGTGCTGTAAAAATTCAAAGAATCCCAAAAATACCCCAGTAAATAACGACAGTTTTTCATTTTATGTTCTCTTCGTTTTTTTTTTTTATATTTATTTGGTTTTTTTTTTTGTGTTGGTTTTGTTTTGAAACGAAAGAAAAATACCTAACAAATTTGTGTTTTTTTTTGTTGTTTTGTTTTGTTTTTTTGTTGTTTATAAAATAAAAGTACATTTATAGGGCTTCTTTTCTTCTTGATTTTATACATTTTGTTGTTGTTGTTGCATTTAAATTGTATGTTGTTTAACTTCTAGGCAATAGGTTTAAATAACTAGTTGCAGTTGATTCTGTTGGATTCTGTTTTGTGGGGGATGATTTGGCTTTGACTTTGATGGTGAACTTTGAACTGGTATTGGGTTTTCTTTGAGGATGTTCGCGGTTCTGTTATATTTTGTCTTCTTTCAATTGAATTACGAGTGGTATCAAGTCTGTTAAGTGTGTGTTTGAATGTGTGTTTGCATGTGTGTGTGTGTGTGTACATGTGTGTGTGTGCTTGCTTTCTAAGTTACATTTCAATAACAATAACAAATAATTAGGCATACTTAGCTTTAATAACTAAATCAAACGCACTGAGAGCTTGAAACGGCAACTAAAAAAAAATATACAAACAGCAGACAAAACACAATTAGAAGGATGACAATGTATTCATATTTCATTCTAGCTGTTTTAATTGTTTACTGTTAACTGTCCCCTGATTCAGGTTGCATGCATCATAATTAAACTGGGAGTTGGTCGAGAAGGGGAAGTGTTGCAGCTATCTGCTGCCGTTGCAGTTGCAATTGTTTGTAGTTGTTGTTGTTGTTGTTGTTAGTGTTCCTTTTTGTATTATTTTGGAATTTTCATAGCAATATATTACAATTTTCAAATCGAATTTGTTGTAGTTGTTTGTTGTTTATCTTTGTTATGTTTTATTTTCATGTAATATTAATTTAATAACTATTTTGTTTTACTAATTAAAAATTATCTTTTTTTTTTTTTTTTTTTTGTTTTCTTTTGTTTTGTTTTGTTGTGTATGTGTGTACTAATTTACAGACAGTTCTGGCGCAAAATATTTCTTTAATGAGGCATCTTATTTGTTCTCATCGATTTGTTTTTCTTTTGCTTTAAGTATTCAGCATTGTTGCTGTGTTGTTGTTTTTTTGTTTATCTTTTTTTTTTTTTTTTTTTTGTTTTTTAAGGCTAAAAATTGAAATTTGCTTATAAAATGTGTTTTTCGCATTTTGTGAGGGCATTTTTTACTTAAAATATGTTTGGATTATAAATTTAAATGTATGTTTTTACGCTTAAAATGTTACACACAACTTAGTTTCATTAAGTTTTCTACATTTTGTATTTGCTTTTGTTGATTTTCTTTTAAACTGCTTCTTTACTTGATAATTTGTAATAATAATAATAATAATAATATAATAATAATGATAATAATAGATAATAATAATAGATCATCTCTAACGTAATATGCGCTGCTTTCCTTGTATATAATTTAAAATTATAAACACCCCCAAATTCTCTCCCCCCCCAATTCGCAGTTGTTTTGTGTGTGTGTGTGTGTGTGTGTGTGTGTGTGCATGTGTATTTGGATCTACAGATCGGTCTTAGGGCCCATAGGCGTCGGAACTGAAATCAAACAGACGATCGATGCCTTCGTTGGCATTCAGCGCATAAGGATAATCATTGTCATCCGGTGGATCGATGGGCACAAATGCTTCGTTATTGAAGTCTGTAAACAAAGAGAGCAGACCAAATCAGTCTTTACATCATATATATATATATATATATAAATATATTTATAACTAAATATATAGCTATATTTATTATAGACAGTGAAATAATAATGTTTTGTGTATGATTTGTATTGTCTTTGATTATCGGGAATGATTTATTTTTTTTTTTTTTGTTTTTTTTTTTTTTTGGTGGATGCATGTTTGAAATTCACGCCAGAGCTGAATCTCATGGTGCTACAAAATTTCAATTTCAATATGAACAATTGCCCTCCGCAACGGTCAGTGCACTGCAGACCCACGAGAATTCAGTTCCAAAATGAATTTGCGCTTGCGCGTTGCTAATAATGGTTCCATTTTGACGATAGAGGCGGCGGGTTAATACGAATATACATACATACATACATACATTCTATATACATTGACATATAAACAACCTTTAAATGTTAGTGTTTGTTAGTCTGCGATTATAATTGAACTTTTAGGTAGGCGCAAAAAACAAAGTTGAAATTTCCAATGCTCAGCGATAACAGCAACAGTAGCACTGCTGTTGAGTAACAGCAATTGCTATGTTAACTAAAGTAACAGGAGCAATGGAGCTTTCAGTTTTATAAGCCTACTTAAAAGTCTTGTGGCTTGAGATATACAATATGTTGGCATGCTTGTATGTGTGTGTGTGTGTGTGTGAGTTTGAAGATGATTCGTGAAATAAAGATATAGACAGAGAGAGCATGATACAAGTAGTTTAGGTTAATTGGTTAATTTTTATTATTGATTATCTTTAATATGTTACACATTTCACTGTACATGAAAATAAAAACCAAAATATAAACAAAAAAAATTCAATTTTGAACTGATTCTCGTTGGTAGCTTGTCGAAAGAATTTAATTAAAAATTTGGAATAACACAATTAAATTGAAAGACACTTTTCACTTTACATTATTATCGATTTTATAGTTGTTCTTGCATTTCGTATGTTGTTGTGCGAAGAACGCGCTCAGCAAGAACTCAGACTGTGATGCGATTTCGATATGAAAATTTACGCAAGTCACAGAGAAAGTTCTTGACAAGCACTCTTCACTTTGTCTCACATCATCTGTAATGTTAATACTAACGTTAACATTAGTTGCAACTGTTAGCGCGTTCGCTGTAAATGTGACTGCAGTTATTTACATATGCGTACATAGGCGTGTGTGATGAGCGTGCGATTTGATGCGAGTATGAGTGAAGGCATCGGCACACAAAGAGAGAGTAAAAGTAGTAACAAGTTATGTTTAAATCCCGAAGAGTACTTACAGTCCGAGTCGATGTCGCTGAAGAGTGCGTCGAGGCCTTGAAGAGCAACATTGCTGCCATTGCTATCAGCGTCGCAGTCGGCAACGCCTGGCGGCAGAATGCGATTATAGTTATGCTTGTGGTTGTATTGCTGCTGCTGCTGTTGTTGTTGCTGCTGCTGCTGTTGGTGGTGATGGTGGTGGTGATCAACATTGGCGCCAGCGCCAGAAATGTCGCCATACGTTGCCGCCAAGCCGACGTTAAGGCTGCTGTTGCTCTCATTGCCTGCGACGGCTGCAAACTGCATTTGCAGTGAGCCCATGGCAGAAGAGTTGCTACCGATGCCGCTGCCACTGTTACTGTTACTGTTAACTGCATACGTCGCAGTTGCGCCTTCCATTGCACAATTATACATGGGAACATCGCTGCGTCGTTGTTGATTGTTGTAATGCACTGTGCTGTTGTTGTTGTTGCTGCTAGGGGGTTGGGAATTTTTGTTGTTGCTGCTGCTGTTATGACTATTAAGCGTAGTTGTGTTGTTGCCCGCGGCGTTGGCAGCGCAATTGGCTGCACGTCGCCGCGTCGTTGGCGTGGGCGAGGATTGTGTTAGACTGCTAAAAAGCTGCTGAATGGCGCTCTGATGCTGATGACTGCGCACCACAGGACTGGTCAGTGTCGGCACCAATTGACTCAGCTCATCATCGACGTCATCGTCATCATCATCATCATCCGCATGCGTCGATAGCAGCTGTTGTTGTTGTTGTTGTTGCGATGTCAGTTCATACTTGACGCCGCCAATATCACAAATGTTATTATATTCAGGCTGGGATTGCTTGGCCGCCTCCTCAATTGATTTGCTGAGGTTGCGTTGGGCTGATAAGCGATATGGTGTATGGCCTGCAAGCAGAACAAAGACATAGTTAATTATCGATTAAACCAATCAATTCATCGATAACTCACCTAGACCCTTAGTGCTCATGGCGTCAATGTTGTTAAACAGCGGATCGTTCAGGC
Source organism: Drosophila funebris (assembly GCA_018901825.1). Classification (NCBI taxonomy): domain Eukaryota; kingdom Metazoa; phylum Arthropoda; class Insecta; order Diptera; family Drosophilidae; genus Drosophila; species Drosophila funebris. The sequence goes on from JAEIFK010000678.1 coordinate 6,429,118, forward strand.
GTTGATTGGTCAGGTGCTGCAGTCGAGTTGAAGTCGCCGTACGCAGACCGCTGCTGTTGCCCAATGCTGACGCACCTGCCGCATAACCAGAGCCGGGGACAATTGGCGAATTCTCCGGAGAGTTATCGTGGCACAGAAACACATTTATCTCTCCGCTATTCTCCGCCTTGACGTAGATCTCGCGCGGCACCTTTGTGTTAGGCAGCTGTAATGACAGTTAAAGAATAACATCAATTTAACAGCAGTAAGTTTACATTAATAGTAAGAGTAACATTAACAGCAATATCAAATCAGAAATTAAAGCTCGATGGAGCAAATTCATATCATAGTTTCAGAAATGATATTTAAAATATTTTAGTTTACTTTTTCTGAGTAAAAGGCAACAGTGTTGCCAGACTTGTGGAACTTCAATCAAATAGAAACAAACTCTCACATTTACATTCTCTACATTTACGGAGATACTTATGCATATGTTTGTGGAGACTAGGTGTAACCGATATTAATCGCATCACACTTTGTACAGTCTCCTTAGTTGGTCTTCTTCTTCACAGTATTCTTACTTTTCGCTCGTGCGTATGTTAACGTTACGCGCGAGTTCATTAAACAGTTCAAGGCGAACGGAAATATTAAGCGAAATATTTATAAATAGTGCGTGGCTAACAGATCATGCCAGCCATGGGTTGGCCTGGCCAAGAGACAGCGTATTTTAATTGGAAAATTTCTCAATTCGCTTAGAGAATTATACGAACTGAGCAACAAAAGCTTTAAAATGATTTTGATCTTTTAGTTTGATATCAAAAAAAGAGAAAGATGCTAGGAATAGGAATCGAATAAGGAGCCGACGTATGGGAGGAAGGGGCGACCGGGTGGGGCGGGGGAGTGTGTTCCATTTTGCAGTGAGGCGCTTGTCGCCGTCTGCGGCATGTCTAAAAATAGGGCGCCATCTTGAATGGCATGCAGACGGAAAGAAGCAGCACAATTGTCTGACGTCGCTTGTTGAATAGGGACGAGTTAAGATTTCAGCTAAATATGTGTATGCGTATATATGATATATATATATATATATATATATATATATATATATATATATATATATATATATATATATATATATATATATATATATATATATATATATATATATATATATATATATATATATCTGTATGTATACATGTATATATTTATATATAAATAAAAGGATGTGCAATCTAACAGCACATTCACTCTTTGCACTTGCAGATTTTCATTACTCACCACAAGTTTCGCCTCTGGCGGCGCCTTGATCACTATCACAATCTGATCTTTGAACAGATCCACATTCAATAGATCATTCTGCGTGACATAGGCCATCCCACTGCTATTCTCCACTTCCTGCGATATTTCGGCCAACTCGCCACGCATCTGATCGATGAGCGTGTTCACCTCATTCTCACGCTGCTCGAGGCGTTCGCTCTCGGCTTCGATTTGACGGGAACGTTCACTGCTGACCAGCGATTGACCTCCGCGCCATTGAATGTTGTTCTTTGACTTCTTTTCCAAGATGCCAATGCCCTCCAGCACATTCGTAATGTCATAGATGCGACGCTTCTGTACGGCCAAACGATTGGACGCATCGTTCAGATCGACAACACCGTCCGGAGACTCCTGCAGCAAATCCACAAACTTTTTGGTCAATATACCCAGCGAGGTATCTGCCCGATTGCGATCACCGCCACCGCCGCCTCCACCTCCAGCTGAGGCCAATGATGATGTGACTAACGATGCCTGTTGTTGCGTCGCCGTTTGCTGCTGCGACGATGTCCGCGCAAACTGCGAATGCGAATGAGAATGAGAAGAACCGTTGCCGGCCGGTTTGCTCGTCTCCACATCGTCGTCTTCGTCGTGTTCTACGTCGTATTGCTGCTGCTGTTGTTGTTGTTGTTGCTGCTGATGATGGTAACGCAGTTGTTGTTGCTGCTGCTGCTGATGTTGAGGTGTATGTTTGCTGTTGTAGGTGACCGTTTGATGATGATCGCTCTGTTTCGCCTGTTTCTTCGGGTGGATTTCGTGGGCAGCATGTGCTCGACGCTTGACCTGTGCGAATGAAAGAGCGGGGGGAATGGTGAGTGTCATGTGGTAAGTGTGTGTATGTGTGCATGTGTTGAGTGATTGTGGTGATTGCAAGTTATTGATATTGTATCGATAGTTCGTTGTATATTGCTAGTATGCAATCTATCGATTGTACAGCATTATCGCTACATATTAACCCACCTTATAGTATTGTGTGATATCATTGGTTTTGCTTGCAGATCCATTGCGCTGTTGTTGCTGGGTATGTTGTTGTTGATGTGTGCTTGTTGCTTCTGCAATCACTGTTGTTGTCGTTGTGCCGCCACCCTTATTCAGACTTATGTATACATGATCTCGCAGGTGTGCAGCAACGCCGCCGCTGTTACTGTTGCTGTTGCTATTGCTGCTGCTATCGTTGCCACCATGATCGTAATCAATGTCCAACAGCTTTTCATTTTTGATCACAATATTATTGTTATTGTTGTTGTTGTTATTGTTGCCCAGCAGTTCATAATTGAGCTTTCGTACCACCTGTGAGCTGCCGCCACCATAAAGCTGTTGCTGTTGGCGTTGTGTGTTGTTGTGGTTGTGACTGTGATTGTGGCTGTTGGGCGCGGTGGTTGTTATTAAATATTTCGACATTTCGCAGTCAACGCTGCCTGCAGTTGTACAAAAATAGTTTTTGTTAGCTCTCTCTCTCTCTCCTCTCTCTGACTCCGCTCCTACTTCTCTCGTTTGTCGCTCGTGTCTTTTGCTTTTCGCTACGTCGGCCTGACAGCGCGGCAGTCGCCTGAACTTTTTGTAGCATACTTTTAAGCGCGACCGCTAAAAACGTTGCCACCTAGTTGGAAATTCCCCTGATGTGTTTTTTTTTTTTTTTTGTTTATTGTACTTTTTGTTTGCGCTTATCAACTAAATTAGCACCTAGGGATTCTTCACATCTGCAAAACATAAAATGAAATCAAATAAATAATTAGACAAATGTAAATATATATGTATTGTTTGTCAATAAGTAGGTATATTTATGCAATTGGCACATTACACTTTAGCGCCATTTGTTTTGTTTTCAATACTTTTATTTATACATTTACATGCCATTAACATGCCTGTCTGACTGCAAGTGACAAATGTGCGAAAGATAGAGACAGAAAAGAGAGCAATACACCAATAACTTGACACTAAAAAATACCAACAAAAACAAAACTGATGATAAAGCGCAAGCAGGGAAACCATTTTGAATTATGTATAAGCTTACTAAACAACTCCCCTCGCCTCATTAAAGCTCTCAAGAAGCAACTCTGTGGCATACCAAAAATAATTCTAACAGAAAAAAACAATGTCATGCGTTGTTGTTATTTTGTTGTTGCTGCCGTCGCGCAAGCGCAAATGTCAATAAACTCAGCATAAAAACCATTAAACCAATCAATATGGCAGAGAGAGGAGACGACGACAAGGCGTGTGAAGAAAAGCCAAAGGCAAAACGAGATTGAAGCAGCAACAGGTAAAAAGAGTAACGTTATAGTTCATGTTGTATTAACCGCTTTTGGCCAACGTCTTCATCTGGTATGACATTGACTTTGTTCACTAGAATGATATTTTGGTAATTATTGTTATTGATGTTTGACACAAATGTCATACCTCCAATAGAGAAATATAATTAGTTAACTCTCTTGCTTATCGCACTTTACATTCCATTAACAGAATTGTTAAAGTGGCTCTGTTAAAGTCTCAACAATTGTATATTGCGTTTGACAAATGGCAGTTTTAAGTTTAACTAGCCGTTAATTGCAGCAACAAATATCGCACACATCAAAAAGTAAATGACAAATGTTTATTTGCGAGTATGTACCCACAAGCATAAGTGTGTATGTGGCAAGAACAAGAAAAATATACATGTATATAGAGTGAAACGTAAAACGAGCAAAATGAACGGAACGTCGCGTGGAATTTGCTGAAATTGGCAAGAAATAAAGCAGCAGGCAAAGGCAAAAGCAAAGTCAAAAGTAAAGGCAAAAGCAAAGGCAATAGCGAATTAGCGCAGGTAGCCAACGCCAGCCAGCCTCTCACTTGCTTATTCTCCTCTTCTTCACTCGCGCTCTCTCTATAAATTGCAGGCGTCGACTTTGGCAGCGGCAGCGGCTGCGGCTTCATTTTTGCTGCTGCTTCAGCTGAGATTTTGTTGTTGCTTTCTACGGTGTGCCAAAAACGGTATCTGTTTACAGGCCGGCGAATTCTGTTTTATTTCTTTCAGTTTTTTGTTGTTTTCGGGTAATACAAATCGAAGACATGGAAATATTATACGAAGCTATATATGCATATGTATGTATCTATAGGAGACACAAATTATGTGGGCAACAGACAAAAAATACAATATAAAAAAGGTATTAAGACCATGCCAGGTAGTGTCGGTCCTTTGAAAATATCTTAATTTAAATGCACATGAAATATTTTTTTTCGTTTGATAAACATGCAATAACAAGTAGTCGTATATTCAATTTGCATATAAAATTACAGTGAACGTATAAAATTACACATCACAGAGCTTCACAAAAAGCACAACAATGAGTTTATGCTAATTTAACTCTACTATTAACTGCGTGTATCTGGTTATTCTGAGCTGCTCAGTGTGACCCTATCAAAAAAATATGCGTTTAACATTTGGCGTAACATTTTTGGGGCACCACTTGCAGCAGCTTCAGAAATAAACTGATCAGTTTACTTCACCCAACATTTACGTACATATATGTGTATGTGTGTGCGCGCTTGTATCTAACTTCAAGTGCACTTGTCGGGCATCTCTGTATGTATTTATCTAATAACAACAAACCCAAAAGGTAAATAACAAATGCAACTGTGACTTGAGAAAGAAAAACATTATGCAAACAGGGAAGAGAACATGAACATGAAAATGTCAGTAATCGTGGACAAAATGGCCTAGACAAAATAAATAAACCAAACACTAACAACGACAACAACAACAGCAGCTTTTTATTTTCAATCAACCTGACGACATCGACGCAGCAGAGCGCAGCGACTGCTGCGCGCGTATAACTGATAATGAAGAAAAAGCTAGAAATATAAACATTATATACACTTACACAAAAAAAACACGTTTGTGTATGTATATGACGAGTAAATAAGCTGCAGAGGTCCAAACACGCGAACTACATTTTTTGATAGCGCTTGGAGTCGACAACTGCTGCTTATTGTAAATTTGTGAAGTAAAGCACGAGAAAATGGTATTAAAAATATGAATTATTCTGATGCGCCCTCAAAGCTGTGACCACCCTCTGTCTCCTTCACAGCCATTGCCATTACCAAATGGTCAGCAGCTAATTGGGTGCTTCAAATGCAACCTAACGGGAATATTGAATAACTTCTAGCACGAGCTATTCATTATTCAAGCTACAATTTATGCTGTTTTAATTATGTATATACATGTACATATGTACATATATATACGTATATGTGACTATACAAACATATGCATATATTTATCTTTGGTAGCAGCGCGCGCGCTCTCCCATATGCATGCATATACACACACACCCATATATATGTAGACTGCTTCTGCTAAGCAGAGCAGCGCTGTTAACTGCAGCACAGCGCACACGTAAAAGTTTCGCTTTCTTTTTGCACAGCATTTTGCATGCGCAGTAGAAAAACAGACGCAAAAGACAATAAAAACAAGACAGACTAGACATTCATACATGCAAAAGTACATACATATACATATTAAATACATCCTACAACGATTGCCATAAAAATCATTCAGCAATCGGTAAGAGCCGGAGAAAAGAAGAATTTTGTGTATAGCTCCATAGTCGTTGTCGCTCAGTTAAGTGAATATATATATACATATATATATTTATATATAAATTATGTGTGCATGTGTGTGTGTTGGGAGAGCTTTTGAGCAAGAGAGTGGGATGCTGACTGGGGCTTTGTTGCTTTCACGACTGCGGTTTCAGCGATGCCGGCCGCATTTTTTTACTCTTCCTAACAGCTGTTAGATCAGGCGTTGACAGATACGATCCACTGCAAAAATTGCTGTTTCTGCTTTGGACTACTATTGTGGAATTCATGTTTATTACGACGCAGCCGGTTTTGTGACATGAGTTCCACTTTGATTATGCGCTTCGAAATGTGCATTTGTTGTTCGTGGTGGTTGTCCGGTATGTATGTAAAGATATAGATGAAGAAATAAACATGCATGCATATATACCTACATATGTAAGTACATAAATATGTAAGCCAAGAGACAATACCGTTGTCGCCATTTTCGCAGTTCGCAGCAACTCATTTAATTAAGCCAATTACAGACCAATGATACACCTTAATGAGTCGCATTGCTGTCTCTCTTGATGTTTCTGTATTTGACTAAAATAATCAAAGCTTAACCCAAAAATGCCAATCAAACCGGCTCTGTTAAAAAGTTGCCAAAAGCGGCATCATAAGCAACAACAATAACAAAATCTAATTATTTGCTTAAACTCGCAATTAAAATAAACAGAAAGACAAGTGTAAACAGCTAAAGTAAAAAGTACTAACTCCGTTTCATCCAACAAAGCTGTGCGAGCGAGATGGCAAAAAGGTAGGTTAACATTAATGTTACAGCCACAAACTCAACAACAGAACGCTGTTAAGCTCAACAGTGGCTGGTTTTTTTTGCTTTTCACTGTGTTTTTAAATTTCAGTTTTTGTGTTTGCCAAAAGCCAAAAATAATTGCCAGTTGGTGGGCGGGAGTGAAGCGCCCGAGAAGAGTGCGTCGCGGTTAAAATGCGTCGCAAATTATTTTTGCCAGCAAAATGCAAACAAAAGCAGGCAAATGCGAATGGTTGGCTACATTTTTTGGCAGTGTGTGTGTTATTCTGGATAAGTGGAAATTCAATGCCGGGCAATTCCGCGTTAGATTATCGAGAAGTTGAAGTTCACCTAAATTCGGTCTTATCTATAAAAACTAAACAAGCTTCTTAACATATCAGGAAAATCACATTACAAATGAATATGTACATTTATGCTAGTTGCCCGTATGTATGACGCATTTGTGGTCATGGGATTCCGGAAAACAAGCATTGGAAATGAAATCCGTTATCACACACTCTGACTCTCACACAGTCTCTTTCTATTTTTTTCTTTCTCTTTGTGTTTTTGTTTTTTTCGCGCTCCTTCCAAGTGCTGCCAGAGCTCCCTGCCGATGTTAACTTAACATGTGGTCCGTTAAAGGCAGACAGAGACCCACAAATGTTGATAATCTGGAACATATAGCAAGTGGAATGAGGGGGCGGGAGCTTTAGAACTTTGCTATTTACAAATGAATTAAACGCCGTTTCACTTGAAACTCCGAACGGAGCAACTCACAAAAGGCATTTAAAGGTTATTAACGGGCTTAGAAGTGGAGGAGAGACAACACAAAGCAAACTTGAAAGAATGATTAATTGTCGAAATGCACACAAACACATAAGACACATGGCACCGCAGTTTTAGAGCCACTGATAAATTAGATTGTAAAACTTATGAAAGATTCACTCATGTTGTACAAATGTAAATAATTACAATTTTTGTTGAAATTGCAAAAAAAAAAATAAAAAGGGCACGCACCTAAGTTGGAATTTCTTCGCTTTATATCACGACGAACAACCCAGCAAAGCAAATGCTTGACGCCGCTGCCGTCGCCTGCGTCGTCGTCGTCGCTGCTGCCAACGTCGTTGCTGCTGTTTTGTAGTTGTTGTTGCTGCTGCCGCCGTCGCGCTCATTTAATATCACACACGTTTCATATTTTTGCTTTTTTCATGTACATTTTTTCACTACGCTTTTCTTCTTTCTTTTGCGCAAGTTTATTTGCTTCTCGTTTTTGACTTGTGACGTCAGCAGTTCAGGGAAAAAAAAATTATTTGTTGTAGATATCACATAATTGCTGTTGATACTCGTGCTGTCTTTCTGTCCTAAATTATTGTTGTTGTTTAGTGGCTATGTCTTATGTTTGAATGTGTGCAGTTTTTTTTCTTTTCAACAGTTTTCACATTTTGTGCGGCGAGCTAAACGAACTTCATGGGCCACGACGTAAACGCAAAGTGAGTGCTGAGTGCCGTGGCTGGTCTGAGTGTCGTAGTAGTAAATGGAGTCGCCGGCAAACCTACAGCGGAAGAGAGTACTACGCGAAGAGAGCGAGATGATAGAGAGCGAGTGAACAGAGAAAACGTAAGCGGCGACGTGACGTTAACGCATTGTTGCGTCGCAACGGCAGAGACTGCGTGTTGCTAAAGATTTCTGATGGTCTTGATGTTGTTGTTAATGATGTTGCAACTTGACAAGGCCAGACGAGACAAGCCTTGGTGACGTCACTTATGTAGTTTTAAATGCACTGTTTTATATCTCCGCATTTGGGCGTTTGATTTCGTGTCATATTCAATGATTTTCTCCACGCGGGCGATTTACGTTATACGTTTCTCACTGTCGCTTACTTATATGTAGCTTTTCGTTTGCTCAGTGGGCAGCAATAGCAGCAGCGACACAACCACGACAACGGCGACGACGACGACAACAACAGCGACGACAGCAACAACAAACAGACACGACCAGCAGTGTGGAGCGTAAACGAAAAACTGATTGCGGCGAATTTGCTGCCTCCAATTTGAACTGTTATTGTGCGCTGTTTTTGGCTCTGTTAAGTGGGTTTGTGGCGGCGAATTCAAAGCAGCAGCTGAGAGTAGTGAGCGTACACAGCTGAGAAAGAGAGCCACAATAACGAAGGCAGCAGCTGAGTGGACAAACACTTTTCAATATGTATGAGTGAGTGGAACGTAGGCAGATGCTTTGTGGCATGTGGATGCCAGACTCATCGTGGGTAGGTGTGCGTGCATGGATATGTAAGCGTGTCTGGGAGTGTGTGTGTGTGTGCTTTTGAGTTGCTCTCACTTGCTCAAATGCCGGCTTCAAAAACTGAGAGACGGAAGTGACGAACCGCCACCAACGTCACTGTTACCGCACCCACAAGCATACTAACCAACTCTATGTACAAATGTTGTTACAAACACGCACACAGGCATACATACGAATGTATGTATTGCATAAGTAAATATGTAATACTTATGTATTTATGTCTTCGTTTTCATCGCCTCTATATCTTTAACTGCGACTCAATGTGGTACGCATGTTGCGTGTTCTTTTGTTTTTGTTTTTCTGTTATATTATGGTCATCAACAATGTTGCCAACAAGCAAGTATGTATAGGCGATATTTTTCTTTTAAAGTAGAAAATTTTACTAGAAATATAAATATGTATATAATATTTATATTTGTTAAAAGTTCCAAACTTGTTACTGCTGTTATTTTTCAACTGAAGTTCAATGAACTAGATAAACACATCTGCTCAAATACGTTTGTACATTTGCATGTACCGATCAGTAACTGGGGTACGCACATACCCACACACATATGTACATGCATATGTATGTATCTATTACCCATAAAAAATCAAGCAAATTATGGTAAATACGCCGCAAAACTCACGCCCAAGAAGACAATGTTCCTACTTCACTTTCAATTTCTTGCAGGCAGTGCGAGCGAGATGGCATGCGAGATGAACAGCGACAGACAAGCAAGACACACACACACACACGCATTTCCAGTTAATTAAAAGTATTTATGACACTGCATACATAAAAAAAACTCTCTTAAGTACAAAAGTCCACAAGGATCGTGGGAAGTTCCAAGCGCAGACGATCGCAAAACGAGCTCAAAAAAAAAAAAAACATGTACGTGGTATCTATGAGCAAAAAAAGCAAAGAGAAATATTGAATAACGCAAAAAAGAAGGCATGCATAGAAACTCAGTCCTGGGGGGAGAAGACGTTTCACCCTAAGGGTGACTCTTTGCTGCGATGTGTCTTATGTGAAAAGTGAAAACCAAAAAAAAAGCAGACTTCTCAGCCAGAAATCCAGCATCAGTCACAATTTGGGTGTCAGTGACGGTGGAAAAAAAGAGATGAAAAAATATAGGATAACAGCAGCTTAAAGTCCTGCCTGGTTGCGGGGTCATGAGAAGCAATAGCGAAAAAAAGTTAATAGAAATTGAAAACTGGAAATCACATTATTTAGCATTTTGAGGGAATGTGAATGGATTAATTAAAAAAGACAATTTGTCTGGTTAGATAAACAAAAATGGCAACTATGTACATAAATAATCGAAATTTCAGTAATTACACATTGACATTTAATTAATTATTTACAGCACTTTTGCATTAAAAGCTTATCTGTAAATGTGCAGGTAATTCACTACAAAAGTCGAGCTGTAGAGCTTTCCCAAAGCTCTTATTATACAGCCAACAGCTTGTTAGGGTATCACAATTATATTAGAAGCCAGACGAAATTTGCCGGCAGCGCTAAAGTAACTAAAGCGGAATGAACAGAAGAACATCCTCATCATAATCATCAACATCATCGTTTTCATCGTTGCCGTTTCCAGCAACCCCTTTTTAGTGGGGTGCAACTCTTTTTACAGCTTCTGCATCCCCAAAGCATGGACATGGGAAATGAACGAGAGCTGAAGGAGAGACGGCGATAACGATGACGATGATGACGAAGGCGATGGCCACGGCAGCGGCGACGGCGACAGCGTCGGCAACGTTGCCGGCACAGACATGCCGCAGAATGCAATCAACTTGAAAACTACTTGAGAATCTGAGCGACGGCGATATTCAAATTTGAAAATAAAAGTGAAACAACAAAAAAAAAAAAACGAAGAAAAAAAATAAAACAAAAACGGCATTGAGCATTAAAGTTTGAGAGAAGCCGCCGCTGTTGGCGTTGACGTTGACGTTGCTGCATGTTTGACAGAACGTCAGTCACAATGTTGATTATGTAGTTGTTTTTTGTTGTCGCTGCTTTTACGTTGTTATTGCTGTGCTCTTTGGTTAGGGTGGCTCACGAGGACGCCAGCTTTCAAGGCGCTTTTGCTTGTGTACGTGAGAACGTAAGAGCGTGAGTGAGAGAGTGAATGTGTGACTGAGTAGTTGTTAATGTATGTGTGTGTGTGTGTGTGTCTGTCTACTTCCGAACGGCGAGTCGTTTGACAAACTTGACGCAACATTTATTGAATTTGCTTACAGCGTCGCTGATGTCGACGATTACAGCAAAATTGTTGTTGTCGCTGTGTCTGGTTGAGAAAATTGCTTTAAACAGGAGTATAAATGAATATTTCTTTCGGAAGTTCGCCTATTACACCCTCCAACCCCTTACACTAATTGCAAATTAATTTGATTTGAATGTTAATTATTTTTACAGACATTGCTCTTTGAGTCTCAAAGGGCAAAACTGGAAGCAGTCAACTTTTAACATTAATGTATCTCAAATTGAGCATGGGAACTGATAACTACAGTGGTAATAGGCTAAGATGAACTTCACTTAATCAAGTGAAAATAAATAAAGCAGAATTTGTGTAATACGACAGATTAATAGGTGAGTAGTTGATTGAGGATTAACTGCGTTTTAAAATAGATATTATATAAAATCAAAGTAGGATAGATATACGTTTGAATACATAAAAAACAAAAATAATCAACAAATGAAACCTTTTTACACTCTGTATTGTAAATGAACTTATCAACTTTATATGATATGAAACAATTGTTGCATGCTAGATTTGTATCTAATTAATGCTGAATTGTTGGATTATACGCGTACAACCTTAGTTCACTGTACTCGTCCAGTTTATACTCTAATTTGTGTGTTTGGGGCGTAACCCTATCATGAGCCAGTTAAAAACGTATATACATATATGTACATATAAAAAAAAGGTTACCGATGCGACTCGCAATCCAAATGGGGCTAGGGTTATAATGAGCGGTCAGTCTAACGAGTGGACGACCTTAAAAAGCACGCTGCATGCCAGCATATAAATCGAGTACCCCGACTGCCGACCTGTCCGCCCTAACATCCGAACACATACTATATATATACTACATATGTATGTGTGTGGGTATGTGTACTCTATATGGTTAGACAAGCAGCAACGCTAGCAACTGAGTGGACTAACTTGGTTTTCAAGACTGGAACTGAGTCTGTCTCCGACTGAGTCTCCGACTGAGTCTCCAACTGCCTACAAAAGATTTCAGCTCACGTTCAATGAACTTTACTGTAAGCCATAAAACGCGAACGATACCCTAAAAATAAGAAGAAGAGTAACTACAATCAGTTAATGCTTATTATTATTTAATTATTCCGTTTAGAAAAAAAAAGTGCAAAGAAATTAAACAAGCGTGCTTGAAGAGCCAACAAGTACAGCAAGAAACTGGTAAGAGTTCCCAAAACGAAAGTGCTAGACCCGGCCATACCCTCTACAAAGATCTCAAATAACTTGGAACATTTATGTATACATATAATATTTGTTATTTTAATTTACATAAAAATGATCAAATTTGATATACTTAAGATCCGCAGATCCGTTTTAATGAGATATATTTTATAAGTTCCCCATCATCTGATTGTATTCCTCAACCTGAGTATGCCCTTCTAATCACTGTTTATGGCTACAGGATATAAAGCAGCGAGTGCTCAAGGAGAATGCAGCGAGTTAAGTCTAACGAGAAACTTTTAACTGTTGTTATTTATGATTGTTGTTGTTGTGTTTCTTTTGTTATATTATGTGCAAATGAATTGTTTATTTACTTACGCATCGCTGGCAATGAATTTGAAATTTTATAAGGTAATCCAAAAGTTGTATCTTGTTTTATTTATTATTATTATTGTTGTGTTTAATTTGGCAATGAATTGAATTTGATTTATTGTATATATTATAATATCTATTATTTAAGTTGATATGGTTTTTGTGTATGATTTGAAAACTCTTAATAATTATGTTACGTTAATAAATAATGTATAGAAATGCTTGTTTTGCTGCTTTTTTTTTTTTTTGGTAAATCAATAAATATGTATAATAAATTTAGAACAAGTTAAAAGTAAACACTTAGCACATATGAGAAATTTGTTTAACAGTATTAAAAGAAGTAGTGAAAGTAGAATAGCCAAAAATGTGTATGAAAATAACAATAGAAATAGAATAATTTAAAGAGTTTTTTATAAAAAAAAACTTATTGCATTTTCGTACTTTTGGAATCGTTTTCAAAATTAATATTGGGAATTATTCCACAGATATCGATTAAATAAGCATTTTAACACTGAGTTTCAGTTTAGTTAATGATCATTATAATGTTTATGAATTATTTGGATTGTTTAGTTTGTTGTTGTGTTATATTAATTTTGTTTTTGCTGATGTTGCCTTTGTTTTTGTTGTAATCCTTGTGTATGTATTTCAGACTGCATTGGTATTCGTTAGCATCGTTCGGGGTGTGTGTTTTCAGATTCTAGAAATTTCAACAACATTTGCCGTGCACTTCTTAGGCGATTTTCATTTTTTAACAAATTGTGGCAACAATAATTAATTTTCGTGCAATGTGTAAAAACTTTAACATGAACAACGATAACTATAACACGTCATGATCAACAATTATAGTGAACACCGCTCTACGGGATCGCTTCGGAACGGAACGGATCGGATCGCCGCCTCTCTGGAGATTCACTTCCACTTTCTGCAGCGTTCGTTTTGTAAATGTTGCGTAGTTCTGGCCGCAAACAGAGTTGAAGTGAAGGCAGGCAATACACGCACACACGCACACACGTACACACATGCACATGAGCAAGAGGAAGCAGAACAGGAATGCAATTGCAGGGCAGCAACAAAATCAACAACAGCCGCAGCAAGCAGAGTTCGTGTGCGTGCGTGCATATGCGAGAGAGTAAGCCTAGACAGAGAGCCCCAGGCACAGCGAGAGAGAAGAGCGTAACAGAGTAACGGGGAGCGTACAAAAGGAATGCAGCAGTAGCAGCAGCAGCAGCAGCAGCGAGTATAGAAAAAAACACAACCAAAAGCAAAACAATAAGGGAGGATAATGCAGCGATCATGCATGCAGGCTCTCTCGCTCTGTTGCTCTCTCGTACTTGCTTGCTGTGGCCCACCCAGCGCAGGGTTGTTATGTTGCCAACAACAGCCTGTGCGAACTTTATGCCTGACGTCCCTGATTTGACAGACAAACTGACTCGATAAACATAAAAACTCTTCGCTTAAACGTAGTCTTGACCTGTGAACGAGATGGGGACTGAAGAATGGGGTTTGGGTATGCCACTTTGTAGGCAGGTGCTAAGTGCCCCTGGGTCCAACTAGTTCTACGCCTATGCGGCCAGTCATTGAACTCAGGACTACAATTAGCACCCAGCACAGAAAAACAAAGAACAAGAAGCCGCAGCAGCAGCTGAAAGAGCAGAAACTACACATGCAAATGTCCAAAAATAAAAGAAATACAGACGTGTATATTAAAGAAATGCAACCGGAAATCAAAAAAACAATCGGCGCTATAATAACAGAGCGCAGGATACAATAAAAGTCTGCCAAAATTACAGAGTATAAAGCAAAATCAACTGCAAATCCAATCCATAAGCAATTTTGGCAAATTTTAGCGGACGCGCCAGAAATTAATCAGCAAAATATGTAAGTAGAAATTCAAAATTCAAACGGATATGAAACAGGAGATGAATTGCCGCCCCATGTAGACAGGCAGACGTCGGCCCGACAGAGAGACAGACTTATAGAGAATTGGGAACTGTACCCCCCATCAACAACAACAGGACATATTACCGAGTATCCTGCCACAGTTGTACAGACTGCACAAGTTGCATTGAGGGTTCGATGAGGTTTGAATAGGCAAGGAGCAAGGAGCCAGGACTCTGCAACACGAACTCGAATTCGAACTCGAACGCGAACTCGAACTGAATGCAATGACAGTCAGTTAGACGGACAGAGTGGCTGACTGACGGTGTGACTGACTGACAGAGGTACTGTCCGACTGTCGAACTGTCTGACTGTCGAGACTGATGTATTACTCGTCGAGTAATTCCGGAATCGTAATATCAACAAGCATAGTTGTGTTGTGCAGCTGTCGTTTTGTTATTGCTTTATGACTCTGCCTCAAAACACCGTAGCACATGCCAAAATGGGTTGGGGGACGGGGGAGCGGTATGGGCAACAGGGTTAACCATTGAAATTTCTGTTTTGTTACGCCTTAGAGGTTCGTTGGACTCTTCGAGGTCTTGAGCTGATAAGGAACTTTAAGTTTTTCCTTTTTATTAGAGAGGGGAATTTGGAGTTCTAGACTTTTAGATAATAATCATATCTCGCTATGCTGAATATTTGGTTTCCTGACATACCTTTTCCTCAACTTTTCTGCATTCTCTAAGCTACTAAACTAACCATGTTGTATTACTTAGTGGTACAGCAGCTGTTAAGAAAGTTCAGCGAAGGAATCACAATATCAATAGTTGAGGTTCAGTTACTTTGAAGTTGGCAGAGCTCGACTAAGTTTGACTTTTTGTTGATAATGACTAACTAAATGATTAAAATCGGAGAGTTTAGTGGCTCGCCAACTGGACCAACTATCTGGCCAACTTGCTGTCTGCGTGTGCGCCTACGGCTGGGCATCGGGTGCTCATTAAATCTCCGACTACCTGGTCGATGCCTTTGGCCTGGCTTACCGGTTTTCAAATTTGGGATATGTGCTCACGTTTTTCAGCTATTTTAAGTAACAATAACGCGAGAGAGAGAGAGAGAGATAGGGACATTGAGAGAGAAATCAAGTGCGAGAGAGGGAGATGAAGAGAAAGAGTGAGGCAACTACAAAAGCTGTGCCGGAACGGGCCACAAAAACAAGAAGAACCTTCGAAATATAAACAGCAAATGCTGAGAAAGAGTGTGAGAGAGTCACACAGAGAGAGAGAGGGAGGGAGGAATAGAGTGAGAGGTAGATGCAGAAGTCCAAGTACGAGAGTACATTCATAAGATATTTTATATACAGGGCCGAGGTTCAGCTTCAGCTTCTGCTTCAGCAACAGCTTCAGCTTCAGCTTCAGCTTCAAGTTTGGGTTCAGGTTCAGGTTCAGGTCCATAGGTAGAGTAACTCGTCTGCCTAACCTCCGCCGCCTCCTCCTCCTCGTCCTCCTCCTCATCCTACTCTTTCTTCTTCACCTCCTTCGTCTTCTTCTTTGGCCTGTACGCGAACAGCGTTCGTTGCGCTTTTGTTTTTCCATTCACGAAATTCCTGGAAATTTGTAGATCAGTAAATCTCTGTTGTTGTTATTGTTATTGTTGTTGTTGTTGCTGCTGCTACTGCCTCTCAGTGTTTCCTATGAAAGAAGAGCACCGGGACACTGTGATTGCAATTAGCTTAACTAAAGCTCAGTTGATAACTGCGACTCTATAATGAGCAAAGCGTGGGAGCTTCCGAGCGGATGTGATGTTCTCTAAAGATGGGATTAGAATTAAGGTACATACAACATTCAACTACTGACAATCTGACAATCTGACAACAGACAATCAAGCGAAAGGACCAACAGATGTCCCAAATGTGGCTGAAACTAATGTCTGATGCCTGAGAATGAAAAAAATGAGAAAGGAAAAGTGGAAAAAGAAGTAGGAAACGGCAGAGACACAGACACAGACATAGTCGAGGACATGGCCAAAGGGAAACACACCTGGATGACGTCTTGCGCAAAACTCTAGATTCTAGAGTGCCGAGCAATGGAAAGAAGCACCCTTAAAAAGGAAAAACCAAAAAGTAGCAGCACCCTCCATGGTGTGCTGAGTGTTCCTTAGTAGCCCATGCAGGCACTTCAGACGTTGCGTCCTCTCTTACACTTGGAAAGTGGAACGAACTCAACTGCACTGAGACAACACCACACCTAAATCCACAAATGTCGCCAGCTTCGAGGCCCCGTGCTAAGGTAATTTTCATACCCTGTAATTGTTCAAGTAAAAAAGGAAGGCTGCACAGTGGGATGTAAAAGAGAGAAGCTGGTTAAACTGGCTGATCTCAGCTTTAATTGCTATCAGCAATCAATACAAATTTAACAATTTATTTGTTTATTTATTTATTAAAATTAAATGTAATTATTAAGCAGATTTACAGCTTAATATTTCTTCTTCATATTTATTGATTTATTTATTTTTTTTTTATCAAGGAATTCATTGAATTCAATTTCTGTAAGCTGAAAGTTTCTGCGTGATCGATTGAACATGCAAGTTATTCAAGAAGCTCAGTAAGTACAGGGTATTTGTAAGTCGGCTACATAATTTGCATACGTACTTAACCAAAGAGATATTACGTTGCTGTTGTCCCGTTTATAATTGTTGCGAATATGCAACAGCAGCTATGTTTTTAAGGGTGCAACGTAATGTTGCCCGCAAGGGATCAATCTCTCTCCCTCTCCCTCTCGCTCTCTCGCTGTTGTTCTCTCGCTCTCCCTCTTTACTCCCTCTGCTTATGTTATTGTTCTAGTGTTAGAATTGGGCGCACTGCTGCTGAGTTGAGTTTCCTGCAATTCAACAGGAAATGGAAGTGGTTTTTGTTGCAGAATTTGTAATGGGAACGACAACGCTGTCTGCCTTTGATGAAGTGGAGCGCGTCACAGTGGGACACATACAAAGGTGTCACAGCTAAAAAAGAGAAGTAGGTTGAAAAGGCTACTTAATGGAGACATGCTTAAAAGTGGGTTACAATCGAAATCGTTAATTGTTTTCCACTCTTAACCCGCGTATCCTAAATGCCACTCGAAACTTTGTTATCTCATTGAGCAAAAGAATTTAACAGTCGAGTGTGCTAGACTTTGATATACCCGTTGTGTGCAGCTTGTATGTGCTGTCGTGCTGCTTCTTCTTGCTATACTGAATCACTTTTGTGTTCATAACGCGATCGTGATGATATGGCGAGTAGCTAGGGAGCTGGAAAAATGGAAGTCTGTAGCTGAGGACTCGGCTTGCCTGCTAATACTGATCAAGGGGATATATATATGCTTCTACTGCTGGTTACATACGCTGCCACACAATTATAATACCCTTGCACCACTTAGATATCGAGGATAAATAAATATTATTCATTTAATCAATCATTATATCAAATTTATTGCTACATTTGTCCCACTGTGTTGCAGTGAGGTCCACACGAACAACAGTCCGAAGAGCCCAAAGTCCAATGCAGCCATTGACATGTGCCAAATGACGGCGACAACGACAACAACAACAACAACAACAACAACGTCTGCCCCTTCGGCAAGGGTGACCGTTGCTCGTGGTTCGATGCCCATTGCCCGATGCAAGAGGGCTGAGCCCGACCACGGCTATTGAGCTAATAATTAAAGTAAAGCAACAGCAGCAACAACCCCTAAGCGGGGGATTCGAACAGGGAATTCAAAATAGGGTGAACACTATTTTTTTTTTTTTTTTTTTTTTTTTTTTTTTTTTGCAAAAGCCATCGAAGAATTGTAGAAAAAAAACGCATTGTAAATTAGAGCAGGGGCAGGCGAGACACCCTGACCAGGGGCAAGGGGCTGGCAGCAGAGGGTTGTCGCTATTACAACTAATCAATTGTTGTTGTAGCTGTGTAGGAATTTGGTAAAGAAGAAAACAGCTGGCGTTACGTACAGCCCATGGAACTAAAGATCGATCGGATCGCGCGTGTCAAGAGCAAAGGGAAGGGCAAGGGAAGCGTCTTAAATAAACTGCGAAATCCATATACAGATTATGCTTAGGGTTGCCATGGGCATAGATAAGATGATATTTAGTCGCCTCCAGCCTTAAGATGCAATTACATGCGTGAGATTCGACAGAGCGGGTTGAGTTTCTATGGGTGCGTTAGCCCATTTATCAGGTAGCCTGGCAAAAGCGTTAAACCTTTTTTGCTCGCGACACGCGAGCTGTTCTATTTTCTATTTCCTTCTTCTCTCTTCCTCTATTCTGTTGCCTTTCTTCCAATTCCTATCTACAATTTTGTATGTGTGTGAAAATCAGCGGAGCATAGCAAATCCCTAGCCGTGTTTCGCCCCGTCCTCTCGTGGGATTAATTAGCATTTGGTTTTGGAATTCTAACATTTGGGTCACCCCATAATTTATGTATGTAGTGTGTATACGGATCGGCGGTATGTCAAGTGAATGTCAAAGCAAATTTCTAGCATCGGGCAAATACATTTACAGAGCATTGCAATTGATTTGTAAACTCAATTTTCAACTGCTGATGGCATTTAAATGTGGGATAAATCTGTAGGCACAACCAGTTTGTATACCCTGTACAATCAGGGTGTGTAATGGGTAATGGGTAATAATACACAGTTATGCCTATGTTTGTAAATGACAACTAGGATTTTCATTATTAATTTGCATCCATGATTTGTATTTTACATTTAAATATGGGACAAATTGGTATGCACAATCAGTTTGTATACCCTGTACAATTAGAGCGTCTTAAAGTGGGTAATACAAAATCCTGCTAATGTTCATCAATGATTTTTATGGTAAACCAATTGATGATTTCATTAGGGAATGAATCTTTAGATACAATCAATTTGTATACCCTGTAAAGTGTTGATGAGGGTAATACAAACTGTGCGCTAATGTCTATTATTGCTATTAATACTTTGATTTCATGCATATATTTCATTTATGCTGTGTATTCTTATATTTTACGGTCTATCTTTTCAGCGATTTGCTAATACTCATTAAACTCAGCTGCTTTAAGTGGCAGTATTCTATAGTACTTATAGTTTGCTTTGTAATAATTTAAATCGTAACCGAACTCCAGCTTAAAGATATCAGACTTAGTTTTGCATATTATCAATCATCTAATCATCTACAGGGTATCATTTGGTCGCTCTCGCTCTGTTGCGCATTCTCACACTTCCAACTAGAGCAGTCTGGTATGCCAATGGCTTTGCCGTGTGACATTTGCTATGCAAACAACAAATTTCCTTGCCTGGTCCTTGGCCATTTGTGGACTGACAAGTTATCTTTGAAGTACTCCGAGAGACTTCATTTGTCTGGGATCTGAGTTGAACTGATATTGTTTGTTTTTTTGGTTCTAGTTTGTAGTTGTAGTTGTAGTTGTAGTTGCAGTTCCTGTCAAGTTGTCCACGGTTCAGTGGACTGTCAAGCGGTTGTCGAAGGGTGAATAACACCTCAAGCCAAGGGCCAAAGACCAGGGACGAGGTGGTTCCAGCCAAATGGTAATATGCCCATAGCCAAAAACCAGAATTCTTTGCATTTTCTTTTTTATGGATATAGCAAAATGGCATCTACATATGCATATGTATGTTTACTTAATCAGTAATCAGTAATCAAAATCCTTTGTTTATCTTAAGCATTTAGGATACACTTACCAGCAATTTTAATAGATATAAATCTATCTGCAATCTGTAAAATAAATAGGACAATTAATGTGATTAGACTTCAGACTTTAAGATTATCATAAATTATAAATTCAAGACCAAAATCAATCTATCCAACTATATAAGATGTAAGATACAAAGATACAAAGCAGCTCGTTAGAGTTAAGATCACTTCAGAAGTTTTTATTTTTGTAAACTTCATTGCAATTCAAGTGAGTTGAGTTCAGGCCGTTTGCCTGTGCAATCCTTGGCTCCAGGCGCGATCAGATTCAGCCTAAATCAACAAATTCTTAGTCAAAGATTTAGAGCAAAACACGAATGCGAACTGCGAATGCGAATGGGAATGGGAGACCAACAAAGTTGTCAAATCAAACAAATGCTAAAGCGTCGAGATCTCCAGATTGTGGTTACAATCTTCTGGTGGTTTGCCTTGATTCCTCATTTGCGGCTCAACAATGTTTGGTGTTAAAAATATGAGAGGCATTTATAACTTTTTGTATGGTGGATGTAGCACGATGTTGCTTAGAAGCCCGATCCTTGGCCCGATCCGTGGTGCTTGTGGCTTGTTGAAGCGGGGGTCCAAAAGTAATACCCAGTCATGGGCCTGGGCTTGGGTATTTTAAAAACGCCAGCGATTTATGCCGTCTGTCAGCGTCAGCAGAGACGGCAGCAGACGAAACCTGATTTGATGACGGCGCAAGAGTTTAAAGGGCTCGCGTAGGTAGAGAGAAGAGACACGACAGCGGCACTGGCAGTCCAACAGTCCAACAAGACCCACAGACGACGCTGTGTGAAGTCGCCAGACTATACTGAAATTCCTGGACAAAGTGCCTGACTACGTAATAGAAGGAGAAGGATGAGGAGAAGTCGAAGTTAAAGTTGCAGTCGAAGTCGAAGTCGAAGTCGCAGTCGATGTCAGTTGTTCCACCGTCTGTGTTGCAGCATTCCACCAACAGGCGACTCCAACAACAGCCAAGCCAGCCCAGTTCCAATGCTAACTGCCACATGTTGCACACACTGTGAGAATGAATTTAATTAAAGAAAATTTTTCAACATTTGCAAATCCAGACCAATGCAGCGCCACAACATTCAAGTAAAAATCACACACACACACACACACACACACACACGCACAACTAGTTCAAAGTCTATGCGCTTGCACAGTGATTCCAAACACATTCATTAGCTAATAATCGATAAATTCACTTCGATTATTTGGAAATTTTTGCAAAACATGAGTAGACAATAATGTTGCCATTAAATTGCTTAAGTCGTTGCCTCTCGTAATTTTTCACGTAATTGATGGGCAAGAAAATAATAATCATCAGTGAGTTTAATCAACAGTGAAAGTTGTTGGTCAAGTTAATTAGGCTCCGCAGGTGTAATCTGTCAATTTCCGTGCTTTGATTGTCTACAAATTTTGCAGTTAAATTAATTGAAGCTTTCATTATTATTTTACTGTCATTTACAAGATCTATGCCCAAAGATGTTTATATTATTTGTTGAGAATATTATATTCGTTCTTTTATAAAAGTAGTTTCCAGTTGTAATTGAACTGCTTGTAGTTCTGAGAAAGGATCTCTTGTATTAACAATCGATTTCCTATCTGTTTCAGCCTCTATATTAACCACTATTAATAAGGAATACAGTCATCAACTGATTGTACACTTTGCTTAACACTTCTGTATACTATATCAAATTGTTCTACATATTGTTGGGAATGGATCTCTTTAAATTATAATTCTATATGCACAAAACCCAATAAGAGATCTTATATTCTAAGCTTTACTCTTTTTGTTGGCATCGCTAGTTGCACAACTCGGCACAGACTACATCTTTTGTTAGTTGTCGCTAAGTAAAAGGATCATAACAGGAGCCATTATTCCTTTTCATTTGTGGTTGCATCTTGTGCACTGTGCAATGCTTCTGAAGGCAGCCAACGATGCCAATTAAATCACATTTCAGTGGCACATTAAAATGCAATAAATCTGTGTGTGTGCGTGTGTGTGTGTCTCAGTGAGTGTGTGAGAATGAAGCGGTTGCCATTGGAGCGTTAAAAATATTTCATGCTCAGCACAGTGCAGTCGTATTGCTACCGCTTTCCACCTCTCCACTTCCCCTTAGCCGCCCACTTCACACACACACACACACACACACACACACACTCATCCCTCAATAGTTGTTGTCCTTTTGCGCATGCTCCAAAAACTACGCGTAGATGTTGAATGTCCGATAAGCGGGCATTACGAACAGCCAATGGGAGCTCAGCGGCTCTATGGCTTCCCGAAAAACTAAACCTCTAGTCTGGCCAGTTGGCATCGCGTGGAAGTGCAGTCATCTGCCAATGTCCAAGAGGTTCCAGCTTCCTGGCTCGGAGATTCAGTTCCATGTTCGCATCGCATATTTACCGCTCTCATTGCATTTTCAGCATAATTTGGCGTAATTTTAGTACAGCGGCATCTGACATTGTTTCGACTTTTGTCTCTGTGTGCTGTGTGCTTGTGTGTGTGTGTGTGTACAGTGTGTACTGTGTGTGGTGTCCAGTTGCAACATTTTTGCAACAATTCGAGCGCGAGTTGCGCCATTGCCATTGCCATTCGATGAGATGAGATGAACTGAGTTGGTGGAGAGCGTGAAACTCGTGATATCGAGCTGGCCACGAATTATGCAGCGGAATATTGAACAGTCTCAAGGTTATCCTTGTACTCCACCTCCTTCACATCCATCCTCCATCCGCCACCCTCCGCCTTATCCAAAAAGCATAAGCAACAACAACAACAACAGCAACAAGAAGAAGAACCGGGCGAATCCAGCTGCGTGACTTGTGGTAGGGCAGAGGGTCTCAGGCGACGGCTTTTGTTTTATGTCTTGCCAGTTTAGCAATAACAACAAACAGTAATAACAACAACAACAACAACAACAACAACAACATCAACATCAACAACTTCAAGTGTAGGTGAGACAAATGGCATGAGTATCTGTAAGTTTCGACACATGTAAACCATTGCGCTCTGAATGCTTCCGATTCTCCATGAAAATGTATATGAAAGTCGGCACCTTCATTTCCACATTATAAGTTCATACAATTTATTGTACTTCTTCGAAGACATATGATAACCCTACGGCTATAAGTTTTAACAATACAATGTTACAATGGAGGATTAAATTCATTTTGTTTTGAAGTAAAACAGGCAACATAAATATACTTAGTCGCAGTTCGCAATCTAAATAAATATTCAATATCTTAAAATGTTTAAAGATAGCTTTTAAGATAAGTTAACTAACAATATCGTATACACAGTCTGTGAGATTATTCATTACACATCTACCGTGTTCGAAGTTGTAACTTTTCTTATATAGGTCTTCTAATTGGTATACATACACCTGTCTTATAGCTACCTCCCCTCGAATGGCAGTGTTCGACTTAACAGGGAAGTTTTCGAAAGCATATTTTCGTGATCAACTTTCGTGCTTAACTGTGGCTCGCGTCTTGACCACAATTGCGGTGTCCAGTTGCCCAAAGGGGAGATCAGCAAGAATACCGCAAATAAAATATTTCTGGCATTGCAAGTGAAATAAATGAAGTTAAGCCAATTTGAGGTTAAGCCCCAAAGAAGGAATTCATTATTATTTTGCAGTGACAACAACAACAACAGCAGCAGCAAAGGGAAGCAGAAGAAAAAGTAGCAAAAGACACAAAGCTGAGGGACAAAGACGCGTGTCTTGCGTGTTGTCCTGGGCCTGAAAGTGGAATTTGTGCAAACCACAGAAATGCGACAAATGCAACAATAGCTGTAAAGCCAGAATAAGGAGAATATGGCAACACATGGAAGAAACCGCAATAAACTTGTGGAACAGATAAGATGCAAGAATGCAAAAAGATAAGCCAACACACCAAAACAAAAAATAAAACAAAAAACGAATACGAATACGAAAGGAAAGAAAATGAAAAACAAACCCATACATACATATATAGTGGATAACATAGGGCGAGAGGAAACGGGGTGTTGTGACTGTGTGGGAAGCAAAGTTGGGGTTTTTTTTTTTGGGTGCGGTTTCACTTACTAGCGGCAATATCTATCATATACAATTGATTAAAAAAGCCGGCAAATGCAATTTTCTAAATATATACTAAAGTACATAAATGATATACATATGAGTGTGTTGTGTGTGTGTGTTTGTATGTGTCAGTATAATAAAGAAGCAAGCAGAGGCAAAGCAATCTAGCGAAAAGTTCATTCGATAACAGAGTCCACAAAAGCTCGTAGACGTTGCTGTCGCTGTCGCTGTTAACGTCGCCGTCGCAGTCACAGTTGACGTCGTCGCGCAACTCCAAAAGGTCCACCAAACGTAAACAACAACCAATAAGGCAAGAATCACAAGAGAAGGAGCAGCAAGAGTAGGAACAGCAGTAGAAGATGAAACAGCAGGAGCAGCACAAGAAGAGAATGCAGCCGACGGCGGCGGCTACATGAAAAAAATGAAAACATCAAGCGAAAAGCAGAAAACACAAACTACTGTCTTCACTCGAATATCGAATACTCTTTTGCAATACCAACACATTGTTACGCAAGCAAAGTTCAATCGAATACTTTTCTGATTATTAACAACTATTAAGACATGCACAATTATTTATTACGCATAAGACCTGCCGATATCACAGCTCAACTCACTTACTAATTTGAAGATAAGCATATTGCTTTTCGCATTTACTCAGAGTTATTCACAGTATGTACATATGTTTGTTTGATTGTTGATCAATAAACAGATTGCAATTGACGGTTAAATTTGAATTTCGTTATTTCTCGATTAGACTTGCCAACTCACCGAAACAATGTTGCCAACTTTAGGTTATGGCGTTGCCATAAGCGTCGAATTTTGTTGTATTTAAATCAAGCATGGATCACACATTGTTATAAGCTTACAAACTGCATAACGAAAGGGAAATAACCCTGTGTCGTGGATATAGAAAAAATAATGCGCCGTTTGCAGGAGGCTGTCCAATGTTGATGTTATTGTTCTTGTTGTTGCTGTTGCTTTTGGTGTAACCAAAGTGCTGCTTGAAGGATGCAGAAGGAGGAGGAGTAGGCAAGATGCGTGTCTGGGTTTTTGGCTTGGCGCAGCCTTCTGCTGGTTTCAGACGACGACTGCAAGCACATTCACAGCACAGAATTCCATTGAAATCGTTTGAAAATTGAGCCCGCTGTACAGGACAGGGAACAGGAGATTTGCTCAACCCAGACCAGCTCAGTTCACAACTGAGCAGAGCGGCAATGCCTTGACCAGGTCTGGGAGCTGTGTTGGGGAAGTGTCGGGCGTCGTCTACCGTCTCGTAATAAATATGCGCCGAGAGTTTTGCTTGAGGCAAACGATGAAGCGGGGACTGATGATGACGACTGTGCTTGGTTCTGCTTTTAAACTCTGACTAGTTGTTGTTGTTACTGTTGTAATCGTTGTACATTGTACATATACTCGTAAAATGTGTAAAAATAACAAAGCAAATGAATTGCAGTTTAGCAATAAAGCAAAAAGGGAAACGGATGCACGTTACGAGCTTTGAAAGAGGCTGGCCACAGGACCGAAGATGACCGAAGACCGTGTCTGCTGCACCCGCATAATAAACCAGAGCGCACACATATGTATGTAATAATAAAGTGTCAGAGTTTGTGTTAGTGTGAGTGAGTAGAAAACTACAGCCACAAAACTTTTTGCATGTAATTGTCAGGCAACGTAGACGTCGACAATGCGACAATAGAGCACGAGAGCGAATGTGTGAGAGAGATAGAAAGAGATGAGGAGGGGAAGGAGTTGCAGGCCAAAGAACGGCCTCGTCAACATCAGCAACCGCAGCCGGAGCAGAAACTACAACAATGTTGTCCCCCCACACCACAAAACTGCAAGTGCAAAGCAAAAGAGAAACAGCAAAAACAAGAGCGGAGAGAGAGAGAGAGAGAGAGAGAGACAGATTGAGCAACGAGCCGGCATATGAAACGTTTCACAACAACAAAATATCCGGCAAGTGCCAAAGCTGAGCAAGCGCCACACACAGACATCAACACCAGACCCAACACTCATACAAATGGATGCAGCGACTGCGCTGCTGATGCGGTTGCTGAGAGCGACGCACAAAAACGAACTGCAAAGAAAATAAAAAATCAGGAACACCAACAACATGAGCAGAAGCGCTTTCAAGTTGTGCTCTCTCGCTCTTTCATTGTCTGCACTCTGAGCACTGTGTGTGGAACTATGTGGAAGCGGAGCTTAGTGGCAGCGACGGCAGCGTCAACGTCGACGTAGGCCAACGCAGCAAAATTTCATGAATGGAATTTGTAAATTTTCTTTTCATTTGCAACGTTGCGTTGTTGTTGTTATTGTTGATGGTTGTGTTGCTGTTGTAGCGCTAATCATGTGCAGCGCATTGAGAGCGACGCAGACCCCAAGCATGTGGGGCAGACGACGGGCATAACAACAACAACAACAGAAATATTGCAATGTGGTTGTTCTTGCACTGGTTGTCTGAAACTGGTTTTGTGGTTTTTGCATACATATTTGAGCACTTTTCGCTTCACCCTCTTAACAGCTGTGCGGGTGACGCCACATGGGGAAGGAATGATAAGCCAATCGCATTTTCAGCATTGTCGCCTGTTGTTTCTAATCAGACTCAGAAAAAGCAAGCGAAGCAGCAACACAACAACTAATGTGATTTTAATTGTTGTACATGTGCCCCCCACCCTTTGCTATTCCGGTCCCCTGGCCATTGGTTAATTATAGACAGATGGAACATTTGGTCAAAGTGATTTGTGCATTCAACTCCGTAGTCCGACTGAGAAGGGGATAGAAAAGTAGAGAGAGTGAGATAGAGCAACATTTTTGTTTGGCTTTGTTAATTTCTTGGAATTAGCATTTAAAAAAGTGTTAAAAAGCGTGGAGAACTTCGGGGCACAACAACAAAAGAGGACAACAGCAATGCAATGGAATTTCATTAAGTTGCGAGACGATTCGCAATTACAGGCTGCATGGAGAGCAAGCAGAGCTAAGAAGCAGAGCAAAGGCAGCGCAGCAGCGACGGTGACCGAGACAACAGCGACTCTCTGGTAAAATTAAATACATACACACATGCAAACGTTACACTTGTATGCGTGCAAAGCGCAGCAAATGAAGAAACAGCGACAATAACAACACTTAATGACTGGAAATATACAAGCTGTGAATACTCTTCTCTTTTATGCGCAATTTTACTAACTCACAGTTAACACACGTTTACAACTGTTAAGTTATCAACAGTATGTTAACAGATCGTTACTGTATATATAAAGTAAATTAATAAAATTAATTTTTTTTAATAGTTTATGTTATTTATCTAATTTAACTACTTATTGCTCTGCCTATTTGTTTAATAACTGTAATAAATTTTATCTTTAAGTTTCGTCATTGATCTGCACAATTTTCTTAGCATACTTTTCGGAGCTGTCAACAGCTTTTAATAATGTAAAATGACAATAACAAAAACTTTACTCTAACCTTAAAGTGTTGACAAACTGTTATGCTTAACATTAAGTCAATCATAACCAAATTTTTGGAAAGAGCATCGATAACAGCCGAAGCATTTGAGCAGTAAAAATAGTAGATTTGACTTTGAACTTTGCGATGCCGACGCCAGCGACGTTCTTGATGATGAGTTAAAGGATATTACTACAGATTGGCATTGGTATTCGTTCCTGTGTACCTTACGGCTTGTGTGTATGTGTGTATATGTGTGCGTGTACGAGCATAATCTAATCAAGCAATGCGAAACGTGTGTCGACTCAAAGACGAGGGCTATAAAACAGGCAACAGGCAATAAATTGCCAAGGCGAACAAGTGTGGGCCAGCTAGGGTTAAAAGCGAGTCTGTGGCATGTAGTGTGTATGTTGTGCGGGTGTGGTGCCAATACATATGTAGATATCCTGCACAAAATATACAACGGGTATAACGAAAACATACAGGCACTTCATTTTATTAACAAGTTGCAAAGGAAATACATAATGTTTGCATATGAGAGAATCGAAAGGGTATCCTAACATCAGTACATCTATTTTCACTTCAGCTTGTTGCTGTTATGCAAAGGTATGACAATGAAACTCGATGTTAACAGCATAAGCAGCTGTTCCGCTGTTGCAAGCGTTAAACAAAAGGTACAAATTATCAGCACGAGCGATGATATCAATAAGTGGAGACTAAGGGGCAATGTTTAATTAAAAAAGAACAGCAAGAAAAACGATGTAAAATGCCGTAAAGCAGCCAAGTAGAGAAGAAGAAGAGACAACGAGCAACAGGCAACGAACAACAAACAACAGACAACGGGCAACGGGCAAACAGCAGCTGGCTAAAAGGAAAAACTAAGGGAAAACTGGGATGGGCCAAGCAGGTGT
The DNA here is from genome assembly GCA_018901825.1 of Drosophila funebris. Classification (NCBI taxonomy): domain Eukaryota; kingdom Metazoa; phylum Arthropoda; class Insecta; order Diptera; family Drosophilidae; genus Drosophila; species Drosophila funebris. The sequence continues at coordinate 6,457,841 of JAEIFK010000678.1, forward strand.
GTATACTGTATAAATTATGAGCACGTACGAGTCGTAGGATGTTCAGGATTATAAAAGATCAAACCAGAAGCAGCAAATGAAGTAAAGGAAGAGGAAGAGACGCAGAGAGAAAAGCCAAAGGTTAAATAAATTTCAGCTTCTACAACGAGTAGTTGCATCCCATTCAAAGATGATGCAAAATGTTGTCCTCAATCTTTTCATTTTCCTCCTGCGCCGCGCAGCTGCTGTGAAAGTGAAAAGCGACTTTGCGATTTTCTTTAACGTGGCATTGTCTCATTGAATGAAAGAAAACAACCTCTTCGCATCTCTCTCAATGCTCCCAGCAGCTGTCCATTGCATACAAATGTATCTACTTATTTTGTATCTGACAGATGCTGAGATACACGCGTAACTGTCCCATAAATTGCACTCGTCATCGTTGTGTGGATAGTCAGAAGAGCAGGGAGATGCTTGCATAGACAAAATGTGCTTACATAATTCCATATATATTACGCAATTAGATCATAGCATCTATGCTGCAGCTGTAAGAGATTCGATTTCCCTTCTTCATCTCTTCTACTTTTAAGGCATAATCGAATCAAATCAATTTTCTGCAATTATTTTGGGGTTGCTTTTGGGTTTGCCCATAAAAATGTCACAGCGCTAAAACATATTTTGAGTGAGAATTATGATTTGGGTTGTTGCTTTTTATATACAAAAAGGTTTTTACCTTGCGAAACTGCTGGATGATGAAATGAAACAAAAAAAAAAAAAAAAGATAATTTAATAAAATTGCCATAATTGAAATGGGTATATGACTTTGTAAGAAACAATACTTATATAAACAGTATATTTATACTCTTATACACTCAATCTTTTATACACAAAGTTTAGCATTTAGTTGCTAACTTTATTTTCTTCTTTTATTATGCCACCAACTATACGGTTATTATGGATTGTTCTACCTCCATTAAGATCATTTTCGAACTCTTTTAAACATCAGTCCAAGATCATGTGTTATTCATTAATTTCTTCTGAAAACTTGTGATGTTCTATTTTGGCATCGCATTCTTGAAATGCTTTTATCTAATTTGCTAGCTTTAATTTGAACTCGAGGTGAACTCCGTTGAACTTTGGAGGGCAACTGTGACTCTCATGTTCTCGGCTTATCGCAACATGCCACAATGTTGCAGGGCTCGCTTTATAAATCGTTTAAACATCCGCTTTACGCTTCAACACCGTTTAGGTGACACATATACACATACACATACATGTACATAAACAAATTGCACATATACACATAACGAGATACACATCCATGAATAAGCATGCCAACGTATTTGAATATTAATCATAACGATTAATCATTTTATCAATGAAGTGCGAAGTCGCATTTGGAACCTAGCAACAACAATAACAAAAATGAATATTAAAAAAAAAGGAAAATAAGTAAATAAATTGATCAAAAATGAACACATAAAGCCAAGAGATGTCGACGCCAGTGTGACCCAATTGAAGGGACTATGGAATAACTTGTGGTGGTTGTTGTTGTTGTTGTTGTCGTCAGTCGTCAGCGTCAGCATCAACAGCAGCAGTAGCATCGTCAGCATCAGCGTCATTTTAGTGACGACATCACCCACAGCATCCAGCGGCACAACAACAAATGAGTTGTCATACAATGAACATGTCTGCGTCTGTCCGATTTCTGTCTGTCTGTCACTGGCTGCAGCAGGAAATTGATGTTGTCGCCGGCAGCGCTGCCGACGCCGCTCAAAACTTTTTGCTCCAATTTGCACGCACCAACAACAACAAAAACGAAGCTGAGGCGTTTGTGTGAGTGGAGTTTGTGGAACGTATGCGTGAGTGCGTGTATATGGCTCTGTGTTTGGGTGTGGGAGCAACACACTGAAATTCCATATTCCACATTTCTTATGTGGCGAACGAAGCGACAGCAGCAGCAAAAAAAATAACAACAACAGCAATAGCAACAATGATGGCGTCGCTGCTGCCGCTGCTGCTACGTTGAGTTTTGCTTCGTGTTTTCTTGTTGCTTTCGCGCATTTTATAAATAGCCAGGCCAGCGAACAGTGTACAACAATAACAATAACTACAGCAACACTAAATGAACAGGCAGCGTAAAGAAGCAACCGAAAACTTTCTCAAACGCAACGGATCAGAAATACTCTTTATTGCGGTTAGTTTTACGCATATACAAATGTTTGATTTATTAATTTGTGATTAAATTGAAATAGTTTACTGCTATTAGTTAAACGTAATCAATTAATATAATATATGTATAATTAATATGTAAATATTGACCCAATTTTATAAATCATGTAATATAATAAATAATGTATATATTTATTGTAATTGTACCAATCATTCACTTATCTGATATATAAGTTATAAAGAACATTTCAATTTTCTGGATATCCTTGGAGAAAACCTTAAATAATTAAAATTTAATAATCATTGCATACTTTTAGGAAGGACAATGTTTCTAATGAAATTGATACTCATTTCAAATTAATTGCTTCTAAACATTGAGAGAATGCTGGTATTATTGCTTCAAAATTAAGGGAAAACCTATTATACCCAAGCGTTAGGGTATCAAGCAGCAAAAGGCAACGAGCAACGTAAAACGACCAAAATCAACAACAAAAGCCAACAAAAACATATTAATGAAATCGTTTTTAACTCGTTTCGCTTAAGTATTTTCATGCGTTTTGTTTGAAAGGTAAGGAGGGGGGAGGGACTTGTCTCTCTCTCTCTTCTTATCCCGCTCTCTCACTCACTCTCTGCGTTGCGGCCTCTCTGAATATTTGCCTCGGCCTGGTTATAAAAAAAAGTGCAACAACAACAGCTAAATACAAAAAAATATATGATAAAAACAAACACGATACGATCGCAAAACGACACGACCCAAAAGTGGCGAATCTACAGTTAAAAAATCAAAATCCAAATAAATTTCAAGAGTATTTGACAGGTACAATATATATACATACATATATACATATGTACATATGGATATTATGCATTGGATCAAGTGCGCTATTTGTTAATTGTTAATTGCCGCATTTGGATTGTGTGTGTATTGTGTAAGCTCGTTTGGGTGCTTCGCTCAGCGTTGCCAGATCGCTCGATGCGATAATTAATGCACGAGTATTTATAGCAATTATGAACGGGGCTTATCAATTTTATTGAGAAAGCATTTAATGTGTGTGTATTTGATTTTCTATGTAGCAAGAACTGTTCGATGTTGCAGAGCTGCCACAAAGTGGAAAATACTTATGGAAATATATGATTATAATACTGGTGTATTACTAAGCAATAGTTGCCTGAGAAATTGTCAATGATTGATTGTAATAACATATTATTAACGAAATAGGTGAAGCTACACAGATATTAGGCCTATTATTAGTAATTAGGTTTAGTAAACACATTGGCCGGATTTGATTAGTCAACCGAGCGGGAATTGGAAGAGTGAAACTGTTAGCGGTTGTGTGGACAATCGATGAAGAAAACAAAATGAAAAGCTACCGTAATAAATAATATATCGGATTTTGTTGAGACTGTGCTAACCATTTTATAAAAGGCAACTGCGCAAAATAGCAAGAAGAAGATATCATGGCATTTGTGTGTGTGTGTGTTTGTGTATACAATAAACGGAGAACAGGTAAAAAGAGCAACTGGTTCATAAATGACGGGTCCCAAGCCAAGTGAAGCAACTGAAGGCCAACAGCAGCAGCAGCAGAAGAAGAAGAACTGTGACCAAAAATATGCAGACTCAAGAAGAGTTATATGTATGCCTCTCCCCGTCCACCACCCATTTAAGAACCCAAAAACCGATGACGCAGCGTCATCGTTGTCGGTTGGAGGTCATCAAACTATGATGACGTCGCGCCGCAACAGAAGCGACAAAATAAAATGAAAGGTGAGCTAAACAACAATTGCCAAGGGTGCAAAGAACGATAGAAGAAGCAGCAGCAGGAGAAAGAGACGTTCTAAGTAGAGAGTTCAGTTTTTACCAGCAAACGCGTGATTTTCTTGCCAACTGAGTTTGAACTCGGTCTTATCACGTGCGTCTAGAGTTCCGCGCTTCCAGCATACATATCTGGGTTAATTGATACGCTGATAAGGCGTTCAAATGCGTTTTGAGCGGAAGAAGACAAACATGGCAAAACATACGAACCAATTGTATTTTCAATGCGAACATGCATCTTAACTTATTTACTTTGCTGTTTTTAGGCCTAAAGATGGAACAACTATATTGGGTAGCTGTCAAGTATGAACTCTTTGACAAGGTCAAGTCCACATATAAACTTTAGGCGAATGATTAACTAAATTAAAGCAAGATCAAAATTAATTACACAAGAGCTCCGTCTTAAAGCCATTAAATGGGTCAAAATGTGAAAGTAAGCATAATTAATGCTTTAAAATTTTTAGTTTTTTCATTTTGCTAATCGTTTTTGTTTTTTTATGAAAATAGATTTACATGTGCCAAAAATTCTAATTAGAAATGCAAATGGCAAATCGAATGTGACGTCATCCCAACGGCAATGAATTGGAGTTGTTTGTTCACTTATAAAGCCGTTACTTGCCCACAAACGCATATGCACGAACACACCCACACGCACGCACACAAGCAAAAGAGAAAGAGTCGGCGGCAAGAAGCAGCAGCAGGTTGACGGTTCGTGATGTGGAGAGCGAGACCAATATTGCCACATGCATAAACATGAATATGTACTACATAGAGTAGGAGGTGGGTACATAATGCAGATCTTGCTTTATCATTATTATATAAAAAACACGCTTTAGTCGCGTACTCCTTTTTCCCCTTGGGCAACTGCGCATCAGCTGTGGCGGCCGGCAAGACCGGGTGCTCAAAATGAAAATGTCCAGCGCAGCACCCACATACACGCACACATGCACCCATAAGCATTAGTTCATACATACGGACGTCACATTTTTCGCAGCCTCTACATTCTAATACTATTACATACATACATACCTACCACATTTTTGTCGTTTCTCTATGGCCTGAGCTATAGATTTTTCTGCCACGTTTTTCACACACTTTTATTTAAGCCACACACTTGGTTTTGATCTCAATTTGAAGCGTGTAATATTATCTTGCGATTGGGTCCAGTTTAATGCCGCTCGCTTCACTTTTGCTATGCGAAAATTGCAGCGTACAAATTATTAAAGCAAAATGTGCTTCAATGCTTCCTCTTCAACACCATGACAATTGGTGGCTGCAGAAAGAATGAACGAGTGAGAGAGAGAGCAAGTGAGAGAGGGAGAGCCAGAGGCGAGCAAGCGGCAACGACGACAAGCGAATTGAAAAGCAACAGCAGCGAAGTGCGGCCACCGCGGCGATGATGACGTTACGGTAAGTGTTGTTGTTGTTGCTGTTGTATTCATTAAACTTACAGTCAAATCAGGGCAAAAGGGCGCCAACTCTATAAGTTCACTTTATTGTAATATGCATTGAATATTGAGCGAGTACCTGAATTTTTAAGCCAAATTGTACAATTTTATTGGACACTCGCGTACGCGACGCGTTCAACCAACAGCGAGGAATGAGAAACTTTTGTATTGGTATAAGTGTCGTCGTCGTTGCCGCCGTCGTTGTACGTGTTTTATTGCCTTTGCTTTTGATACTTTGTTTGTTCTTTTACACACACTTTCTTGTACACACAGCGTTGCTTTTTGCGTTCATCAATGTCGCGGGTATTGTTCTTATTTATTCAAATTTAATCCGTAATAACTCTTCTGGTTTTTAACTGTTTCTAATTTGATGTAAATTTTAATCGGTACACAAGAACTTGAAGCTCATAAACGCACACACACACACTCTCACCTACACGTGAGCGGCGCGCAGTTTTCTGTTGTTTACATCTTACAGCTGTTGATCAGCTGTGAAAACAGCTGTTAACTGCGCCTGTTAACTAATCTGCTTATTAACATTGACATATTGAGTGCAAGTTGGCAGTCTTGCTATGGTTGCCATCTGCTAACAATAAATTTAAATTTGGATTCATAGTCACCTTCCTTCTCCTCCAACAACACATTAATAAATTATTTTTCTTATTAAAACGATATTAAAATGTTAGCTTTTGTTTTCTTTGCAGTCTTATGTTAATTATTTTCCAAGATGTGAAATTCTATTTTAAGCAATAGCTAAGATGCCAGTCCCTTAAAAAAAAATTATAAACCAAATTTTTTTAAATCCTTAAGGCACCGACAGTCGAAAATTGCGAATATTCTTGACTTGTTTTTTGAGACAGTGCATTGAACTGCAGTCTGGGAATGCACAAATAATTAAAAAGAGGGTTGTCTGGGAAACAGGCACGTTGCAAATTCACAAAGCCAAAGGGTAGCAAGGATCTCTAATTGCATTTGCAGCCGCAATACAAATTGAATGCTTCTTGAAAAGTCATTCAGGATCAGAATCATGCAGGCAACCCCAGGGTATTTTTTTTGGGGTGCAACTCAACAGATTGCAAATTTTCGGCGCATTTCTTATTATATATATATACAAAAATATATGTACATATATATTATTTGTATTGTTTTTTTAGGCATTTCACTTATGATTAATGGAGACAGGGTGAATAAAAGGCGAACATAAATGTAAATTGCGCTCGGCCAAACTAACAATAACAATGTCAAATTCATTTAATACCTTTAACGTGGTCTGGCTAAGACTTCGTCGCCGTCTTCGTCATCATCATCATCATCATCATCACGTCATAGTCACTCAAATATCAATTATAACAAACACTTCGTAGCTGCTGCGTTCGACATCTTGGACCACTTGCATGGCCGAATATGTGATTGCCTTCACCTCAGTGCCCTGCGGATGTTTGCCCAATTCAAAGGGTTCGCCGTAGCAGCGGCACACAATCTCAAAGTTGTCCAAATCGAATTTTGTGATTTCCAGTTTCTTGCACACCAAATACGGTTCAGCCGAAAACAGGAACAGCAGCTCATCCAGAAAGTGAAATAGTAGTCCCTCAATGTCATCGCCCTTCGCTTCGATCTCATAGCATGATTCTACGGAAACATAATCCAACTCTGTCATATATCCAAACATGGCTACTCCGCATTGTTCAAACGCCTCCTGCAGCGTCGAGCCCCAGCCATGTAATCTACAATCGGATTAGATTAATTGAATCTGAAGCAGGTGCCGGCAACGTGGTCGGTTTACTTACTGCACATCTGCTGTGTGATCCAAATCTGTCAAAGCAATAACAAGCAACAGTTGATAATTATATAAATGTGCTCATATATTAATAAATAGCTCCCGAATACTCACATTCATATTTGGTTTCGGGCAGTAAAAAGTTATCCCTGCTAAATTCCACCTCCATTGTAATTAGTTGTTATTGTTGCAATTTCATCAATGAGTGTAAAAGTGCGTCTGTAGCAATCAGCTGATATGTTATTAGAATTTCCCACTGAGGACATTTTAACAGCAACCACAAATGCAACTATAAGTAACATTAAATTACTAACAGCGAGTATATACTTTGCTATCAAAACAACCAAATATGAAATTTAAATTAAATTACATAATTCAACTTAGTTCTTGGTTCTTTTCAACCGATTTTATTTATCATAAAAACTAGGGCTACACAACAATGTTAAGTTTCAAATGAGTGGATCGTATTCTAGACGGTAGACGCACGGTTGCCCGTTCATGAAAATTTTTGCAACCAGATCTTGGAGAAATAAGTACCAAATAATAAACCAAAAGTACCAACTTTATAAGTGATCCTTTTTATATTTTTGTAGTAGCGAAGTCGTGTAGAAGAAAGAGTATTATAAATAGTAATTGATATAGTATATTAGTAGAAATAGTAGTCGAAATAGTAGTCGAAATAGTAGTAGATATAGTAGTAGAAATAGTAGTAGAAATATTAGTAGAAATAGTAGTAGAAATAGTAGTAGAAATAGTAGTAGAAATAATAGTAGAAATAGTAGTAGAAATAGTAGTAGAAATTGTAGTAGAAATAGTAGTAGAAATAATAGTAGAAATAGTAGTAGAAATAGTAGTAGATATAGTAGTAGAAATAGTAGTAGAAATATTAGTAGAAATAGTAGTAGAAATAGTAGTAGATATAGTAGTAGAAATAGTAGTAGAAATAGTAGTAGAAATAGTAGTAGAAATAGTAGTAGAAATAGTAGTAGAAATAGTAGTAGAAATAGTAGTAGAAATAGTAGTAGAAATAATAGTAGAAATAGTAGTAGAAATAGTAGTAGAAATAGTAGTAGAAATAGTAGTAGAAATAATAGTAGAAATAGTAGTAGAAATAGTAGTAGATATAGTAGTAGAAATAGTAGTAGAAATATTAGTAGAAATAGTAGTAGAAATAGTAGTAGAAATAATAGTAGAAATAGTAGTAGAAATAGTAGTAGAAATAGTAGTAGAAATAGTAGTAGAAATAGTAGTAGAAATAGTAGTAGAAATAGTAGTAGAAATAGTAGTAGAAATAGTAGTAGAAATAGTAGCAGAAATAGTAGTAGAAATAGTAGTAGAAATAATAGTAGAAATAGTAGTAGAAATTGTAGTAGAAATAGTAGTAGAAATAGTAGTAGAAATAGTAGTAGAAATAGTAGTAGAAATAGTAGTAGAAATAGTAGTAGAAATAGTAGTAGAAATAGTAGCAGAAATAGTAGTAGAAATAGTAGTAGAAATAGTAGCAGAAATAGTAGTAGAAATAGCATTAGAAATATTAGTAGAAATAGTAGTAGAAATAGTAGTAGAAATAGTTGTAGAAATAGTAGCAGAAATAGTAGTAGAAATAGTAGTAGAAATAGTAGCAGTAATAGTAGTAGAAATAGCATTAGAAATATTAGTAGAAATAGTAGTAGAAATAGTAGTAGAAATAATAGTAGAAATAGTAGTAGAAATGGTAGTAGAAATAGTAGTAGAAATAGTAGAAATAGTAGTAGAAATACTAGTAGAAATAGTATTGGAAATAGTTGTAGAAATAGTACCAATGAATAAGAAAGGTACCAGTTTTGGTAGTAAAGTACCAAGTGTGGCAACCGGCGTTCTTACAATCCATATTTAAGAAATATGGTTCATTTCTGTGATAAGCTGAGACACATTGGTGAATCTGCTGTTAATGATTCGCTGTGGATGTGTGGGTTATCGACAATTTATCAGTGACGGCTATCTGCTAACACAAAAGACGAAATGAACGGTAAACAAAATTTAATTTTTTCGAAAAATGGCGCATTAAATTAAAATTATCAGTCTGAAAAGCGCGCGAATAATATCAATGTGACCGTTTTGTCTTAAAATTGTCGAATATACCAACCAAAGTACCAACGATGAAATAAGGTACCAGTTTTGGTGTCAAAGTACCAAGTTGCGGAAGACGGTCACACAGCCCTGAAGAGCTAAAACTGCATAAAAGTCAGATTTTTTCAGAAGAAAAAATAAAAACAACTATTTATTTCACGTAAAATATATATAAATGGTAACAAATTTCACGGACTATAACAGATCGTGGGATATGTTATCCAATTACTGCGCAGTATACAAATCAGGTTGATCACAAAAGCTAATTAATATGGACACCGCATCGGACAACGACAGCGATGAGGGCTCCATTAGCGGCAATGCTGCTAATGATATGGGTTTGGATCTGACCGGTATACTATTTGGTAACATTGATTCAGAGGGCAAGCTGGTGGACGATGAGGATGAACAGGGACATGCATTTGATGCCGAGTTGCGAGAAAATTTAAGTTCTTTGTCAAAGTGAGTATTGTTTGTGGAGGAATCTTTCTAATAGCATAAAGTTTACAAATATGCAATACATCGAATTGTTTCAGATTGGGGCTTAATTCGCTCTTAAGCGAAGTTATTGACCAGAATGGTGGTGCCAACTCAGAGGAGGATATTGAGGACAAGCCTGTGTCCGAATCGGCTGATAATTTAAGCGCTTTTGATGCGTTAAAGGCTGGTGTGGACAGCGAGACGACGGAGGATGGCGCCATTAAAGCACAAGATGACGCTATTGACTATTCGGACATTAATGAACTGTCCGAGGATTGTCCGCGCACTCCGTCGCCACCACCAGCGGCAGCAGAACCTGGAACAACATCGAAATTAGATGACCTGGAAGATGCCATACCTGCTTCAAAGGTAGAGGCCAAGACGAGTAAGTGTATTCACTCTCTCACTGAAACTAAAATTTAATGATGTGAATATATATATGCATTTGCAGCCAAAGATGATAAGGAACTTATGCCGCCGCCAAGTGCGCCCATGCGAAGTGCAAGCACATCATCCGCTGGCACCGATGATTCATCTACCAAGCCAGGCAGCACTGACGTATCTAGCTCCAGTGAATCTAAAGCGAATGATGCTAAAGGTAATTTGTGGTCAACTAGAATAACAACCTTCAATTAATAATTGGATTAAATGTGTGTATTTAGCTGAGGCTGATCGCAGGCTAGACACACCTCTAGCAGACATATTACCTTCTAAATACCAAAACGTCGACGTCTGTGAGCTTTTTCCCGATTTTCGTCCACAAAAGGTGCTACGATTCTCACGTCTCTTTGGGCCCGGCAAGCCGACTAGTCTGCCACAGATCTGGCGTCATGTGCGTAAGCGACGCCGCAAGCGCAATCAGTCGCGAGATTTAAAACTGACCAACACGGGCGGCTCAGACTCGCCAAGCGATACGGAGGAGCCTCGCAGACGTGGCTTTAGTACTTATTTTGGACCAGAGCCGACGCCGGCGGAGTGTATGTCCGATGATGAGGATAAGTTGCTCAGTGACTTGAATAGTGAGGATGTGCGCCAGGAGGGCCCTGAAAATGGTGATCATAATGATCAGAAGCCAAAGGTGGCCGACTGGCGATATGGGCCGGCACAAATCTGGTACGATATGCTGGAAGTGCCCGACTCGGGCGAGGGATTCAACTACGGCTTCAAGACCAAGCCCCAACAATCATCCTCCGCACTGACCAAGTTCAATGGTGACCGTCCCGCAGCCAGTTCTGATAATGAAATATCCCAAGAGACTAGCATAGCCGACGATGCGTTTTTAATGGTGTCCCAATTACACTGGGAAGACGATGTTGTCTGGGATGGCAACGATATCAAGGCAAAGGTGCTACAGAAACTCAACTCCAAGACCAATGCCGCTGGGTGGTTACCATCGAGTGGATCTCGCACCGCCGGCGCCTTCAGTCAGCCGGGCAAGTCGGCGCTGCCCGTTGGCAACAACAGTGGTGGCGGTGGTGGCAACAGCGGCAAACAGAACTCTGGCGGTGGCTCAACCAAGAAAGCTTTGCAGAGGTGAGTTGCCTGCTCTTGGTTTTCTTTTCCAAATTCTCCTTAAACATTATTCTTTTAAACCTTGCAGTGCCGCGCAGAACAAACAGGTGGAAGCACCCGATGACACCTGGTACAGTCTGTTTCCTGTGGAGAATGAGGAGCTGATTTATCACAAATGGGAGGACGAGGTCATTTGGGATGCTCAGCAAATGAGCAAGGTGCCTAAGCCCAAGGTTTTGACCTTGGATCCCAATGATGAGAACATTATACTCGGCATTCCCGATGATATTGATCCGTCAAAGATCAATAAGAACACTGGACCGCCACCCAAGATTAAGATACCACATCCACACGTTAAGAAATCAAAGATTCTGCTGGGCAAGGCTGGTGTCATCAATGTGCTGGCTGAGGATACGCCACCGCCGCCACCCAAGAGCCCAGATCGTGATCCCTTTAACATATCCAATGACTCGTAAGCTCGATCTTTGTAATGTTGGAATTAATCTAATCTTAATCAATTGTTTTTTCAGTTATTACACACCCAAAACGGAGCCCACGTTACGCCTTAAAGTGGGCGGTGGTAATCTCATACAACACTCCACGCCCGTTGTGGAACTGCGTGCGCCGTTTGTGCCCACACATATGGGCCCAATGAAGTTGCGTTCTTTCCATCGTCCACCACTCAAGAAGTTCTCCCATGGACCGCTGGCACAGACAATACCTCATGCAGTTCATCCGCTGCTTAAGCACATTGTCAAAAAGGCAAAACAGCGCGAAGTGGAACGTATTGCATCCGGTGGTGGCGACGTTTTCTTCATGCGCAATCCTGAGGATTTGAGTGGCAAGGACGGCGACATTGTGCTGGCCGAGTTCTGTGAGGAGCATCCACCTCTTATGAACCAGGTGGGCATGTGCTCCAAAATTAAAAACTATTACAAGCGCAAGGCGGAAAAGGACAGTGGACCCCAGGATTATGTGTATGGTGAAGTGGCATTTGCTCACACAAGTCCATTTTTGGGCATACTCCATCCTGGCCAGTGCATACAGGCACTGGAGAACAACATGTACCGCGCTCCCATTTATCCGCACAAGATGTCCCAATACGATTTCCTCATCATACGGACGAGGAACAGCTACTGGATACGTGTGGTGAATGCTATCTTCACTGTGGGACAGGAGTGCCCACTCTACGAGGTGCCAGGACCCAATTCGAAGCGAGCCAACAACTTTACCCGGGACTTTTTGCAGGTAAGGCGATGTGCTTATCAAGGATTAAGCAGTTTTTATTAATGTCACATTGCCCAGGTATTCATCTATCGCCTGTTCTGGAAGAGTCGCGACAATCCGCGTCGCATTCGCATGGACGATGTGAAGCGTGCCTTTCCAGCGCATTCAGAGAGCAGCATTCGCAAGCGTTTAAAGCAATGTGCGGATTTCAAGCGCACAGGCATGGACTCCAACTGGTGGGTCATCAAACCCGAGTTTCGATTGCCCTCCGAGGAGGAGATACGTGCCATGGTATCGCCGGAACAGTGCTGTGCCTACTTTAGCATGATAGCAGCTGAACAGCGTCTGAAGGTAACCAATGAGAAAGGGAGAGAAAGTTCTTAATGTTTAACAAATATTGCTGCTTCATAGGATGCTGGTTATGGTGAGAAATCGTTGTTTGCACCACAAGAAGATGACGACGAGGAGGCGCAACTGCTCGATGATGAGGTAAAGGTTGCCCCCCTGGAACACCACACGCGCTTACATTCAGGCCATGCGTGGTAAGTGCCTGCTGCAGTTAAGCGGACCAGCTGATCCAACGGGATGTGGCGAAGGCTTCTCCTATGTGCGCGTGCCCAACAAGCCAACGGTATGTAACTAACATAGGGAATAAAGAAGTATAATATAACATTTCTCTATCTCCATAGCAAACCAAAGAGGAGCAGGAATCACAACCGAAGCGTTCGGTGACGGGCACAGATGCTGATCTGCGTCGATTGCCACTGCAGCGTGCCAAGGAGCTGCTGCGTAAGTTTAAAGTGCCTGAGGAGGAAATCAAGAAGCTAACACGCTGGGAGGTCATCGATGTGGTGCGTACACTGTCCACGGAGAAGGCCAAGGCTGGTGAGGAGGGCATGGATAAGTTCTCGCGTGGCAATCGCTTCTCCATAGCCGAGCATCAGGAACGCTACAAGGAGGAATGTCAGCGCATTTTTGATCTACAGAATCGTGTACTCGCTAGCTCTGAGGTGTTGTCAACAGATGAGGATGAATCATCTGCCTCCGAGGAATCGGACTTGGAGGAGCTGGGCAAGAATTTAGAGAACATGTTGGCCAACAAGAAGACATCCACACAGTTATCGCTGGAACGCGAAGAGCAGGAGCGTCAGGAGTTGCTGCGTCAGCTGGAAGAAGAGCAGGGCGACGGCGCCAGCAAAGCAGCCAAGGCCAAAGAGGATGCCACACAGCAGCCGATGGCCAACAGCAATCAGGGACGCATTCTGCGCATTACACGCACCTTCAAGGGTAACGATGGCAAGGAATATACGCGCGTGGAGACGGTGCGTCGACAGGCAGTGATTGATGCATACATCAAGATACGCACCACCAAGGATGAGCAGTTTATCAAACAGTTTGCGACGCTGGACGAGCAGCAGAAGGAGGAGATGAAGCGCGAGAAACGTCGCATTCAGGAACAACTGCGTCGCATTAAACGCAATCAAGAACGTGAACGTCTGGCACAATTGGCTCAGAACCAGAAGCTTCAGCCAGGAGGTATGCCCACTTCGCTGGGCGATCCCAAAAGCTCGGGTGGCCATGCCCATAAGGAACGGGATAACAGTCACAAGGAGGTCAGTCCTTCGCGTAAGAAGTTCAAGCTGAAACCGGATCTGAAGCTCAAGTGTGGTGCCTGCGGTCAAGTGGGACACATGCGCACCAACAAAGCGTGTCCACTGTACACGGGCATGCAGAGCAGTCTGTCGCAATCGAATCCCTCGCTGGCCGATGATCTGGACGAGCATAGCGAGAAGGAGATGAACATGGACGATGATGATCTGGTGAATGTGGATGGTACAAAGGTAACTCTAAGCAGCAAGGTACTAAAGCGTCACGGACAAGGAGAAGATGCCAAACGACGTGGCAATCTGACGCTCAAAGTGGCCAGAGATGCCATGGGTAAGAAGAAGCGCCGCATGGCCAACGAGGTCCATTGTGACTATTTGCAGCGTCACAACAAAACTGCCAACCGGCGACGCACTGATCCCGTCGTGGTGCTCTCCTCCATCCTGGAGCACATACTTAATGAGTTACGCTCCATGCCGGATGTTTCGCCCTTCCTGTTTCCGGTGAATGCCAAACGTGTGCCTGACTATTATCGTGTGGTGTCCAAGCCCATGGATCTGCAGACTATGCGAGAGTACATCAGACAGAGACGCTACACCAGTCGCGAAGTCTTCCTGGAGGATCTCAAGCAAATTGTGGACAACTCGCTAATATACAATGGTTCCCAGAGTGCATATACTGTTGCCGCTCAGCGTATGTTCAACAGTTGCTTTGAACTGTTGTCGGAACGCGAGGATAAACTGATGCGTCTGGAGAAGGCCATCAATCCTCTGCTGGATGATGACGATCAGGTGGCACTGTCATTCATTTTTGATAAGCTGCACACGCAAATCAAAACCCAAACCGAGAGTTGGCCCTTCCACAAGCCCGTTAACAAGAAAGCCATCAAAGATTACTATACGGTCATCAAGAAGCCTATGGATTTGGAAACCATTGGCAAGAATATTGAAAGTAAGTACCCCAAGGAGTATTATAACTTTGGGGCAATGTATGTATGCCTTGAGGATGTTCCTTATAAATATATATTATATATATCTACAGATCACGTTTATCACAGTCGTGCCGAGTATCTGGGAGACATTGAGCTCATTGCGGCCAACTGTGAGCAGTACAATGGCAGCGAAGCGCAGTACACTATGTACGCCAAGAAGATGGTGGAGTATGCACACGCACAACTGGAGGAGGTAAGTCTTTTCAAACTAATGAATGACGTTATTAACTCCTTGTGAACTTCTCCATTTAGTTTGCCGATCATTGTGGCCAGCTGGAGGAGAATATATTGAAGACTCAGGAGCGTGCTAGAGCAAATGCGCCGGAATTTGAAGAGGCCTGGGGAAATGATGATTATGATTTAGGTCGTGGCAGCAGGGCCAGCTCTCCTGGTGATGATTACATCGATGTGGAGGGCCATGGTGGACTTGGACTGGTCACACCCAATTCAATACATCGCACAATGGGCGCAGATTCAGGTCTGACACATGCTTCGACGCCGGCACGCAAGCCAGCTCCTCCAGCTGCCGGCGAGGTGAAACGCGGTCGTGGACGGCCACGCAAGCAGCGTGATCCTGTTGAGGAGGGTATGTTAGACCTAGTCTCTGTGCCATATAATTTACTACTAATACATAGTTCTAGTCAGGAATTGGTCTTGCATTATACACATGCATCAATTCATCGTATATCAACATACATACATATTCTTTGGTCTTGTTTAACTACTGGTAATGCTTATGCTTATTCCTATCCCATGCAACATATACAGATACATATAGTACTAATATGTATATAGTATCCACGTACATATGCATATACATATTACACACATGTTCCTCTTTGGTAACGGTCTACAGATTTGGTTCCATTAGCTTCTACTAATCCAAATACATCGAAGTTATCATGCAGATGAGAACGACGTAATCCATTGATCCTAATAATATGCGTGAGGAATGGTCTGCTAAACTATAACTAAGTCCAAATCTAAGTTCTTCTCAATTTAATCAAACTTAACAACTGATTGCTCAGGCGATGTACAAATTATAAAACGGAATACACTTTATTTATTCCCATGATAACTTCGATAAATTTAATCAGAAAGTGTAGGGAACTGGTTAATGTATATTAAATGCATTAAATGCAGTTTAAATCTTTTACAAATTACAAAGTTATAGTATTTATAATATTATAGATGACAAAATTAAGTAATATGTAAGTGGACCTCATGTTGATATAGTTGTAGTTCCAACTGCATGGACTATATGTTAATCAAGAGTGTTATGTCCAATTCATATCAAATACATCTACACAACACAATTTCTGAATGTAAGCAAAGTGTCCCTCAACCTATTCATGCGTGTACCGAAAAATAGCCAAAAATGCCTTGGGGAAAATTATAAATTTATATATATATATATTTATATATATTCGTAATTGTACTTCACCCGATTTGTGCGTTTATAAAGTGAAATTTATGCACATTTGCAAATTGCTTTAAAATTTACTTGTATGTACTTGTTATAATTTATTTGGCAATGCAATTGATTTGCTACCTCGTAATTATTTGATTGTCCAAAATTGTTTGTTTAATTTCAAAATCAATCGCAACAACAGCAAGACAAAATTGAAAACATTGAAAACTGACATATAATTGCAAGCAAAGTTCTAAATGTTCCACTATTTTACTTGTATATTAAGTATACTTGTACTTGTACTTGTAATACAGAATCTGCAATACGCGCAAATGCAAACTTTTATTTTCTAGTCAAAAACTCGAATCCGGTTAAGCGTGGTCGGGGCCGTCCCCGAAAGGACAGCCTTGGCTCTAACATGAGTCAGACGCAAGCTTACTTTCTGGACGAAGGTAAGACTTATCACGGTGTTATCTGCATACGTACTATCTATGTGGACCACAGCTCTAATAAACCGCGCACACATACACGCACGCACACACACCACACACAAACATATACATTTTTCTTTTCAACATTTTTCGAATTGAAACTAAACTTTTTTTAATCCCTTTACTACCACACACACACACACACTCACACACACACATAGTTATGTAACCCACTCAAGCTTTCATACTAAATTCTGCATTGGTTTGGATTTGATTTAATTATTTATTGTAATTATTATTAATTTTAGGCAACACAACTTAAAATTTTAAATTTAAACATGGTATTATTTTCTTGAAATTAATTATCATTACTTTTGTTTCCAACTTACACTACACTAAGAAGACTTTGATTATAATTATTATTATTATTATATTTATTTGAAATTTACAATATTTATAACCTTTTCAAATATTTTATTTCACATTAAAATGGATATTTTGACGATTGTTTCAGTTCTTTGGAAAATTGATGTAAATTTACCTTATTAATTATTCGATATTAATCAAATGTATATCTTTTTCATTTATTGCAAACGAAATGTTCTTAGATCTTCAATGCTCCACGGACGATGATGAAGATGATGAGGAGGACTTTCAGGAGGTATCGGAGGATGAGAATAATGCTGCCAATATATTGGATCAGGGTGAACGTCTTAATGCGACCAGCGATGCCATGGATTATATTGATCCAAAGAATATCAAGACGGAAGTGGATTTAGAAGCACAGCAGATGGCAGGTGGGTTATGTGGGTTCAACCACTTGAAGATATTTGTGTGTTGATGTTAAATATCTAATCTTATACTATGATTTGGACTACTATTCAATCTAAATGTATTCTCTGTGTGCTTGGATTCTGTTTCTATATTCATATAATTACTTTCGATATTTGCGTGCGTGTGAGATTAGAGGAACCATGCGGCGAGGATGACAGCCAGCAAGCAGCTGAAGCTATGGTGCAGTTGAGTGGCCTTGGCTTTTACGCTCAACAGCAGCAAGGTTCATATTACCTATCCAATTCTCTTGTTCCTGCCTTGCTCTTATTTTTAATACCGCATAATCAGCTTATTACTTGCTTATTACAATTTTCCTGATCCATATCTCTTGTCATTCGCTAATTGCTATTATTCGCTCTTTCAGATGAGTCCATGGATGTGGACCCTAACTACGATCCGTCGGACTTTCTGGCTATGCACAAGCCACGCCAGAGTTATGGTGAATCCTATAATGCACAGGGCGCCTTTTCCGACTTTATGCCTCAGGTGCAGGACGATAATGGACAATACAATCCGTCCGAGGCGAGCACCAGTGCAGCAGCAGCAGCAACTGGCTTGCAGGCCCAGGATGAAGATTTGCCCACGGGCAGCAATGACAACGGCATGGGCATTGATGAGGATCTGGATATATCCGAGAGTGATGAAGAGGACAACGGTGGAGTGCGCATTAAGAAAGAAGTCTTTGATGATAGCGAATTGTCTGGCAATCAGCAAATGCAACAGCAAGCGTCTCAACAATCGCAAATATATCTATTGGATGCTTCCAATGAACCTGTCCAGCCCGTTGATTATCAGCCACAACCTTCTGACTTTCAACCGGCACAGGAGCTGGAGCAACTCCACGCCCAACCGCCAATGATGCAAGCTCAGCCCGATCAGCAACAGTTGCAGCAGCAACAGCAGCAGCAGCAGCAGCAACAGACCCAGGGAGAAAATGATTACGATTGGCTGACATTTTAGTTAGCAATGTTCAGATTGATTTAATATAATTAAAATGTTCTATGAATATTTGCATTATGATTGTCCACGACAATTACGTTTTATTTTCTTTGCTTTTCATTTCTTGTCAAACAATCTTCTACACATTAAATTACTGTTACATTTAGCATAACTGTTATTAATTAATATGAATTAGAATTAATCAAATAACTAAAATCACAAGTGACTAGTTCCATCGACCAGTTACTTAGATAAGCTAAGCTAATTCTAGTTGGAGAAAGATGCAAAAGATTAAATCATTTCATCAGATTGATACAAGTTAATTTTCATATTCTTAAAATAAATCTATATATTGATAGTGTTTTTTATATATTTTCAATTCTAATGAGACCTATAAATTTATTATTATCTCTATATCTATGTAAGTGTTTCATGGCATGCTTTGAAAACGAAACAAATATACAAGTTATGGGTAATCCAAGTTGAGAGTGGAATCTGAATCATAGCAGACATTGCTCACATCAATTTCTAAGCATAAATAATACATTCGTTTGGTTTAAAATTACAATGGATTCCATAAATGAGCCCGGCCTGGCGTTACTGGATGTCACATATCCCATTTCAGTTAAATATTGCGGACATTGCTCCATGCCCATCGAGTATTGTGAGTTTTATTCCGAGTATGATAAATGCAAGGAATGGTTGGCTAAAAATTATCCCGAGGATTATGAAAAACTGAAGTTGCGTGAGGAGGAGGAGGGGGGTCGAAGGCAATGATGGTGAGAAGAAGCGACAAAAACGCGGTGGCAAGGGACGGCTACGTGTCAAGAAGGAAAGCTGTGATGATGATGCACCCAAACACATTTCCCTGTCGTGCGCCACACGTGGTAAAAATAAACGAGTGACCATTGTGTCAGGCATGGGAGCATTCAAAGTCGATCTGCGAGCTGCAGCAAAGTTCTTTGGAAGTAAATTTGCATGTGGATCATCAGTGACAACAGATAATGAAATTGTTATACAGGGCGATGTAAAGGAAGTATTGTTTAAAGTTATACCCGAGAAGTGGGAGGAGATACCAAAGGATGCCATCGAAGACTGTGGCGAGGGCAAGAAGACCCATCAAAATTAGTACACACACAATAAGAATTTAGACTCCAAGTTAAGAAAGACAGCAGCATCACAAAGAATTTAATATGTAATAGCTCAGTTTTACAGTAAACGCAATTACGTAGCAGGTTCTAAATTAACTTGCATGTCACAGTCATTGTGGTTGCATACCACATGCTCCCATATTGCTTGAAATTTGGGGTTTTCCATATGTCTATTTGCGGCGAAAGGTAGCCGGCTAAGCGTGAATCGTTTATGAACTTTACAATAGCTTCAAATGGCCGGTGACTCGGTCAATGTCAACTGCTGCCGCTGGACCAACGGCCAGCACAGTGTTTGAATTGGGTTCGATTTGTGTGCGGCCTGCATCGCGTATGAGGCACGTGTTCAATAGCTTTTGCTCTGCAGCCCGCTTGATGGCCAATAATTCGGCTTCGCTCTCCACTCGTACAGCGATTTTGGCACAGCCGCAGTTTTCCCAAGCGCGCAGCAGGCGTGGCGTGCGGGTTACAGCTCTTTGATAAGCTCCAACAGCGCCATGGGAGCACTGAGCGGCAATCTTGCCCTTGCCCATTTTCAGATCGTTTCGTACGACAAGCACCATTTTGTAATTGTCATTGAAACCGCTATAGTTCTGAAATTAATGAAAACTATGTATTCTGTGTAACAGTTAATTGCATTTCGATTTACTTTGTCGGCAACTGCGGCAGCTGCGCCTTCCTCCTGTTTCTCTGTTGACGATGTGTCGTCGATTTTTGCGCACGCTTCACCACGTTTTAGTGCGTATTTGTAACCGACAAAAAATGATATCATCACAGCCAATCCATTTATAATTTGTGTTGTATCCAACAGTTTATCACCCATTCTTCTTTTAATTTTAATTTATATATAAAAAATTTGTGAAATTCGCCAAGAATGAGTGCATGCACAGACCAGACCTGTATGGAATCGTTTGGAATATGTTCGATCGAACGACTACTGTTCACGATTCTGATATGCCCTACGGTTATCGTTCACTTAGTTCGCTCGCTCGACATTTAATGAACTATCGAAAGTGCTGCCTCAATTGAACTAAGATGTGCAACTCTACTGAACACCGGTAACAAGACCACGACAATGTTGCTTTGCGTGCTTTGGTGTACGTTGCATTATAAATAAATAAGGTAAACATACTCACCTGAATTATTGCTGGATAAATATGATTTTTTTTATTTATCAAATCGATACAATCGATTTATAGTGGACAGTTACTTCAATAATGAAGTTTTGGTATATATATATATACAATTCTAGTACTTATTCGTGGCATATTTAAGGTTTCAGTATATTGTTAGCTTCAGTTACACTGGTATCCCTACTGACGTGTCGGACCAACGCGTCGTCTGTCCGGCGCTACCTGTCATTTTTTGTCTTCGTGGAACTAGCTCTGAAGCTTTTTGAGAAAAAAGTACAATTGCAAGAAATAAGGTTAAATTAACGTCTACAGAAGCAAACGAAATCAAAAGGCGCAACCATGGGCTTAGCCAGCATTTTGCAGATTGATGAAATGATGGGCGATTTCAATAGAATGAACAAGCGTCAGGTAAGTACCTCTGCTGTCGCCTGTCCGTTATTCTTGCTAATAGAATTTGCATCATTTTAGTCGCTCTATCAAGTGCTTAGTTTTGCAATGATAGTTTCCTCTGCTCTCATGATATGGAAGGGCCTTATGGTAGTCACTGGCAGCGAATCACCAATTGTCGTTGTGCTGAGCGGCAGTATGGAGCCGGCATTTCACCGGGGAGATCTGTTGTTCCTCACCAATTACAAGGAGGAGCCCGTGCGTGTTGGCGAGATCGTTGTGTTCAAAGTAGAAGGACGTGATATACCCATTGTGCATCGAGTTATTAAGCTGCATGAAAAGTGCGTACAGTAATTGATCTCAAATTCCCAAATAATTACTAATTACATATTTCAACGAACAGGGAAGACGGCTCTGTCAAATTCCTGACCAAGGGCGACAATAACAATGTGGATGATCGAGGATTATATGCACCTGGACAACTCTGGCTGACCAAAAAGGATATTGTTGGCCGTGCAAGAGGGTTTTTGCCCTACGTAGGCATTATAACGATTTTCATGAACGAATATCCAAAAGTTAAGGTAAGTTAAGATATCAACGCCTTGTTCCTCGAATAATTAATTTTTTTTTGTATTTTCAGTGGGCTATACTGTCGATTCTGGCAATATTTGTACTGCTACATCGAGAATAGGACCACGTTAAATATAGGTACAATTTAAGTAGGATCTGAGGGCATAGAGAAGCCATGGATGTTGCACAATCTCCAGTCTGTTTGCATTTCAGTTGATCTATCCAAAATGATGTGCATTTTGTAATTTGTTTTTATAAGATACCACACAGATGAACAACACTTTAGGTTCAAGTTAGAGTCCGGAGCTGAATTTCAATAAAAAGAATTTTTAAATATGTAACCAAACATCGATGGCACCGGTATTTTCCTTGTCACAAGACAAGGTTTCGATGCACTTTTCAATGGCCAAAGCATCTAGAATAAGTTCCACCTTTGGCCAGCGTTGATGCACTTCTTCCACAGTGTCAATTTCACTTTTTTGTACGAAATACAATAAGCAAATTGCGTCGTAGCTTCTGGCGCCTTTTTTAACCGTCGTTAGTCCAAGCAGAATTCTTCCAAATTTCGAATTCGTGAAACCATATTTAATACTTTCAGGTATTGCCAGTAATGGAGTTAAAGAAACTCGTATATTATTAGTAAACCACATAGTTTTAATATTTAAAAAGTCGAGTTCAGTCGGAATGCAGTGTGACCGTAGTGTGAAGACTTTTACCATTCTTGTTGCCACTAGAGGTGGATAACTGTTATTAGCACTATCGATATCTAGTTGTCACTTCATGAAAAATTTTAATAATTTTTGGGAACTTTGGAAAAATGATTCGTCATACGATCGCGTCGATCTCAGCAACCATAGGAGCTAGAGACACCAAATTTGGAATGAAGGTACCTGAATAGTCTCTTCAAATTGAGTTTAAATTAGATATGTTACACTCAAAAAATTAGAACGCCCATATTCTTCAAATTAGACACTTCTTATTAAGCAGCTGTTTGAAGAACACTATTTCTTGTTTAGTTGAAGAGGCGATTTGAACGGTAAGAAAATATTGTAAACGGGGGCTGGATTGTTAAAAAAAACTGTGAAATAAAAAAGAAATTACTAATTTAAATGCGCGCGAATCATCGATAGCAGCCTGACACTTTCGATAGTGCACGATATTTATATGTATATGTATCGCTTCAAGGTGCCGCCTGTTTTAAATTTCTAACGATTTTTTAAAGTACCCTGAACTCGAGTCAAACGAAATGTGTAATGATTTTTTCATTGACGACAATTTATAAATCAGTGTACGCAATGCATATTTAGAAACATTCCTCTGTTCCAGTATGGGAACAACCTTGAGCCTTATTTTATATAGCTTAATTCATGTATCTACAATTTATAATGTGGAATCAAAACCATATCGATCACATATGCAAACCGACTTTGTTGAAGACAGTTGATGAATTCAACTGGGTATTTTTCATTTTTGCAAATTAGTCAAGATATCAAAGCAACCCAGTGGCAAATCCCTATGAAAATTTAAATTTTGTAAACATGTGACAAAAATATAAAAGCGCCCCTGTGATACTGATCTTTTCGTTTTTTTTGTAATCCCCTAATTCATCAAAACTATATTGATGGGAGCTCAATATGTGCAGAGACTGATAATGGAAATATGTGTATATGTTCTCAATCTTGCGAAAAATAAACTTCTTTGGTCTATTTTCAAAGAATAATATTTTATTTCAATTGGATTTAGCCGGCTCGAGGTCCAACCTAAAGGTCGCGAAAACAATCGAACTATAATATTTAATAGATCACAAGATAGACTCATTTCCCTGAATACATTTTTATTGCTTTGTTTTCTGTTGTCGCTACTAAACGAAGTTTGAGGCACGATAAAGTTTCCATATTTTAATTAAAGATCAACAATTTTTAAATTATTTTATTTATTTTCATCTGTTTTGTGTTGTACAGTTATAATTATATTACAGTTAGGACTAGATTAAATATACATACATCAAGATTGAATACCAATTTGTTCGAACACAAAACGAATAACTTTTGTTCTTGTATCGTAGAAGGCCTTGCTTATACTAAAACAATAATAATACTACAGACGTGTACGATTACGAGTACATTATAGTAATTTATAATGCTATTAGATATAGATTGGGCGCTATTGCTTTCGATTATGAAGTTATCATAGCATTCTCATATAGATTTTGATTTAGTTTAACGTATTTGTATTTGTATTTTTAAGTTGAAAGTCGATTGCTCTGCGTGATACAATTAGTTAGTAAGTTGTTAGTATGTATAACCCTGAGTTTAGTTAATGCTAGTCTAGATTTCAGCTATAGTATCATCGGTAAGTATAAGTACTATTTACATTCCCCGATTCTACAGATACTAGCATTTGATTTATGATTTGTACAAAATACCAAAGAAATAATAATATTTAGCTTTTTAAGTTTTTAGGTAATTGGCTACAAGTATGACATAATAATATTTGTATTATTTTATTTGTGTAATTTTGTTTAAACATTTAATTTTGCCTTTTTTTTTCTATTTATTTATCACAACAAAATGCGGTCGACATTTGGCAATTTCACACAACAGCAGTAATAATACATAACAACAAAAACAAACAACAACAATAACAACTACAACACGAACAACAACAACCACAACAACAACAAAAATAATCCCAGCAGCACCAACAACAATAGAAATTGTTCAACTCTGTTTAGCTGCTGTTGTTGTTGCTGCGCCTGTTGTTGATGCTGTTGTTGGCAATTCATTGCTGACCAATTCAGGAGCCTTTAATTCTGCCTGTTGCTGTTGTTGCTGCTGCTGCTGCTGCTGCTGCTGCTGCTGTTGTTGGGGCTGCTTTTCAGTTATCACGGGTGCGCTGTGCTGCGTTAGAATGTCCGCCGGAATGAGACCTTCCTTGACACGTTTCTTCTGCTTCATGCGTCGATTTTGAAACCATATTTTTACCTAGAGAATGCAAAATTAAACTTAGTTAAATATATTTCAATAGGTTACAAAGTTGCAAATGGCATTGAAGCTTTGGATTAACACATTAAGCATAAAAGCTGTTACGTATCTCAAAATATGTTGCTTGAACTTATGACCCACCTGCGTCTCGTTAAGCTGAAGCGTATTGGCGATTTCGATGCGACGGGCACGTGTCAAGTAGCGATTGAAGTGAAATTCCTTCTCCAGCTCCGTCAGCTGCTTGTTGGTGAAGTTGGTGCGCCCCGAGTTGTTGGTGGATGACAGGCTGCAGCTGCTGAGACCTGCGACCGAACCGGCAGCACCACCATTGCCGTTGGCCAGTCCAACGCTCAGACCACTGGATGCACTGCCCGCAGCCGGATTGTTTGACAGCAGCAGGGGATTCTGGATGGGCAAGACGGCAGAGGTGCCGCCAACGTTGCCGGCGCGGCACATTTCGAGGTGACCATTGAGCTGGTAATCGTGCATGTTGCTTATGTTGGCAGGTAGTTTCGGTGCTAAGAAGAGAGAGATAGAGAGAGTGTGTGGAAGAAAGAAAAGAAAAGAAAATAAAGAAATCGTCATTGAGTTGCCTTGGCATTTGTTGTGGTTTCATTTGCTTTGCTTGGCTGAGTGATCCCCTGGCGTTGATCTCTAGCTGTCGCAGCTAATCAGTGTGAGAGACCAAGAGACCCTCTCTCTCTCTGTGAATTCGGGGCCTAACCATAATCGTTGTGGGCATTCAGATGTGAGTATTTTTTTTTTATATTATTTTTGTTGCTTTGTTGTTTTTGTTTCTTTTGGGCCGTGCCTCTGACTTTTGCTCTTTGCGTGATTTTGCATTTTATTCATAATTTGACATGCGCCCCGTGGCTAAAGCCGACGATGATGAAAATGATCTCTACCTTTTCCATAGAAGGATTTAATGTGCTTAATAGGCTTGTTTGAAAATATTGGGATTATCCTGACAGCGGGAATTGACTTTTTTCATAGTCTAAAGCCAAACATCAACATATTTTTGTGGGTGGTACCAGAATTATGATATATTTTGATTTGTGGGCTTGACTTGTTTTTAGTATACCTACTTTTCTTTTTTAAGAACTGTCTTGTCTTTTCTGAGACGTGTCAAAAAATGTTGTCTTTTCCTTGAAAGGAAGTGAATTATAAGAAATGAGTAGACAATTGTTTTCTATTTAGCTGAAATAGGTTTTCTAGGATATGAAGTCGCAAATTGAAATTATATACATATATTTGTGAAATTTATTTATGACTTTATTAAGTCTGCTAGACTTTTCTTATGTCTGAAGTGGGACGAGTCCTGATAAAGCAATATTTTCTAATGTTTTATAACACAATATAATTTCAGAAAGTACGCAAACATTAAATAGCACCAATTGAAACTCATACAGAAATAAACAAGAATAACAATGACAAGTGCTTTGAGCCGATAATAAGCCTTAAGAACTTGAAAATATTATTCGATTTAATGATGCTCATCTGGGGCAATTGAGAAAAGTAAGTGGTGTTGATGTTATGGGGCAATGGGGCACTTGAAAAACCTTTTCACACAGTCATAAATCTAAATGAAAGTTTCATTCGCATAAATCAATTAATAAGCATTAAGTAATAATATCGACAGGTAAGTTGAAAGGTAAGTTAAATGAGCCGAGTACAACACTATTAACTAAGTATTATTATGATCGTAGTCGATTTTATATTTATTTATTTGTTTATTTCATTGGGAGATTGTAAATATTTTTTTGTTAAGGTTTCTGCATAAGTCTGAGTTTTCGGCGATAATAAATCAAACTAAGCGATATCATAAATAAAATGTGCCGTCCACACGAGCACGCGAATGAATGATGAATTTATGACACCCACTGTTAAGGAAGCCAATTGGCCAATACAGATGGCAGCCACTGTGGCACAATTTGCACAGTAGCATTACCACGTTCAGTTGATAACGTGATGGAGGAATTGGAAAATTATAAGTCGAACTCAAAAAAAAAAAAAAAAAAAACTGCTATCGTAATACACACACACACACACAAGCACAGATACAGGAGTGTCTAAGAAAACAAGCCCAAGGATTAGGTTGTGAGTGGCTTGAGCTACATTTGAATTTTCCAGGCAAACAAACGCGGGCAACGCGACTGAATGTCGCATTCCGGTTATCAATGCCCCGGCATTTGGGTAATGGTTATGGTTATGGGTATCGGTGTGGGTTACGGGTAAAGGTATGAGTGTGAGTGCGAGTGCGAGTGCGAGTGCGAGTTATGGGCATGGAGCAACTGCAACTGCTTTTGCTGCTAGTGTCGCTCGGCATGTCAAACATGTCGCGGCCAGTTGGCGGCACTGTCGCCTTTAGCTGGCGTCCGCGTCCGGCGCCAAACGATATCTACTTTGTAATATTAGTTTTAGAGAGCATTATCGGTGGATCGCTTCCACTTGAATGCATGCCCAGCTCGCTGACATGTCTGCCGGCGTCTCCACCCGCTGTCCAACTACTGTTGACAGTGTTGAAGAAATCTACGGGTCCCTCTCTCTCTCTCTATCTTTAACTGTGTAGGTGTCTGTGTGTGTGTGTGTGTGTGTGTGTGTGTGTGTGTATGTATGTATATGTATTTTGGACTCACTCCGCTCACATGCACAAGGCCATTCGCTGTGCATGATGTTTGCCCGGGGATGTCGCGGTCGAGGCGGTTGAGACAACTGAGGCGGGTGTTAAGCGCCAGGGCAGCATGGCACCATGGCGCTTACTTAAATGACACTGCTGACAATCAATGTAAACAAGAACAGAAGTTGCAGCAATGCTAACAGCAACGCCAACAGCAACAGCTGAGGGTTGCCATTGTCGCTTGAGTTGCACGTGCAACAAGGGCCACAAACGTTTAGATGGCAACAAAGTCAAATGTAATTTGATAGCATCGCAACTAGAGTTAATTACAGTTGCAGCTTTAACGCATTTCCATTTGTTGACTTTTGCATAACTTGACTCAATTCTCGTGTGAAAAGAAAGTGAATGAAGGTCTCAAGTGTTACATAATCCCAGTATCAATGGGGATTATGTCTTAAGCTTGCTTTGTATACAGTTTGATTATGGACTAAATGATTATCTAGTTGATTTTTATTATCAGTTTATTTAAAAATAATCTGTTGACAAGCTAAAACATATGATAAGCAGACATTACTTGGTACTAATATATATGTAAATTGAAATATAAAAAATATTTAAAAATAAAAATAATGTGGATTACAATATAGAAAACTTGAGGGAAAGAGAGTTGGGCAGTTTCCTATCATATCAAGAAGTTATATATATAATAACTATATATAAGTTAAAACGGAGTTAAAAGGATTTCAACGAAGTCTGTCTGCATGTCTGGCAAAGTTAAGCTATTATTATGATTATAATTCTACTACATTTAGATAGATTTATATGTTATATCCATTGCAGGGAAATGTCTTTTCATTGTCTGTATATTTTTAATGGAAACTATCGCTTAAGTAATTGATGCAACGAGTTAAATCTGATTCTAGACAAACTAAACATAGCTTTGTTCCTGATTTTACAACTAATCAAATGGCAATTACTTCAATAGATCTGCTGGGGAACATAAGAATCGAAAATAAAAGCCAAGTAAATTACACTTTTTGCATAGTCTAAATTTATGAGTCATCATCAATTGACGGCCATTTTGGTATGATATTATCAATGCTATGATATGTAGGCGCCAGTGGCACTTTACACAGATCCCCCGACAGCCGCAGTTTCAGTCTTCGGCTGGGGGGTATTACAGAGTGTACGAGCTGGTGAGCAGGGAAGAGCAGCGGAGGAGCGGAGGAGCGGGGCAGCGGGAAAGCGAACAAGCGGACACGCGGACAAGCTGTCGAGGCCGACGGCGATTAAGTGGGCAGACGTACGCAGTTGCACGAGCGTCCGATGAGGGTCTGGTGTCTGGTTGGGGCTCAGTTGATAATGTTGTTTAATTCGAGTGCAAATAGAAAATTATATTGCAATTAAAAGTAAATTGTTTTAATTGTTGGTTAAATACTAAAAGACAACAATGTCATGTGGCTATCCAACTTAATATGCCAACGTCCATATGCCTAATCACAATCATAAAAGCATAAGAGCCAACATTTTTGGACGATCGGCATTTGCTAGTGACGATTTGATTGATCACCTCGCCAGTTAAACGACTAAGTATATATATATAATTTATGGTCTGCCGTCGGTGGAAATCAGAACTGTAACTCTGTTTAGCGTCTAATTTGATAATATTTCGCAATATCCGTTGATAACGAAATGTTTGCCGAGTCGGCAGATGGCCAAAGTCAGTTCCAGACCAGCTGACCACTGGTCAAATAAGCAAAGGGTTCGTCAGACAGCAAACTAAGCCGAAACAAATAAGAATTTACTTATTGAGAGGTAACGACTAACAAATGCCCTGTAAAAATAACTAAAATCCATTCTGTATAAACACTTAATCGATTTTTGAATAACTTATGTGTTTTTGAAGTGAAAATTTGTGAAATATTGAGAATTCTTACGCAATGTATTCTAACGAATATTAAGTACTCTATGCGTAGAGAGCAGAGCGTTATTTTCGAACTAATAACAAACTTGTTTTAAACTTTTAGCCCTTACTAATCGACATCCTCTTCAATTCTGTTTGATCTGATGTGAATTCTGAAATTATTTGGATCGCTTATATAGTTTTTATAGCTGTTATAATAGTGGAAACTCATAAGTTTAATAAAAACAATTTTTAATAATTTAAATTAATTAGTAAATTTTTACTTTAAATACATTTTATTATGTTAAACAATGACGTACTCCACTGCTTCAACTATAAGCTTGATATGCCCAAATTTTCTCAACGTTCAAACTACAGGATATACATGTTGTGTTTGAGTCGCAGGACTAATTGACTTATCTGCCATTTAACCCCTTGGCTAGTGACAGTTTGACTGCGGGGGTGGGTAACATACTTTTTTTGGGTTAGAAAATTGTTTCTCATTTGGTCATTTCAATGCGTCGCTGACTTGGCTAAAACTCAACTAATCCAATCCATTTATGCTGTCAGTTTTATTGGCTGCCTGTCAACTTGAACTTTCCACATGTCATGCAATGATGCAGTTTCTGGTTGCTTTTGTAACATGAAATGCATAAATCCAACTACAATCATTGTGCCCACCGTATAGGTATGGTGTGGTTGGACGAGTCTACCCCAAAACTTTTCATATTAATTGAAACTTGTTTGCCTGTACAGACGTCCCGCGGCTGATTAGTCACGATGTGCAACAATATGGACACACGTGAAAATTGTTTAACAATGAATCAAATTCAAATACTCAAACATAACCTCAACAGGAAGAGTTTCTTTCACATTTTCGAAAAACATATTTGAGCCTATTAAATATCTGTTCTCTGTCGCGCCGGAAGAAGTTGAAGACTTTATCGAAGAGAAATCTTCTTGATTTTCTCTTGTTTGTCTTTTCCATGTATGTTGTCCTTTTTGAAAAAAAAAAAAAATGACACAAAAACCAGAAATCGAAATTTAAATATTTACACAGATCTATAGATACGCACATATTTATTTTGTACAAGCGTTAATAGCAATATTTTGGCTACTGTTTCCGTAGATTACTGAAATTGAATTCCAGTAGCCTGAGAATCGGAATATTATTTGGGTTTGTCGTATTGATAACGAATTATGTGAGTGTGAATGAGTTTATAGACTATCACAATAGATAGAAAGTTTGTGATATGAAAAAATCAAACGCACTAAATTTAGACATCATTCCAAAGGCCAAATTGCAGAACGAAAGTAATTGTTATATTTTTATTTGTACTTTTAAAGACAATTCCCTAATTGTCAAAATTTATGATTTTTATTTGATTCTAAATTAATTTCTATTGACATTATTAAGTAATGAAATATAGGGTTTTGTTATTTTAAAATAATTTAGAATGATTAAAGCATTACTTCTTATCGTCTGTAACTTTTAGTTTGATCGCTGTTCGCTTTTAAGAATAATCCTAATCAACTTAAGTGCCTAATAATAAATATCAATTAAATTGGCTTAAATCTAAAAATAATATGAATTATTATTTATTGTTATTGATGTTAATGCTGTTTTAGTTAATATTTTATATTATTCAATATCAATTATAACTAATTGATTGTTTAATATGAATCATGCAAAGTTATAAAATGAATCATCGATATACAGTTATAATCCTTTCTAAAAAATATTCCTCATGTCAAAAAAAATTTAAACTATCATTGTGACGTTTCAGTTGAGTCATAAGGCTTAGCTGGCAATAGGACGTTAAGACAGCGGCCATTTAGCGAAGGTGAGTTCGTAACTCTATTGGTTGACAGTCCAAAACCAAGGCCAAAATTAAAAAGACACTGTTCTAGTTTCACGCATGGAAAAGTGTTGCTGCATTTGCTTCGCAGTTGTTTCGATACATTTTAAGAAAATGCCTGTAAACACAGGCCAAAAAATGATTTATTATATTGAAATTATCTCATGTAAACAAGTCAAGCTGCCAGTATAGCTAATGCCACTTGTCGGCAGACCACCCTTCCCCTCTCTCAATGCCAAGCAAACGACAACACCAGCTACAGTCCAAAGTCAGCAAAAATGTTCTTAATTTGTCTAATGAAAAATGCTTAAGCCAGGGGAAAAAGCAGAAAGTGTCGGCCTATGTTAGAGAGTTTTCCACATTGGCTAATATTGAGAGGTCTGCCGTCTCTGTCGTCTCTCAATTTTTTCACCATCTTTGTCTTTCTGCATTGGTGAATTTTCGCACGAAGATTGATGATGACATTAGCATCATTGTCGAAAATTTTAAAGCCCCAGCAACAAAATTGCCAAAGGACATGAACAAGCATAAAGAAGACGCGACTCGAATTTGTGTCGTCTTCGTTGTTGTCGTTTTCTTTTTCTTTTTAGTCGCAAAATGTTTTCAAATTTGTTTTTGTTGACATTTTAATTTGCAAATACTTACAGACAGCCTATATAAATTGGGTGTGTGTGTGTGTGTATAAATGTTGTGAATCAATTTTCGTCGTATGCCAAAAGCTCACACGAATGGGGCATTAATTGAATTAAATCGTCAAAAGACGCTGACGCTGGCTAAAGGAGCGGGCGGAGGCGTTGTGTCAAGTGGATTTCAATTTGGAGCATTGAAAGTGTTGACTGTCAGCCATTGGCACGCACATACGCAACACACACACACACACACACACACACACACATGCAGGCATACTTGTCAACCCACATTTGGCATTGGCAGCCATTTTTTCTTGGCTTTTATCGAACACCCTTATTTCTATGTACAGCTAGAAGTCTTTGGGTTGTGGCAAAAACAGACATATATTTATATGTATATATATGTATATGTACATATATATACTTATATATATAGAAAAAAAAAGGGGAAACTATGGGCATCTACTACACATGTGTGTGTATGTGTGCCTCTGCATTTTCGTTGGTGATCCGTCATGTTGTCAGAATGTATTATTCGAATTAAGATTTTACTTTTTTTTCTGCCATTGAATTGAATTAACACAACACACACACACACACACACACGCACACAAGCAGCTGTGCCTCACTCACACACATGCATACAGTTATAACTGTCTGTTAACTTTAACTAGTCAATCTCTAATATAAATAGAAATCGTCGCATGCTTTTCCTGACCAATTCATCTATAAATATATTTCTATACGTTTAATCAAAAATATTTTCCATTATCTGGCTAGCAACTACTTGAAGTAATTATCATTATCCGCTTTTTAGAGAGACTACATCAAGTTGCTCAATGAATGCCAATGTCACATAATATATTTTGGCAAGCAACTGGACATGTTTCCAAGTGGATCTACAAGTGCATTCTTATTGCTTGATTTCATTGTACATAAATGTGTTAATACTTCGCTTAATTTTTGATAATTAGTGAAACAATTGCTTTAGATCGATCTTTTCAAAATGTAAATCTTTTGTTGTCCAACTAAAACAATCGAGTGTCATTCAGTTAATACTTTAATACATCGAATACACTTGGGCCAACACCTGCAGATAGATCCATCAATTAGCTTCAATCCAAATGTGAATCAAGTTGCGCGTGTCGCAACCCAAGTTGAAGTTCAAGCGTACAGCCCTAATACCAGAGGCCACTAGAATGTCCACTTTAAAGCTCTCCGGCGTCAAGCGGTGTCCATTGTGTGTTATCAGAGTGGGGAACTGGTGAACTGGGTAACGGGTTTGGGGTATTGGCCACTATCCAGTGCTACGTGTATGAGCACCAAACGGATCATGGTGACATGTCTGTAATGCGTTTGATATCGCCATTTCACAATTGATATAAATAAAATCAAGCAAGTATGCACTAGTTGGCTGTGTAGTGACTAATAAATACCCTGCAGGCAGTTATGCTTGTACACATACTCGTAGATAGTAGTTTTGAATAACTATTGATGACAATAAACGAATGTATAACTATACCAGTAACTTACTCTGTAGTGAACTGCTTATGAACCTGTATACATCTGTAACCTATCATGTTTACAGGGTATATTAACAGAAATAGCTAAACAATGATAAAATCCAAACAAAGAAACTTCAAATTGACAGCTTTCGTTTAACTTTTATCTGCTGAAACCGTTTGCTGCCGTTCGGCATAACACACAGTACACACCATACACCACACACCATACACCATACACCACACACCACACACCTCACATCATACACCACACACACCGCACACCACCCACCGCACTCGAGTGGCCCCATGCCCAATTAATGCCTATGAATGCGTTGGGAATTTCGGAGCTTGAGCATGAAATCACCTTCACATGTTGGCGCGCCTAACGAGAGACAATTGTAGAGCTACACGGGCTCTGAGGAGACATGTTCAATAGGTCCGAAGGCGGGGGCGGGGCAAAACATTTAGGCGGCTTCTTTGATTTGCAGATCATTGGCTAAATGCGTGTGTGTTTATTTTTTTTTGGAGAGCCATAGAGCTGACCAAAGAGCACCGCAACATTTGGAGAGTCGGTCTATTGTTCGTTGTTGCACTATCTATAAGTATCGAACCAGTTCTCTCTATACTTTATTGTCTCAAAGCGCAAATAATCTAAATTGTGAGTAGCTTTAATTGTAAATCGACTACTGTTTGTTACCACAAATGATTCATTATACGAAACTGTTTTGTTATTTCTTTTATTTGTCAGGTCTGTATTTTGTTTTACTTTACTTACATCGAAATGCCATTTGGATATTTTGATATATATATATATATATATAAATAACAAAGTCCAGTGGCAATACAATCGATTCGTGACGTTGGTTCAAAGGGATATCACATTTCGACAGAAAATCTGAATTGCAATTGAGCTTCTGAGCTGGATATAGTAGAATAAATATATTAGCTTGTTAGTTAGCGATTAGACAGATAGACTAAAAGTATCTCGTCTTGTCTTCTCTTAAATTCTGCAAAATATATCAAAGAATTAACATTGCTTTGGAAAGGCAAGACATTACTAACAAAAACTTTAGAGTCTGAGTAGAGGCAGAAGTTGGAAGCTTAGAAATAGTATTAAAACTTAAGTTTCAATTTAGATTTGATCCCGTAATTGTAAATGAGTTGTAGTACCTGATTAAAGGTTGATTTCCGAATTAAAAGATTCCCTTCAAGAGATTCAAATAAGGCGGAATCGAATAAGTTTGGCTCTGCTAAGGTCAGTACTGGATTGCTGCTTGATCTAAGATTTTAACAGTCACAGTGACTATTTCATGTATTAGCGACTCTTTTCAAACAGATAAAGCCGGCAATTCCATTGGTACATATTTGTAGACTGCAAGTCCAAAATAATAAGATCTATCAATTCATAAACGACCAACTGACTGACAGCTTGAGGAACATTTGTATATCGAAATTAATTAGGCGTGTGCAGTACGTGAGGTTGTTTCTTATCAGTATCAATAGATATATACATATATATGAATATGTATGTAGTCGACAGGGTTCTTTCGACATAACTATGAGTAGCATGATTTTGTGCAATTTTGTTAAGCAGATATTGAAGCGTGTTTTTATCGGGGTATCTTTGGTTGTGTTTGTGGCCAGGCACGTAATTGGATACTTATATAATTTTGTAAATTATACACTTGAAAAGTATTAAAGACAGCCGGGCAGACGCCACTGTCAGCTCACTCTAGGCTGGAAGGAACCTTATGCGAATGCAAACAAAAGATAAGATATCCTCGTTTTGGCGCAATGTTTGCATGAAATGTCCAAAACGCAAACAGTCAGTAGCCAAAATCAACTGACAACAGATTTTTTTTTTTTGTCTTTTTGGGTAATATTACATAACAAGACGAGCGCACCCTCGAGTATCCTTTAATGCTGGCAATGGGTGGGTCAACGGTGGCTTCCAGCCACAGGGCGAGCCGCCCTGTTGCGGATTTCTTTTGCCCTGTCACGCAGTCCACTAATGCGCTTCTCATGTTGTTATGATCTCAAAAGACTCTGGATGAGAGCTGACATTTGAGGTGTGTTAGTGTGTGTAAGTGTCGCAGGCAAGTCCAGCGAGAGAATGAGATTACAGATTTGGGCTACGAATACGGATTCAGATATTGATATCTGGCACTCTTAAGTGGTAATTAATGTAAGTACCGCGACATCTATCAGTATACAAATCGATTTAGTGATCCCATCTGACGAGAAAGAATCCCAGTTGCTGCAACCAGATTGTGCATAG
This sequence comes from Drosophila funebris, assembly GCA_018901825.1. Lineage (NCBI taxonomy): Eukaryota > Metazoa > Arthropoda > Insecta > Diptera > Drosophilidae > Drosophila > Drosophila funebris. The sequence goes on from JAEIFK010000678.1 coordinate 6,493,579, forward strand.
CTGACCCCTAACCCCTTAACCCCTTTCCCATAGATAGAAATTTAATAACACGCTTTCAAAAATGTTAGCTCAACGCGCGCGAGCAAACAAAATTTGTCACGACACATGCCGCACATTTTTGTTGGTTTTTTTTTTGGCTTTTTTCTTGTTGTTTTGAGGTCTGAGTTGAGGTCCGAGAACGATCCAACTAGCCATTGTGACGTACGGTGACAGACAGGCGGGCGGGTCTCAGCGTCTGTCTCTGTCTCTGTCTCTGGCTCTGTATCTGTCAGTGGTTCGGTACGGTTCTGTGTGGTTCGGCTTGGTTTGGTTCTGCGTGGTCTCTGGCCAAACGTTTGATCTTATCTCAAATTCCTGGTGGTCACTTTTCTATCCACAATATCATTTCGTTTAAATAGTCTGCCTTTTCCCCTTTGTTTTTGTTGTACCCAGCTCTTTATATATATATATATATATAATTTTTTTTTTGTTTTGAAATGCACGTAATTAATTCATTTCACTGTGGCACATTCGGTGCTGCGTCGCGGTCGCCGTCGCCGTCGCGTGTTGGTGTCAAGAAATATCAAAACATCACATCAAATAAATGTTGAATACGCCAAGCGAAAGGCCCAGCCTGGTCGGGCCTCTTTCGTCCCGTCCCGTCCAGTCCGCATGTACCCGGCTCTTACCACCGTCTCCTAACACCTTTCGCTACTATACACTGAACTTGTGGCCCAAAGTTTTTCAGTTAGTTACCATTTGAACCGACAGTTATGTTAATTTTCATGTTAGGTTTCATTTTCGTTCACTTTTTTCAACTCTATTCATATTTCATATATATTTTTTTTTTCATTTGGCACAGTTAGCGTGCAGGGAGTCTCTCCCCTTTTCCATCTCCAATCTCCCATCTCCTCCATAAGGGGAAATGCTACGACAAAGTGGTAGATCGTTTAAAAAACAATAAAACACGAACCGAACCCAACACTAGCATAGATGGGACTCTAAACGCGGCACGACATTCAGTACGAGTCGCAGTACAAGTATTAATTAAATTGTTATGCCACAAAGACGGTGGACAGTTTTCAATTATGGTCGCCCATAAAAAAAGGCCAATAAACGTTAACAAATATTGTTTAGAGTATGATTTACGGCAATATGAGTAGATGATAAGTGCACTCATAAAATGGGTGACATAACTCTTAATCAATGTGAATGGAGCATGGGGCGGGGCATAGAAATGTAAGCACTTGCTTCTTAATAGGTAGAACAGGGGCTTAGATTGTATTAGTTGGCTTAATGATGTATTTAATTATAAGCTTTGAAACTGTCTTAAATATCTCTGTATTTCTTTTTAAAATATTCAAAATATTCTGCTAATAGTTAATATAATATTAACTTGATGTTGCATAAATATAGAAGGAAAACCAAAGAAGTGAGTGAAGAAATATCAAACATATATTAACTAAAAGTTAAAGAGAGTAATCAAATTTAATATAGATGCAAATTGACGCCTTGAATACATAGTTCAGCAGTTAATAGGTCTCCAGTTACTCATCGAGCTAATACTGATTTGTATCACTAATTTAAGCTCTATGTCTAGTGGCAATTTGCAATTCGTTGGACAAATTCCTAGTTCATGTTGTCACTGGCAAATCCCTCGAACAATTTCAATTAATCTCTTTTCGTCCACAGCAGGAGAAGTTTTCCATTTTCAAGCCGTCACTTTTCCCTCTTCAATCTCTGGTCTGGTTATTGAAAAATGCTGATTAACACATTAGAGCACATTGAATTGCATGTAATGAATGAGTGTGTGTTTGTGAGTGTGTGTGTGCGTCTGAGTGAGAGTATGAATATGAGTATAAGTGTGAGTGTGAGAGTGAGTGTGAGTGTGATTGTGAGTACCCGTATGCAGGTATTTCATACACGAGCTTCTGCTGTGCGTGAATGCCAATATGTCGAATGCTACCATTTATAACCATGATTGCTGATTATGCTGTTTCCCTGGCTGAAAATGGATGACATGACAGATGGAGTGGAGCAAGGCACAGCCAGAGACCGTCGCACTGAGATCGCCTCGGAGCGAGACCACATCGTGACACCCTCTTTGCCCCTGCGATTGCGTCTCTGTCCAGGCCTTGAGGTTGGACTCAGTGACAGTTCGGTTGCAGTGGAGCTCAAACAAGAACTCTTATTTAAATAATCATTTTTTCTGACAGCCAACTTGACTTCCAGATCGGCATCCAGCACCCTGCACTCTTCATCCAGCATCCAGCATCCAGCACCCAGTGACAACAACAACTGCAATGTGAGTAAGTTCGCTTCATTCTTTAACAGAGCTGCATTTCTTTCATACTGATTTTATTATTATTATTTCTTTATATTTTTCATTTTTTGTTTTTCATTTTCTTTTCTTTTCTTTTCTTTTGCTCTTGCACGCTTTAATTGTTTATTTGACTTGTGGCCGAGAGATGTTTAAGCGCCCGGTTCGGATTTGGGTTCGAACTTCGAATGGACTGGGTCTCCGTTTCGGCTCCACTTGCCCACGTCATTGTCATGGAGCTTGAGCCCTGAGCATGAGCCTGAGCATGAGCCTGAGCATGTGCATGAGCATGGGCTTTGGGTGCGGCGCGTGCAGAGATCTCTGGCGTCGTTTAATTGAAAACGATGCATGTAAATGACACTTTTCAGCATTAATAAGCAAAGATTTGTATGATTATTGGTGTAGCCAGGGGATTACGTTATTCAAGCTGTAAGTGGTAGAAGCCCTGATGTCTGATATCTGATTCAAGCCGATGCTGCCTGTTTGCCTGCTGCAACAGGTAAAGTGCTTTAACTAGTTTCTGGAAGTCAAATAAGCCTGTCACATCAAATTGGCCAACAGGTTCAGCGAGGATAGTATCAAAAGAATTGAATAAGTGAATAACTGATATAAATCAAATAAATTGCTGTTGAGTGGGCTTCTTTCTTGATTCTTAATTTAATAATACATCTTTTCACAGCAATAATATATTAGTAACTATTTAAAGGCTTACAAGATGATAGAAGGCAGTGATTCGAGTAATGAAGAACAGAAGAGTATCTTCAATGAAATATGAAATATATTATATGAATACATAAAGTGCTTTAATACGGAATATTCGTATGCTTGTTAAACCCTTTCTCATTATCATATCGTATATCATTCAAAATGCTTAAAACTCTACTTGTGCTTGTATATTAAATATACAATTAATATTTTATAGCGCTGACTGAGGCACCATTTATCATGAATTTCAGTTTATCGTCGTTGCGTATTTTCTTAGCTGGCTAATTCCAAGATACAAAACTTCTCAACGCACATGACAAGTGACAACCTGACTGACTGCACAGCATTGACAAAATTATCTGAAATATGCAAGAAATATGCCAAAAGGCCGAGGGGATACTGAACGGAACGGAATGGCTAAAATTATGAGAGAGAGAGAGAGAACGGCAGGCGAAATCTTTGGCATTTGAAGAGACATTCTTATTTTTAGGTGACATGCCCTCGGTTGGACGTCTGACGCACTTGGGTTGCTCGTATATCTGGACTGTCAATCAGTTTTGAAAGTCATCGTTTCTGTATTTTTTTTTTTTTTTTTTTTTATTTTTATTATTTTCCTTTTCTTTTATTTTCTCAGATTTTGATTTTGAATTTTATTTTGTTTCTACCCTTTTCGAGCTATAATCATAAGTATGTACTAATACTATGTTGTTGAACTGGTTTAATATATTCGCTTTGTTAGCTGTGATCTATTGATGAGAGCGTTTAAATTGACATTGTTTAATGGTCGAACGGCAATGGCAAAAATATTTTATAAATTCCGCAAACTTGTCTAACATTTAACTAAATGTGGAATAAATATTTTAAATTTTACAATATTACGTAGAAATTTAAATAATGTGTCGATATGATTTATAGTCGAATGGAAAGTAATGTTTGATTATCTTGATTTATTAACATGTTTAACTAATATATGTTCTATGTTATAGTCTCTAGTAGATTTATTCCCTAGGATAATGATCCTAATGGAAAATGAAATGCTTTTTGAACGTAATCCCAGCCATAAGTTTAAGTAAATTCAAATAAATTGGAATTGGAAATTTATACATTTTCCAGGATTTCTAATTTCAATAACTCTTTTCTCACCACAGCTCTTAGGTCTTTGGGCACTTAATTCTAATAAGGTGTTCATAGATAATACTCGTACATAGTCTTTGCACAGGGATGAGAGACTTACCTTGTGGCTTGGGAACATTCCGTTTGAGTTGCATCCATTTGTAGGTTGGAATGTTGGTCGCGTGATTTGGCGATTTTGATTGTGAGCTCGCTGGATGTGTGGAGTTGTTGCCAGCGGACGCAGATGCTGTTGAGGATGAAGTGGAACTGCCAGGCGATGTAACGCCACTACCACGTTGATTACGGACCATGCTCATGCAGCTGCTGGAACCGTTAGGTGATAACGCATGCTGTGGCACAACCTGGTTATTCGTTGACTGTTGCTGTTGTTGTTGCTGCTGCTGCTGGTGTTGTTGTTGTTGTTGTTGCTGCTGCTGTTGATGCTGATGTGCCTGCTGCGCGCTGGAAGTCAAACTGGCCAGATGACCATGACTGAGAGTGTGATGCAAATGAGCGTGTGGATAGTCCATGGCAATGCCCGCATCCAATGGATAACCGCCGCCCATGTGCTGATGATGATGCCACATTTGTGTTGTTGTCGTTTGCTGCTGCCCGGCAGTCAGTTGCATCATGGGATCCTGATCTTCCAGCAACAATCCCGGTGGCGCTGCTGCGTATCCTGCATGCAGAACCGCTGCATATTTCTCCTCCATTTGGGCACCATATCCAAGTGGCTGCGTTTGCGCTTGCTGTGCCACACTAGGGGAATAGAGGCAGTCTAGATTTGTGTACATCATGCCGTTCTCGGAACTGATGATGGGCGCATGCGCATCCATTGCCTGCTGCTGCTGTTGCTGTTGTTGTTGTTGCTGCTGTGTGGCATTGGCTGCCGTAACTGGAGAATTGTTGGCGGGCGGCGGCACCGTTGCCACCGCAGCTGTGGCATAATATGAATGCACCGAGTCGCTCTCATAGTAGGAGTCGGCGGGCGAGTGACTGGTCGGATGCAAAGGAGTACTATTTGCAGCTGCTCCTCCACTGGCTGTGGTAGTGATGCCATACTCCGCCGCACTGGGGCTAAACAGATGCGAGTGGGGATAGAGTTGATGTTGCTGCTGTTGCTGTTGCTGCTGCTGCTGCTGGGTGAGTGGATGTTGCAGCTGGTGTTGCGCTGGAGGCGGCGTAAGCTGCTGCTGCTGCTGTTGATAGTAGTTGGGCGAGTTGCTGTCGTAGCCATTGTAGGTCAGTTGATGTTGTTGGTGTTGCTGCACTTGCTGCTGCAGTTGTTGCTGCTGTTGCTGTTGTTGCTGCTGCTGCTGCTGTTGTTGCTGTTGGTGCTGCTGCTGTTGCTGTTGCTGCTGCTGAAGATGGTGGGTCGGAGAGGGAAAGTAGTTGCTGCCATAGCCATCATAGGCCGTGACAGTGGCATGTGGATGATGATGCGGATGGTTGCCGTACATGCTGCTAACGTCCATCATATTGTATGCCAAACTGCACTCAAACAAATTTAATTGCCTAAAACAAGTGGAAAGTTGCCTAAAATTGTAGCTATTGTAATTTTCTAAATTGTTGCTATTGCCTAAAGTAAGTAGTATATTTTGGTTTTCAAATATAACAAATATTTAAAATGGTTCGTAAAATAAATAAATGTCAAGTTTATATTTAATTATTGCAGCTACGGCTGCAACATGCCAAATAAATAATATATAATTTATTTATTTATTGCCAACTTTGAAGCGTCGACATGATTATTTTACTTATGTATTGCGTTAAAATATTTTAAGTTATATTTAATTTTATTTACAAGCAAAATTTAATGTATAAAATTTTTAACTATATTTTAGGCAATATAAATTAGATTTTTATAATTGTACAATTGGTTGCTTTAGGCAATATTTTTTTTGTTTATTTCTTTTGGAACACAATTAACTAACTTTTTGCAAAATAAGTATTTTTAGAGTGTGCCAACAGTTTGTTGCAACAAAAGCAGAGACACTGCTCCAGCACAATTCAATTATTTGTAATTAGAACACGCGGCTGATTGCTGATTTCTTAAACACATTGGCACATTGACACAGACAGTTATACAAGTGTGAAACACGCCATTACAGTTGAAAAACATTAACAGTCACAGTTCTAGTTCCGACGGTATTTGTTTTAACCACGCGACGATTTCCAACTTTGTGCTGCATGCGCGCTAACCAAGTCGTGACTGATTGCTTGCCGGGACAGCCAACCCAGGCAACGGCAAGCACACACAGGCAACTCTGTGGCAGCAGGCCACGCCTTGGCAAAGTAACAGCAGTTGTCTCACTCACACTGACAGCCATTGAGTCGCAGGCGTGTGGCTGCATTAGCACTAGCTCACTCGCACTTCTGTGTACGTGTAGGGCAAGAGTTCTTATCAGTGGGCCCCGGTTCGGGGGTTAGTCATTACCGGTTTTGGCAGTTTGCTGTTTTCATTTAGTTTTTTGTCGGTCCCTGGGCAAATGCTGATATTAGAGTTACGCCCATGTTCATGTCTTATTTAACTGGAAACTACAAGCGTTCATATGTATGCATGTATGTGTATGTGACCATGTATTATATATATATATATGTGTGTGTGAGTGTGTGCATATTGTGTTTTTCATACTTTTGGCACGTTTTGTTATTTGCGTTTTTCGCACCTACACAAAATCCCAAATGAATTGACAGTTGCAGGTACGAGTACTGTCCAAAAATTGGACATCGAAGCTCTTCAACTCTGGACGGGATGTACCAACTGTGCAGCTGTCAATCGTCATCGTCATTTCCACATATGACAGCCCATCTATGTATGGCTGCTGCGGAATTTAAATCGCCGTCGTCTGACTTCGACTTCGACTCAAAGTCTCTGTTTGAATCTGAGTCGGAGTCGGAGTCGGAGTCTGACTCAGTGGGATGCAATTCGTAGGCGCCCCCTACGAGTCTGTCACAGTGTCCAGATAGAGATACAACATTGAGATATCTTTATGCCCCGAACCGGCATTGCACCTTTCACGCACAATGCATCATCTTTGGCTGCCTGACTGTCTGTCTGTCAGTCCTTCAGTCTGGAAAACTTTTGTGTTTATTTCTTTTTTTTTTTGGTTTTTTGTACAAGTTGATTGACATTTTCACAACTTTTTGTCGTGTACTCGTAGTTGGTGGTTTTACTGGCCGTGCCCAAAACTCAATCCCATTCCCATTCCCATTCCTATGCCAAGAGTAACAACAACAACAACAACAACAACAACTTGCTTGCAACAGAGTTGTTCCATAGTCTCGTCCTTTTGGGTCTTTGCCCAGCGCTCCAAGGTGATTCGTTATATTTTCGGACAGCAGCAATTAATACTAACAGGATGTGTGTGTTTTTATTTTCAGCTTCCAAGCGATCCCAGCTACTCGGCCAAGTGTCTGTATCCCACCTACGTATGTACATATATACACACATATGTACATACATCAGAATGAGTTTATTATGTTATTTGAATTTTGTGTTAAAGTTTTGAGCTATATTCGTAATATAATGGAATCTAACAGACATAAATACATATTTATCTCTTAGATACATTCGCAGAAATATATACATATGTTAATATATTTATATATATATTTTATATGTTTAATATATGTTTTCAATAGAAGTATAAATATCCTAGGCTTAAGGGGTATAGTCTGATAAGACTACTGACTTTAGGAGCATTTAGTAGGAATCATACTAAGATATGAGTAAATGTACGTCATGCAGGCATAATTAATTGATAATATTGCCTCTTGAAATACTTTTGTTTATGTTGATTAAGTTAATGTTGATTTAATATGCAAAGCAATTGATACACTTCAAATCCCAATAACTAAAACAAGTGGTTTAAAGATTTATTGCATATTAAATTAATTAAAATATAGATTTATTTATAGTTAAACTCTGAAAATGTATTAATAGGTCGGCAATCCAGGTTATTTTATTTTTAAATGTGGAAGAAAGGTGGGAATTGGTTAACCATTTAAATTAATTTGTATAAAAGTAATTGCTTTAATGATTATGATAATTGTGTATTAATTAATTGTAAATATACATATGAATTATTATTGTGTTTATTATTAACTTGTCTGACCTAAGAGTAAATGGAGAAGAAATAAACAGCTCGGAAGGATATATCAAAACTAATTGATCTGAGCAGTCATATATTTTAAATTACTTATTTTATTTACCAAAATTAATTTACTTCAAATATTTATAATTCATAAATTAAATAAGAATTTATTACCATTCTGGATTGCAACTATACTACAGAAAGGAGAATAAAGTATTTTTAATGCCTGCCTAAGTTCTTAGTCGTTTTACAAATGGTGTTCTCGCACTCATGAGAACTCACATTCCGGGTATTTTTCATTCTATATCGAAGGACTTTAAACAAAATGTTAACCTACTTTTCAGCATATACTCAAGGCTTCAACTGTTGATTGAATGTTCATAGAGGAAAGGGGACTCTCTAGTTACAGGTGTGTTAAGACATCATTAATGTCTGTAAGTGCTATTGAGGCCGTCGGAATTATGACATATGGATTTGATGGCTACTTTAGAAGGCGTCAATGGTCAGACGTCGATCGACTGAATTGTCGTCTAAACTAATTACAATTGTTACAAAAAAAAAAGAAGAGTGACCAATGTTGACGCCAGTAGATGGGGCGCCACCGGGTTACAAAGCGACTTTCAAACTTTGTTGTAACTTCTCCACCAAACGGCAGCTGGCCACATGCGAAGGGGGGTTGGGGGACGTGACGAGTAACGGTAACAGGCGTAATTGGCGCTGCACAAATTGATGGATTGCTTGGCGCCGACTGTCACAGCTCACAGCTCCCAGTCCATGTCTCTGCTTCTGTCCAAAACATTCGGCGGTCTTTTTTGTAGTTTGTCTTTTCATTCTTTTTTGGTAAATCGATATTTATGCCATTTTTTGTATGCAGCTTTTGACTTTTGTTGGTCGTTTTCAATTCTGTAATGATTAATTAATTGTTCTTACTTATCAGATTCTACTGTTAACTGTTGCCTGTTGCATTGACAACGGAAATTGAAGGTGGAGCCGGTGACAGTGACGGAGACGGAGACGGAGTCCGTGTCGGAGACTGACATGACGACTGAGACCCAGACGGAGCCTGTCGCCAAAATGTTAACTGGGCTAAAGCTGAGCTCCTCTAATTGAATACGTAATTACTGGTCGACCAGACGACCTCAATGTTATTATTAATAAGATTTTAAGCTTACTTCTGGTCAGCTATTTGGGTAAACAAATCATGTAATTACAATTTGTATTCATCACAAATAAATCTTTATTGAGTGTGATCTAATTTTTATGTTCGAGAGATATATGGCTACTTCTGTAATGATTGATAGATATAACAATGTAAGTACTTTGTATTTTCAATTAGATGTTTTACCTTTAGAGGTGTAATATATACACCTGTTGTGGGTGATTAAAATATTTTAGTTTATTCCCATTTTATTGATCTGAACTGACAGAATGATATACATATGTAAATATATCTAAAATTCAGACATGCACAAAGATCTGCAAATATGAATATATTCATTATTATTTTCTAAATTATAAATTTCTAGAAATGCTGGCAAAGTACACACTCCAAACATAAGGTGATGTCTCAGTAAATGTCTAATAATACTTTTAATTAAATAAATGCAAATCTAGTTCAATTAATAGACTACAACTATAATATATATAAAATATATGGGAATAATTCATATTTGTGTATACCTAAATATAGATAACTTAAGCTTGATTGTCCATATACTAATGCACACTAATATAAACATATAAATGTGTAGATACTTATAGGTTAGTACAACAAGTATAAATAAGTAACGTTATCTTATCACAAATTGCAAAATGGTTGTTTATCGAACTATTTGTGCCCATGGGTACGGAATTTTGCCCTTTGGAGCTTTTGTTGCCTCATTTAATAATCAAATTAGAAATGAAAAGTTCATTTATTATCAAATATATGTATTTAAATACATATTTCCAAGTAAAAGACAATGTACATATACGCCATTACATGAATCGATTTATTTATTCGATTGTTTACACTGTCCATAAATATGCCACTGACCTTGGCTTATTGTTATGCAAATTTATACATAGCTGCGACATTTGAGAAACTCGTAACGTAATGCCGGCGACTTTAATATTCGAGAATCTCTTGAATGTTTCTTTCATTTTGCACGCGGATAAAGTTAGAGTGAGACAACTAGAGGTACAGCTCTTATCCGTTGCTCAAATGAAACAAGCCAATGGGAAGCGAGATAGTAAACTACAGACGCCGATTGGGTTTCAGCACAACCCCTATTTGCGATAGCTGCAGACTCTGTAAGCCTGAAGACAGCTGCAAAGAAGGGCAAAATATCATATCCCAAATGTTCTTATGCTGCAGTTTAATCATCAGTTGCCAAATTTGTACAGATGCCTACCGAATACAAGAAGATTGTGTGTTGTACAAATTGAATTGTCGGATATATAAAAGTTGGCTAAATTGGCTGCTAGAAAAAAGGCCGGAAAGTCTTGTGCAAAATTATATAGCGTATATATTACAATGTATGTAAGTTCATGCAAATTTGGACTTGCAGAAGAGTTTGTAAGGAAAAAGTGTGCGTAATATAAAATATTGGGTTTGAATATAATTATATTAATTAATTAATTAATTATATTAATTAATATTATTATAATTAATAAAACAAATTGTGCCCGCTTCACAAATTAACTGTGTCTTTTAAATAGTATTTACTTTTCTAAATTATCATTAAAAATACACGGAATGTATTTGTTTAAAAATAGTTCACAATTCCTTAATCAGATACAAATATTATTTTAACTTCAAAGATGCTTTTATAAAGGTTAAGTGTAAAATTGTTTTTTAATGTTTCAGATATCCCAGAAATTGTTACGAGATTTGAGTGACGAAAGTATAATATCGTAAATACATAACAGTCATAAGATTACTTGACAATTTTAATATGTTTCAAAATAAATTACAGGGTTTGCTTCAGCCAAGTCGGCAACTAAAGAACTATTAAGTTATTTGTTGATTTAGTTTTATTCTTACAGTAACAAAAATAATTTGCAGATTTACATTCAGTAGAAAGCGCCATCTGTGGAGAAATAATATTGTAACGAATTACATTGCATACTTCTAGGCGCCAACTGAAATCGATTTAATATTTTTCGAATTACGTATTAATGACATTAAATTGAGAGTATCAGATTCTCTTTTCTGAAATAACTGAAACGGTTTACAAATACTTTAGAGTACCGTTCATCTCAAGTATTAGTTAAAAGATCTGGCTGAGACTGTTATTCAGTCTGCTTAAAAACAGATTTATTATGTTAATAACTAAATTATAAAAAATGTATCTGAAATTATAATTATTTTGGGCTTTACGATTTCTGTTGAGGTGACAGAAGCACTTTTTAACTTGGCAACGAATGCACAAGCCAATTACAAGAGCAGATGATATTGGAAACCTGTCGATGGCTGATAAACTAGTTGGGATCTTCTTCAATTAGCGCAAGTCTGGAGGTCGAACATGGCCTTGCCACAGGACGGTAACAGGTATTGAACACTCAGCTGAGGCATTGACTTAGTGCTCGATTGAAGTGTGTCCAGTGCCCTATATAAAAGGGTCTTCTCATCTCAAGAGTACTTGTATCGCTTCAGCTATCGTCCAAGAAGTGTGTTTACAATTGTTTCAGTTATGTTCCACAAGGTGAGCATTTCGTTAGCACTATGAAAACAGTGATTCTAATATTTATTACCTTCATAAGGTTATTTTGTTTGTAGCATTTGTTGCCCTGGCCAGCGGTGGTCTGCTGCCTAGCAAATCTGCGAACAGTGAGGACACATTTGATGCACATCCCCGTTACGACTTTGGCTATGATGTGGCTGATGCAGTTACCGGGGATGTCAAGTCCCAAAAGGAAACCCGTGACGGCGACTTGGTGCAGGGTCAATACTCACTAAACGATGCCGATGGCTATCGACGTATCGTAGACTATACGGCCGATGCCGAGCGTGGTTTCAGCGCAGTGGTGCGACGTGAGCCACTGACTGCCGCTATTCCAGTGGCCGCTGCCGTGGTTTCTAAAAAACCGAAATCAACTTTGCTGACACCCAAGCTACAGGCTGTTCAACCAGCTGTGGTGGTCAGAAGCTATGCCACACCCACATTGATCCACCACGCGCCAGTGGCACATGTTGTTCACGCCGCTCCCGCACCTACAATTGTCGCCCATCACGTGCCAGCTCTGTTGAAATCATCGATACACGCTGCTCATCCACAAACTATTTCATATGTATTCCAACACTAGAGAGAGACAAAGTCTGATGTCATACCTAGATACTGTTACGATTGTTTATTGTTTATAAATAAATTAACAATAAATTACAAATAATAAACTCTATACATTTTATAGTTTAAATGTTGATTAAGAGATAATTTTCTATATCATTAACATATCACAACATTAATAGTATTCTTGAAATATCCAACATAGTGATTGTATTAAATGTGAATCGAAAAAAGGAATTCCAAAATAATTCTAATTCGATCTACAATTCGCTATCATCTCCCTCATAAATGACCTGAAACAATTCAAAGATACAAGCGCCATTAATAATGTTTTTAGAAACGGAAATTGTTCAGTTTTAATAATATTAAAGAATGTTTTGGTATATTTTAAACAATTAAAAGAACTTTTAAATATAGAAATCTAATATGCGTAAAGTAATCAAGTATGCGCTATTGTTCAGTTAACAGAAAAGATCTGATGTAAGCTCCAGTTTAGGCTTTTATAACGAATTAACATGGACATTGGTCGGAAGTGGGAAGGTGGCGACAACCAAAAAGAGCATACAAAATCCAATTAGAGTTCAAATTGAGCGCCAGCACCCAAATAAGTGTTTAAGGTCGTTGCTGGTGGGTTGACTGTAGATGTGTAAGTGTGTGTGTGTGTTTGTGTGTGTGCTTGTGTGTGCATGCAAGTGCAGAGAGCTGCGCAGTCAATTTGAAAAACCGTTGTTATGCATTTGCGCATGCGTTGCATACCATATTATTAATAACGTGGTGTGTGTGTGTGTGTGTGTGTGTATTTGTGTGTGTTTGTGTATGCTTTTCGAAAGCGAAAACAAATGAGCAATCGCATCGATTTAGTGGCTCGTCTTGTAGTGCACGTTTGAGTATGCGACTTCTGAGTATCTGAGGCCAATATTAATTCGGCTCGAATGCGTTCAATTCAATCAAGAAGGCATTATGCCTTCAACTTTGTTGTTGTTTTTGTTTCTGCTGCTATTACTGTTGTTTTTGCTGTTGTTGTTGTTGTTGTCGTCATTGCTGCTGCTGTTTGCTTTGTCACTTGTGTTAGCCTTGGTTAATAATGTGCTTGGGCTGAACGTCTTGGCCCACCTGCTTCACCTCCTCCAACCACGATTGCTTCTAGTCTTGGATCGTCGCCTGGTATTTTATTTTTTTTTGTATTTTTTTATGATGTTTAGTATTGGTATTTTGTATTTGTGTATTGTCGCCGTCGTTTTGTGACGCAAGTGGCACGCATTTGGTTACGAATTCGGGCACATCGCCTCAAATGTGGTATATAAGCTCCAGTTGGACACTGTTCAAATCAGTTCAACACCAATTACGGTATCTAGAGCAACCCAAACAACCCAAAACAATCTAACAATGGCATTCAAAGTAAGCCCATCTCCCCATTGGAGGGGATTCCTCCCAAAAAGAATATGTACTCAATATACAAATATAACAATAATAATAATAAGGACTTTCAACTGAGAGTCCTTTGCTGTGCAATGTGATAAAGTGTTTAAAACGTGTGTTCGATCTCTAATTGCAGTTCACCATTCTCTTCGCTGCTTGCATCGCCGTGGCCAGCGCTGGTGTCGTTCCAGTTGCCGCCCCGTTTGCCGCTGTTGCCCAGGTGGAGGAATACGATCCCCATCCTCAGTACACCTACGGATATGATGTTAAAGATGCGATTTCTGGTGATTCCAAGACTCAGGTGGAGACTCGTGATGGTGATATCGTCCAGGGCCAATACTCGTTGAATGACGCCGATGGCTATCGTCGCATTGTGGATTACACCGCCGATTCAATCAACGGCTTCAATGCTGTGGTCCGCCGTGAACCTTTGGTTGCTGCTGTGGCTGCTGCTCCCGTTGTTGCCGCTCCAGCGCCCGTTGTCCGTGCCGCTCCACTGGCCGCTGCTGCTCCCTTTGCCTACGCCGCTGCCCCAGCCCCAATTGTTGCTGCTGCCCCAGCACCAATTGTGAAGGCCGCCGCCCCTGTGTTCGCTGCTGGTCCAGCCATCGTCAAGACCCAGTTCGCCTCACCTCTTATCTCCTACGCCTATTAGAAGATCAATAGGTAATGCCCGACCTGATGATTGCCGTTAGTTGTTATTGAATAAAGAATGTGATGTCATAGAACAATTCTTGTTTTTATATTGCTTTATCAAAGATTTATTAAAGTGTTCAAATTATGGAATTTATAGTTACCCAGCAGTTGTGGAATGTGTCTATTGGATTAGACATTCCTAGATAATTTTGAGTGCAAAATGAGGAAAGGTTTCAATTTTAAACAAAGTTCAAATTTCTTAAAGAGTTAACAAAAACAATTATAATATAATTTATTAAAAAAATTTTGCAGTTTTCTTATTTTGGGAGATTTTATAAATTCGCAAAGAATGCAGTTAATATAATTATATTTATTAGAGTTTAGTTAGCTGAATTATTCACAAGTTGTGGAAACTTATAGACTAATAAGTAAAAATCACTGAACTAAATCATCCCAATTAACTGAAAAACCTTTAAAGCCATCAATACGCAAAGAAATTAAAAACCATTACATGCACTAAGCCATTTAACTTTCCCTATTTTCATACATATTTCAAGGTCGCGTTCGGCATTGAGCCGCTTAAAAGGGCCATTAAGACCAGAAGAAAGAACCAACAACAACAAAATGAACTGCAAAAGTAAAACAAAACAAAACAAAACGAAACCATGTAAATGTAAATGTTAACATACATATTTGATTCACGACTGCAACGACGTGAGATGGCCAAAAAATCGCTTCAACTTGGCTGAGAACGATAAAGTTGTGCTCGGACTTGACAACAATTCAATTGCCAACTGCTCTTGGTGTTGTATTGTTTTTGTTAATTAATCATTTAATATATATTATATATATGTTATTATTGATTATTTGATCGATTGCATTAACGCTAAGAAATGATCGAGTTTTATGTTGAGGTTACAGATAGTCTAAAGTTTGTTTATTTACCGCAATTATTAACAATAAACTATTTATTATATTTGTATACAAAGTGTAAACTACGAATTGTTAGCAATTTTTGAATATTTTTAAATATGTAAATTCTCTATTTTTAACCTCTATTACTTGCTATTTAAATTATAACGTTAATGCTAATTTATGTCCGTTTTTAAAAATTACAACATAAAATTTCTTTTAAATTGTCGCTATAATAATTCAAGCAAATGCGAAAAAACGGAGAAAAATGTGCATTGAAATGTAGTATTGCAAATGTTATATGGACAGCATTCATTCGAAGCTTGACTGTATGTTTGGTAGTGTGAACACGCTTAAAGTATGTTGGGAATTACGCGCATTGTTGTAATCGCCTTGTGGTTTTATGGCCCAGGTACACGGACAGGCCAAGCGGCCACCTCGACTGTGTCTTTTGTGGATTTCAAAGCAACGGCATGTTACTGTAATTGTAATTGGTATGGAACGTATTCGCTTGAGGTTTTTTTTTTACAATTTTTTTTGCTTTTGTTTTTATGATCTGTTGCTGCTGCTGCTGCTTCAGACTTAACATGGGAACGGGCGCGAAACACGAATATGTCATCGGATAGTCGGACACGACTTGATCGTAATTAACCATAAAACCTGACTTTGACCTTAACACTCGAAATCGCTGGTCACTGGTCGCTGGTCGCTGGTCACTTGTCGCCAGCTGCAACAGCAGTGGAGGACAAACAGGCGGCGACTTCGGCCCCAATGCCTTGGCACAGTTGGGCATACGGATGTGCAAAGGTATGTATGTGTAACAGATGTAACAGATGTTAAGGTAAGACACACAAATAAAAGAGCGCTTGCAACCTGTCGCTATCAGTTGGCTGCTATCTTGACGATAACACAATGGCAACGATTTAAAACAATAACAATATCGTTCGTCGTAAATCATTCTGAAATTTACTCGTAACATTGGGCGTTGCATTTGGCGAAAGGCCCCAAATACCAAATTGGATTGACCTTAACTTGTTGTTGTTGTTTTGGCTTTTGAATTTTGAGCACTGTGATTGCATACGAAACGTCCGCATCAATTTGCGTTGATCGGTGTAAATGGAAATGGTATCAGGCAGATGGCAACTGTGGGCTGTTCAATTTACAATAATGAGTTGCAAGCGTGCAATCTGCGTCAGAAACTGTCTGAAATTGATTTAAAATATATACTAGTGGACAGCATATGATGGTTGTACCACTAACTGATCTACCGAATGCCATAATTGACTTGTGAACTGCCGTTGACTACGTGATCGTAAGTATTTGTGGAATGAGCATTGACAACGGCATAACTACAACTGACTGGATGACTATTGGAATGTGAGATTACACTTAGGTATTGAAGGTTTCACAATAACTGATACTGGGTCATTCTCTCTCTCTCTCCCTTTCTCACTATCTGCTTAGTGAGTTCTCCAGTTGCGAATGTCCTGTCTCCCAGTCAATATCTCATTGTTTGTAAGCTTAGAAATATGCAACAATTTATTCAATTCAAGTACATGAATATGGCTTTAAGCAATGTCAAATGGCTGAGGTGAAGCGCTCACTTAGTGGTGATAGGCAGCGACTGCAACTGGGGCAGCCACAGTCTTGACCACATGATCGACAGGCACACGGTTGACGACGGCATTGAAACCATTCTCGGGATCGGAAGTATACTGGACGGTGCGCTTGTAGCCATCGGCATCAATCAAGGAGTACTCTCCACGGACCACATCACCATCGCGTTCCTCGACCTGGCTCTTGGAGTCACCGGAGATGGCATCCTGAACATCATAGCCGAACTTGTACTGGGGATGGGGATCGTATTCATCGTCGTGCTTGGCCAGCACTGGATGGCCATGTGCGACGGCAACTGGCGCATGAGCCACGGCCACTGGGGTATGGGCATAAGCGACAGCTGGAGCGGCGCCATGGTACACCTGCTGGACGGGCACAACACCAGCGCTGACGGCGGCAACGAGAGCAAGGATGGCGATGTACTGAAAGGATTTCAATGGTTGGTTAAAGCACTGGTTAAAGGATTTGACTTCAATAGATGAAGCTTACCTGGAAGGCCATGGCGATTTGGTTTTGGTGGTTTGATAATTTGGCGAGTATCCGAATACTGATGCGAAAGCAGAGATGCTGTGGAATGATTTGCAGTCCACAGACCACACGGTTTTATACTCAAAATTGTAACTCGCGAAATTGAAATTGAAATTATTATTATTATCTTTCTTTTTTTTTTTTTGGATTTTGCACAATACATTTTTGTCACTTGTATCTTTTTATTTCATTTTTTGTTTGTTGATTTATCGATACCAAGCGAGGTAATTACGAATATGAGCGGATACATAAATTTATGCAATATCTGCGACATGTAAATGTGTGCAGATTAGTGTCATAGGTAAGTGCTGTCCACAACAACAACAACAACAACCACACAACTAACCATATAACCACACAACCACACCTTCTCCAATTGCTGCTGTGTGACCGCGGGCCATTTGTGACTTCAGCGCTTTCACAATTTCACCTTGAGGGTGATATCGAATTAAATGCATGTATTTAACAATTTATTCAATTGCCAGACCTTTGAAACTGTATGCCTTATCGTTTAACAGTAATGTCTATTTATGATCTTGTAAATATAATGACAGATTAAACGAAAATAATGAAGTTATGAGAGCAAATTAGGGATTAAAGTGAACTGTTACTTATTTGTAATTAAGCTAGAAGGTACTACGGATAATTATTAACTAATATTTAATATATATTTAAGCATTTTAATTAAGTGGAATTTAAATAAGGATGAAGAATCGAATGAAATAAATTCTAAATCAAATATAATTTTAATTTAATTTATTTTGTTTTGCAAAACATTCGTTACGTTGTTTTTGATATTGATTTGAGATATTGCGATTTTCTTGTTAAAAAATCCATTCAATTGAGATCCAAATTTACTAAGAAAATTGGGTTTTAAGTCCAAGTACCTAGTGGCACTTTCTTTGCTGAAATTGCAATCTTAGTTTTAGACTCTTAAAACTTATTTGGCTTGACAATTAAGAAAAAAGAACAGTTTTTTGTTTTCAACAATCACATTTAGTACATATAAAAAGCATAAACCACACATCAAGTCAAGTCATGTCAAGAGTTTAAAAGTTTACAAGTTTCTAACGGCATAGGCTGGCGCTGTGTATCTCAGTGGGGCAGCAATGGCAGGAGCTGCAACCGCAAGGGGGAGCGGAGCGTACGAGGGGCGCTGACACGGCAACTGGTGCAGAGCGGAGCAGAGGGGCGGCAACGGCAACTGGAGCAGAGCGGACCAGAGGAGCGGCAACGGCAACGGGGGCAGCCTTAACCAGGGGCTCGGCAACGGCAACGATGGGTTCACGGCGGACGACGGCATTGAAACCATTGATGGGATCGGCAGTGTAGGTGACGGTGCGCTTGAAGCCATCGGCATCGATCAGAGAGTATTCGCCACGAACAATATCGCCATCACGCTCTTCAATATGGCCCTTGGAGTCGCCGGAGAGAGTGTCCTGGACATCGTAGCTGTATGAGTATTGTGGATGCGGATCAACCTCCTCGAGTTCAACCTGCTTGGCGAGAACGGGAGCGGGTGCCACAGCCAGAGGAGCGGCAGTTCTGAGCACAGCTGCCTGAGCCACGGCGAGCATAGCCAATGCGAATGCGATCTGTGAATGATGAGGAGGAGAATGTTTAGTATCCTAGCGTAATCCACAAGCCGCCAGGACTGTTTAACTACCTTGTAAGCCATTGCGTTTGGATTAAATTGGTGAGTTAACTCGGTGCTGTATGAAGCTAAAGCTGAACACTGAATGTCTGCCCAAGTGCTGGCCATAATGTTATATAGTCAATCCGGTGACATTGATGACACCTAATTGGAATTCATTTTTGGCACTTCAAAGTCCCTCGCTGGTATTGAAAGTGCAATTCGGTGGACAGTTCGGACAGTTCCAACTCATCACGTACCAGTGTCACGTACGTTCTTCAGTTCTCCAGGTCGACAATCGTTCAAATGGGGAATCTTTAATTAAAAACCCATGCTGCATTTTACATCTAGCATATACTATATTTATTTATACTACTCTGCACGGTTTACAGTTATTGCACAAATCAATTTAAAATTGATGATGTGCGAATATTCGAAAACAATTTTGGATTTTCAATCAATATGCGAATTGACTTGTAATCAACAGTTTCATAAACAATATCTCAATTAATTATTCAGCTTTTGTGTGTTTCTTATATCGAACTGTAATGCCTTGAATATTATTTAAAGTTTATCATATTTATTAACAATTAAATATAGGCACATAATAACAAATTTATTATTATTTAAACCCAAATTATGTGTATTAATTTTATTCAAATAAAAGCAGTTAATTATGATCTACTTTGAAGCCCTACCCTACTGAAAGGTTGTCAGTTATAATTAGTTAAAAATTTATAGTGCTCAATGTATATTTCAAGATATTTCTTACTTTGTATTTTTCAAAAAAATGCTAATTCCTAAATCTACCTTTTAAAAATAATAATAATTATAATAAACAGAACTGCTTTTAAAGATCGTTGAACTAAAATTATTGGCAGCAGCCACTAATTTGTACTATTTACTTTATAATATTTATTTTCGCTATAATTATTATTATCAATTTATATTCATCATTATTTTTATTATTTCTATAATTTATTTGACAAAACCTATTTAATTAGGGCATTGTTTTGCCAATATAAAAATAAATAGCTACTTTTTTAGGTATTCTTAAGATTTCTCATTTAGTAATTTGATTTTAAAATTACTTATTTAATTTCGAAATAATTTAATTAAATGAAACCTATTTAATAGGCCATTTCGTCATGGATTATAATTGTTTAATATGCTTTATGTCGGACTTGCTATTGCAATCTTTGCATCGTAGTGCAGCTTGAAGTTAAAAACCAGTTTTTGCACCCCCAATAACTGAATTTATTTGGATGACAACACACAAAACACTACGCACCGTACTCTATACGCCATACACTATACGCTATTCGTATTCGGTCTCAATGCTACATTTACTACACACAAGTGTTTAGCATAAATGAAGTAAATGAATTGCACTAATTACACCACTTCGGACACGAAGAAAGACTGCCCCGATTCGGTAGATCGCTCTATATAAGCGCTCAGCTGGCAGCAGCAGTCACAGTTCAGTTCGCTCTTTGCTCTCAACAGTATCCCAAACACATACAGACGCAATGGCATTCAAGGTATGCCCATTAGACATTTAGCAGCTTAGATTTTGACCATTTCCCTTTCGCATTCAGTTCGTCGCACTCTTCGCTCTGATCGCCGCCGCCAACGCTGGCATCCTGCCCGCTGCTCAGGTCTACCATGCTGCCCCAGCTGTGGCCACCTATGCCGCCCCAGCTGCCGTTGTCAAGACAATTGCACCAGTGGCCCAGCATGTGGTCACCAAGGCTGCCGAGGAATACGATCCCCATCCCCAGTACAAGTACGCCTACGATGTCCAGGATGCCATCTCCGGCGACTCCAAGAGCCAGGTCGAGGAACGCGATGGTGATGTGGTCCGTGGAGAGTACTCCTTGATTGATGCCGATGGTTACAAGCGCACCGTCCAGTACACCGCTGATCCCATCAACGGCTTCAACGCTGTGGTCAACCGTGAACCTCTCGTCAAGTCTGTGGCCGTTGCTCCCGTTGTAAAGACCATTGCTGCTGCTCCCGTTGCCCACTATGCTGCTCCTGCCGTGGCTCACTATGCCGCCCCAGCTGTCGTCAAGACTGTGGCTCCAGTTGCCCACTATGCTGCGCCCGCTGCTCACTATGCCAGCTATGCTACCCCCTCTGTTGCCTACCATCATTAATGTTGTTATGTTCCCCGTGATTTGTTATAGTTTAATGTTGAAGAATAAATGTTAAAAGTACTTTGAAAGTCATCATCTTATAATTGGAAATATAATTAAACGATTGGGCCCACAAGCCCAAATCGAATTGCTTTCAGCCAAAACTGTTGCCAATTCAAATTGGGGTGACATTGAACTTTCAAGGTCGTACGAGGTTTTCAATTACGTCTCAATTTGTTACATTCGCCATGAAAGTCAACAAATCATATCAACAAACAGTGAACTAATTACATTAACAAACTTTGTGATTTCAATCTCCCAATTCCAAACTTCATTTGCTTAAACACATTTTATCGATATACTTATCGAATATATTTAAATGTAATTATTTCATTCTATTGGCAATTGCAAATTCAAGGTTCATTTCTTACTTCGCAATTATTAGCAGCTTCACTTTCAGTTTTGGTATTTCCGAATCCGTATCATTTTAAACATGACTTGGTTTATTTTATGGTAACTGGTTTATTGCTGGCCAGGCTTACGTTAGACTGAAGAGATTCGAGAGATTAGATTGAGTTTAGTTCAATAAGAAATTCTAATTCAGCTTTTACTTATATTGAGCTTCTACAGTAACTTTGAAAAGTAAAATTCTCTTTGAAATTAGAATTAAAAAACCAGTCGAAAAGGCTGCAGTCGACCGCATTCGACAGCATAATACCCTGTACAGGCTTCTATATTAAAAGTATTTTGACAATAGGAACTTTGAAAGCTGAGTGTTACGACACTTAATTTATTTTTTATTTATTTGCTGATTATCTGTCTTATTTATAAACCGATCTTGATGAAACTTTCAGCATTGCTTCTATATGATATTCTTCAAGCATCTGTTAAGCTAAAAGTGTCTACGTTGAAAAATGTGGCTATTATTAGTTTTTTTTTTCAAATTGCGTGGCAAGGGGGGGTAGGTATTCAAAATTTAAAATAAATTAAATAAAATAAATTAAAATCTGCGTATGGTATACAGGAACCTTAATGGCAAATTTGGTGTCTCTAGCTCTTATAGTTGCTGAGATCGACGCGTTCATACAGACGGACAGACGGACGGACAGACAGACAGACATGGCTCAATCGACTCGGCTGCTGCCACGCCTCTTTCTGCCTGTTACATACTTTTTGCACACAGATAATATATCTCTAGCACAGGGTGTAAAAAGGAACTCAACTTCCATTCTGAGTGAACTACCTATCTCAATTACAATTTAAGTATGCTATTTAACTGATCTAGTCTTACTCTATTTAATAGACCCTTCTAAGCAAAGGCAAATCATAAAATGTAGATTAATGAATTATTGTAATTTATTCAGACATTGGCAAGTTGATTTGCAATCAGTTTCAGTCAACACATATAACAAAATGACATTTAGTAGTGATGGGCCACATGGACAGCTGGGGCGGCATAGCTGGCATAGTGAGCAGCGGGCGCGGCATAGTGGGCAACTGGAGCCACAGTCTTGACGACAGCTGGGGCGGCATAGTGAGCCACGGCAGGAGCGGCATAGTGGGCAACGGGAGCGGCAGCAATGGTCTTCACAACGGGAGCAACGGCCACAGACTTGACGAGAGGTTCACGGTTGACCACAGCGTTGAAGCCGTTGATGGGATCAGCGGTGTACTGGACGGTGCGCTTGTAACCATCAGCATCGATCAGGGAGTACTCTCCACGGACCACATCACCATCGCGTTCCTCGACCTGGCTCTTGGAGTCGCCGGAGATGGCATCCTGGACATCGTAGGCGTACTTGTACTGGGGATGGGGATCGTATTCCTCGGCAGCCTTGGTGATCACATGCTGGGCTACTGGTGCAATTGTCTTGACAACGGCAGCTGGGGCGGCATATGTGGCCACAGCTGGGGCAGCATGGTAAACCTGAGCAGCGGGCAGGATGCCAGCGTTGGCGGCGGCGATCAGAGCGAAGAGTGCGATGAACTAGAGTACGATTGGGAGGAGGGTAGCTGTAGTAAGGAGGGTAATGAGTGCTTCGGATAAGCATACCTTGAATGCCATTTTGAGAAGCTTGGTGTGTGACTTGAAGCGTGTGCTATCGAGTGGAGCGAAGACTGCAATATGATTAGAAATGGGACTGTGATTGGCTTTTATAGAGCAAACAGAGCAAATGGCAGGTTTGGAAATGGGCAAGTGCATGCACGAGGTTGTGGCTTTTGTTGCTGCTGTTCATTATAAACAACCAAATTACACACACTAGACACACACACACACACACAATCGCACACACATGGAGACAAAGGGAAGCGAAAGGCCGAGCTGAGTCGAGTCTACCCGAGTCGAGTATTGAGTGCAGGGCAAACGCAATACCTTAACCATTTGTTTGAGGAATGTGGAGCAAATTGGGTCTTGTCTGGCAATTGGACATACTCAAAGTATTGCTCATGCTCATGGACACAGTAGCGAAGCGTCGACCGACGAGGTTCCGGACTCAGATCTACCTTAACTCAAACCCGAGTGCCCAGCCAAAATCAGCCCCGGGCTATTTGACATTCAATTTGTGTGCGCGACATTACAATTGCAGAAAAAAACTGCCATTGTTGCTACCGGATACTTTGGCATGCCAAACCGGTTACCTCAAATGCGAAAATATACAGCTAAACTAAACTAAATGAAATGAAATTAAATAAAATGAAATACAATACAATAGTGCAAACATATGCATATATATATATATATATATATATATATATATATATATATATATATATATATGTATATATATGCTCATATTCGAATAGTAAATAATTGAGTGTTTGCTCCGATTGTTGACTCTTAATGCGACTGATCATGTTCAATTAATGCCAAGTATGAGTAAGCTGGCAAAACATATGCCTCAAATCAATATATAATGATTGAAGTACTTCTAGTATTATTTTATATTATTATTGTTACTTCGATATTGAATTGTGCACTTTGTTGCATAAAGTACATAAACTCTCAATTTCCATATAACATATACTTTACTACATTATAATACCCTAGTATTATTGATATGTTTGAATGTCTGTCTCTCAGTATGTTGTGTATCTGCTTGTCTGTCCATTACTATCTTCTTATAGCTCATTGGACTCTACAAACTGAGGACAACCAATTTGGTATATAAACTCCTGTAAATGGAAGGTGTAGAGTGTCCACTGTAGGAATAAGAGAATGGGTATCTCTCTGAATTGGTTACAGGGTATATCATTGAAGTACTGAAACCCTCATTTGAATCTTATCTAAAGTAGCACAAGCCATAACAGCCGCTTGGGAAACCCGCTGAGTTTTATAATGTAATATAATTGCCTAAACTTAATGGGTTCAGTTTTTTCGAAGCTTTGCCATAAGTATCTCTGCAAGTAGATCATTTACTGCAGCTTACCTTATTAATTAAAGAAACCTGTAGTTGAAGTGGTTAAAGATCAAATCATATATTTTTTTATATTATTTTATAAATATATTTCAAAGAAAACTTCCTTCCTTCCCATATAAATAAAAATATGAAACGCTATTGATGCATTATAGAATGTATTGAAATATGTACAATAGAACTATTTAACAGAGCCTAAGGAACTAAGAATGTGTGGCAATGAGTACAAGGAATGGGGGATGCAGTAATACTTTCGTTGATCCACGTGGCTGCTCTAGTGGTGATAGTAATCGTGGGCATCATGAGTTGCAGGGGCAGGAGTCTCATAGGTGGCATAGTGCTGATGCTGGTGCTGATGTTGCAACTCCTGTTCGTGGTGCTGCTGATGCAGGGGCTCGTGCTCGTGATGCACATAGGTGGGGGCCGGAGCAGCATAGGTGGGTGCAACATAGGCGGGAGCAGCATATGACACAGGTGCCTTCAGCACAGCAGTTGGTGCCGCATGGTGATACTGCACGGGAGAGGCTGGAGCGGCAGCAATCACTTTGTGGTGTGCGTGGGCGAGGGGTTCGCGGTGGACGACGGCATTGAAACCATTGACGGAGTCGGCTGTGTACTTGACAGTGCGACGGAAACCATCGGCATCATCCAATGAGTATTCACCTTGCACCACATCGCCGTCACGGGACTCCACCTGGCTCTTGGAGTCGCCAGACACAGCATCCTGCACATCATAGGCAAAGTTGTACTTGGGATGAGGATCATCGGGATAAACCTCATGGGTGTGGGCGTGGCCATGGAAATCGTGAGGCTTCTGGTAGAGCACATGCTGCTGCTGGGGAACTGCAGCATGATAAAGCTGTGGCTCCTGATGCTCATGGTGTTCCACGGGAATGAGGCCGGCAGAGACGGCGGCGGCGAGGGAGACCAGGGCGAGCAACTGCAGAAAGAGGAGTCAGTGCGTCAGTGATAAGGATATTCCAGAGATTCTTTGGACTTACCTTGAAAGTCATTTTGCTGTATTATATGAAGGGTTTTCTGCTATCGAAACTGAGCTTTGGACGCTGTGTACTCCTTCTTTGAGGGCCGTGATTTGAATAATAATTGAACGGCCATTGCATTTGTATTTATAGAGGAAATTTCGTTGGCCACCATGGCCAAAGGTCCATTGTAGCTGGCCTTTCTTTCACTTTTTCGTAAGGTTTTACAAAGAAATAATTTGAATTTGAATTTGAGTTTGAGTTTTAATTCATTTGCATGTCTTTTTGTGTGGTTTTTTTATTTGACTCAAAGTTACCAAACGCTGCGAGATTTGCACCCACGAGTCACACCCATTTGGCCAACTTGATCTCGTATATTGTGAATGGAAGACAGGCGGAAAGAAACAGAAAAAAAAAAAACGAAGCTAACAAAAGACTTAGGCGAGCAACTTGGCAGTGATCGCCGCTAGAGTCCAAGTCCGAGTCGAAGACGTTGCCGGGATCGGGATTGGGGTCGGGGACGGGGACGGGGACGGGGACGTAGTCGGGGCTTGGACCTGAGTTCAATTTCGGATATGTGGCCAAAGTAACTCTCGAGTCATGTAAGTAACCCAATAAAGACAACTTGATCGATGCCAGCATTGCACTTGACACACACACACACACACGCCCCCACTATCTGTCGTCCAGGTCTTGCACTGCAATGACCCAAAAAATAAAATACAAAATAATTGATAAAACACAAACAATAACAGCAGCAACAACAACAAAAACGAGTATTTGGCCCATGTCCAAGTCTCTCAGCTCGTTGTGAGGCTTGTAATGTTTGAGCTTTTGGGTTGAAGCTTTTACGTTTTCAGTTATTATTTTATATACGATCGACTTACGGCATAAGTGCTCAATCATGCCACAACAAACCAACACACACACACACACACACACACACTTACATGTGTATGTAAGAAATGACTCAACTATTTGCAAAATGATGTAATGTTACGCTGCTCGCAATTCACCTTAAAAGAATTTCATTTGAGGTCGTTTCTAGCAAAGAAATGCAAGAGCTTTTTCAAATGTGCCACAAGGTTGCACAATACAATAAAAAATATAAATAGAATATATATAATAAATTAATTAAATAATATAATAATTTAACTATAAAACTGTAAGTAAAAACAAAGAGACTTCTATATATTATTGTATAAATATCTATGAAGATGTTTTCACAGTCTGCATAATCGCAATTCAATCGAGATTAATAGTGTAAAGAAATAAACTAAATTCTTTAAATATGACATATAGTTTAGTTCTCTCAATTATATTATCTAATTTACTTAAGTTACAACAATGTATAATAATATAAATATAATAATATATTGTAAGTAACTTTTTCAATCCCTGCATTATATATAAATAAAATGAATTTATTATAATATTATATTTTATAATAAATACAGAAAGAATTAATGAGTTTTCTATAATATGAATTTCAATATATTTAATTGCTAAAGTTGAAGTATAAACTCTTAAAACCTCTGCCAATGATTCAATGCCGTATCTAACTTTCATTTTTAATTCATTTAATGTGTATTTGTTTTGTAGAAATTGGCTAAAATACGAATAATTAAAAGCTTTGCTCTATGGCTAGAATGGTGCATTCTCATTACTTAACCATTGTGCAAACATAAAAGCGATAATCAGAACTTGTGATCTCTCGTGGTCTGACGTGTGTCTGGCCAACGCCAAACCAGTTCCCATTAAATAAACCGCGTCATGTTTGGAACGGAATTGGAAAAGCCGATGCCGATGTTGAGGCTGAAACTGAAGCCGGCAACAGTTTGCAATATATAAATGAAGCTTAAAATAGCAACCGGAATCAGAGACTCAGAATGCTCAGATGAAGTCCCCGTTGGGGCTACTCCAATCATGGAGATAACCACAGTCTGATTGTTTGCTGATAGGATTAGTTAATTTTCATGGCGATTGTTTGGAAGTGTAACAAATAGAGCCGTAATTGAAAACATTGACTTGACTTTGGAATTTCAATGTCGCACCAAATTGAATTGGCAACACTTTTGGCTAAAAGCCATTCGTTTGGGGTGTGTGGGTCTAATCGGTTAATGTTACTTCCCAAATTAAAGTCTATTCACTCCTCTGTAACAACGTCAGGGAACTAACAAGCTAAGCACCTATGTTGTGAATTAATTCATTTTAAATCTGTTTATCTGCTATGCGATTAATTAAAACTACATTTAATTATATTTTTCATGTATGCATTATTTTATTGTTAATGTCAATAAATAAATGTACAGTTATATGAGCAACGATTCTATACATAAACAATCAAGGATTCAACACTTTAATGATGGTAGGCAACGGCAGGTGCGGAGTAAGTGGCATAGTGTCCAGCTGGGGCAGCATAGTGAGCCACATGAGCTGGGGCAGCATAGTGGGCAACAGGAGCTGGGGCAGCATAGTGAGCCACATGAGCTGGGGCAGCATAGTGGGCAACTGGAGCAACAGTCTTAACAACAGTTGGAGCGGCATAGTGAGCCACGGCGGGAGCAGCATAGTGGGCAACGGGGGCAGCGGCAATGGTCTTCACAACGGTGAGGGGTTCACGGTTGACCACAGCGTTGAAGCCGTTGATGGGATCAGCGGTGTACTGGACGGTGCGCTTGTAACCATCAGCATCGACCAGAGAGTACTCTCCACGGACCACATCACCATCGCGTTCCTCGACTTGGCTCTTGGAGTCACCGGTCAGTTTGTCATCAACGCCATAGGAGAAACGGTATTGGGGATGAGGATCGTAGGTTTCATCGGACTTGACCACAACCTTCTGGGCAACAGCAACAGGAGCACCATAGGTGGCAACTGGGGCAGCAACCGCTGCGTGATATGCCTGGGGCACGTAACCGGCGCTGGCGACTGCGACGAAGGCGAGTGCGAAAACAAACTGTGAATGGGCGAGATAATCCATTAATACACATGTGATTCGAGTATCCATTGTCCAGTGGCAAGACTTACCTTGAATGCCATGTTGATTTGGGTTTGGGTTTGGGTTTTGGATTTGGTGGAGTTCTTTACAGAAGCAAGAGCGAGTGTTGAATGATACTGCTTCTGGGCTGGCGAAGATATTTATAGTCAGTCGAATATGTTTTCACCGCTAGCCAATTTGATTATGTCTACATACCCTAACCCATACCTATGCCTTTGCCTTTGCCTTTGCCTTTGCCTTTGCCTTTGCCTTTGCCTTTGCCTTTGCCTTTGCCTTTGCCATTGCCTTTACCTTTAACCGTAATCGTAATCGTAAGGTGCTTAACTGTGGCCTTCTGCATATCATGTTCGAAATTAGCGCAGTCACCGCTGCCGCTGGTTATCGAAGAGATTGTCAAGCTGCTGAGCGGAGCGGTGGCAAGTGCAATTGCAAAAGGGTCAATTATTTGGAAAGGATTTGGTATTTCCTTTTGACCACCAAATCATCGCAACAGAAATCCACGTACATATAATTTGCGTGATTTACGAAAATTATATCTGAAAATGAAATACAATAATTGAAAAATGTAAATGTAATGTAGATAGCTTTTCAGTGCAGAAGAATGTGCTAATAGTTTTCCGGGAAATCTTAAACCTGATAATATAGTCTTATATAATTGAATATTAAGTGCAAACTTACACTGATCAAAGTCTTAAAAGTGTTGTAATAGTTTGAGTTTGGTGCTTACAAAACGCAGTCGTAAAAAATATATTAATCATAACATAATAGCAAAATAAAATTATAATAATACTTTAATGTTTTGCTATAAAAACTGTTATATTTATATTCGCTTAAAGTAAACTATTGAATACTTATTGTCCAAATCTAATTGGAAAATCGATTTAAGCAAACCTTTTCTTAATATCTCTTTAACTAATCGTTCTTAGAAAGCTTCAATAATTTAAATATTTAAATTCTGTCTTAGACAATTATTTAAATACTTATTATATTATTTGATATATATCTTAGAAATGATTAATAAAATGTTGCTTAACATTATAAGTTCCAATTAGCAGAGGTGTTCCCTGTCTACGACTTGTTCTAGCAGATGGAGATAAATTGTTTCCACATTTCAAATCACTTTATTTCGGCTTGTTATGTAATAACAGCGATTGTTACTGTCGTGTGCTTAAAGATTTCTGATTTAGATAACGTTTCATTTAATACTATTATATAAATTAGATTATTGAAATACTGTACACACGTGTACATATATATATATGTACATTCCTATATATGAGAACCGTTAAGCCTTTCTAAGTCTTCTAAGATATCAGCGATCTTTCTCTTTTATTTTGGGCATGGTTCTCGCTGATCGAGTCATGATTAACTGCACACCCACACTACTTACCTTCGAACAGGAAGTATCCATGTGAGTGCGAGCAATCGCCAGCGAACAATCAAAGTCTAAAACATTAAACTTTTCGCTGTCACCATGAATATAATACGCTCACTCGACGCAGCGCTGTCGCGTCGTTGATTTGCTATATAAGTTGACGCTTGCGCCCAGAAATGTATCATTCGCAGATCAAGTTCACTTCTGTAAAGAACTCAATCCAAACCCAAACCCAAATCAACATGGCATTCAAGGTAAGTCTTGCCCCTGGACAATGGATACTCGAATCACATGTGTATTAATGGATTATCTCGCCCATTCACAGTTTGTTTTCGCACTCGCCTTCGTCGCAGTCGCCAGCGCCGGTTACGTGCCTCAGGCATATCACGCAGCGGTTGCTGCCCCAGTTGCCACCTATGGTGCTCCTGTTGCTGTTGCCCAGAAGGTTGTGGTCAAGTCCGATGAAACCTACGATCCTCATCCCCAATACCGTTTCTCTTACGGCGTCGATGATCAACTGACCGGTGACTCCAAGAGCCAAGTCGAGGAACGCGATGGTGATGTGGTCCGTGGAGAGTACTCTCTGGTCGATGCTGATGGTTACAAGCGCACCGTCCAGTACACCGCTGATCCCATCAACGGCTTCAACGCTGTGGTCAACCGTGAACCCCTCGTCAAGTCTGTGGCCGTTGCTCCCGTTGTGAAGACCATTGCTGCTGCTCCCGTTGCCCACTATGCCGCTCCTGCCGTGGCTCACTATGCTGCCCCAGCTGTCGTCAAGACTGTCGCTCCAGTTGCTCATTATGCTGCTCCAGCTCAAGTGACTCACTACGCAGCCCCAACTGTGGTCAAGACTGTGTCTCCAGTTGCTCACTATGCTGCCCCAGCTCATGTGGCTCACTATGCTGCCCCAGCTCCTGTTGCCCACTATGCTGCCCCAGCTGGACACTATGCCACTTACTCCGCACCTGCCGTTGCCTACCATCATTAAAGTGTTGAATCCTTGATTGTTTATGTATAGAATCGTTGCTCATATAACTGTACATTTATTTATTGACATTAACAATAAAATAATGCATACATGAAAAATATAATTAAATGGTTTCTATTTCGAATAGCCAGACTTGAGAGTTGGAGAGAGAGAGAGAGAGAGAGAGGGAGAGAATCGACAACATATTCATTGAACTGACAATATATTCGTATATTTTATTCATTTACTAAATAGTTTGATCTTCAAGTGAGCTTTGGGTGTTGTCTTATTCAAATAAGGAGAATGATTGTTATTGGAGTTGCTTTTACCTGGATGGGCAATTCCAATTGCAGTTGTTGTTAATTGGGAAGGTCGTTCACATTATGCGCACTATTATCCTGTTTGTTTTTTTTTGCGAAGAGTTCATAACTTGTTTGGCGGCAAGACGTGGCGAAACAAGGGAAAAAGTTCACAGACTTTAAAACGCATAAAAGGATTGGCAGTGCTGCAATTCACGTCCTGCAGGACTTTTTGTTTAATATTGAAAACCCCTTAAGGATGCTTCATGCCGCATTCGCATTCGCATTTGCAGTCGACAGACGCTTTCTCTTGCCGCACAGGCAACGAACGGGTGCAACGAACTGTCGTTGCCGTTGCCGTTGACGTTGCCGTTGTTCAGCCTTATGAGGATCCTGGTTCCGTCAGGCTGTCTGCTCTTCGTCTGCACACAAAATTGATATTGAAATTCCTGCCAGCCCTGAAAGAGGTGAGTTGACAAAGTGAGGGCCACATTTGCATTTGAAGGGAGGACTGGACTCTGGCAGGATTTCAAACTGAATGGCCTAGGGGTCATGACTTCAATTTTAGAATGACAAACGGATATTTTGATGGTTTTGTGTCCTCGGGAGTAAATAACCACAATTAAGGTGAAATCCACACAGTCAAGTATAGAGAACTCTAGTTTCCCATCATTGTGAAATCCGAGTGTCCCTCAAGTTCTAGATGCTCTCCAGATGTTGCACCTGTTGTTTGTGTCCAAAACAGAACTATTCTGCAAAGGGGTAGCCCAAGGCCGAGGCATGTAACTGCTTGTGACCCTAGTTTGGGACGTTTTCCAGAGATTTCTGCTTAAATCGAAGCTAATCAAGTGGAAGATAGCCACGTTTTTGTTTTTTAGGTGCATACGCATCGATATATCGACTGAGCGAGTCTCCGAGTGTGCTTACGAGTGTGCACGAGTGTGTGAACCCTTCTCAACTTCATCATCATCATTATTATCATCTGCCGCTGCCAACAGCAACAACAACAACAACAACAACAACAACAACAATAATGCAAACCGACAATGCAGACAAAAAAATAAGAAGGAAAAATAAAAAATGAATGCAAAACCCGATCAAGTGAGCTAAAGGATCGCCCCAAAGGGAGAACCAAGAAGCTAAAACTGGCTTTCGCTCTGACAGAGTCATATAAATAGGAGTGATCTGCTCCTGGCCGACTCATTCAGTGTTTTGTGCTGAGTCCAAGAGGTTGGGCCCACGGCCAGCAATCGTGCAACATTTGGATTCGTTTCGGTAACGGGCTAACAGTCGCCGCAGAAGCCAACAACAGCACAGAATGCCGATCTGTAAATTGTAATTGAATAAAATATAATTTATTATTATATGTATTAACAATTTTCTTATCGGTTTTAATGTCTTCTCTTGGCACTCTAGCTCAATTGGATCAGTACAGATCGTGTGGCATCTGCTCCAGCTGCGCGCAATTGAAATCCCAAATGGAAATTAATCATTGATTCACACAATTCTCCCAGACCACCGCTCGGCACAGAACACCTCCAACACTTTCGGCATATTTGGCATCGCACATCTAAACATCATCCAGCACCACCGGCAAAACAGCACCTGAAGATGAAACCACTGTCGGCGGCAATTGGCACTTGATTGTTAGCCAGAGCCGGTTCGCATTTTGGCACTCATCACAAGGCATTGAATCGCACGGATCCGTTGGAAGACCCCCCAAAATCACTCTCGGCCCTTGCACAAAATTTACATTTGTGATTAAGTTTAGGTGTAACCAATAAACAAAAGAAAACTACAATAGGCTACCAATTCGATTGTGTTTTTTATTTTTATTATTATTATTATTATTTTATTCAATTTGTTCAGACTCATCTTTTATACAGTCATCGGGTGGATTCCCCAGTGAATCTGGCAGATGTTCAAGCAACTTCAAGCAGTTCTGCATCAAGTGCTACGACATGTGCTCAGAGAGCTGATAATACTCAAAGCTCTCTTTAGAAATGAGTATTATATTTATTTAGATATTTATGGCAATGATATGTCTTTTATATGAAGTTGTCTCTTTGCCTCTCTATTTATTATTATTTAAGCTAAAGATTTGGAAAGTCAATCCTTAGATATATGGAAAATTGTAATACTTTTGTTCAATTCTATTTGAAATGAAAGGTCAATGAACCTACATAATTCCATGCATTTTAAATGGAATTTATTGCTTTTCCCTTGCTTAATGTATGAACTATGCGATTTATTGATAGCCTTTTGAATCATAATAATTATGTATTTTGAATTAAATTAGGAAAGCATCAGACACTTGTAAAGTTCGCTTTATTCATAGTCTATTGGTTATTCAAAGAAACTTAAATTGTGTTAAGATTCTCAACTGTTCTTGATTCATTTAAATGAAGCAACGAGCTGTCATATAAAAGACATAGTAAACTGCATCTGTTAAGTAGTATCTTTTCTTTTCTTTAAATGTATAAGCTACCCAAATTATGCAGAATTATATTTATATTTTAATGCAACATATAAGTAGATATCTGTCATATCTGCCAAAAATGAAAACCTTAACATATTTAGACATAAAACCTGTTAAACAGCAGCTTAACTTAATTTTCTTAAAATCGTATGTCATCCAAAGAAATAGAGAAAAAGAAATATAATATAATGTGAGTGCGATTATAAAAATATGCATGAAAATGTTTTAAAATATTTCGTTATGATTACTTTATACAAAGCGGCCGCAAGTGAACAATAATTTATGTATATCAAGGTCAGAGGGGCCCCCACAAAAGCCTATGACTGGAACTTATGGATCAAAAGAAATAAGCCAAACGCACACACACACACATACGCACACACAATGATATAGACACATATGTGGTGCTGGCAAAATGTAAGTTAAGACCAAACTGGTTTGTATTACTTTAATTGTTATTATTTCACTTGTTAGCCAGTTGGCCAGTTGGCAGTTGGTAGTTGGCAGTTGCTAGTTGGTAGTTGGCCTGGACAGGGCCGTTGAGATTTGGTGTACTACATACGAGTACTTGGCTTGGCTTTTGTTAAAATTAAAATTTCTCACAAATAAGCATAAGCAACAACAACATCAACAACATTAACTATAACATCAACAGTTAACGTTAGCTATTTTTGGCAAAACGTTTGTAAATTTCATGTCACATGCTTGCATATTTGTCAGCGTCATCGCCGGCGCTGTGAATGTGGCCAACATTGTGTTAGAGTGGCTAACAAAATGCCGGCTCTTAAAAACGATCTTGCTTTAATGTGTTAATGGCCAGTTATCGTAATTAACCAGCTCAAATACCAGTTAGCTAATAAATACAAATTTAGTTTTCAACTTCAAAAATAGAAACAAATGCCAAAGCTAAGAAAGACTTGACGTTTTGTCCGCCACCGAGTGTGGCCAAATCAATTTCAACTTCGATTTCAATACAATTTTCGTTGTTGTCGATTTTGGAATTTCAAAAGTCTAATTAATTTCAATACAGTCTTGACCTTACAGCACAAATAGCTCGTGCAGCTATTTACAAATTCAATTTCAATTTAAATTTCAGGCATTATCCAAACTTGAATGTGCAGTAATTTAATTAATTTAAATTAAGCAGGACACGCTCTTAGCCACGATGACAATGTTAGCTTATGGGGGAAAATATAAATAAAAAAGAAACAAGTTGTGTTTATGGACTTGCCGAGGACTAAATGCTCTCACAGAGAATGTGATTACGTTATCTAAATTCATAATAATTCTATAAAGTAATAGTTCTTAGATTTTAGAGAGCTATCTTAACTTTAAGATAACTAGAGTTTGCTTAACTTTAAGATACAATAGCTGGATCACATTGTTTAAGTGCCTTCTCTATTCATATGAAAATCATACTACTCTCTGTAAGGGTATAGCAACCAATATCCATTGGGGATACATGAACGGACCCTACCACATGCCAGGGATATGAGAATGTGGGCTGCTACAAAGCGAAAGGAGAAAGGCGAATGGCGAACGGCGAATGGCGAACGACAGACGACAGACAGTTGTGACATTGTTTAGGTTTTAGTCTGCACTCGACATAGACACGGTCCTCGACAGGGCTACGGACACCGACTGCACCCAGCAGCCAAGCAATTTTGACAAACACTCGGCCTGGTGATCAATCTTAAATTTTCACCGCTTCTGTCAGAATTGTGCGTAGTCGACGACAGGGGTCTGGGACTGGGTCTGGGACTGGGTCTGGGTCTGGAATTGGGATTGGGACTGAGACACGGATTTGAATTGGGATCGGAAACAGTGACTATGGCTGGGACAGCATGTGGCATAGTAGCTATTCCAGTAACTGAAGTCCACAAAACGTTGACAGGAAAGCCCAAAAAATTTCTGCTGGTTGACGAATGGGCTCAACTGTGGTCCTTAGGGATGCAAACTGCGACCAATGACCAAATGAAGCATAAATGTCCGCACTTCAAATTTTCAATCAATTCTTTTTTATGTGTACCGTATAGCACCAGGTACCAGGTCTTTGAAATGTGGAAGAAAGAGGAAGACGGTTTTAATATAAAATTAAAAGATAAAATATAATATATATGAACTTTAAAGAGTCGATGATCAGTTGATGAAATTCAATGTATAACACAATAAATATATAAATAATTTATGCACTGTATACAAATCGATTAAATATATCATTTGCAAATTTTGTAATATTACAAAAACAATATCTGTATTGTATGCACTTAAGAACATATGTATCCTATATGTTTAAAAAGGTTTCTATTGGCTGAACATTGTCGTAATTCCACAGTTCACAATTACGCATGCTGAAAGGCAGCGGTATACGGGCTTAGTCCCCTTCAACGCCCGAAACTCATCCATCATTTGTTGTCAGTCGTTTGGAAGGCAACAGCATATATTTTCCATTCTGACGCATTGGAAAAGGTGAAGAAAACTGTGTAAGCTGTTGCCATGTGAGAAGTGTTCGTTTGAACACCTTTAGGTTGTCATTTTTATTTTTATTTTTATTTTCATTTTTTCATATTTGTATCTTAATTAATGCAATTTTGTGGCATGGAAAGAGACTTTGAAGTAATTGTAATTAATAGTTTATTGATTAAATTCATTTTATTTATTATTAGAGTCTAGATGTCTTTAAAGTTAATTGTATTGGAATTTAGAACAACATACAAACATTACAAACATTGAATTCATCATTAATTTTATTTCATTCGAATATCCATATTACATAATCGAAATTTTAATTGAATCGTAACGGATTCAATTTGGAATTTCCCCATTTGATTTGAGCTACACGTACTTTAGAATATTTACAAAACACAATTTGATCAATTTTCAAGTTATTTTGATTTCTGTATTCCAATTGTATGATAAGATCTATGTAGTAAGCTTATAATCAATTACTTTTGATTAGGACTGACAGTTAAGTACTTGAATTTTTACTAAATATTTACAATCATATTTTATGTTTATTTATGAATGTTGAGACTCGCATTGGCTTTAAGCCAAATATAAATTGCCCAAGTGGTTTCTGTGTGTTGAAAGAAAACTCAACCGATCTTTGGAGAGCCTCAATCTACATATCTATATCTGTCTCAAAGTTAAGAATAGACTGAAGCATTTTATGACTCTAACTACATATCTACATACACATATAAGGACAGACGTATTAAATTATTTACAGATATGTACTAAGACAAAGTGCTTACAATGACGCTGAAGTTAAGGACAGAAGATTCGGCTACATCGACATTATTATTTACACTCTATATTCTATACTCTGGGCTCTTCCCGCTCCGCCTACCAGAACTAACTCAACTGATAATACTCCGGAGCAAAGTCATTTGCCAGGTTGCTCAAGAAATTAAAGTCCGACGAGCTGTTCGAGTTCTCCAGCCCGCTGATAGCAGCACCCCCACCGGCCACAGAAGCACCAGTGTTGGCAAATGCCTGCATTTGCCCGCCAGGCGCCCCATTCAGTACGAAATTTGCATTCGCATTAGTGTTCGGTATGTGGGCATGTGTGGCCGGAGTTGGTGGTGCACCCACTACCTGAACAGCAGCTGCAGCTGTTGCATTGTGGTGTCCATGTAGATGGGGGTGGGTTTGAGCCTGCATATGATGATGCGGATGGTGGGGGTGGGTGTGCGTGTGTGTGGGCGGAACAGGCGGTTGTTGTTGACCAGCAGTTGCCTCATAGTAACCTCCGCCAAAGTTGTTGTAGCCATCACAATTCTCCATTTGCAGACCAAGCGCGCTATACGTTTCACCAGCTCCAATGTGATGCATGTGTCTGTTTAAGATAAATAAGTTCATTCGAATAATAAATTTAAAGTAACTGTAGTTGTAGTTTGATTGACCAAAGTTCGATAAGTGTGGAGTAGCTTTGTTATGTGTGGAGCAAATTCGTTAAGTATGCTGTTGTTTAGTTAGGTGTGGAGTCACAACGTTATGAGTACAGCATATTTCGGCACCGCTATATTAGTTACCAGTAGGTGTCGCTTTAAGACAACTTTGAGTTTTCTACTTAATGTTGGTAATTTACTTTTGGTGATTTATTGTCGTTAAGTGTGGTAAAGTATTGTTAAGTGATGGGTTTAAATCGTTTAGTGCAGTTCACTAAGTCTAACACAGATGGCGCTATATAAAAATTGGGAATATCTACTTACTGTTGGTGATTAATAGGCGTCTGTTGTTGCTGATGCTGCTGCTGGTGTTGTTGAAAGACCACTGACTGGTGTTGGTGCTGGAAATTCATGTCGTAGTAAACGCCGCCAGACTGCGACTTCGGATCATAGAAGTTGCTCGGCCCGTTGATAGGGGGCGCTTCGAAGTCACCAACTGGATGGTGCTGTTGTTGATGTTGCTGATGGTTTATGTATGCGCTGCCGCCATTAGTGTCGCTGTAATTGTAGTAGAACTGCTGCTCATGTTGGTGTTGCTGCTGACTGTTTTGGTGGAAATTGTTAGTGTTGCCAGCGTTGGTGTTTGGTTTGGGACTTAG
Source organism: Drosophila funebris (assembly GCA_018901825.1). Taxonomy (NCBI): domain Eukaryota; kingdom Metazoa; phylum Arthropoda; class Insecta; order Diptera; family Drosophilidae; genus Drosophila; species Drosophila funebris. The sequence goes on from JAEIFK010000678.1 coordinate 6,532,013, forward strand.
ATATTCGCCGTGAATCGGTTGTTGCTGCTGCTGTTGCTGCTTATGCGGGTTATGGTGCGGCGAGGCAGCAAATTCAATATCATATTTGCCATAATATTCTTGCGGCATCTGTTGTGGCGGTTGCAACGTTTTTGGATTCGGATTTGCATTTGGATTGTTATAGTAACCAGATCCAGGGAAATAACTAGCTGGCAGTGCGGAACTGCTGTTCTCATTCAGCGGGGAGGCAATGGCAATTACATTGGCATTGACATTGGCGTTCTGATACCGTTTCTTGCCTCCAGCCTTAGTCGGGGGCGGATTCGTGGCGGCGGCATCGGAGTCGCGCCGAAAACTGACCAAACTTGGACCCGCATCATAACCAAAAGGTGAGGCCTTGGACGAGGTAGACACGGCCTCCTTTTTGATAACCTGCAATTGCAATTATGCGCACGTTTAAGGTAAAAGCTGAGTTTCTGGATAAGGTGGCAAGACATTTACCTGATTGTGACTATCGTCCTTTTTCTTAACCTTGATAGGACTCTCATCGATGTCCTCGTCCAGGCTAACGCTGGACGCAACGCTGGAGTCCGCGCTGATGACATTTGAGGCGGATACGGTGGTGCTACCCAGCAAATTGGACGAGATGCCCGTTTCCAACGAGGAATTAGGAGTAACTGCCATTAGACAAATAGATCATTGAAATGTTTGACCAATTGGAATCCCTATGAATACTCACGACTTCCTGCACTGGGATTATTATTCGTTGCGCTGGGCGTATTATTGTTATGTCCTCGGGAATTGGACGTGGAGTCTGGTATATCATCGGAGGGCAGTTCGCAGCCTTGACACGATTTCTTCGAATTGGAATCTGCATTTCACGGGAAGCAAAGTAAATCAGACGATTCGAGTGCGAAAATTGATGATATGTTTTAATAAAGAAAGATACAAAAAATAAACAAAAACAAAAATGAACTAAAGCTGAAGATATCACGAAAGGGGTTAGGATTTAGTCGCGTGAGAGTCCCTTAGCGAAATGCAAAAGTTGAGTCCTCCTTCATCTGACAATGATTGATAAGCTACAGCATATTCTACTCTTCTGCGTAAAAGCCTCGACAAAAGTAAAAGTGACCCGCTAAGACCAAACTTGGTTCTTTGTGGTTCTTTCGAGCCACAAAACCATCGTTGCCATCAGTTTTGTACACAATTTGTTATGCTTCTCAGTTTGCTTAGTGCTTTAAAGTGACCCAAATCCCAAAGACATCTATTTAGGCCAACATTAATGAATGGATTTATTAAAAGACAGACAGTGCGAGTGTAGGATTTTTAGGATATTTAGGAAATGAATTTTTGGTGGTATTTCCCAGATTTGAAGTCGAAAATGCAATTTGATTCCAAGTTTCACTGGAAACAGTTAAATGATGTGGGTTTTTCCATTCCGATCTGATCCTTATCTTATTTATAAACTATTCTAATTTAGCTAAAACTATAGTTTCCCCTTCTTTCTACAGCACAAAATATTCTGTAAATACTTTTAGATACATTAAAATAAAATTCCCACATAGAATAAATAAATAAACTACTTAGCAAAAGCACTCAATCATCTTCCGAAGTTAGCAACTTCAGTTAAAGTTTAAAGATATTTCAAGTGGATTTTTGACTTACTACTGTCGGACTGATCATCGTCCCCTTTGAGACTATCCTTGTTGTCCTCATCGTCTGTCTTCGAGAGCGTTTGTCGTTTGTGTTTCATGCGACGATTCTGAAACCAAACTTTAACCTGAAAGCAAAAAAAGGCGAATGAAGGTGCGAAAAAGTGCAATTAAAGGTAAGAAAACAGCTCAGCCGCAACGAAGATGGGCAAATTCGAGAGGCTCTCAGGCCTCTGTCAACCTTGCTCTCGAGCAATTTATCAGAAATAATGAAAATTGTTCCACCTTTGCGAGAGAGAGAGAGACAGGGAAAGAGGGACTGAAAGAGAGAGCTGAAGGGTGGCCTGCAATGTTTAAATAAATGGAGGCAGACAGAGGGAACTTGAGATTGGGAGTGAGGAATGACGGGAGGAAGGAACGAGATGGAGTACTCACCTGCCGCTCGGTTAGATCCAAGCTGGCTGCAATTTCAATTCTTCTTGGGCGGCATAAATATTTATTGAAATGGAATTCCTTCTCCAGCTCCAGCAGCTGCGTGTTTGTGTACGCGGTGCGCAGACGTCGGGGCAGCCCGTTTTCTGGAACGAATTCAGCTGCAATTGAAAATTGCATTTCTTGTTTAAGTCTTTGAGTGAATGTGAATTTGAACATGGCGGTGCACTCGATAGGACTACAACGGAGTGCCGCATCTTCTCTCTACTGACAAATTGCATTCGCTTGAGGAGTTCAGGTTTAAGTCGGAGTTGAGTTGAAGTCGGAGACGGATTTGGAGTCGACTCCCGGGGTGGAATCAATGCCTGTCATGCTGATGCATTGCGACAACTGATGCAACTGTTGCAACAGCAACAACTGCCACAACTGTTTGTTGAAACTGTAATCAATCTATCAGCTCGTCACCAGCCATAACTAATTCAGCACTTCGCCTGCCAAGGAACAACTTCTTATACACCTAGCCCAATGATGCAGCTGATGTTGTTGTGCCACCAAATACGGATAGTACGCAGTACGCAGTACGCATCTCGCAAGTTTTGCTTGAACACATCGCACATTTCACATCTCACAACGCACAAAGCGTACAGCTTCCAATCTCAAGCGTTAAGTAATTAACAGCGAAAAATCTAATCAATCAATCTGAGTGCCGCGTGAGGCAACGACACTTCAAGTAGTTCGGCTACTGTTTCACAGCCTCATCTTCTGCTTCAGCTTCTTCTTCCTACTCCTCATTTGGGCAACTTCATTTGAATACTCGACTAGGGCGCGTCTAGAGAAGATTATGCAACAACATAACGACAGTTGTACCTCTTGCCGCGGTTCAATTTGTTTCAGGGCTTTCGCAATTATTATACAATTGCTTTATCTAGTTTATAAGAACAAGAAAATCGACAAAAATATAAATAAATAAGGTAAATAAATGTTCTTGAAAGTAGAACATTTGCTTTATGCAACTTATGCAAATAAATGCATTTAAATAAAGAACATCTCATTACTTTTGAAATTAATATTTATATTATGCAGCTATAACTTTATTTTATTGTTTCTAACTTCTGTTTGCTATTTCATTTAGTAAAGTATTTTTCAGTTTTATATTAACATTTTATATAATTTTCTGTGAAATCTGAAGAATACTCCATAATACTGGCTAATGATAAAGTAAACTTCTCTTAATAATATGAATACATGATATTTTTCCATGAACTTTATTTGATTTATACACAGAGAAATATTAAGTTTTTTTTCGGATTGATATGGTACGAAGTTTGATATGATTAAACATCGTATAAAGACACATTTAGCTACCAAGGCTTCACATACTTCTCGCAGTTTCAGTTCAAGTGTTATCTATATTTAATTACAATAAAGAATACAAAATTATATCTTCAGAACCAAGTCGAAAACAGTTAATAAATCATCTACCTATCACACAGCTTGTTAAGATACTTATTATGTAATAAATATAAGTATTACATAGACAGCACAACGGATGCCAAAGTTCAGTTATAAAACTATTAAATAAATGCTCTTGCCAGAAAAATGAAAGAAGAAAATAATAAAAGTCGCATATCATAATATAATATTTTTGATATTTTTGGCGCAACTTATTTGCATTGATGCGATGAAATTTGCGACAGAAATATGTCAGAGGTGAAGGGGGGGATTCGAAGAGTGATAGAAGGGGAAATAACGAAAAATATTTGCACAAATTTCCAGTTGAACGAGCTGCGTAAACGGAGTCCTGGCTGATTCTCAATAGCTAGCAAATGGCAGCCAGACATAGACACTGATTGAATTACAGATGCGAGTTCCTTCATCAATACTCGCAAAGCGGATGCCATAAACACCACCTGGTTGGGATGCCACACACACACATACACAGAGAGAGAGAGAGAGAGAGAGAGAGAGAGAGAGAGAGAGAACAACCCATTTCCCCAAATAGAAAGCACGGGGACCGGTGAAACTGAACTCAACCGGTAGAAGGTGGAGGCAGCAAGTCGTATGTATGGAGTACTTGCGAAAAGTGCCCTCAGATATGAGGAGAACGGTACGAAAAGCATAAATTTCGCACAAAAGTTGCAACCAAACTGTTTACGAGCAAGTGCCAAGCACTGCTACAAGGGGCAGGGGCTGGAGGAGGGGTGGGTTGTGTAGGGATGGTAAAAAGCAGCCGCCAGCGACCGAAACTGAAAAGTAAAGTGCACAAAAGCAGAAAATATGATTTCCTTTTTGGCGACGACGAGCAGAAAGATAATTTTCTAAACCGAACCATACAGACAAACAGAGCGAGGAGAGAAGGAAAGAGAGAGAGACAAATAAAAGAGAGAGAGGGATAGAAACAGGACAGGGGGGTGGGGGGGTGGGGAAGGGTGGGATCACTGTGCAAGATTCGACCAAAATGAAAGCAAAGTTGAGTGCAATTTCTGCAGCCTGGTCAAAATGAAATCCACAGCAAGAGGACAACAGCTGGCAGGAGGGCACATTGCAAGGTGGCTGAAAATTACAAAATGAATTTTGTTAGTCATTGCGGCAGCTGAGTAGGGGCGAGGTGGTGCAAAGGGGGCGGTGTTGCACATTCGAAATGTCATCAACATGGATGAAATGCCGGAAAAGTCAAAACGTAACGAAACTTATCAGTAAACTACGAAAGGATACTCGAACTTTATGCCCAGGCAATGGCCAAAATGAAGATTTGCAACTTGGTTATTAAATTATTGAAGAATTCACCAGCTGTCCAGCTCTACAGTTGTTCTGGCCAGGAAATGCTCTCCACATGATTTACAGCACTTGAAAATACACTTATTAACAGCGCCAACAGCATAATTTACATGTTAACACTTAAACACACTCGTTGCTCCCGGGTCCAGTCTCAGTTTGACCTTTTTCTGCTTGCACTTTGACCCCCTTTACTTCCGCTTGCCGCATATTGCACTCAACTATGTGCAAATTTATGTCCGTATTTTTGGTTAGGCAAACACAAAAAAAATGTTGCCTGCTACGGCCACACTTAACGCATCTGCTGCTCTTGCTTCCCTCTTAGCCCCCCCTGCTGCCACACCTCTCTAGCTGACTTTCTCAAATTAAAATAAGCGTAAATTTTGCAACAATTGCGAAATGCTTACCCATTCCATAAAGCGCAAACTGAACCCAAGGTAGCACAACGACTTGTAAGTTTTTCATAAACATAAAAACACTACACTGCAAAAAAATGAGGATAAGTTGCTACGCAAAAGAAAATGTATTTATATAAGTAATAAATACTATAATATAACTTTTAAAGGATCTCTTTCTTATAAAATGACGGCAGCTCCCTTGTTTAGTTTAAACATATTGATTAGCGTTGCCACATGGGTAAATGAATAGCTTTGCAATGTGGCAACACAATAAAAATGAATTAAATGAAATAATAAATTAGTTAAACATTTGATTCACACAATATACTCTTCATATATGAATTGTTTACAGTGTACTTGCCTCATTTAAATCATTCTCAATTCTCATACCAATGAAATGCACATCCCTTTTGTCATTTGCCTATGTCCTGGACTAAGTACACACATACATAAGTCAGTATGTTGGGTGCGTTTGGTGCTTAACCACTTACATGTGTTAGTCCATAAGGATAAGGACATTAAGGACATTTGTGGACACATGAATGGGACAGCGGTCAACAAGGTGGACACAATTTGTGGCAGGACCTTTGAACGCCAGACCAAGAACAAACAAGAGATGTCCAAAGGTGGACACTGGCAAAAAATGACCTCAATTTATCTTGTAAAATTTTGGTCTAGCTTGAAAAAGGTGGCAAGATGTGGCATAAACGGAGTGTGGCTTGAATTATGGCTGCGTTTGTGGTTGCCCACGAGATGGCAAAACTTTAAAGGCCAGGCTAAAAGTACTTACGATGTTTGATGGGGGACTGAGAACGGCAAGTGGCATGACAAATTCAATCAAAAAAGACAGTCGAAATGTGGCAACAATGGCAGGCAGTGGCAAGGACGGATGTTGCAGCTTACATGGTCGGATTCTTGGCTTGAGTTTCAGCTTCAGCGACTCGGCTAAGCGATGCAATGCACTACGTTTCAATGCAGTAAAAATGCTCAACTGACAACAACAACAACAACAAAAATAGACACAGATACAGATAGAGAGAAATGTACAGATACAGATACAGATACAAATACAAATACAGATACAGATGGAGCACTGGTGTGGGCCGACAAATGTACGAATGCGCAGAGCTGCATCATTAATCATTCCAGCCAAGGAAGACAACGACCGAGACTTAGACGTAGACGGAAAAGAAGGCGATGACGACGACGACGACGATGTAACCGTAGAAAAAGTCAATTTCTCATGAAAATATTTTGTATCTGTATCTATTTGATATGCGTTTACAACATAGACCAAAAAAAAAAGCGGCATTTTAAACTGGAGTTGGCTTAAAGCTTGTTGCATTGCTTTATGGCCAACAAACACCACAGAGTGTCTCGACCATTTGAGTGCTTGCTGATTAGCTGCCAAGGATCTTTAATGCTTCGAGACAAAGCTCCAGCTGAATGTATTCAATCATTTAATTGTGGGCTTGATTGACATTCATGCGAAAAGTGTTCAACAACATTTCATCGAGCTAAGCATTTGCTCTGGATTAGTTTTAATTAGCACCCTTAGAAAGGGGTTAACAGAGAGACAGGGAGCGAAAGAAAGAAAGAAAGAGAGAAATAGAGAAGGAGAAGGAACAGGAAAGCATACTTATTTCATTCTCATAACATTCCAGAGGGAGGAAATTTCTATTCGAAGTTCTACTTGAATGCTTTTACCAAGCTGCCAGTTTCAAAGATAAATTAGAGAAATATATTTAATGACTTTTCATGACCAGCAAATGTCAACAAACAGAACATTTACAGAGCAGTCACAACAACACAACAACAACAATGATAACAAAACTGTGTGCAGTTCGTTTGAATTGCGGTCTGTGGATTTAGGTGAAAGACACCTCCTTCTCCGTCTCCTTGTCCTTCTCCACATTGTTGTTCTTGTTGTTGTTATTGTATCGCAGTGAGAGGTAGGTGTGAAAATTGTTGATTAATGTTCAGTTTTCCGAAATGTCATTGTTAAAATTGCATAATCAAAAGGAAAAGCGGCTAGACTTCGTTATTCATAGAATCAAATTGAATTAATGAACTTATAAAATATCATAATTGTTCTTAATAAGTTGCAAGTCGCAAATTCCTGACGAATTCCACATTATTCTCTATAAAAGTCCAGTGATTCGAAGTGTTAGCTTAAATATCGCTTGAAGAAGGATTTACTTGCTATATATTGTACAAATATATTAAATTAAAGCACAACTTGAAGATATAAGTTACCATATGCTTTAAACGCTTTTAATATTTCACTAAAGAAATAGTACAATTTACGTATTAAAATCTTGCTCACAAAAAGTTTATAAAAATATTTTAAATTTATTTGTTATTAGCTCAAATATCAAAAAGTCATTAGGCAGCTTATGTGTGTAAAAAATACATAGCAATAAATCTACAACGAGTTTAAATATGGTCACATTTATGATTTCTTTTCATATTTTGTTTAAATATAAAAGGTTTCTCGTATTTTTACTCGATTTGTTGTGAGCCCTCACACACACACACATACACACAAATATAAACACACTAATGCTATGAAATACTCTTACTCATGGTAAATTGTCATTGAATCAAGTTGAATACTTTAAAGCGGCTCAAATTGAAAAACTTTTAACATGGCCGCCACAACTATGTATTGCTTTATATGTCTTTTATATATAATATTTTCAAATATTTTATACACAGATGCGCATGTGTCTAACAACAACAACAACAAAATTAAAAAAAAGAAATAAAGAAAAAAAGAAACGTCTCGTCTGTCAGGGAAATATGAAAGCTGTTGGTAAACTTTTGTGCAGCGCCTAAGCCCCTGGTCCACAGTCACCAACTCGCGTCTCCGGTCTGTCATTTTGGCCTGTCGCAGTGCCTCAGCCATGGCTCAAATATGAAATCCATCAGGGATGCTGCTAAGAGCTGTCAATCAAAATCAGCGAGGGAAACTTTTTCCAGCGCTCTCATGAGTAAAAAGTAAAAAAACAAAAAATAAAATGAAGGCAAAAAAATTTACATTTCCCTTTATTTTTTGTGGGGTGGAACTGGATTATGCTTTATGCTTAGCATTTTTGCCAGATTGCAAGCGAATTAAAAATGGAAAATTAAATCCCCATAACGTCAATGCGATATTAATGCCAATTTAAAACTTTTTATTGGATACCAATACCAATATCAATTTCAATTTCAGTTTCAACCAGCTCTGCACGCTGGTCACAAATGCGATTACAACACAAGTACATACAACTTGTCGAAGTATGAAGAAGTCTTTACTATTGAATGTCCTTCACCTTCACCTCACCTCACCACTTTACTGACCCAACAATGCTCTTAAGCATAGCATAATTCCATGAAAAGCTTAATTTTTGCAATGGAAGAGGGTTTCTGGGGGGGGTGTTGACAACAATGGCGATCAGGGGACAAAAAGTGCCGACGGATCATAGAAAAGAGACCAGACCCATGAAATATTATCATCGCATATTGTATAAGGCAGTTCCCCCAAGCGAAAACAAAGACTCACAGCTGAAGGCCAAAAATCAGCTTAAGATCGTTTCAAGTCTTGGACGGCACTCTGCGAAGTGGACCGAAGTAAGTACGGTTTGAATGAATGAATGAATGAATAAATGACAACAACAGCAGCAGGCAACAAGCGACAGCAATGGCGGACCGTCATGATTAATCAATATTTGGTTGGAAGTGCAACAAAAGAGTAGCGTCGCCAAGTGGAGACTTCAACGGGTGCCACATTGCCACAGTGCTACGGATGCGGCTGCCGCATTTCTTTTGGCTACGGTTTCAGTTTCGGTTGCCGCATTTGACAGATCAACGTGCGCTGACAGCTTTGTGTTGTTGTCGCTGTTGTTGTTGCTCTTGTTGTTACTGTTGTTGTTACTCTTGTTGTTACTGTCGTTGTTACTGTTGTTGCTTCAGTTGTTGTTGTTGTTGTTGTTATTGTTGTTGTCGGGTTGCCATTGAGCAATGTTGAGCATAATTGATGATGCGGCTTTGGCTTTTGAATTTCGAATTTTGGCGTTGGCAATGGACGTCTCTTGATCGCATTGGCTTCACACTATTCTCCACATACCTCAACTCCAACATACAAACATGTGCATGTGTGTATGCTTATTTCATGTGTTCTTCGCTTTGTGTTCGATTGAAGCGAATAGAAGCGAATTTCAAGTTGTTTGATCGCATCGGCTACTGTTTATATTCACGCTTTATAGTTGATGATAGATGAGTGTAGGAGATGCTTTACAAACAGACGGATAGTCAGACAGTAGTCAATTACAATGTATAGGTCTCTAATTAGAATTGTGCCGACTTCTTGACTCTTTGACTTCTTGACTATATGAAATTAAAGGCCTCTAATTCAAAATTATTGGCTATATTGCAAAGGTATTTCTTTAATAGATAATAATACTAGGAAATCTAATAATAATATAATACTAAATGGTTAACATACAGATATTATTACTGAGAACAAATAAATTTAGCACATCCTCTATAATTGATTTAAAATAATTCAGATCTTTTGATCTGATCAATGGTTTATAAATATATATATATATTATTATTATACGTATTTTAATATTATTATTAATATTATATTTTTATATTTTTATTATCTGCAATCACATTAAACTGGTTATCTGTGGTTTTAATAAAGATAAATACCGAAATATGTATTAAAATTATTATTATAATTTTCCATTTTTGTCTAGTAAAGAAAATATATAAAATGTAACTGTTTCTCTATGATTTCTATAATGATGAATACCGATATATATTTTATTGTAATAATATATGTAAAAAATAAAATAAAAACAAATAATAAAATAGGTACAAATATTCTAATTTTCATTTCCGAATCACAACAAAAATATTTAAAATTGCTTGCCTGTCTTGACTGTCCTGCATTACTTGCCAAATGGTCAGTTGGCGGACTCAAAGTCATTGTCATTGCCATTGCTTGAAGATATGAAATTTATTTTTCTGCTCGATTTGATTGCGATTAAATAAGTTGTTAAAACGCAAGTAATTCATGCGGTTTGAAAGTTGGAAATGAAATGCCACAATCATTTTGATACAGCTACAGGACTTACGATATCCAACGGGGATAAGAAAATCGCCAGCTCACGGCCACGTTCAGGAGCAAAGGAGAGCCCTATGTGCAAATATTTCCAAGTCCGGAGACCGCAGAGGAAATTGCCGCATTCCACGGATGAAGACGGCGAAGCAAAAGCTCAACCTGTGTCCAGTTGGCATCGCAGCATTTCCGTGCCCCAAGCAGGAATGAAAATATGTATAGAAATACATGTATTTACGACTGGTAAGTCGGTAGTGAATTGGAAGACTGAATACGCGGCACAGAGGCACTGGGCTGGGGGCAGTGGGCAGGGGGAAACTTAACTTGAAACAACGAAATAATGCCTCATTTTTTCTTATCGCGGCAATAAAGCAGCATAAACGCTTCATTTCCATTTGTCTCGCAACTGAATCGCCCTCAGCCACAGGAAGAGACGCAACGTCACTCGACCTGGTGGTGGTCAGAGGGTAGATGAGAGCAGCAGCAGCGAAAGGGGGTAGAGAGGAATACCTATAGATGGCCACCCAGCCGGTGACGCCGGCTGTCCACATCAGAAGGTTCACCGGGGAGAGAAAGAGAGGGAGAGAGAAAAAAAACCGTTTACACGCCAAGCTCAAGTTTCTTTTTTTTCTCTCTTCTTTCTCCTTCTGTTTCTTCAGCTTCTTGCAATTTTTCCCTGTTCTCGGTTTCGTCATTTCTTATACGCCATCAGTATCGCTGTTGTTGTTGTTGTTTCTACTTTACTTGAAGCGGCATTTTTATCGCCCGTAAGTTTTGCTTATTTTAAACACGAACGAGCAACAACACCGCAAACACCACAACAACAATAAGAACAACAACACCGGCGGCATAATATTCATGTTGTATGAAGAAAAAGGAAAAAACAAAAGTCACTTCCGTTGCGCCAAAGGAAAACGCGAAAAGTCTGCAGACAACAACGACGACGACGACGACGACGACGACGGCGACTGTGGGCAGCGCCCCCTTTCAGTCTTAAGAATTCACAACTTCTAATTAGATGAAAAACAGTCGTAGATATGAGAATCTCGTGAAATAATTCAAATTATAATATAAACTAAATTACATACATTCGAGTAGTATGTACTCATAAGTCTCAGTCTGCACGGAATCCAAATTAAGTAATGAAATGTGAAGAAATATGAAAATAATAATTTTAAGAATTAAATTAATTTATAATTTTTTCTTTTTTTTAAGCAAAAAAAAATTTTAAAAAAATATTTAACTTTTATATCATCAAAATCAAAATATTATATTTAACAATCAATCATGTTTTGTTATTCAAAATCAAAAAATTCCATATAAATAAACAAAATTATTAGAAATCTTATTGATATCTCTGTGCATTCGCTAAGTAGATGATTTAAATCATATATATAATATTAATCAGCATCATTAGCAAATAAAACTAGTCGAAACATTAATTGGTTTATATAGTTTCAATTTGACAATGTTTTATCAAAGCAAATATGACGTGAATATCCTGTAGCTGGAATTAATTATTGTTACCTATAAATATTGAAAATGTTAATGAAAACTTGATTAATTTAAGCTGTATAGTAACTTTTATACTAATCAGAAACAGTTGAGCAATACATTTTAATCAAGTTCTATACGTTTGCTTACATGAAGTCAATTGTGGTTTTAATAATGACAGCATTAGAGATAATAGACAACTATAGTATATATCACATTAATACCGCATATTTTGTATGCATAATTGAATGTTCTTGATAGTGGCTTAATACCTGGACAAATTGCCATTCCCCAGTGCAATTCAATTTGTTAATGCCTCGGCCATAAAACCTGTCTGGAGCAGGCACTTGTTGTGCGATATACCATCAATATAACAATCAACAAGATCCATTACACTTGCAGGTTCTATCCGAGGCGCGGACAGAAACTATTTAAAAATGTGATAAATTTGATGTCGATCAAATTGCCGGGTTACATTGATGCTGATGAACATAAATTGGCTAATTGATAAGTTAAAGCCCCTTTTTGCGCTAAATTAACATACAATGTACAGTTGAACAAATAGTAAGTAAAGAAAACACTAGAGCGTTTCGTTATAGAGTAGCTCGACTGTACCTCTGCATAATACCTTCTGTGCGTTTGGTAATCAACAAGTTTTACTGCCTAGTTGTCTCTTTGCCTAGTTGGCGAAAATGCAAATTAATTAGCGAGTTGCGTTGCGTTGCGTTTGCTTTAATTGCGACCCCAACAACATGGCGTATGCGTGTTGCATGCACCATCGACGGGCAGCAGCGTCAAGATACGCACACGGACCGATAATTGAATTTCGCATGCGTTAAAACTGCAGCTGTGTCTGAAGCTGGAAGAGCTGGAGCCTCCAATTTGCCACAGGCGCCGCCTTTAAATTTGAGTTATGACAACAGACGAGTCGAAACTTACATGCAATATGAATACATATTCATATTCGTATATTCACAATCATCCATATGCTATATATGTATATTCAGCGCGTAAATTTGTCCCCGAAACAGGCTGCGGTAGTTGGTAGTTGGTAGTTAATGGTGTTCTTTCTGGCCAATATTAACCCTGCAGTGTACGTCTTGAGACATAAATCATTTAAATCACTCGAACATGCAGCTTTACTCTGTCCCACGACCCCCTGCCCCTACCCGTACCCCTGATCCGCCTTCCCATTTAAAGGCATTAAATAAATCGCTGCCTGCCAAATGTTTCACATACGATTTGCCTAAGCAACTCCTCAGCGACACAACGCGACGTTCTTTGCAAAAGTTTTAGCATTTTCTTAGCTCCCATTCCCCCTCACTTACCCCCTGCTTATACCCTGCCAGTGACCCTTCCCTTAACTGTCAGCACACACCCACACACGCTGTGTGCTGTGTGCTGTTTTGGGTTTTTGGTTTCGGTTTGGGTTTGGGTTTGGCTTCGTATTTGACTGGATTGCTCCTTGGGCAGCCATGTCAAGTGCATGTGTATCGTACATTACACACAGGTGGCGACATATGCTAAATGTCTCATAGTTTAAGCTACAAACTCATGTACAGCCCATATATCATTAATGTTATTGTAGCGTAGGGAAAATAAGTCAATCTTATGCATTGCTGTTGTAACTACTTCATAGCAAACATATGTGGGTGGAGAAAACTATGAATTATCTGTCAGATATAAAAGTATCTTTATAATCGTAAAAGCTTGTGGAGTTTACTTCTAATACAGCATATAGTGAATTAAGAATAGTGAGAATCGTCTTAATATAAGTCATCTCTTTATTAGAACAAACTGTAGACTACTGAATACACATTTTCCTTTAAGAATATAGAATCAAAAAGCTCAATTTAATAAGAATCATAGAAGAACAGTTCAATAGATCTTACAGTTAGTTGTAAAACGAAACAATTTGTAAATATATGTTATAAAGAATTAAAGGAGTTATTAAAGTATCAGAAATACATGTTGAGTTATTCACCATTCACGCCCTTTTCTTGGATATGAAATTACAATCTTCTAGATAGTTTTCAACGTTTTCCAACATTTCTCTATTATCTGGCACTCAAATAACATATCTGAGAGTTTTGCTAGTTTTCAAATCGATCTCTACATACTTTAACAATCCCCTTTATGATATGACAGAAAGTTTAATCAATTTCAATGAGTTCTCGACCTTTTCAAAGTACTTTTCCAATATTGTATTAAGCTTACTATTTCACCTTCATTTAGCCTAGTTTCTTGCAACTTTTGTCACTTGAAATTCTTAAAGTTCTTTCTTTCGACAACTTTGCACATAAAATACTGGCTGAAAGGCCATTTGTCCTTGTATCAGGATAACCAACAGTACCAAATCTAGGTTGACTTATATACTTCCGCTTCCGGCAAGAAAACATACGTTCCGACTCCGCTTGCCGTATTTTATGGCCGTATTATTCTGGCCATGGTGAGTGCCTGGCGCAGAAACAGAATTTTATGCAAATATCCTAATCAAATTCACATTTTGAAGTTCAACTGTTTTATCCAAAAGTTTTACCTTCAGCTAACACCACCAAAGCCGCCGTTGTCGTTGCCGTCGCCGTTGCCGTTGCCATTGCTGTTGCTGTTGCCTGCGACGCGTGTTGTAGACGCCCCCAATCTCCGCTGGCTTCCACCTCCAGAGATGCCACCCATTTTTTAATTTATTTCCACTTAAAAAACGAAGTGCACGACGAGAACGCAAGAAAAGAAGGCCATGGGCATAGGCTCAGTCTGAATCCCAGTCTCAATCCCTGTTCCTGTCCCTGCCCCTGTTCATGTCCCTGTCCCGAAACCATAGATCGTCTCATCCCTCAGTCCGCAGCGCAGCATCCGCAGTTCGCATCCTGTGCGTGCGTCCGGTGGAGCAATTCCTTGGTTTGGGTTTTGCATTTTGAAATGGTGTGTTATCGGGTGGTTGGGTAGTTGGGTGTGAGGCGGTGGGTTGTTGGCAATATCCTCATCCGCCCAACACTCTTGAGGGTTGGGACGTCCTCCATATTTTCACTTATCACAGCTCCCACTCCGCGCCTGCCTTTTTCTCTACGTTTCCATGCCATACAAAAAACTTAAATCCGCATGTCGAAAGCGATTAAACAGTTACCGTGTACCTCTACACGATGCTGCCAGGCAGGAGCTGCTTCATTTGTTTGGAATTAAAACAAAAGCAGCCAAAGGATAAAATTAGTCACTGTGGTGACAGTAATGCCAAGTCCTGGGCCTCCTTTCCACTCTCTCTCTCTCTCTCTCTCTATCTCTCTCTCTCTCTCTCTCTCTTTGCCTTTGGAGCTGTGCAGTTGCGCCACTCGGCAACAACTGTGCAACTCGACTCTGGCCAAATGATTAATTGCAATTTAAACGGTTTCAATTAAGGCAATGCGCATCTTTCTGCTGCAACATCCACAACCCAAAACAATTTTTTTTTTTTTTTTTTTTGCTTTTGTTTTTGTGAACTCGTAATATCAATGGAATTGATGGAATTGACAGACAGAATTGTTACAGCTACAGCTGCCACTGCCTGAAATTTGGGTTATCATTTTGAGTTAGATAAATAAATGATTGAACATTCCACATATCAAATTGCATATTTAATTGAAGGGAACTACGCTTTACAACTTGACTACAGGTGCTTACTTACAACAAGATGGTAAATCTTTGCTTTTAATGCCGTTGTAAATTGAAATGCGAATGCTTGAATATCTTGTTAGTTTCGGGGGGCACAAAAGGAAGCTAACTACTTGTATACCCTAACTGAGGGTCTTATAATTGAAGCAGATCTTTATCTGTACCTGTACCGCATAAGTTATGCATATTCAATCAATGATATATCTTGCTAGTTTAATCTACCTTTGTTTTCTATCAAAGACATTGAATACTAAGTGGCACATATAGTAATGTATCTGCAAATATATAAGCCTCAACTCTTTTGAGCGGGATATAACTTAAAGGGGAAGTGTTTTATAAGATAATTCCAATATGCAATGGTAAGTTATGCAGCTTTTGAAACATATTTACAGAAATGTAATGAAAATTTAATAACTATCTTTAATAAACGCGATTAGATATATGTTAAGTGCTTTATTTAAAAGTACTGTTTTAGATTGCTGTCATAATAACTTCAATGTAGATTATTGATTGGTAATGGCAAGGATAAACATATAATTTAATATACAAAAGAGTGAAAATAATTTATGATAGATATGTCTGCTAAGCATTTGTATAACTCAAATCACTAGTCTCCTTTATAATTTCTATCATATCTAAATATATTTAACTATCAACATTATTCCCATATGCTTGTAGCTAACATAAACATATGCTAGCCACTCCCAATTTACCCAATTCACCCTCGCTTTAGGCCATCTCTTTACCTTTGTTTCGGTTAACATCTACGCCATGTTGTCGCCCTTTGTGCAGTTGTTGCCATGGTCAAGGCACAACAATTGACAGTACCACGGTGGTGCCAAGTGGTGCTAAGGATTAATTTCTAATTTCGCCTAATGCTCTGCCAAGTGTTTCAGTTTGTGTTTACATTTTGTGCGCCGTGTTTTTGTGTTGTTGTCTAATTTACCTTGATGTGGCCAGTGGCAAGCGTCTGTGGCAAGTGGTGCGAGCAGTTCTAGTCCCATTCCCAACTACATTCCCAATGCCATTCTTGTGTCCCTTCCCATGGTCCAGTTGCCAGGTCGCACTGCCCTACCCCCCAGGCTGTCTCATTCCCAGTCTCAGTCTGAGTCTAAGTCTCGGTCTCGGCCTCTGAATGCAGCCAGTGCCAGGGCCAAGCATGCTTCGTACTCCCTGGCTCTGACTGAATGTGGATGTTGTTGTGGTTGTGGCTTGGCCTTCGGGCCCACATGCTTGCCACCATCATTAATCATGACGTTTCAGCTCTGACACATTTGTCCGATCGGCAGCAGCAACAGCGGCCACTGCGGCGGTGGCTACGCACCATTTTCATTGTAATGAAAACGTTTTCCAAAAGCCCTCAAAGTGACGTCTGCCTCAATGCTTCGTTTCGTTGTCTCGAGTCGGTCGACACAGCGGGCCACTGGACGACACTTCAATAGACAATGTTACATCTTTGTGTAAGCAATTTGTAGACAAACATTTTCATAATGCGACCCATAATAACCCACAGACCGCACATGCCAAATGTAAATATTGGCCAACTATTTACGAACTGTTAGCCTTAGTTAAGAACAGGCTAATTGTGGCTAAGAACAGGGCTGACCTGAACACCTAAGGCTTACTGCAATGTTCTTAAGGGGATTAGAATCATTTACTTGAAAGATGTTGACAACTGTATAAAAGGAAATAATGGAGAAACTGAAACCAAATATAATGCAATGCTTGCAGTCTTGAAAGGGAAAATAAATATAATTACCGTTGAAAATTATGAAAGCATATTAAATTATATTCTGCAGGCTTAGCAAATGGAATAAACAATAGAATAGAATATAAATAATATACGTATATATTGAAATTATAATGTTTTAATTATATAGCAGATAAAAGAGAAGAGAATTGTCTATCAATAAAATGAAATAATAACTATAGTATAAACAAGTTTCCATGCTACAAATACTCAACTTGAAATAGGCAATAACATAACAACAACATATTTCATATACTCGTAGTATGTTTCCACGCTATATACAAGTGTACTCATGCTATCCTGGCCCTCTTAGCCAATAAGAGTAATGCCATAGCGTCTACCTCAGCGGGTTGGCTCAAACGGTCAGGAAGGGATAAGGGGTGAAATGGACAAAAAGGGCACGTTACTGCGGTACGCTGTGCAAGCGATACAATAATTGCTCTGGGCACTGGACGACGTTGTCGACGTCGTCATCGTCATTGTTGCGGCTTTGGCATGAATTACAAACAAACGAATAAAAAAAGAAAAACACAAGAAATGAGAAAAAAAAGAGCGACAACAAAAACAAGTACAACGAAACAACAAGAATTCAGTACACAAAGCCGCCATTCATTCCATTGCCGGCGTTTGCAAACACACACGCACACACCTCGGCGTGCTTACACACACACACACACACACACACACTGACATGCGACGCTGTCATGCAATGGTCACAGTGTCTAAAAGTTGGAGCTGGAGTTGACCAGGCTAACGTGTTCTGTTCGATCAGACAACAACGATGGCAGCAGCACCACTAATCCAGCACCACCGAGGTGAGCTCCACCATCAAGAAGGTAACCGCTGTTGTTGTCATTGTATATATATATATATATATATATATCTGTGTGTGTGTGTATGTGTGTGAGTGCTTCAATCATGTAATTATTTCCTCCGCAACCGCTTTACCAATACCATTGCGTCCGGGCACCACTAAAGTGACCAACACATGCACACAGGACGTCGTCGTCGACAAATTATATTACAAGTGGGGCCAAGTTGGCAAGAACAAAAAAAAAACCGAAACTGGTAGCGTGTTTCGCTTTGAGTTTTGTTCACCTTTTTTACGCTATGCAAACAACAAAACCGAAACAGAAAAAGAATCGAGACGGTATTAAATTGTCTCCCAAACAACGAAGTTTAGATGCCCTAGCAGAACTTTTAAAAGGTCTATAGAGTATAGTAAAGTTCATGTTTACAATAGGCTTGATTTTATTTATTGAAACAATATATGTGAGAGAAGAAATAGAGTGTGAGTGAGAGATATCTAAATAGATATTATATGGAACTTTCAAATGACTAAAGACTTTGCTTATCGCAAATAAAACGCTTCTGTTTCATAAACTGTATAGTTCTTTATAAATTGTAATTTATAATTTATAAGCTTCAAATGATCAATCTACAAAGCGTTAAATAAACATACTCCATCACTTAGTGAAGCAACCTTTAAGCTGTATCAAAGGGCATTAAAACTACAACAATGCCAAAAAATGAAGTCGAGCAAAGCTGAAGATACAGAACTGTCTATACAATACTTTAAGTACATGCACATGTGTGCGTGCCTGTGTATGTGCGTGCGTGTGTGTGTGTGTGTGAGATACATGAAAAAAACTTTCCGTGTTTTGTGTTACTCAATTTAATTCAGGTAAAAAAATTTTTATGCAGGCCCCGAGCACTCTTAAACTTTGGTCACGAACATGAAAAAGCGTCGTTTCCGTCGAATTGGTCGAAAATGGTTGACGGTTGATTGGTTCAGTTTTTTTTTTTTCTCTTCGTTTTCTTATTTTTTGTTATTTAGCCTGGCTTCAGGGAGAGGTTGACGTCTAGACGAAGCGAGTTTCGATTCAAAATGGCAGCCAACTTTGATATTAATATGGATTTGAGATACTTTTATAAAATTATCTTAAGTATTTCTAAGTATTACTCAGAGAGAAAGGAGTTCTCTGCAGTTCCCAAATATTTTTGTAATTATCTTTGAATAATTTTACTTCCCAAAGCCTTTATCTTTACTTTGCAGCTTGTTTTGGCCCATTCAAAAAAAACCCAAAAAAAATATGAGAGGCTGAGAAATGAAATGGGAAAGAAAACAAAAGTCAAAATGGTTAAAACGAAATGGCTTAAATTGGCAGCCGTTGTTTCATTTGCGGCTCTTTACATAACCTTCGCACACTTTTCAACTGAAATATTCGCAGTATAATAACATTTAATCATCTTGCGGTTACAGTCATTTCATTTTTTAACAAAATCTAATTGAGTCTATTCCCAACCCATTGAGGTTTTCTTATTCGAACTCAAACGAATGCAATTTGTTGTATTTATGTTGCCAATTATATATGTTGTGGTTTTCAATGTGGCGCAATGGATAGAAACAATCTCTACTTACTTATGGAGTTATCACCTGAAAAATAAGAATATAGTTCATTAATTTAATTTTAGTGTATATTACAACAAATTATATTGTTATATTTAAGTAATTGTATAACATAACAATGGTCTTTGCAATAAGAAAAAAGGAAATAACGAACCATCTTTGTTGGAGGCTTAAGTCGATTTATACTCCGTATTCCTCTCTATATTTTCTCTATCTTATTCAGTTTGTTACACTTTCATCAATATTTTGTTTCAAAGAAAACGTAAAATTGACCAGCTTATAAGAAAGTTTGAGTAGACTTTCAATAAGTTTGAAGCTGCCTACTTACTTGCAAGTTACTCCTAATATTATGAAATTGAGCTCGAAAGTGGAAAATAATTAACCCCAAAGTTGTGGCGGAAGTTTCAAGTTGTTGCCGCTGATGCTGCATGTGACCAACTCAGAGTCAAAGTTAAGGCTGCAGATGATGGTGATGGGGGGAACACATGCAGCACGTAACGAGCGGTCAACAAAATGGCATCGTACCGCTTCCGGAGACAACAGCAAAATATTAAACAACTTCCAAGCCAAGTAATTGAGAAGTTTTCTGTCGTTCGATAGCAAACAAAAAATGTATAAGGACTCAAAATACTCTAAGAATGTCTCAACGAAGCTGTCGTGTTGCCTCGTCTCTTGTCTGGGAGTACATTATTTGCACAAAACTGCGAACCGCCCAACCGAAATATCAAAGGAGTAATCTGGGCAGCCAGAAATTGGGAGCAGGGTCTGAGACGCTTTACGAAAATAAAATCATGCGGTCGGAAATAATAGCGTCTGGGCTGACAGTTAATTCTGCGTTTGGGAGTGAAGCCAACTTTATGCAGTTTCATAACTAACAATCAAATAAATATAAGTAAGTAAATGTATATATTGATATTTTTTGGGAGAAGAAATGAGAAGCAGCGGCGTGATTAGCAAATATTTTGATAGATAATAAGTAAATGTTGGTATATTTCTACATATATTTGAGCTGCAGCTGCTTGAAACTCATAAATATGACTGGCATTTTGATGAAATGATTAAAGAGTTACATTCTTGCTGTAACTTTGACCAATGGCATAATTATCTTGAGGAGAGAATGGAATTGAATTGTAATTGTATTGCATTTTAGGTAAATATTTGATTAAAGTTTAATAAATTATTTATAGCACTACACATTCAATTGGAAATTTAATAGAATTAGGTATTTCTTTAGTTGTACACGAGAATAGTTATAACTATAGTAAAGAATGTACAATTAGATTATGGTTTGAAAATGAGCAATTTCAATGGAATTATAAGCAACTTAAGCGACTAAAGTTAAATAGGATAATGCTGAATCGAATATGAAATTTCTACTTTCTTAATTGAATCCATTCAATTTTAAGCAATTCCAGTTTTTATCCAAGCTTTATGCTCATTTGCGTAATTGACAAAAAAAAACCTATCTAATGTGTAAGAAAATAAATGTAAGTGAACTTTAAAGTTGCTTTGGTGTGGTGCAGAACCCAAGTGGACCCACTCCAAAGCCAAAGCTCAAGCTGAAGCCCAAACCAGGGCCAAACGTAGACGCAGAGCAATGGCAACGCCTTGGTCAGTTCAAAATGATACCGTTGTTGGCGTTGTTGTTGCCCTGTAGCTGACTGACAGTAGGTGTGACCAGTCTACTCATTCATTCTGACAGTTTTCCCACCCACTCTTGCACAAAACGCAATTTGTTGGATTGTAGGTTGTGCCCTCTAAGCACGAAAGGTAAAAGTGCTGTGGCAATATCGACGAGTATGTGTATACGTGTGCGTGTGTGTGTGTGTGTGTGTGTGTGAACTACCACCACTGCTTTGTGGCACTGCCTACAGCCTGTGGTGGCAACGGGGCGGCGGTTGTGTCTGTGTAGCTTGTGGCGCCACAAGCCGCATTTTTCGCAGTTGCCAGTCGCGTGTCTCTTTGCCCTGAGTATTTGAATTTTCTTTTCTTTTCTATTTTTTAGGTTTTCCATTTTTGGGCTGCGCTTGCAACTAATTTTCATTTCCAGCACAGTGCACCTTTTGCCAACAGCCACTGACATTGCCTCTGTCTCGGCCTCAGCGTTAGCCTCAGTCGCAGTGGCAGTGGCACTCGCAGACGGTAAGAAATCTTATTAAAAAGTGAACAGTGCGATAAAATTGAATTTGCATTCAAAAGCCATTAACCACAGCAGTCACTTGTGCCTTGTTGTTTCTGCTGCTGCTGACAGACATTGTCCTTGCAGCCAGAAATTAAACAGTTTATATAAGATGAATCCTTAACCTCAGCTTTAATATGTATGTCTCACAGTTCGAACTTTGCAATTTATGAATTTGTGCTCCATTTAAAATTCACAAAAGCCAAATTAATATTTCACGCACAAATCAGCGATAGCAACAGATGTTGTTCTCATCCCCAAATGAAGGGACTATAAAAATTGATGCTTGGCAAATTTGTATGAATACCCATTACAACAAGGCTAGTAAACAGGGTATAATATACAGTGTTGTGTAACGGACCGTATGAGGTACCTTTATGTAATCAAACATACATATTATACTTGTTGTAAGTTATAGAAACAATATTCTTAGTTTATCTATCTAACTGTCCATCTTATGTTGCTAAAGATTCAATTTTACTTCTGGCGATTCCTGTTATCATTAAAATAGAAAAGAGTTAATTTCTTGGCTCTGTAATAACAGGATATTGTCTAGTTGAGTTGCTCTTCTCTTTCAATTTGTTACGTGCCTTACAATTATGGAAAAATATATATTATTTCATAATAAATGCTCCACTCATGTGGAAAAATATTATTTTAATTGCATATGAATTTCATGCTCTTTACCAAAAATCGTCGCAATTATTTGATAACAATTTGTCCAATGATCTGAACGATGCGTTTATAACAATCACACGGTCAGGCAGTTACCAATGCCAACCCAACCTCAACGCCGACCATGCAAATTGACATTCAAAATTTGAGCTAAACGCTGCCAATTACACAACGCATGGGAGCATGTAACCATGGAGGTGTGTGGCAGAAAGTGTAAGGCGGAGTGGGGGGTGGGGGGGGGGGCAATTGGTTTTGCTCGCTGGTTCATAAATGGCCCACTTATTTCATTTTTATCTGCTTTCCATGTACGAATATCAATTAATAACTGCCGCCATCGAATTGTTGTAATTACACTCGAGTACTCGATACTCGAAACTCGATACATGTGCCTGCTGTTGTTGTGTTAGTTATTTATTTATATATGCACAATGAAGCGCTCAATTTAATGGCACAAAATTATCCACAATATAGTTATATTTATGACATAGATGCCAAACAATTCAGCATTTGTTTCGTGTGGAAGCAGGGGGAAAATTTCAATTAAAAATGGAAAATTTCGAGAAAAACAATAAAATCAGTTGGAGAATTTAGTGAAGATTGATTTGTTAATGTAAAATAAATATTATTATTTAATGATTGTATATTGATAATAATTTCAGCAGATATGAGGTACAAAACCAAAAACTATAACTTATGTTAAGCAGATAAAATCATCACAAATATTCGGATAATATAAAATCCATTTAGTTCTCTAAGATTTTATATTTGTTTGTCAAAATGAATGTAAAATAAGTAAGCAAATAAATAAAAAATATATATTTAATAATAATAATAAATAAATAAATAAGTATGGAAAAAGAAACAAGCAAACGGATTTACCTTTAGTTTCAGATTGCAGATCAACCTACATCCCTAATTCTATTTAAATCGGTGAATAATATATATATCTAAAAGCTGTTTCATCGCCAGCATAAATATTCTTCGAAATTCTAACTCAAACTACCGATTAACTGCCGTTTTGACCCATCGATCACATCGGTATGTTCGACTGACATAATTATTGCAGTTTAGCAAAAAAACAACAAAAAATATTATTACAGCTCTGTTTCTCTCTCTCTCTCTATAACACCCTCATTCTATATTTCTTTGCTTCAATGTGAAAATAAAAATGTCAATTTAAATAAGAATTCCCGATGCAAATCAATCAGACTTGGACCATGGCTAAAGCAGTTGATGTATTGGCCGGGACTGTGATTTCTGCTCTCAGTTGTCTGCCGTCTGATGTCTGCAGTTGGTTGTCGTCTGTCTGGCGATTTTCGCAAACATGTCACACAGTTTACAGTTAACAGATGACAAATTCATTTTTAACACGTTGCCAGAGTGAAACCCCGACATGGTGGACCAACAACCATATAATCATCGCCATGTCTACAATGAGCCATTGCACTGCACATTTCGCTTGAGTTGAGCGCGTAAAAAAGTCAGCATTCTACAAGTGAAGAGTGCTCGACAGCCAAATACCCACTAAACAATATCTATATGAGACTTAAATTAAACTAATGATAAGAGGACAGCATATCAACATTAATTTCACAGGGTATTAAATCACCACATGCAAAAGTCGCTTATACATATATATGGCCGTATGTCTGTCCGTCTAGTAGTCTAGCAGTCTGTCTGCCAAGTGACATTTGGCTGTCAACAGCCCCCCCGAAAAAATAACTCAAAAGAGTCGTAACGTGTGTATCTGTATCTTTTATGCGAGTATCTGTAGCATGTGTGTGCCACAGCTTGGTGCGCACCTCATTCCAGGCTAAATAAATGTACAAAATTAAAGATTCTTCTGCTAAACGGAAGCTTAGCCGAAAAAAAGGTCAAGTCCAAAATGATGGATGATGCCATGACACTCGCACACACACACATACGCACAGAATCACACATACACATACAGAGTTGACACCCCAATCGACAAGGAGATGAATGAAATGGCTGAGTGACATTTTGGGCTGCGCCCCGAAAGGTCTATTAAAAATGTTCCTTCTTATTCTTGTTGGGTGGTTGCAAAAATTCCAGGGGAATGTTGCAGCTTCAATGTTTATTTTAAACAGTTATTCTTATCTCAGGTGGTACGTGGTGGGTTTGTGCTTGGGCTTGTGCTTGTGCTACCTTGTGGCAATATCCGTTGAGGCAAGAGTCGCAAAACTTTTACCAGCCACAACAGCATATCATAATTTTTATCATCGCATTCATCGCATAAATAATTCTGTTAACAGTCTCAACAAGCCACAAATTAAAACTACAAAGCACTAAAAATTCGTGCACCGAAAATTTACGACCAACGGAATCACGTGTCATCCACACGCTTCATGCCCCGCTTCCTCTGTCTTCTAACCACCAATCGCCTTACCCTATCCAGCCAAAGCCCGTGGAGAACGTTGCACGAAGTTCCGTAGCCGATATGATGCATGACTCGGCGGAAGGCGTCCTCGACAAGCAGCCGGCAGACTTAAGGATTCAAGTTTCGGATTTGGATTCACGTGCTAAGCGTATGCGAATTTAAATCTGTTTAACATTGTATATATATATATATATGTGTGTGTGTGTGCATTTGAATACGAATCCTTGAAGCCTTTTTGTGGTTTGCTGTTTGAATATAAAACAGTGGGAAACACACACCACACACACACTACACACCCCAACGCACACAGTGTCAGTCGATGACAAACAGAAAATCCATTTCACACAAACATTAGTTTTATTTAAATCACAGATTCATACACATACACACACACGAAGATACACACATGGGGTACACGGCACAGGAGCACGACCTTTGTCCCAGGAGCAAGCAGGAGCATGTGTCTCATCCCATTTACTTGTGGTTGTTGTATTCTTGTTATCCTCGTTGACTTTTCACGCTCTTTTAAACACCGCTTGGCTACATTTATCACACTTTAAACAGCAAATGAAAATAAATTCGATAATAAATTATTATAATTCACGAAATTCTGAAACTACAAATAATGCTTTGAAAACTATGAATTTATTCAATATGCATTCAATTCATTCGACATTCCAATTGGAAAAATAGAATTGTTGAATTGTCCAATTGGAATTGTTAATGCTCTGCTTGTATGATTGTTGTAGACTATATTATTAAATTTGTTGAATCCTTTTATGACATTACAATTGTGGAATTATTTTCTATAGCATTAGATACTAAATCAGTCAAAATTAGTAAGATTTTCAATATTTGATATTGGGATTAAAGCATCTACTGATCTTACTTGTATATCTCTTATTTTCAATGAATCATAGCTACAAATTATTAAAATACAATTTAAAGAAACTGATATTTACAAATATTGATATTTAAATTAGTATTATTATTATCATTATAAGATAATCATTGTAATTTCAAAATGGTTTTTTAAACATTAAGTAGAGGAAATTTACAGAAATTTTGAATTTTTATCAAATTTAAAAGATGTTTTAAATTTGCAGAGCATCGACATACGAGAGATGAGAATATATAAAATAGTTTTTTGATAATTCGATTAACAAACTCTACAATTTTATCACAAATACTTGGCATGAGTGAGCAGAGCACAAGCATTGCATGTTATTGTGCTGAAAGTAATAAATATTTACACCTGTGATTTCGCTGCGTTTGACAGATGGAAGTACCTGCATTCAACTAATTAGTGGCAGAGACTTTGAGCCTATGCGAGTCAACGGAGCGTTACTTTGAGAATCCAGAAATGTATTCGAAATCAGAGTTCCTTATGAACAACTCCCTATGATACACGTAATGTATGACAACATTTTTGCAGTCATTTGTCTTGAGGCGTAAACCGCTTAAACCCCCTTTATTTTCTACGAAACCCGCACGACATCACCTGTGATAATTACGGTACTTCACTGGCTCATTGATAACTAAGCGGCGTTTTATGTAAAACCCGATAATTTATTAACTTATTACAGTTGTTAGTTAGAGAACAGAAACTGTAAACTGTAAACTAATCAGAGGTAAGATATACAATTTTCCCTATATTTTAAACAGCGAGTGGAGTGGATTTGCATGCAATCGAGTGTATGTAATGCGATTAACTGTCTGATATGCGGTAATAAATAGGTGTACTTGCAGTCCTCGTTGTAAGTGTAATGCCATTAACTTTGGTCGAACTTAGTACGGGGTCTTTTGATAAACGCCCAACAATGCCGCTAACAAGCAATTTTTATGACCGAAAATCCAATTCAAATGTTTACAAATCGTTTAAACTGAATTAAACTCAGGCTGAGAGAGGAACAAGAATGAGAATGAGAATGAGAGTGAGAGTGAGAGCAAGAACGAGAAGTGACACAGGAACAGGAACAGGAGTGGAACAATGGTTAAGTTCGGGCTGAGAAAAAGACATAAAAATAAATCGCGTACAAATTGAAAATAATTCCAGATTTGATTTTCTTCTTTACGATGATGCGACAACAACAACTACTGCAACAAACACAGCAGCTGAAAGTGGACAGAGATATATTCAAATGTGGACAGCGCGGGTCAGCTAAGTAAGTACGTTGTTGTTGGCGGGATTGGTGGCAGTGGCAAACCACCGAAACCACAGCGTGGGGTGTCCCTTCCATTTGACTAAGTACACAAGAATAGAGCGTAAAAAATTTTATCGTCGCGCTTTTTACGGAATGTGATCCGCGGCGATTAAGTGCGCGGCTTTTGTGTCATTGTCATGCCGTCGTCCTGGCCAGCAAATGGAATGGGCTTCTTGATGGGTATGGGTATGGGTATGAAGCATGTAGTTGAAGTTTATTTACAGAGGGCGAATCAACCACTGCCACCAACACCACAACACCACCGTCTCCATCTCTATTTTCATCTCCACCTCCACCTCGTAATGTATTCAAATTTTCCAAGGCGAGGCCAACGTCAGTGCAGTCATTTCATAAAATGCTTTTTTAAAATTTAATCGTGGACAAATATTTTCATTTCGCCTTGTTTTTTTTTCGTTTTTTTTTTCTTTTTCTTTTTCTATTCGTTTCGTTTACTCCTCTCTTCTGGCTTTTAGCTAAATGAGTGGAAATAAAATTAAATCGATACTGGCCGTGAGTTTAATTCTATAGTCAAAGTTTCTTTCCCTAATTTGCTGGGGACTAAACAATGCACAGTGGGTTTTATTCACTGGTAAACTAATAAAGCTGTAGGGTATTCGTACATGCATATATTGTAGATTTTTAAATGTAATTCATGTTTTTCAACGAGATTAATATTTTCAATCAGAATAATGTGTAAAGATTACCTAACTTACTTAAGTACTTAAATTAATAAATAAATCGGAATAGATTTATATACATTTAGCGGACACGATTCCCCACAATAAAATAATAAAATAACAGAATTAAATAATGGTATCTTATTAGATATTTTCGAGAGTTTCACATGCAACTTTTACCACTGTGCTTCGTTAGCTGCACTAAGTGTATTATCAATTGGGTCCAAAACATTTGCCGCACAATTTCTCACAACTTAATTTTTATTAGAAAAATTCCGTCAGTTGACCGAAATTGTTAGCCACGGCTAAGAAAACTCAACCGCGCATTAATTTTTCATAATTTATAGAACAAATACGCTTTAAAATAATGACAAATCAGTTTGCAGATAAAGGCGACCCACAATAAAAATGAGAGAAGAAATAAAAAATAATACGAGTTTTTCTTTTGGCAACCGCTGTCGCACTTTTCCCCAAGCTTAACTAATCGTAACAGATTTTTTTCACAGTCACGTTGGAAGGGAAAACAAAATGAACATAAGAAAAGCCTTGGGCGTAAACGTCTGCTTGGCCATATCCTGTGGCCTGCCAATTAGAACCCTTTGTTTGCCTTGGTGGCTTCAAGACGGCGTCGCTCTATCTCGGCGCACTTATCTCCATAATAAAGTCGTAACAATTAATTGTGCGACCTTTTCACTAGCCACAGCCTAACCAACCCACCCCCTCGGTGACTGCCAGGGTATTCCTGAGTCTGAGCCTGGACTTTAATATAATCGAAATTTTGCCTTGAGCACCTTTTGCGGTTTGACGCATAATTTGTGCTTAAAAATTATTTGATGGGCGTCAATTAATTTAATGCCTTTTTCCATTCTCAACTTTGCATTTACGTTTAATATAAGTGGGCTTACAATGTAGCTTAACGGGTTGTATATGACTATTCGAATTGCATGATTTGTAGCTATTATATTAACTAATATCTTGGCTACTTTTGAATTGATTTTGAATCCGTATGGATTTTATAATTGAATATTAAGCACTGAAGAGTTCCTTAACCGGATATCAACATATTCTAATGCAAAATAATATATTACATCCATCTATAAGCAAACGAGTTCCAAATCAAATCACTTCCTTGTTGATAAAGTCATAAAAATTCTCATACTCCACGCTTTCTACCCCCGCGTATAACATGTCCAGCACAAGCCACAAATCTCTTTGAATTTCAACATTATCTGTAGAGCATACATATGTATTTACAACTCTTGTTGGTATGACACGTGTATTATTATCCATGGATGATCATTGCCAACGACTCCATTGAATATTTCGCACTTACCCGCGGTTTGTTTTGAATGAATTCAACTGTAAAGGTTAAAATTATAAATGTGCAAATGACTCATCATAAATAAAATTAATAAAAGGCACAAGCACGACTACGAAAGCCGAAACCAAACCAAACCTGGGAACGGCCGGGAGACCTTCATTGAGAAAAAGTACAACGCATCAACATAAATATTATGATAAATGGTTTGTTATAATCATAATCCGCAGGGGGTAAGTTTTGAGTCGTGCGCTACGCATTTTTTATCCAGCGACGCCCCCGAACCATAATCAGGAACTGACACGGACACGGACACTGACACGGGCAAGGACAAGGGCACGGGCACGGGCACAGACACAGGCACAGGATGAACTGGCGCAACATATGGTCGGTGGGTGGATTACACAGATGGCGCACCAATGGTTACGAATTTGGATTGCAATTCAATAGACGCGTCCAAGGGGAGCGAGAGCGAACAAAGTCAAGTTGCTTTTTTATTGGTTTCACTAACTGATGGCCGCACAGGGATTAAAAGCCAGGCCGAGAGTTTTGCATACACTCATATCACGCAAGCAACCACTGAATGAGATACGCGAGCGTATCTCTAAGATACTTTGGCGAATCTTTGAGCATCTTGCTGGGCCATAAACGGCTCGTATTATAACTTTGCCTGCAGAGTTCATTACAAGTGGAAGCTTTACGCCTAATTAACACTTTATTCAAGTTGAAATTTTATTGTCTCAATTATGTGAGTGAATGAGCCCGAGAAGCAGCAACAATTTGACAAAACAATTTGTATTTCAATGTGCACATGAGTACTCGTTACATTCCCAGCAGCTCAACAGGGTACAAAGAATCCACACACACTCTTCTCATACCGCAACCGCGAACACATTAAAATTCAGGATGTGAAACAAACAATTTGCGGTAAGCGCAACAGCGCCCCAGTCCTCGAATAAAGCC
This sequence comes from Drosophila funebris, assembly GCA_018901825.1. Taxonomy (NCBI): domain Eukaryota; kingdom Metazoa; phylum Arthropoda; class Insecta; order Diptera; family Drosophilidae; genus Drosophila; species Drosophila funebris. Next base: position 6,562,072 of record JAEIFK010000678.1, read on the forward strand.
AGGAGGAATGGCATAGGTCTTGATTTGGGTTAAATTATTGCTTTAATAGCAATGAAAATCTCTGTAAAATAGATTATAGATTCAATATAAGCAGGCAAATTGATTTTACCAAGGCTATTGCGTTCCCTTTCTATAGTTACAATATTGAAACTAGTATGTGTGATCTTAAATACGTTTGAATATCATTTCAATTGAATAATGCACTTTGAGAATTGCGCCAAAAACCTTTAAAAACAAATGGAATTTTCATAAAATTCCGATAAACAAATAAATACCCTTAGATAAAAGATTGATGACAGTTTGAAGATCAATTTGTATAATTACTAGACATAGTGTGGAATTACCAGATCTACATATGGAGCGATAAGATATACATTAGCAATCCTCAACTCTGTTGGAAACTGACAACACTTCAATACGACTTTAACCTGACAGGGAATTAATTTGACAACATTAACAAATTAAACTGTTAAACCAACACACAGCAACAACAACAGTAACAACAAGAGCAACAACTGAGTACCATATCAACGTTCGTCTCCGGTTCCAGTTGCCAGACATTTACAACATCATTTGTAATCCATATCGCACAGCGTGTAGTCCCGCAGTCCCAGTCCCAGTCCCAGTCGGAATACGTATGTGTGTGCGAGTGTATTTGTATTTATGTGTGAATGTGTGTGTAAGAGAAAAGATGTATTGACCCTTCAACAGATTCTGTACGGAATGCTTCACGCTATTTATTGGCTCACTTTCACTTGGATACGGACGAGAGACAGAGACTCTCTCAAACCCGTAGAACGCCCACGACTGCCCCAAATAGAAGTTGCAACCTCTCGCCCTCTCGCTGGGGAATTCGAGTATCCGTTCGCTTTCCTGGGAAGTGACATTGGCCACGTGTTTGGATTTCAGGTTACACTTGAAACGTTTGTCGGATTAGTGGTTGCCATTTGTCAACATGATGGTGTGGTTACAATTAATTGGCATTGTATTAGTTTAAGTCCAGTCGGTCAGACGATTGTCAAACATATATTTGTAATACTTATCTAACCTTGAGTTTAAATCAGTGGTATCACTCTGATTGATATTGATCATGTAGCTAGATTTCATGTACAGTTTTTACAAACAGATATAGTCAAAACATTCAAATAGAATACCTACTAAAAATGACGTTAACTTATTTAAGCAAATATCGTGAAAATATATCAAATATCTTGGAAAACAGTGAAGTCTGCATATAAAATCTTGTTAGACTAAATAATATTATGATAATTTGTATAAAATATTAAGAAATATTCCATATTGTTGCCCTGTGGCATTGGACAGAGGCAAGCAGCATGACATGTGGCTCCCCATTTGGCAATGCTCCACTTGTGTCCAGTTGTGATTAATTGAAATTTTGTGCAAGTGAATGGAAATGGAATGGCAAATGTTGATAAAATGTTGTTGTCTAAAATGCAGCACAGAAACTGCAAAATTCGGTGTTCAGTTCCCGAGGATATTATATAATTGTGTGTGTTTGTGTGTGTGTGTGTATGTGCGGCAGTTCAACTGCAACTTGCAACTTGCAGCCGGTTGTGTGACTGTGCCAGTGCTATTACCATTCCCATTCCCATTCCCGTTCTCAGCTTTGGGCTGTTTTCCTGCCCCTTTATCGAAGCAGGGGACAGGAAAAATATTTTGACAAATGAACCTAAATAACAGGTTGCAATCGCTTAGAGGAGTGAGAGGAGGAGACGCATGGTGAGGCAACAGCAACGTCAACGGCAACGACAACGGCACCATATGCTTGGCCCTGGTCACTCTGGACCCTGGTACTCTTTACGTACTCTTACCTGGACAGGAAAACGTATAGTCAGACAACCTTGATACCTCATTTATTTTAAAATGTTGCTGCCACAATCCCAATCCCAAGACCAGACCCAAGTCCAGGCTGGCTTTTGCGCTGCAGAAGAAAAAAACGAAACTCTTGAGAGACTTTCGTCTTGAGTTGAGTTGAATTCATCAGTCAGTCACAACTGACGAATCGACGTCGACGTCGACGTCGCTCACTCTCGAAAATTGTTACAAATGATCGCAAATAACAGATCTTTGCCGCAACGTCGATGGTTGCCTCGCTCGTGTTTTAGGCCTGGGCCTCGAACTGAGCCTGGGTTTCGACCAAGGCGAACTGCCCAACCCATCAAAGGAGCCGAACCCAGAAACAGACAGAGAAACAGAAACGCAGAGCAGAAACGCGTTGCGTGTGCACTGAGAAATGAAATGAGATTGGCCACAGCTCTGGCATTCGATTCTCGGTCTTATTGGAATCTGGTAAATGGAACTGGAAATGTTATTGGTACTGGGCGCCGCTTGTTGCAAGTTGAATTGCACTGATTTCTTGATTAATGGGAGTTTTGCATTTCCAGTTGCTGACTGATTCTTTTCATGTTGCCGTTGCATGTACACAATTGGCAAATGGCAGGTGGGTTACTAAGTAGCATGTGTACTTACCCTGATTGTTGTTGTTGCTGCTTTTACGCGATGTCTTCTTCTCTTTCATCCAGGGATATTCAGGCACCGAGTCCATCCCATCCGGCGTTTGTGGTACACCAACACCAACCGGATATCCGCCACCGACACCAACACCAACACCAACACCACCTACACCACCACCACCACCACCGCCAACAGGTGTGCCAATTTTCGGGCTCTCCGGACTCAAATGATTGAGGAACTCGGCCATCGAGGGCTGAGAGTTGATGAAACCCCCCTTCGGAGGCCATCCAGTAGGCGGTGTCCGCCGCTCGTTTATCACAGTTCGGTGCCATTTTGTTGACAAGCATCACCGCTGGCGGTGGTCCCTGCGGCTGTTGCCCCGGTCCGGTCACAACTGACGCCACCGTTGTCTGGCCCGTTTGCACCTGGAGCGGATTCAGCGGCGACTCTGATTTAATCTGAGCTCCCATTTGGGTGTTGTCTAATGTACTGCACACCTCTTGCATTTTAAACACTATTTTCCTTTGCGGATCTTTGTCTATTTTCTATTGACTGTTTTCTTGAGTTTTAGTTTTCAGTTATGCACCTGAAACGGATAACAAATAAAATGGATAAATATAAACTTAATTATCAAAACTAAAAATATTTAATATGCAAATAAATATACATAATAATTATAGCAAATATACAAAAATAATAATTTACATATAAACGATCAAGTATTTTATAAGTAAAAGATATTTAAAAGTTAGCTGACAACATAAATAATAACAAAAGCATAATACACGAGAATAATGATTAAAGATAAATGATGCTATTCTATAAAGAAATATATTATTGATTTGTTTATTAACAAAATCACACTTTATATTATGAACGACTGAAAATAATATTAATAATAATATTTAATAACTTAATTTTAACCTTTACAAAACAACAGATTTAAAATGCAGTAAATAGCAAATATTTATTTGTTTTGACATGCATTTCACAAATTGAAATTGAGCTAATGAGCCGAAATAATAGAAAACAAAATAACTAAAAATAATAATACACTGTCAATAAAATAATAATAATAAATATAGTGAGAGAAAATTTACATGGTTTTATTCATGCTCAAGATTTTGTAAGAAGAATTACCGTCGGAATAAAAAGTAGTATAATTATGTATGTATATCCATACACATACAGAATAATTGAATAAATTTGGTAATTCAAATATATAGAAATCAAATGAAATATTACAGATTTTGCAAGTTCGAAAACGTTGGTGGAATTTAATAATTAATCAATAAATATGTAAACTAAATATGCTTAATAGTGTAAATTATTGTTATTATTTACTTTGAACGCACCATTTCAATAGATCGCCTTCTCGCGTTGTTCAATAAGTTTTCATGTTGTTTTTTCACGTCACATTTTCAGCACTAGTTCACACTGCGGGTTATAACATTTATGGATGTTGCAATTGCAGCACAATTACTATTAGTTGTAAGTACTACACAGTATAATTATGTATATTTTTTTTGTTTAGATGTTGTTGCCAACAGGGTCAGATAAGGGCGCAAAGCAGGCACAAACTTGTCATCGACACGGGAAAACGCGACGCGAATGGCGTTGGCGATGGCGATGGCGACCGTTGTTTACTCGAGCGGGACAGTTCCAGTTCCATCATGTACAGCAGCTGGCAGTTACAGTTTTACACACCTTGGCACCCATGGCGACGCAAGTGTCAAAACAGAAACAGTGCGAACAACACGACGATAAAGCAACAACACAACACAACTGTGTAGCCCCGTATAACGGTGTGCATGCGAAACGACAAGTTGAGTACAAGTTTGGCTATTGAGCCGAGTTAGAGGAAGGGTCTGCGTCTGGCAAAGCGACAAGAAGCCGAAGCCGATCTTGCAATGGCTACACAGCACAGCAAAAACTCACACACACACATGCATACGCGCACACGCACACAGCAGTTGCACTGCAATTTGTAGTTACAAGTTACACTTTTCTACACATTCGCGCCACTGTGTTGTGTCTGTATCTGTCTCACTCTGGCCTGCGGCGTAGGTTCAGCTTCGCTTATCGGTGCGCAGTACCGGTTTATATAGTTGTTGTTGTAGCCAGTGCCTCAATGGTGGCATTTGCAGTTGTTATTTGTTAATACATTGACTAAATATTATTCACTATTTATATATTGCACAATTCCAACAATCAATTCTTGAATATTTGTTAATGTTTTGACTTGTATTTATTCGAATATTCACAGTTTTCAGACTCGCAACTCTCCCTCCGTTTAGGGCAAAACGACGATGCTTCGTGCGTTCACGAATCTCAACCAACCATTTCATCCAATAGCACCGAACGCACTGAAATTTGTCCGCACTTGTCGTAAGGAGTGGCTAACAATAAGCAGTATTACGAATGCTTTAAAGATGAGCGCCACAACCACCAACCAAGGGGCGTGTCTACACTGTCTGCTTTGTGCATGTGTGCGTTGAAAGAGTGTGTAGAGACGCAGAAGCAGCGGCAGAGCAGAACAGAGCCCAAAGCAACTTTGGGGTGGATTGACATCTGAGTGATGTGCGATATTCGTGCTCGTGAGCGTAAATATCGTGAATGTTTTATAATATTTAATAAATACAGTCAAGTTCTTAACTCTGATAGATTTGAAATTTGGTATTTGTGGAAATATGAATGAACATTTTGAAAGCTTGTAGAACTGAAGCTAGAAAACAAAATGTCAAGGATGCAAAAACGATCTTTAGATAGGTCTTTACATTCATCTGTTTCGTTTTCATTTCTTGTTATCGCTGGATCTTCACAACCCGTCTAAAGCTGAGCAGAGAGCAGGTCTACACATGCGCAATAAGTGACAGGCCAAGACGGCTGCAGGGGGGTGGAGTTCTGTCAGTCGCACACAGCCAAACACACGAAAACCCTCACACAAACACATGTACACACGCACACAACCGAAGTGTGTAGAGTCTCCACAACGCAGATTGGTCGAAGCGACATTTGTTGGTTTCTTTTTGTCGCTCTGTGGCTTTGTTGCTTTGTCGCGCAGTTTTTACTCATTTGGTTGAACTGTAAACGTGTTGCTTGTGACGGAATTTATTTGCTTTTTTGTTATTTACACATTCCGTCGCCGCTGCGATGCAACGACACAGCGCCAACGACAGCGACGAGTTTCATTTCTTTTTTGTTGTCTCTCCGCGGCTGTGGTGTTGCGTATTTTTGACATTTTGTTTTGCGCTCTGCGCGTCTTTCTTTTTGTTTTGAGCGCCTCTTCTTGTCTAACCATCATGTTGTCAATCTTGGTGGCATTGTTTTTGTCTTTCTGCTGCCACAGTTTTTCACATTCTGTTTTTATTGGCAATCGCTTCGCTTCTGCTTGCTTCTGTTTCATTTATTTATGTGCGCTGCACAGTGAACGCCAAAAGTTGATGGACCAACTGGAAGAGTATCCACTTTACCTTTATTAACTGTTAGATATTCGCCATATATTTTATATTAACATATCATTTTTCAGCGAATTACAAATGTATTACAAATGTGTAATACTCGAATCATGGTGTAATATTAGAAGGTCGCGTCAGTTGAATAATCAATTAGCAGTTGATAACAAAGATGATATTTTAAAAATAAATATACATTTACATTATATCCATTATTCTACTAATCTGAAATTTAGTAGTCTTAATTATAAGCTATGATTTAATACATGAACGTTTCGTACCTTAACTAAAAATGTATCAAATATTTATTACGGGTTGTTGTACAATATATATTATATATAATATATATTTTTTTCAATATATAAATAGCGCAAAACCATGTAGATTATACCTATCTCATCCGAGCAGTGGGATAAGTATTATGTACTTATTTGATACCCAGATTTCGAGTTCGTTTACATAAGCCAAGATATTTTCCCTTAGCCCCTTTACTTTTACCCCTAGCTCAAAAGTGGCAGCACACGTGCACGGTAAGAGCTCAGTTTTTATTGAGGGAGATCAAGTTTAACCGATGTAACGCGCTTTATGGCCGGGTTAAGGATCTGGCAGATCTGCAACCAACTAAGCAGGTAGCTCAAGGTGAAGTATTCACAGTTACTTTGGAAAACCCGCGGAAAAACCGTTGAATTTCTCTTTCAACCTCGCAGTAAAGGAGACATTTGACCGTTGTTTACCTGAGATATCAAAAATATTTGACACCCGCGACAGGTAAGAAGGTAAAACTTTTCAGTTTAGCTTTTGCCATTTGGTTGTTTATTTAGAGGAAGAACAGTACACATATTGGTTAAATATTAGAGATATTACGATGCTTTGACTGTCTAGTACATAACTAATAATTAGACACACACGCCACATGACTGCAGTCGTTTCGCAATCAAGACTCACGCCACATTTTAAGTGTGTCGCGAAGTCTCCGCAGCCAGAGCCAGAGCCAGAGCCTGGACTTGGCCAAGAGACGCGACGACACGTAGCACGCAGTCGGCCGGTTGACCTGTCGCCATTGTTCACAGGTAACAAATACACAGTGAGTCCTCTGATTCGCGGATTTGTTTACCTGTACGGTATATAAGTAAACTGACAACACGCACTTGCATTTAGTTAAAAAATATTTGTGTGACAGAACAGAAGCCAAATTATCATCCAAGAAAATGGACAACAATTACAATAGCAGTTATCATTCCTATATGGTTGCCAATGGATGCCATGGAATCACCGGCAATATTCCTCAGCCAAACTTGGCTCAAACGGCTGTTTGTCAATCCAATCCAGTTAGCGCTAAATATAAACGTTCTCGAACTGCATTTTCAAGCCATCAATTGCTGGAGCTGGAGCGTGAGTTCAATGAGAACAAATATTTGGCAAGAACACGACGCATTGGAATCGCCCAACGATTGTTGCTGACCGAAAGGCAAGTGAAGGTTTGGTTCCAAAATCGACGCATGAAGTCAAAGAAAGCGTCCCATAGGCAGCTGAAACCCAAATGCTCAACAGTGCCCGCAATAACTGTGCCAACACCAAACGAATTCAATTTGGCGCCACCACTTAGTGAACATGAACTGATCGTTGAACGTCTCTTACAATACGTTAATACGGACAACATAGCCACGAGCTATGATCAACCACAACAGCATTATGTTGCCACACCAATGGAACAGGAGCAGTTGCATTTCGTGGCCAATGAATTCCCTGGAACTTATGACGATTGTGCACCAAGTGTCATGCCAGAGTTTACATGCCAGAATAGCTATTTCAACACTGATCTATGGGACTCGATAAGTGCAGCACCGCAGGATGTCCAGTCATTTGAGAACATCGATCAGTTGCCTTGTACTGTTAATGCTGTTCCAATTTTAGAACAACAATTTGGATGGGATTCGAGCAGCTCCACGGCAACATCCGCATCCACATCGACAGCTTCATACGATTCATTTGAATCGCACGATGTTGACTTTGACTTCTTGCAGCATTTATTAAACGCTTAGCAAATCATAAATTACTCTTAAACTTAATCTAAGTATAAATATAATATTAATTATTAATATTAACAAAGTATATTATACCAAAAGTTATTTTAAATACAACATTAAATGAATAAATATTATTTGTATAAAAATGCTAGAGTGTTTTCCATTTTCTTGATTGTATAAGAATTGAACCCAATGAGTTCCATTTTCCGTTGATTTTTTCCATTTTTGCCGTATGTTGGCGACTTACTTGGATAAATTGGTGTCATCACATCATAAAGTCATTTCGACATATTGAAATTTTGCTCATGTAACAAAGCATACACTCACACAAACACACATACACACACACAGGACATTTACAAGTTGATACACTAAGTGTGTATCCTGTCTGAAGCAGATTGTTTTGTGGACAATATTTCATTTTCATCAGCAGCTGCTGTATTACATATTAGTTTTATTATTCCAATAACATTAATGCATTGCATTTGATTATCGATAAACTTTCCCTTTGCTACAATATTGATTAAAAAACTTAGATGCGAATTGGCTTACAGAGTAGACATACGAGGAGGGGGGATACACAGGCCTCCACAGAACAGGTTGTGTATATATTTTATATGGGCTGAAGGCAGCATCTGAATGTGCAACATTTATAAAGCATTCTGTGATTTAAATAAATCAATTATCATGTTAATTTAGAAACTGTTATCAATTAAAGTAATTCAACTATATCTTCATTGAATATTATACAAATATTCAGAACAAAAATAATTAGCTGTATCAATATTAATCTAAATATATATCATACTAATGATTGTCGTTCAATTAATGTATTGTAATGTATGATATATAAGCATGATTTGATTGATGAATTACTTTATAACGGTTTAGTTGCAATTCATTTACTGTTAATACTAATAATCAGTGTTAATTATGAGTCACAAAGAGACATTGACTAAGCTAAAGGATTAATGATTTGGGAAACAAATGAAGAAGCAGAAATTATTTGACATATTTGCAGTATTTATTCGGTTTTTTTTCATGTGTGATTTGTACCCCTAAATACTCACTTGCCCCACATGCCAACTTACACACACACACACACACACACATACTATTGCAAAAGACAAAGCAAAAGATGCAACTACCGCAACAAGCGTGACAAGTACAACATTTGTGTCGCCTGCCTCTGCCTCTGCCTCTGCCTCCCCCCTCCGCGTCCGCCTCCTCTTGCAGCTCCACCTTCGCCTCGCTTCAATCTGTCGCCCTCAGACGCAACCTTTGACACGCATAAATGGAACAGGAACAGAAACAGAAACAGGCAACCCCAAACACCAAACTCCAACCAGATATGGGTAGACCAAGGGGTAAGGTATGTGTGCCCGCTTCTGGCCCGGAACTGAGAAGGAGACAGGGACTGGAACTGGAACTGGGACCGAGAACGGGACCGGGACTGGGACTGGGACCGGGACAAACAAAGATCGCAATTTGACTCTACACCACGGAGCTGTCAACTCGCCCAGAGTGGAGGAAGATTGATTACCGCCATCGAATTGTTTGCCTTTAACGGGGTGGCATGTGTACGGGGATGCGAGTGTTTCGATTGAATGGCATTAGAATCGAAAGAGTTATACGCCAGTGCAGACCCGTGACAGCCACGACATCAACATGAAATTCCTGCTGTCATATGTAAACAACACTTGAGCTTGCGTCGGAGTTCGGTTTCTATTTGCGGGCAGAAACTTTAAATAAACTTTTAATGAGCTTAATAACTTTAATAACATTTAAATGGTAACATTTAAACTAAGCTACTACTACTACGTAGTATATAGACGAATTCTCTATTCCTGTCTCTGCCTTAGTTAAAAGTCTTTTGTGGACATAAAAATAGGTATGCATATGTATTACATTTTAGATTCATATGATTTCACAATGTTCTATTATAATTGATACAAATGAACTTAATTTATAGTGTAAAAACTATATATATAAATTATTTGCTTTTTTCACATATTTTTGTGTCCACTTGTGTATAAATTCACACTCATTTTAGCTTTAAGTAATTAGATGAATTTTAAATCTTATATATTCGTATAGTTTGTTACTATGTGGACACCTAGGGGTGAAATTGATGGCCTAATAATTTACTTTATAATTTGTATAACAAATTCAAATGCACAAAACAAACTGATAACAACATTAAGTTCATGTGTGAATATTAATATGTATATTCAATGCCAAGTAATCACAGCACAAGCTTTAAAACTTTTAATAAACTAAAAAGAAGCAAAAGATTTTGAATATTCATTGAATGTCACTCAGCGAACCCAGAACTATTTTGACGCCAAGATGAGAGGTCCAATCGCTCTGGCACTTTTCATACTCTTCATTCTTACATTTGCAATAAGTGTAACAGAACCAGTGTTGATTTATCACAAAAGGATACGTGCCCAGTGTTAACGTAACCGTGAGGGTCAGTGTATCAAAATCCAATGGAAAACTAAACCTTGAACTATCATTTATGTTGTTTTTCAATGAATTAAGAATTGTAAAAGTTTATAAATGATTGTAAAACAAAGTTGATTAAGTGCAGTTTCCGTACAGATTTTTAATTTAGTTTTTAATCTTTAGTTTAATACTTTAATACGTACTTCTCTTGTTCCCACTGTACTCTACTGTGTTGTTCCTTATCGTTTAAATACTTTTTAGACGTGCACTGATAACACCTGCACTTAAGCTGTATGTAGTGAGGTGACTCTAGTCTTCGATTCTCAATCAGCGGGTGCAGTCACAATAATTACAATTAATTAAAAGCTGAAGTTGAATCTAACCAAGCTAAGCTAAGATGAGATGTCATATCGTTGTGGTAGTTTCAATAATTTGCATAATGGCATACGCAATGCCTTTTGTTGGTTGGCGAAGAATTTGTCCCGTATGTGTTTTGGATCAGAATGGGAACTGTATTCAAATGATATGGTAAATTATAAGATACAACAAGAAGTTTGTAAATTTATGCACAACTAAAACGAACACAATCAACATTTGTAGCTAATAATAAATTGTAAATAAATTAATGAAAGCTTGTTAAACACGTTCGTGCTTCAGTCTAGCTAAAAAGCTCTTTTCCTGTTGATTATATATATATATATATATTTAGTATACATGTATGAAAGCTTTTTGTAATCAAGTAAATTCACTGCCCAAGTCTCACTCACTCACTGTGGAATAAGATTAGTTGATGTCCGAAGCTAAATACAAATCGATCGTTAAGATGAGATGTCGCATCGTTCTTGCTGTTTTAATATTAGTTTTAATTAATTTGATAACATCTTCGATGTGTGCAAATTCATTCCGGGCCAGGTGTAATCGTATTGTTGACAAAAATAATGAATGTGCTAAAAAGAAATGGTCAACTGTGCGACCTAGAAACCTAAAAGGTTAAACCGCGCGTTCTTAGATCATCCCACAGAATCTGAAGCACGTCGGGAGGAAGATAGAGGAGGAGGGGAACTGAATTTCATTTTAAAATCATGTTTAAAACATAAAGTAAAGAAACTTAATGAACTAAAATAAATAAATATGTAAATAATGAATGCAACTAAACCTGTTATCGATCAGCTCTAAAACTCTTTTATTAGAAATTGTATTCAATCAGTTGAGAATAAATAATTAATTACATTTAATAAATATGATTTGCGATAGAAAAGAATTAACAATGAATCACCTATTATATGTATGTATATGACATGTGTGTGGATTATTTCATTAAATAAAACAAACTATTTGAGATTATTTAAGATCGCAATTAATAATTCTTCAACAATCAAAGAGCACATTCATTTTTTGTATGAAGGTTTCGATGAAACCCATCTGCTTGGAGTGATATTTGCGTACATATTTAATGCAGTTCTCGAAATTGGCATCGTCATTGAGGCTTTTATAGGCCATGGCCCGATACAACCAGGCTCGCAAATTCTTCTCGTCCAGTTTATTCAATACAAAGTCGCAATCGATGATGGCTCGCTTGTAATTGCCCAATCTGTAATAAAACAATACTCCAGTAGATTATATATAGAATATAGAATATGGAATATTACTTGATAAAACAAAGAGAGCGATTTATATATAGGATCGGACTGTCTTTGATATTCTCAATGGCCTGAGTGTACATGCTTATGGCATTGTCATAGTTTCCCTGGCGATAATTGGCATTACCCAGCCTAAAAGAGAGAAAATTGTAGTTGTTTATTGTAGTAGTTGTGGTTGTTATCGATAACATACTTGCGAAAATTCTGCGCAACACGTTCCCGCTCAAGCCGAGCTTTGGACCTTTCATCCTGGTCCACTTCCACCTGTCGCATGAATGTGAATCGATCGTAATTGTTGGCAGGGGTATTCACTTTTCGATTTTCTCGCACGGTAACCATAAAATTATCATCAGTAACACACTTTGCAGTGCCCTTCCGCTCCGTGGTAGCTTCACTTGCTTCTCTATCATCATCCGTAATAATAATTGCACAGTTGAATTCATTAATTGGTTTACTTACTCAGTTGGCTTCATCATGCTACGCAACAGGATCATAACTTCCTCAACCTTGGAATCCAATTGAAGAAAACTCTCATCGATTTGCGGATGCTGTAGCGAAAACATATTGCAAAGACTTTTAAAGTTTATTTAATTACGTTTACTGAACATACTTAATACCTTCGGATATTCAGCAGTTTGTTTACCTATTCCAAACCTTGCCGTATCCCAGGGCAACCCTGGGGCAGAATGCTTAGCAACATTGTAAACATACTTATTGAAGTTTTGCTTGAATTAATATTATAATAATTTTCAATAGATGAAAGGGATTGTATAAAGTGTTAGAAGAGCCGAAAGTTTCTAAATAAAATGTAAAACTTTTAAATGAATTTCTAACAAAATATGCTTTAAGTAGAAAACAGATTCTTAAAAACTCTTTAAGTAATTATAAACGTGGCTTGTTTTAAATAGCAAGACTGAGTCTAAATAACATTATACAAATAATTAATATTTATTTTGTAAGTTTCTATGTATATTTCTAACGGATTCTAAAGTATATTCTTCCAGTATTATTAGCTATATTTTAAAGGAAAATTAATAATAAGTTAAGATCCTTGTGCATATATTGCGAATCGTTTATGTGATTCTACAATGTGTACATATTACATTTCATTTAATCTCATACAATTTGTAAGATAAAGAAATGCACAGTGTGCGCATGCTAAGCTCTGAGGATCAATTATGGACTATAAAACATAATGGCAACTAATAATAGAGCCGCAATCTGAGCGCAAAACTAAAAGACCCAACCAAACGCAGCACCAATCGCAAGCCAAACTTCAACTCTAACTCCAACTCCAACTCCAACCAAGAGCAAAGCGAGTGCATTGGCTTTGAATCTGGTTGTGTGCATGTCGGCTGACATTACCTGGTCCTGTCTTGGCTGACTGTGTGTGTGTGTGTGTGTGTGTGTGTGGAGAGAGAGCTGCCGGCGGATGTGTGTCTCGTGTGCATACTGCATTTAGGAGCACACATTCAGTGGATATGGCCGGACATGGACATGCTTAAGCGCCAGCAATGCCAGCTCTTTGCAACTGCAACTGCGACGGCGACTGCGACTGCGACGGCGACGGCGACGGCGACTGCAACTGCGACTGCGTTTGTTCGTTCCGTTCAGGCAAGTGGCAACATGAAGGCATAAATAATTGCAGCTCAAAGCGAGCCGGTGAACTGGTTGTGGCACCATTGTGGCAGCCAAACCATACCACTTTACCATACGTTCCTTCCTTCCTTGCTCAACACCCCCCCCGCTCCGCTATGTCTTTCTCTCCTGGCAGCGACATCAAATTGCTCACATGACGCATCGCATTTTTATACGAATTGCGGTTAGGCGAAGTGTTCCTCCGCCTCCTTATACTTCTGCTGTTCTGTTCATCCATGGGACGAACGTTCCGGCGTCATCAGCATAGATTGCCATTCAGAGTAATTGTTACAAATGGATTTCATGTAATTTAATTGCAGGTTTTACATCATGAAAAATATACCAGCCATTGGCTCATAAATATGCTGAGGCCACTGCGTCCGGCCCATATGTATGTACATATCCTTATTGGGAGGTCAGCAGCGTGCAGATGTTGCATGCTGTTAATGTAAGTAAAGGGCTGTTTCCCCTCCACTCTGCCAAGACGTCATTACTCATTGGTTATACTATACACTGTTTCACAAAGATTTGGCGAAGATACTATCTAATGATTCCATCGATTAACTATAAATTAGATGTCAATACAAACCGAAATTGCAAACAATTGGCAACAGTCGGGCATGGGATGCATGGGAAGCGTACCTGGGAAATAATCAAATATTCAAATTGTGTCGCACATTGTTGTTAGCCTGGTTTTGCCGTTGGGCGGGACTCAACTCAACAGCAACAGATGCTTACAACAGCCTCACGGCTTTGTGCCATGATTCAAGCCCAACAATAATGCTGTTGTATGGCGTACAGGCTACACCGATGCCGCTGTTGATGCAGATGCGAGTCCTGTACATTTGCTGGGCATTCGCAACGACCTAAACAGTTGCGAGCCCCTCTGCCCGCCTCGTCGCCACCTCGTGTGCTGCCCCCAATTGGCATTCAAACGTTAAAGTGATTTTTTTCACGCGCTCATTTTGCACAAACCTTCTGTGGAATACAAAACAACAGCCGGAGGATGTTACTCCGACTCCAGCTTGGCGGGCAATGTGGGCAAATGTGCCTGAAGCCATGCCGGGTTAACTATTTTTTATGGCAACAGCCGCAAGGCACAGCACGGTAGAGATTCCATATACTACGTAAGGATACACACTCTAACCAGAATACACACACACACACACACACACACACACACACTCTTATTCCAATATTTTGCCACGTGCAATTTTTTGGTGAGATGAAAAAAAAAACTTTTATTTTTTGCAAGTTGGCGGGGATGTGGCAGGAGGGGGGGCATACATTTGGCCTGTTTATACGACAGGTGTTGCCATATTGGCGGCGTTGAGGGACTAACACGTCTGTGAAATGTCATAACGTTTAAACGTGCTGAAAATTCTGAAATATTCCCCACTCTTTGCATTTCATATCATATCACAAATTATGCACATCGAGCACTGAATCCATTGAAAAGTTGCAAACACAAATGAAACCTGATTATATGGAGCATATTTTATATTATGTATGGTTAGTTCTTTAAATGTTTAGCTGAGAGATGGGCAATGCTTTCCTCTTAACAGCATACAATGACTACAGGGTATCTCTTATTATTCAACTCAACATCTGCGCATTATGTTATCTGTTTTTGCTTTAGATATAGTATTGTGGATATCCATAGTTTTCAGGGAAATTAATTATACGTCTTCCACTCAAGTAACCAACTCAATTAATTTATTATGAAAGAGGACAAAGTAAGAAGAAGTTGTTCCAAGAACTCGTTTCATTTGCACAGAAAACGCATTTCCCACAGATTTGTTAATTTGAATAAACTTTTCAGCAATACAAATAATTGGCAGAAAGCCCTGAAAGCCACAAATTCAAAATTCAGTGCAGCAAAACGCGTTGTGCGATTAGCCATAAAAATTATAGATTCAATCTAATTAGAAAATGTCGCGGTCGTCGCGGTTTTAGGCCGGCAAATACCTTCATTGTGGGGGGGGGTGGGGAATGGGGGGAGTAAAAAGTAAAACGAGATTCGAGTGAATATTTAATTTAATTAACAAGAAACCATTTGGTTGTGTCTGTTCTCCAAAAAAGGAAGGGGACAGCAGTGCGGTTTTGAATTTATTGTTATGACCAGGCCAAGAAGGAAGTCGCGTTGCCAATGTCATCAGCATGGCGAAAGGCAACGGCAATGGCAACGGCAACGAGAATGGCAATATCGCGAGCAGAGCAACTTGCTGAGCGAAATGATTGAGCTGTATTTTGTGTGTGTGTGTGTGTGTGTGTGTGTGGCAACAACAATTGAAACAATCTGTTGGACATGTTTATTACAATGGCATTTGGCGTAATTGCAAGTGGTTCGTCTCCACTTTTTTATGTGCCTTTGATTAGCTGCGTTTATTGCCAGACGATTAGCCACACCCCCTAAGCGCACCGCTCACAGTTCACAGTCCGCAGCCCACTTGAAACGCCTTTTCCTCTAACCAAAATCACATCTATATTCATTATGGCAGCGACATCGCGCATGTGTGTGTGTGTGTGTGTATGTGTGCGTGTGTGTTTGTGTGTGGACATGTGATGTCAAGGACTTGGCCCGCCCGCGGCTTTGGCTACCGCAAATGCAAACGCAAACGCGTCTGACACATGCTCGGAAATGTCAACAATGCGCATGAAAATGCCAAGGTGCCACCCCTTTTCCTCTTTCCACTGTTCCTCTTTTCCTCTCTCCTCTGTTTCTCAATTCCTCTTTGCCTTTGCCACAGCTTCTTAGCACTATTTCCGCACCGACAATTTCCTCCCAGGGGAAGCAATTTGACACACCAGAGCTAACCCTAACCCAGGGGTAAACCCCAAAAGTCACTTCAAGCCGGAGTAACTAAATGTGTTTTGTGGCATGTGTGTGTGTGTGTGTGTGGTTGTGTGTCTGTATTGTGCTTGTTCTGGTTCACATTCCTTGGGGCAACTCTGGCAAAAGACGATGTCCAACCGCCGCCCAAAAACAAGTGTCCCAAACAACATGAGTACAAGTAATGTGTGCGGTTAAATAACCATAAATCAAATCGTAGCACATCTCGTACTCCATATGGCATTTCCAAGATGACCATTGGACCTGAGCCTGTTACTGCTTTGGGTTCTGCATCCAAGGCAAATGCGGTTGACACTTTTCTCGCATTAATTGCTGGTCACATGGGCCAGCTCGCATTTGACTTTACCAGCAAAATTCCTCGACTTGACCCTCAAGCCGCAACAGCACATTAAACGCAAAAGTGAAAACTCAGCCAACTGGGGCGAGTGGCTTAAGTATGCCACAAAAATGAACTCTTTTCTGTATATTTTATTTTATTTCTTTGGCTTATTTCAGTTTGACATTGCAAATGATGGATACCTGAGTAGGGTATCCAGAGTATTTAGAGTTAACAAATACACGATATTCAGGAGATATGCTTATTTGCATGCTTTGCGTTGTGCAGCACAACAACAATTTAATAGCAAGCTTTAAGCAATTGCAAAAGAGCGAGAAAGAGAGAGCTCAGCAGAGAGCTGCCGCTGTGTTTTTGTGGGACTGTGTGATCTGAAGAGAACCCCAGAGGGGCAACGAGGCAGTGCTCGCTCACAGCTGTGTCTATCTATGTGTGTATGTGTGTGCTCAGTTAGCTCACTTAACTGAGCATGCATGGATATGTGAGCAGCTGCTGTGATGAAATAGTAGTAGAAGTAATAGAATTATTAGTGCAATTAGTAGTACAATTAGTAGTAGTAGAAGTAGTAGTAGCAGCAGTAGTATTAGAAATAGTAGTAGTAGTAGCAGTAGAAATAGTTATAGTAGAATTAGTAGTAGTAGAAGTAGTAGTAGCAGCAGTAGTATTAGAAATAGTAGTAGTAGTAGAAATAGAAATAGTTATTGTAGAATTAGTAGTAGAAGAAGTAGTAGTAGCAGCAGTAGTAGTAGAAATAGTAGTAGTAGTAGAAATAGAAATAATTATAGTAGAATTAGTAGTAGTAGAAGTAGTAGTAGCAGCAGTAGTATTAGAAATAGTAGTAGTAGTAGGAATAGAAATAGTTATTGTAGAATTAGTAATAGTAGAAGTAGTAGTAGCAGCAGTAGTATTAGAAATAGTAGTAGGAGTAGGAATAGTTATTGTAGAATTAGTAGTAGTAGAAGTAGAAGTAGCAGCAGTAGTATTAGAAATAGTAGTAGTAGTAGGAATAGAAATAGTTATTGTAGAATTAGTAGTAGTAGAAGTAGTAGTAGCAGCAGTAGTAATAGAAATAGTAGTAGTAGTAGAAATAGAAATAATTGTAGTAGAATTAGTAGTAGTAGAAGTAGTAGTAGCAGCAGTAGTAGTAGAAGTAGTAGTAGTAGTAGGAGTAGAAATAGTTGTAGTAGAATTAGTAGTAGTAGAAGTAGTAGTAGCAGCAGTAGTATTAGAAATAGTAGTAGTAGTAGGAGTAGAAATAATTATAGTAGAATTAGTAGTAGTAGAAGTAGTAGTAGCAGCAGTAGTAGTAGAAATAGTAGTAGTAGTAGGAGTAGAAATAGTTGTAGTAGAATTAGTAGTAGTAGAAGTAGTAGTAGCAGCAGTAGTAGTAGAAATAGTAGTAGTAGTAGGAGTAGAAATAGTTGTAGTAGAATTAGTAGTAGTAGAAGTAGTCGTAGCAGCAGTAGTAGTAGAAATAGTAGTAGTAGTAGGAGTAGAAATAATTATAGTAGAATTAGTAGTAGTAGAAGTAGTAGTAGCAGCAGTAGTAGTAGAAATAGTAGTAGTAGTAGGAGTAGAAATAGTTGTAGTAGAATTAGTAGTAGTAGAAGTAGTAGTAGCAGCAGTAGTAGTAGAAATAGTAGTAGTAGTAGGAGTAGAAATAGTTGTAGTAGAATTAGTAGTAGTAGAAGTAGTAGTAGCAGCAATAGTAGTAGAAGTAGTAGTAGTAGAATTAGTAGTATGTAAGTGTGTATGTAAGCTTGCCGCACTTAGCATCCACAGTGATCACTGTGATCCTATTAGGGTCCACAATGCAAAGGGTGTTGTCTTCTTTTTCTTTGCTGAGTAGTTTTCTTATTTCTGGGACTTTGCTTTGCAAAATAACTCTTAACTTTATTTTAATACATTTTCAACAATAATTAACAATTTTAATTTGTGCAATAATTGCTTTATTTATTTTAGCTTCAATATATCTAAATACATCTAAATAATAGCATAGAGTTACTAAAAAGTAGGAACATTCAAAATCGTTTAGTTTTCTTAACTGTTTCACTGAGGTTAAAGTGCCTTTTACGTCGGCGTGGGCTTGTTTTCTATACCAGTGACGATTACTTAGGATCTAAGAGGCAGCTAAAGCTTATATATATATGTATATATATACATTGATAGATAGATACAAAAACAAGTTTAAATTCAATTGTGATAATCGTAGGTTGTCGTGCAGGGATTCATGTGGGAGACACTCAGTTTTCGGGACTTGGCCACCGGTTCGCCCCAGGAGAGATTCATCGATATGGATGAAGTGGGATGCATGCCATTGGCATCCGCGTGACTGTTCTGAGTCCCTAGCACAGCCGTTGAGTTCGACTTTGACCATGCCTGAGCCGCTTCCTCCAGCTCCTGTTTGATGCTCTGCAATACCAAATCCACATTGTATGAATAGTGGCCAGAGGATGAACTGCTCGCAGGCAAAGCATTTGTGCTTGGAGCTGCTGTCGACTGTGCGAGATGTTCCAGAATTTCACTCAGCTCTGATGAGCTGCTGGACACTGTTGGTTGCTTGGGCTTGGCCCTGACCTGTCCATAGTAGTTGGGAATGGAGATTGGCTGTGTGGCAGCAACAGCTGGTGCAGCACGCTTCTCTGCACTGGGATCCTGAGAGTAGGACATCAGTCGCTGGACAATGCCACGATGTGCACTCTGCTCCGTTTGTGGTTGAGAGAGTTTTGCATTGGACTTTGCGTCACGTTGGCGATGTCCCTGAATGTCCTTCTTGAACTTCATGCGGCGATTCTGGAACCAGATCTTCACCTGACGCTCACACAGCGACAAACGTTGGGCAATCTCGATGCGACGTGTCCTATACAGATACATGTTGCTCTTAAACTCATGCTCGAGCTCCACCAACTGCACACTGGTGAATGCGGTGCGGGAACGCTTCAGTTTGACACGTTGCTCCTGTGCCGGTTGCAGTGGCATATTCTCATCGGAGGACAACTGTTGACCAGGCTGCTCTGTAATGGACAGTGGCAAGACAGTTGGTGTCACATGCTGATAGGTGGGATGCGTGGCAACTGAAAGCGGTGGCTGTGATTGCTGCAGTGTCTGCGCTGGGCCATGATGATGGGCATACAGAAGCTATTCCGAGAGGGAAAAAGAGTTAAGTGATGGAATAGATGATTCGATTTGCTATGTTGTACTTACATTGCTGTACTTGATCACGGGTGCTGGGAAGGCGTTCATCTTGGGCTGGTGCACTGGATAGTAATGCATGACGGATGACATCTCGTGTGTTGCTCTTGGACTGTCCAAATCAATAGTGATGTCCTCCCTCGCCGCACTCGCGCAATATATAGGCTGCTAGGTAGACGTCGACAGACGTCAGGTTTGCCAAATTCCAAAATTTGCCTAAACTCGCGCGCGGTGCCATAAATCCCCGACGCCTGCACCTTGTCTGTCCCTTTCTCAATGCCTCTGTATCTGTCTCTGTCATTGTTGCTCTGTGGTGCGTCTTGCGTCTGGCACCGGGAGGACTAGCCAAGTCCAGGACAGGGGCCAATCTAGAGGCTTGTTTTGATCGAAATCCGGCTAGGCTAGGATTTGACATTACGTGAGTGCGTCTAGTTTCAGCAAAGACTACAGGTAAATCTAGACAGACGACTGTCCATAGCTGATGATGATCTGTTTGTGTTGTCCAACCTGTATGTTAGCACCTGTTTTGGACGCTACAATAACTACAACGACAACGAAGGAAAGTGAATGCGACTACTCTGACTCTGTCCAAGGACATATGCGGCGACATAGAGCCAGGACAAGAGCCAGAACTATAGGCATCCTGTTCTGCCCTGTCGCGGCCATCCACAATTATCAGCATAATGCAATGAAAGCAACGCTACGAAAAGGGATATTTCGAGGGTTTTATGCTTGATTTAACAGTTTATGACTTTATTTGTGCGACAGACACAATGCGACGACTCTTCCCTCCTTCGTCTCTATCCGTCCTTGTCTCTGTCCACTTCCATTTCCATTTCCAATGAGCCTGAGTCCGAGCCTGCGCCGGCGCCCGCTCACCACACCTGCAAAATTCGGCGAGTTCGCAAATTTTATTACTGGCGCTATCGGATTTGCGACTTCGCAGAATTTCCTAAAAATCTGCAGAACAAAGGCGAAGTCATAACAGTTGAATACTGTACAGTTTCTATAGGGACAAGACATGCATACATATACGTAGATGTCCGACAAGAGTGCTTACAATTAATATTTCTATGAATTATGAAATTAATAATACAACAAAGTATTCTTTCAAATATTGTAAGCATAAGTAATTTACATAAACTCTTAGTATAAACTATCGCGGTTTGTCTAGCTCTCTTTGAGCTGTTGAGTTTAGTTTAGAACATTTAACAATAGTTTCTCACTTCATTTATAATAATTCTAACAAATCTTTTTTGTCTTGAACTAATAAAGTTTTAAGAAATAAGAATATGATCTGCATATTTATACTAGTATTCATCGTCAATTCATTTTACTTTTTTTATTACTAAATGAAAACAAATCATATTAAAGTAAATATAAAGCATATGCAATAAATACATTTTCAATTAATGCAGATCTTATATCATTTACATTACATCAGATAATCATATAAACTAGTATTTAACACGCCTTCCTAACAGTTTATCCAAATATAGTATGTTTACTTAGTCGTCTAACGGACGAGTCAATAAAGTTGCATCTGGGATAAACCCAAATTTCATTCGTTCATGCAAAATTTTTGGATTTTCCATATTTTATATCAAAGAAAACTGCAGCAACAAGTTGCGCTTGCGGCGCCTCAGACAGACAGAGCAAGCTGAGAGCCCGAGGTCCACACCCGGCCGGGTAGTTGGGTTTATCAGCCTACATAAATAGTTCAAGCCGCAGGTAGATGCCGAGGAGACATAGGCACCTGGTGGCTTCGCCTGGAATTAAGCGCGAATTTTATTACGCGTATTTCGTAGAAAATTCGCGGATCGGATTTTATTGTACACATGTGCCTGGACTATCGTAAAATCTATTTTCTTTTCTTCTCGTTTTCCTTTTTAAATTCATAAGATTTTCGGGAAAACCAGCTAGATTTTTCTTTCACCGTCGGTTTGCAATTTGCCTACATGTTTGTCATACCTTTAACTTGTTTATTACAATAATACACTATACACTATAATATATCGTAGCTAGATAGATGCATAACTTAGGCTGCCTTTATCTATATTAACGACTAATATTTAAGCTAAATATTTGTTATTAAACTGATATTTCCTTACTAAACTATTATTTCCTAACGGAATTACAATAGATTAAATTGTATAATAATTCAATAAAATTTGAAATTATTTTGTATTGAGAAAATATTGTTTAAGATCAGTTGACAATATAACATTCATTCTTCGATAATCTCTAGCATACTATTATCATATAATTAATTTTTCAATTTATATATATAAAGAATATGACCGAATGATATTATAATCATCAATTGGTATTACAATCTTCCCTTATTGAACAATATAATCGATCATCTGAATTGAGAACGGAGTTATAGATAAGGTTAACAAGAGTTTGTGGTTTGTTTGGTTTATTAAATAAAATATTCGAATTATTGGGAACAATTATGCTGAACATTTAATATATATTCCCATTTAGACTACCTTATACAGATCAGGTATACTTAAAGCATTAATTGAAGGTGCACCATTCGCAGCGTAACTAAACAGAGTTCAATGCATTTTGAATTGTTAAATTGAAATTATTGAAATTCTGCCAGTTAAATATAGATTCTATTTCGATAACTGGAACAGGTGGTTGTCATGTATTAATTTTACAATTTACAAACAATTCTTACGTGAAGAATGTTCAATTGCAACATGCAACCTGAGGCATAGCAAAGTCTTAAAATATTCTGATGATTATTATTGTTTAAACGTTCAATCTACAACTGATAATGGCATGTCCCATATGAAAGGATTGCGATTATCAGCAAGAGAAACATTTTTCATTTCGATCAGTACAGTTTTTTAGTTATGCCAAGTTGTTCGAGTTATAGAAACTGAATTTAAATTTAAATAAGAATTGCATAAATAAACTTCATCTATGATACGTTCAGTAAAGCCCATTATTGTCTCGACAATATCTGGCTGGGCACTCATGGGCTTTGAGGAATGCACACCCAGACATCGTTGAGAACAGGGAACGTGTAATAAAGGAAGTTTATGGATAATTTGGTTAGAAAATGCATTGAAAACTGCAGCAACGACAGATCTTAGCATAATAGAATCATTTAAAATGTAAATATAAAGTGGCTTAAAATACTAGGGATTTCTACGGGTAGATATCTACAATCATTAGAACTTTGTACAATCAGGAAACAACGTGTCACTTAAAGCTAAAGACTCCACAAACAATACAATTTGTGTTTACAATTTATCCCTATTTATCATAGACCCCACAGGGTTTAGGCCTAATTGAAGCAGTAGGCGAACTGCGTGTTGCCTCCGGCATTACGATGTGGATTATACGCTTGCATTATCGTATCCATCGTACATTGATATTGATTCGTTTCATGCATGGCCTCCGAAGGGGCTAAAGGTGGCGCATGCGTTGATGGTACTGTTAGTTTACCGAATTTGCCAAAAGCGCTGCTGCCATTGCTGCCACATCCGATGAGATTGCCGCGTGCCACAGCAAGTAGTCCTGCGCCCAGAACATCGCTGCCATCGTCACAGGTTTTGTCTGCAACAGCGTTGTTGCTTTTCTGTGGCTCCAAGTTCTGTTAAGGAGGAACAACAAGAATGTTAGACAGATAACGACATATTTAAAACTGTGCTTACACGTGCCACATATCGTGAAGATCATTTAAATAATTAATACAAATAATAAAGGATTATTGATATTCACTATCTATATTATACAGCAGCAAGTGTAAACACAGCTTGGTTCTTTCAGAACAATACCAAATCTGGATCTCTCTGGAATATAGCAATTTATCAAGATATCTGACATAGTCTATTGCAATTCCAGGATCATTGCTCACCTGTAGCGTTGTCGTCTTAGTCGATCCATCGTCCATGTCGTCGGTGGCATCGTCGGCGCCGACAGCAGTGGCACAAGGGCCGCCAACGCCGCCGCCACTGCCACCGACACCACCACAAGGACCACCGCCACACAGACTGGGACTTTCGTCATTCTTTGGTGTTAATGGCTCATAGACCTCGGAGCCCGGCGAGAGCGCAGACGTTACGGACTCGACGGCCGGCATATTGGCAGCGACGCCGGCCAGTGGCAGCGCCGTCGTACGCATATAATACGAACCATTGAAACTGTAGTCGGCCTCGTTGTCGCCTTTGAGCAGCGGCACCCGACAGACGTTTGCGTTCTTTTGTTGAAAGTCAAAATGATGATACTGTTGCTGTTGTTGTTGTTGTTGCCGCTGCTGCTGCTGTTGTTGTTGCTGCTGCTGCTGCTGTTGTTGCTGTTGTTGTTGCTGGGCCATCACATGATGATGGTGAAGCTGCTGCGACTGCGCCTGCTGATGGAGCTGTTGTTGTGCATGTGGGTTGCCATGCTGTTGCATGGCTCCAGCAGAAAAAAACTGTGCCGCAGTATTAGACGCCGTTGCCGCTGTATACTGCGCATGCACCTGTGCCACATGACGCTGCTGTCCATTGGCCTGTGGATGGTGATTATTGTAGTTGTAATATGCATTAAACGATTCACTGTAATGCTCCACGAGATGCGCTGTTGGCGTTGACGGAGTTGGTGAGGGTGTGAGGGCATTGGGTGTGGCAGAGCCACCTCCAAGATTCAGCGCATGCAGACTCGGCGGATCCGCGTCCGTTGATTTCAGTGGTGCATTGGGCATCGATGGCGATAGGGGCATTCCATCGTATGACTGATCCTTGTGTTGGTCCGACTGTATTTTATGACGACGCCTGCGATTCTTGAACCAGATCTTAACCTGTGCCGTGCCCAGCGCCAACTTGGCTGAAAGATCGGCCAAACGTGGCGCGGTCAGGTAACGTCCCTGTAGAAAGTGCTGCTCCAGTTCCGCAATCTGGGAGCTTGTGAATGTGGTGCGAGTTCGCCGAGGTCGTCGCATAACCAGCGATTCGGACAGTTCATCTGTTGTTGGATGGAGGGTATTGAGTTACTCTGATTTAAGAGTATACCTACAGTGCACATTGCATAAAGTGAACTATCAGACTGGCGAACATTCGATTTAATAATGTACTTGATTACTGATTTGTTCATTATATTGAGTGTGCACTGTCTGCTTTTGCATATGCTTTCGCGTGTATTACTTGCCTGGTTTGGGCATTTGATTCGGCAGATAGGGACGTATGTAGTTGTAGTTGATGGCGCCCGTGCGTTCATCGAACAGCTTGAGAAAATTTGCAGAATGTTGTTGTTGTTGTTGTCATTGCTGTATGTTGTTATTGTTGGGTGATCAGTGAAAACTTACTAAATCGAAGGGATTACGAAACTGTGGCGGCAACTGCAGCTGTGGATGCTGTGTGTGCGTGTGATTGTGTGAGTGCGGGTGCGGATGCGGCAGCGTGTGATGATAAAAGTTCTGATCCGGCGGCGGTTGCGCCATTTTCCACAACTCACTCCACCTTGATATTTTTATTTTTCTTTATTTTCGGCACGTTTTAATTTAAAAATTCTTATTATATTTGCAGTTGCAATAAAATTGTAACCGGTTACATTTGCAATACATTAATTTATTGTTCCCACATTTTTCTTTCATTTATATCGCGTCCGCGATATGCCGTTATTTTAAGATAAAGAACAACAATTCAAAACAGAATGCGCAAGAATATTGCCAGACAGGGTGAAAAGCATATGAAATGTGTACATCTGGCAGCGCTACACAATTGCAAGTTTCCACAAGTGCTGCTAGGTGGCGCATTATGGTATTCAACTAGGGCATTTTGGAAGTTTAGTTATGTTAACAGTTGATAGATGGCGCTCGTAAGTAGCTAATAAGTGGCGCAAATATTTGAAATTTCTTTAAGGGATGTAATTAACTCAGAGATTTTAAATACAAATGAGTTCTTTAAGGTAACATTATTTATTATATTTATATTATATATTTAAGTTTAATTCGAGTATTGTCCATTGCTTCTTTAATCTAAGTTTGGCCATCTAACACAATTATACAATTTCCAAGGTAGTTTTTAGCTGTACATATTTTGTCTTAATTTATGGAGCAGAGGGAATTGGACTAATACCGTTTACCGAATATGTAACTGATCAATGTTCTGTTGACTTTAGATATGGGAGCTGTTTGCAGTTGGTGTTGTAGTTGTGCCAACTGGCAGTAAAAGTCAATTCACAGTTCAGCCAGGCATCCAGCCAAAAACAAACAAAACATTACACATACCAAGGGAGATAAATGCACACACACACACACACATACACAAACACACACACACACAAACACACGCATACAAACACACACTGGGCCACAAATTCACACGCAGTGTGTGACAAAGGACTATGGCAACCCCCCTGCCGAAGCGAGAACACCCGAAAGAGTCACTGACAGAAACAGGATTCGGGTAATAAATTACAAATTTTGACATTTTCTGTTTCAGATCCGCTTGAGCTCTCGTGAACGTGAACACTGCCAGCCGTTGCCGGCACAGTCTCAGCTCCCTATATTGGAAGGATATGGATGCATACATGCATATATATATATATATATACACACACATACACATATACATATATGTGTATTTGTGTCCAAGGCGTTGCAAGTTTTGTTCAGTGCATAAAAGAACCCGCATCCGAAAGGGGCATCGATGATGAGGCAAATGCTGGACTGCAACTGCAACTATGTTCTAGGACAAACCCACGAATACCACCGAATCTCTGGACTGTTTGCATCTGTCGTTGCGAACGAACCAAGCAGGGAACAGCGGGGCACAAAGAAAGAGAAGAAACAGAGAAATATGTATAGAGAGAGTGAAGGAAATGAATAGAAGCGCCCTATGCGGTCCACAGATAGTTAACTTGAAATTTATTATTTTACACAATTTACAATTATCTGATTCAAATGTGCATTCCGTTCTAACTTCTCCTCCACTGTGCAAAGGATGCACTTTCAACTGGTGACTGCCACAGCCACAGCCACCGACTGTGACACCGACTGCGACTGCGACTGCGATTGGGACTCCGACTCCAACCTCCGACTCCGCGTCTACCTCTGTCTACGATCCCAGGTCCGATTCCGCCTTCGCATTTCGACAGAAGTCACAGTCACAGTCTCAGTCACGTTTTAAGGTCTGATTTAATTTTCCGACTGTGGCAAATGGTTCTGCCTCTTTTATTTGTTGCTGGCAAATATTCTACACACCCATCGTAATTTCTGTTTGAGTGCGTAAGCCATGAAAACCATTGGGAAACCACAAGAAACTGATAATTCTGCCAACTAAAAGGTGGAAATTTAAAACTTTGATTACGTTTTGTATTTATTGGTGTAGACTGTTGTCACAGCTTAAATTATTATTTTATGTGTGACTGAATAGATAATTAAAACGCATATCTATTATTGTAACGTAGCATTTCCTGACTTCTCTCCATCTTCGTTGGATTCTGTTATTTCTATTAGGAGTAACTAGAAATCTATATTACAATATAATCCTTTT
This sequence comes from Drosophila funebris, assembly GCA_018901825.1. Lineage (NCBI taxonomy): Eukaryota > Metazoa > Arthropoda > Insecta > Diptera > Drosophilidae > Drosophila > Drosophila funebris. The sequence continues at coordinate 6,589,631 of JAEIFK010000678.1, forward strand.
TCTTTGACCTCTAGTTATATTTCTAAATTTGAATCAAAGTCCTATTTTCTTATCGATTTCCCAAATGTCAGAGCTTAAATGAATTAATAAAGTGAAGTTTTCAACAGTTTCCAACCCCCTTTACTTTCACGTTTCACGCACGCGCCTCTGCTTCGTAACGATGGTCGACGTCTGTGCGAAAGAGATAGCATGTCGATGTACTGTATGGTTGCCGTGCAGGATCGCGACCTGGCATTGGTATTTCCACAGGCGAAAGGTCTTTCCAGCAGACGGCATTGTTGTTGTTGTTGTTGTTGTTGTCGCGTCCTTTGTTCCTTGCGCCATGTCATAAATCATCATGTATGCGTGTATGCATGTGTGTGTGTGTGTGTGTGCACCACCTTTCCACGAACTTCTAAACGGTTTCAGGGGCAAATGGCGTCACATATTTAAATTTGGCGTCAGTTTTGTCCAGTTGCTCGCGACTCTTTGAGGCGTTTTGCCCGCGTTTTTGTTTTTGTAACGGCCATTCGCCTTCGTTGCAGTCGCAGTCACAGTCGCCGCCGCTGTTGCGGTCGTCGCGTCACGTCGCATCGTGTGAGCAAAACAAATCAATTTAAGGCGAAGAGTGCAGCAATGTTAAAGTCATTGATAAGTGAGTTGCAAGACAAGAACAACAACAAATCCAAATACAAATAAAGAAAAGCAACAAGCGCAAGCAAATACAACTAAAACTACAGTTACAGCTAAATACAAGTACGCATATGAAGACGAAGACGAAGACGATGGCAAAGGAGAGATATGATCGTGAACTCGCTTCGTTTTCGGTGCTCGCCTGCTGCAGATAACAAAGCAACAACAGCAACAAAAAAGCGATCGGTCAAAGTCAACGCAAACGTCACCGTCAACGCCGATGCCGATGTTGACGTCGATGTCGACGTCGCTGTCGGTGTCGCCGTCGCTGTTGCTGCCGTTGCCTGAGCGCAGCTCAGAGTCCGCAGCCGAAGACAGAGCCGACGGCCGTGTCAGTCGAGCAGCGAACGTGAAGCGCACAAAAACAAAATAGACGCAAGCGGCGCATTGAACTCAAGTTAATCGAAATCTTTTGTGAAATTATCAGCAAACGGAGGAACATGACGAAGTGTTGGGTCCAGTTCCAGCTCTATCAGTGGCTATTGTGGATCTTGGTTGTGACTGCGGCGGCGGTAGCGGCAGCGGCAGCCACTGCGCCTGTTATCAGTCACATCAGTCAGGATGTAATCGCCAGCGTGGGAGACAGCGTTGAGTTTAATTGCACAGTGGAGCACGTGGGCCAGCTCACAGTTAGCTGGGCCAAAACGGATCCCAATTCGGCTGTGGTGCTCAGCATGCGGAACATGCTCAGCCTGCCCGATCAGCGCTACAACATCAGTGTACAGGAGAATCCCAGCAAGGATAGTGCCATCTATAGCTTCCGCATACGTCAGATCGAGGTCAGTGACAGGGGTCCCTACGAGTGCCAGGTGATTGTGTCTGCCTCTGGCAAGGTTACCAAGAAACTCAATCTACAGATCAAGACGCCGCCAGTGATCTCAGAGTCTACGCCAAAGAGCAAGCTGGTAACTGAGGGACAGACCTTGGAGGTTAGCTGTCATGCCAATGGTTTTCCCACACCCACCATATCCTGGGCACGTGTCGGGAATGCCATTATGCCCGCCGGCGGACATCTACTGAACGAGCCCACGCTGCGCATCAAGACGGTACATCGCCTGGATCGAGGTGGATATTATTGTATTGCCCAGAACGGTGAGGGTCAGCCGGACAAGCGTCTGGTGCGTGTGGAGGTTGAGTTCCGGCCCCAGATTGCCGTCAGTCGACCCAAGGTGGCCCAGATGCTGTCCCATACTGCGGATCTCGAGTGCAGCGTACAAGGTTATCCGGCGCCAACTGTAGTTTGGTTCAGGAACGGGGTGCAGTTGCAGTCGAGTCGCCGCCACGAAATCTCCAACACCGCCTCCACCTCGGAGACGACCACATCGGTGTTGCGCATTGACAGTGTATCGGAGGAGGATTTCGGAGATTACTACTGCAATGCCACCAATAAGTTGGGTCACGCCGACGCTCGGCTGCATCTTTTCCAGCCCGTCATTCCCGTGCCCTCCTCATCGTAGTCAGTTTCACTTTCCCACACACAAATAAGACTTGAATATCTACATTAATTTTTTCGGCAATTGTCTGGTCGCTGTTTCCCCTTGGATGCGGTCTGTAGATCTTATTATTAATGATTCATTCAATTAACTCTGATTCCGATTCACATGATATATATATATATATGTATATATAAGCATATATATCCATTCCAATCTTTGTGCCTTAAGAACTCGCTGTCCAACTGCCTTGCATGTGTGGATCTCGTGTTTCTCGTATAAATAAACATATCATATACACAACTCTTATATGGTCTTATACTTTCTCTTATACCCGCAGTGTTTCTATTCACTTCTTGTGTTTCAGATAACTTTGTGTATGCGTATTTACACACTCGCTTTAGAGATAAGCGGACCCAAAACGAAGCTAAGATAAGACTTGAACTGCAGTTCGACGCAACTAATTTATCAAGAAGAAGCAGAAGGAAAAGAAGAAGAAGATTATCGCCACAGATATTGTTGTTTATGTTAGTCTCAAAATTGATTTCAATTTAATAGAAATTCATGTTAATTGAATTTAAACGTATTCAATAATAATTGATAGAAATACACCTAGGATTGCCTGAGTTTTGATCGTCTTTCAAGGTAGACATAATTATTCAGGGACTTTAATAACCGATAGTAATTTCGATAGCTTCGCGATAGTTATTTACATAATATTGTATTACACATATTTCATTAATCACTTGATATTATGTGCATACGTTTCTGAAACTGAGTTTTACAAATTGGCAAACTTTTAGCCATTATCTTTAATCAAACTCTCAACAACATTTCAAATTCTGAACTCCCACTGTTCCTTCCCACCGCACTCCCCCTATCCAACACGATGGCATCAACAGCAAACGGAATCAACATACGAGGGCGGACAGTAGATTATTTAAGTGTCATTTACGTTAAGCTGCTAAAACTGCCACAACATTTAACTCTTCAATCATGGTTAAAAATGGACTACAGTTCACCTCTTGACTCGCACACACACATGCACACACTGGTACACACTGGCACACACACTCAGCGAGGCTGGCAGAAGTAAGTTGTTCAATGTAATTGAGAAAAATGCTTGGCATTTGTAAAGGCTGCCCGGAAAAGCGTCTGCTGTTGGCAGTTTTGTGGCTTTTCCTGGGTAACACAAACCTTAGTATATATACTAGCATAGGCCTGTGCAGTATATACTAAATACAAGCAGTATATACATATATATATGTAACTACTACATTTACTTGTAGTTATATGTAGTTGAGTATGGGTTGACCAGTTAACCGCATAAGCGATGTCCTCTGATCCTGCTCCTGGTCTCATGCGTATGCCAAGTCCATTATGTCCGGGCACATTAGTTTTCCCTCGCCCTCCCCCCTCTTCCTGCCCCTTCCGCAACTCTCAGACACTCATGAAAATCAACACTTGCTAATGACTTAATTGTTTCCATTAGAAACTCGTTGCTAAATACATTTCAACAATTTTTCATAGTCAATTTTTTGTTGTTGGATCCGTGCATGCTATTCTATTCTGGCAGGATACACAGGTTACACAGGATACACATCCTTGGGGTCTAGGCAGGCCATACAAATATACTAAATGCAATCCAGCTCTAAATGTCTGTCTATATTGTAATTGGTGTTGTTGCCGCTAAGCGCGCACACACGCACACACGCACACACGCACCACACACATTGGTGGTGGTGTTGGGGTCGGCCAGTTGGCTCTGAGAGGTGGGTGGCAAGGGGATGGGGATTGCCAGGCACACACAGAGACAACACGTGCGCCCTTACGATGCGTTGACGGCATCGTTGGCTTCATCATTTCATTGTCTGCCTGGTGTCCGGCCGAGAGAGACGGGAGATTCAACATGGACGTCGGGATTATTGATTTTATTTGAGTTTAGCAACAACCACCCGGAAAAGTCGATTGGAACGTTAGCTAAACAGCATCCATCGGAGTTTGCTCTCTGGCCAGGACTTAAGGGTGGATTCAGCTGTACGCTTTCAACCCCGTCAAAGAAAATGGCAAGGTGATTGCTGTATACGCTGCCGGATGTTTGAAACTGCAGTTAAGTTGAATTCACGTTGCGTATGCTTAGGAGGCAAACTCCTTGTGTAGCTCAATCACATGGCCAGCAACCTTTGCTATCCAACAGCATCCAACAGCATCCAACAGCATCCAACAGCATCCAACAGCATCCAACATCCAGCATCCAGTCTGGAGAGGCGCATGCGCTTCTCGCATCGTTGTTTACCTTTTTGCCGTTACGGTTGCACTTGGATGCCAAGTGCCTCTGTCTCTCTGGCTTTCCACTGGAAATGTGTACGTGGAAAATGCCAACCATTTGGCATTTCCAGGCGGCCAGAGCAACGTGTCGCTTTCATCGCATTGGTGTCGGCTTGAACGCCTCCACATGCAGACGCGCGCCTCGATGGCGCTCATTCGACTTGGACCAGGCGGCGCTGATGCAGCTGCCGTAACATCTACGGCTCTTGGCCACAACAACTCCGGTTTGTTTTCATTGTGCTCTCGCCGTTTACGATGTGCCACCGCCTGTTTCTCTTTGGATAATGGCCAGTGGCTGTCCAACATCTATGGGCGCCCATTTTCTAGTTGTAAACAAAAGACGTGTTGGTTTTTACGATCCTGATGCCCAATGAGATCCAATGAGATGTCATCACAATAAAACCAACGTTGTCCACCCAAATGTCGCATTTGATTGGGTGAGTAGCTCGTTTCAAGATTCCCTAAAAAGTTCCCACAAATTGAAGTGCTAATGAAAACTAAGTGAGAATTGATTCAGCGAGTGATCAAGCGATGCTTAAGATGCTGAATAATAATTTTAATCAAGTGTTCAATATTATTTCATTTAAGATATTTACTTAGAAATATTTCGATTTATGTTTAACTTGAGATTAAATCTAATCAAAAGTGGTTCATCTAATAGAACTTTGAGAAATCTAATGGATGTTTGATACTTCTGCATGAGTCTACAAATTTTATATAAAATATTAATATTACTTTTATTAATTCGAAATTGAATAGTTAATATTATAGCTATACATCATCATAATATAATAATAACTAATAATTAGATAGAATAACTATAACATGGCATAACTATGCTTCGTTCTGTCTGTCATTTTCTTAACTTTAGAATGGAAAGTTTTGCATTAAATAATATTAGTTATATAGTATATATAGTGAGTCTTAAATTTATATTCTATATAGTTCAGATCAAGATTGATCCAAGCATCGTAATAATTAAAAAAAGTACAATCTTTAGCTCAAATCATGGGAAGTTATAATAATTCAAAATAATGAAAAGCCAATAATAATAATTGAATTATAATAATAACAATAATTATAATAATAATTATAATGCTAATTAATAATTGCTAATCATAGTCAATCAAACACACAGTTTCTTCATATATCAAAATGAAATGTTTCCAAAATTAAATCAATTAATTATGATTTGTTTAATTTATATTCAATATGCATTAATAGCTTAAATATTATATCGCTAGTTTGTATGCTTTATTTAAACTTTTCTCTGTTTTTACACATCTGTTAAAGCTATACCTCTGTTGGGAAATTAAACAAGCAACAAATATATATTATTTAATAATTAAAAAAATGTGTAAAAACAAAGATAGTTGCACTTAAGCTTCATAGAATGTTGTTGTTAGTTGAATGCACTTGGATTCCTTTTGCTGTTCAGATCAGAAACTGGTTTGGCAAACAAAAGACACTAATTTCTTAACATATATAAGGGTATGATATTTAATATATGATAAATACATATGTATGTAGTACAATGCTCATAGATCTGTTGAGTTACTGCTTTCTAGTCTTCATAAGGACAGTTTGCTACTAACTAGTTGTTAATAGCTCTTGTGCTTTTATGATTTGCTCTGATAAGTAGCACATGTGAATGTTAATAGTCACGCCTACCTCCCACACACAACACACACACACGCACACACACAAGCAAATACAGATACAGATCCACAGAGTGAGCAGCTAATTATGGCTATACATATATATATATAAATAACGGCAATGTGTGTATAAGTAATTGCATTGTAATTAATGCATGCTTGCTTCTGTCTGCCTCTGTGTGTGTGGTTGTGTGTGTGTGTGTGTGTGTGTGTTGGTTAAGTTAAATTAGTAATGAATTATCGATGGGACTAGTGGAACATTAATTGAAGTCTCGCCATTGATTTATGATGCGCAATTTATAGGCAAATGCAGTCAAAAGGCAGGAAAAGGCAAAAGTTCCGTTAAAAAGCGTTGGCAAAAAGATGCAACAACAACAATTCGAACAATGCAAATTGCATTGTGCCAATAAATAATAATTTAAAAATTTTATATCATGCGCCAGGCATAAAAACGAATTAGCCTCGTGCGTATCCTTAATATCCAAATATTTGCCAGACAGCGTTGGGCTTATGGGAGAGTACGAGAGGGTGGATTGCAGGGTATGAAAATGTTCATGCTTGCCCTGGCTAAGTTGAGGTTGTCTCGGGGGTCGCTCGGTTGGCTGCCGCTGCTGCTGCTGCTGCTGCTTGTCATTAATCCCTGCGCGAGTAGACAAATGGAAACTGTTTTCTCGCTGACACATTGCTTCTGGTTTGGCTTTTGGGTTTGGGTTTAGGTTCCGGATTTGGCATCCTCTGCTGACGCTTCTGATGCGGTTGCGGTGCGTGCACAAATAATAAATTTAACTAATTGCCCTGACGATTGGCAAACAAAAGGCAGCCACCACATCAGCAACAGCAACAGCAACAGCAACAGCAACAGCGACTTCAGCAGTCACAGCACAACTGATTTGCATTCGAATCCTGTCTCTCTCCCATTCTCTTTGAACTTACAACTTTAAGAGGCGTTGCAATGCCACTTGCAGCTTGTGGCACAAACGGCCAAAGAATGCCGTGAGCTTCAACATTTTTGGCAAGCCACCAAAAACATTACACAACGCAATTCACGTTATATACCCTGTAAATATGTGAGAAATATAAAGTAAATGAGAACTAAACATTTGATTTCATTAGCGAAATGTGGCAACGTCGCATTGCTAAGTTGGCAGCGCTACCACGCGAAGTTGGCAGTGCTTGTTAAACTGATTTGGTTTTTATTTTAGTTACTCTTAAGTTTAATAACAATATGGAAATATTTAATTGCTGAGCTATTGTCATGAGTAATTCCAATGCAATGTGTGTGTTCTACCTACTTATCTCTGTCCAGTTAAATATTTAGTTATACTTCAAGTAAATCAAATTAATTTTCTCTAATGATAGATATTGCCAATAAAGTTCGGAGTGTTTTCTAGGGATTAAGCATTGGATTAATATTTTTAGCTTACATTCTACAGTCAAGCATCTCGAATGCTAATAAACTTCTCAGATGAAGTTGCCTTTGAGAGTCTTAGTATTTGCCGGGTATTTGCAAACTAACAGCTCTAATAGATATAATAAAAGTGCTGTAAGCTCAGTGAGAGACACATCAGTGTGAAACTACATGAAATGCATTACTTTATTTACTATTATAAAATATTAAATGTTTAATTGCATGCAAGTTCCAGTTCCAGTTCCAGTTACTCTTGTGCTTTAGATTTGCTGCCGTAGGTTTGAGTTTGAGAATTAGGCATAATATTCTCTTGTAGGTCCATCAATGCAGTACTCACAGCTGCAGGGTATCTGCCAGTTCACTTCTCTCTCTGGGCACGTAAGCTCGCATATTTTGTTGGACTATGCCGCAGCTGGGGCCAACAACTTGGCCAATGCTGTGCCCAAAAGCCATTGCAATTTCCCCATTACAGATTGTTGCCGAGTGCAAAAACGGCCATGTATCGTAACGTTTTAATATTTTAACCAATTTAGATAACTGTTTCCATTTGCAATTAAAATGCAGATGCATGCGGCGGTGTAGTTCAAAGGGGATGATGCAGGGATGACAACAGCAAACGGGGGGGTATGGGGGGTTTGATAAAAATTGTGCACCAACTGAAATTAAAACTTTTCCTTGGCAACCAATGGGCGTGGCTCTCGGCACAACTGGGCGCACTTATCTGCAGTACATGCCTCGATATCACGTTCGCCTCCTTTTTTTAATTTTCGTCTTTTTTTTCATTTCATTTTTTGAGTAAAATTAAAAAAGAAATAAAAATTTGTTGGGAGTAGAGTTGTGGAAATGCCGCGTTGCCAACGCATTTGCATGTTAAGAGTATCGCACTGTGCGCATTTTATTTTCCGCATCCTTTCCTCCATAGCGCCTACTTGCCACCCACCCCACCACACCAGCAGTGGCAACGACACGCCTTTTGTTGACGTGCAACGGAAGTTGGTTTGGTTTGGTTTGGTTTGAGTTTCGGTTCTGCGATGCTGAACATTTCTTCAGTCTTATTTTTATTTTATTTTACTTTTTCCATTTCCATTTCTTTTTTTTTTTTTTTTTTTTTTGCTTCTGTAGCAACTGCGGAAGTTTTGTGCAACCGCCATTTTTGTGTACTGCGTAATGCGTTTTGCCAGGAGCAAAGGATCCGAAGAAGCATTGGCAAAGGAATGCCCTGGCTTGGAGCATAAGTGACAGAAGTGCAATTCGCACCAAACATTTAACAAATAAACACAAATATGAATGAGGTCCTTGCAGCACAAATGTGTTGAGCACAATTTAACTTTGACTTTGCCACTTCCCTCTCTCTCTCTCCACTCTCCTTGCCATACAGCACACTCTAAATGAGCTCCTAATGAGCTGCGCTTATGTTTGATATGCTCCGACATAAAAATAAAAGTATTGTTCACTTGAATTTTCTTTAAATTATACAATTTGTTGTAGTTGTTTTAATCCGATTCAGTTTACATAAATCAATTTATTTGCAATAAACATAAATTATTTTAGACGGTAATAGTCCACATTTAGAATGATTATGGCTCATGACAAAAGCTTACATATAATAATGTCTTACACGACAATAGTCCATATCTACACAGGCCTTGTGTTGCTTGATAGCCTTCTGTTGCACCTAGCCTTGGTCCAGCAATTTGTCTTGCTTGTAGATCTCTTCATTATGTTGGTGAATGGATCCACAATGGTCACATTGCTTCAGCATCCTCTTGGTATTAAAATAAATATATTAAAAAGTTCACTTTGAAAGCCATTTGAGGCATATAAAAGAAAATTGAAAACGTAAGTTTTGTTTGACAGTAGTTTGCCAAATATATTAGTTTCTCCTAAAAACCCAACACGAAAAAACATTGAGTAAAGTCTTGATTTAACAAATGATCAAAAAGTATATGCATAACAATAAAATGCGCAACTTGCAAGTCTTCTATAAGGATTATGATAGTAAAAGGACCTTTTCAGAGTGGGTTTAAGAGTAACAAACCTATAGATTTAAAATGCAAGACTTGCCATTCAATCAATAAAAAAAAAATCCATTACCCTTAGTTTGTCTAGTCAAAATCTAGAAATATGATCACATGGTTCAACAAAAGTTAGATCTGATAGATCACTCCAGAAGGCAAATCTTATTAAGATTAATGGATTTAAATTATGTCTTAGAATATCCGACTTACAACTAGTTCGCAGTTGTACAAAAAAAAAAAAATGAAGCGGAAATTAATCAAAAAACCATAAGACCGTTCCGAAGATCTAGAACGCTTTACAGCCCAGGTGCATAGAATCCTTGGAGGAATGTTGCAGTTTGAACAAATAAGACGACTCTTGAGAGGCAAAAGAAAAAAAATAGCTTCAGAATGGAATCTGACAACCGAGAGAAGAGCAGATTCTCGACAAGCCGAATAGCAGTGAAATCAAAAAACACAATTATCTAGTAAAAATTGAAGGGATGGCAATTAAATACACAACAATTGAATAAAGTAAAAAGGGAACCTTTCGGTTCGAGTTGTGCATTACAACTGAGCAGAAAAATTGGAGTGTAAACTAAATTTTATTTTCCAAAAAAAAAGGTAAAAAAAAAATGTTTAAATGAAAAAAAAAAAATGAATAAAGTAAAATAAGAACCTTTCGGTTCGAGTTGTAGAACACAACTAAGGATGTCTGGCTGCTAGCTCAGAGAGGTTAACTTCGAGCAGTTTTAGAAACACAGCTGATGTCAGATAATTTTACAACACTAAATGTAGTATTGTAATGACAAGTACGAATGCATAGTGTTGTATCATGGCTGATTATTAAATATGAATAAGTTTACTTATACTATATGACACCTTAAGATTATCGTATAGCTATTTTATTAAACATTAGCAGCTAATGGAGTCCTAAATAATTACAATAATTATAATATTTATAATGCTCTTTAAACTTAAAGCTCAGTACTATTAGTTAAAATGCCTGACATCAATTCAACAGCTTTAAACAAAACTTACATCAGTTTTGCACTTAGCAAAATTAATTTAGATTTTTGTTGCTGAAATTTGTGAGGAACATAAATCAAAAATAATTTCCATTATGATCAAAATGTTGCTATAGTGCCGAACTAAGCGTAGATTGTGTGATTGCGGCGCCATGTTGGTTCCTTGTGGCTGAAAGATTGAAGCTAAAAGGCGACGGCAATGATGACGACGATGTTGGATCCGATGCCAAATGATATGCAATTTATCTAAAGAAAATCTAAGAAAATCTGCTGTGTAATGAATGACCCTGATATCCTTGTACTTGTACTTGTACTTGTAATGGTAGTTGTATTAGTCGCGTTTGCACCAAGGACTCGGTAGTGTAGCGAATAGTAGTAGAGTGTTAGCTCTTTAGGGTATATGAGGGATACGATTACATTGGAGACATTATTCGCTTTAAGAGTTTCATTATAACATGCATTGCACGCTTTGCTTTATCGCTGAGCACATCCTGGAGCAGGAGCTGCCGTAGTATCTATCAACATCAAAATGCGCCATGTCCTTATGTCCTTGTGTCCGCACAACGCAACCGACTGCCCGCATCATGCCTTGAGATTCATGACCGTGTGCTGGGCTACATTAAAATGTTGCCGTTGCTGTCAGAGTTGCGACTTGCGAGCTGCGAGCTGCGAGCTGCGTGCTGGGCGTTGGGGGCAGGACGGATGGCAGGAGTGGGGCAGGCGAGTCAATCCCAAACCCAATTGCCACACAAAAGTATACGTTCCCTCATACACGACTGACGACTGTGCACCGTATATAAATAAACTGGCGCAATCGCCAGCATCATCGTCGCATCTGCAATTGCGTATTTCTGCGCCAGTCCTTACACCAGTAGACCAGTAGCTGGAGCAGAAGTAGGTCTTGGAGTGGGAGTAGCAGTGGGTAGTGGTAGCAGTAGCTGTAGTAAGAGGCGTACCAGGAGTAGGTGGAGTCGTCTGTGTCTGTTTTTATGTTTGTGTATTTATGTTTGTGTCTGATGCTAATGCCGATGTGGCTGGTTGCCTGACTGCGTGTGTTTCTGTGTGTGTGTGTGTGTGAATGCGTGTGTGTGTGTGTGTGTGCGGATAAAGAGGGGATCTGGTACTTGGCCATGGGGTTAGAGGTGTGTCTGGACTTTCCATTTTTGCTTCTTGTCGTCCTAGTCATTCGGTAAACCCCCTCAAGCTGTAGCATACAATTTGCATATAATTTGCGTTCATTTTATTTTATTCCAACATCCCCACCCCTCTCCGACCCATTACATCCCAACCCCGTTAGCCATAGTACTCTTTATGCGCTGACTGTAGCATTTACGAGGGGCGTGGCAGCGCCTACCAGCAGCTTATTGATAGCTCAATATTCATCCAGACTCGCAAAGAACATTTAAGCCTGGATAAGTCGTTGTCAGTTTAACGCTTCCAATTATGATATTTACTTGAAATATGATATTTCGTCTGATATATAAAATATTTATTGTGGTAATATGATATTTGGCAATATTAAATCAAATCCACAGAAGCACAAACAACTTTTGGATAACATTAAAAGTATTTAATTTACTTGGATCCCAAAAGTATGCTACACTTTTTTTTACAAATCTGTTTTACAAGTTTTATTGTATTATTTATATTTTATATGATAGAATTTCCGTGAATTCCTCAATATCTTAATTTTAGATATTTACAATATAAGTTTGCTTAATTATTTGTATTATACTAAAGAAATTCAGCAAACTTAATAATAATTTAATTAAATTTAATGGCGAAGTAAAAATACTGCAGCATACTTTTAGGATCAACGGAAAATTAACTGGGAAAGATTCATCGGTGGAACAGCGATTATGTGCAGATATACATTTGAATCTACGTTTTGAGCCACGCAATCGCATATTTGACAGCGATTGCATTGAGTACGCGAACTAATTAAATCTTTAATGCACTTCGAGTGTGTTGTGTTTCATTAATGTTCGCATTGAATAAATGCACTCGTTCGCGTATTCGAAATGGCTATTTGCATAATTTAAGCGTTGTCCTAGATGGGCAGTACTTATTCGTATATCGTAGTAGAGATATGGCTAATGGGTCGTGGCCAATGCAATCGGGTGAATTTATCTGGCGGCTCGACTGTTGGTCAACTGTTAGATGGAGATTTTAATTACCCTTTGAATGAATGCTAATTCATAATTGAGTATGTGACTGCAACTGGCGCAGCTGCATGTATCTGCAAATGCAACTGCAACTGCAACTGCAACTACATTTGTATCTGTATATGTAGCTGTATCTGTATCTGTTTCTGTATCTGTATCTGTCGCTGTGTATCCGTATCTATATCTGTATGTGCTGGCAAGCAATTATGCTTGTTTAATTTAAACCAAATTTATGTGCATTTCTCGACAACAGCGACAGCAACAGCAACAGCAACAGCGACAGCGAAAAAGTAAAGTTGGCCATGGCCGCAGTGAATTTATGTTTAAGTTAACACAGATATACACACACTCACTGGCCACACACCACCGCACACCCCCACACACTCTGAAATGCACTACACATAAAAATAGTTGAAAACTGTGGCACAGCGAGCGGCTATGTGGCAGCTGAAAATTACTTGTGCATCCGGTGCATCTTCCAGCTTTGAATCGTTCCGCGCGGTCCTCTTAGAAACCTCAAGGCGTGAGCTTTACAGCCATCTTCCGCTTCGTCCGCTCCCGTTGTAGCCATTTCGCCAGGCGTTGGCTAAGTGAAAATACGAGCAGGCGGAAGATGCCTTGACTAGATGCCCAAGATCCTGGCGCTTGCCAACACCGCAGCGCTGCGAATGATTTGTGGGCGTGGCAGTGGCAAACATCAAATGCGCTGCACACAAATTGAAAACAAATGACGCGCAGGCCTTTTCATTTGCCGTTTTCTTTCCTTTTTGCCAAAAACGAAAATAATTTTTACAATTTTTGCTCGTTGGCTTTTCATTTAGAATTTTTGGCGTTGGTCCGAGTTCTTCTCCAGCTTCTCGGCTGTCCCTCTTTTAGCACCATGCCAGCCTTTTTATGCAGCCCATTAGAGTACGTGGCCAGCAGTGCAAGTGGAAGTGGCAGTGGCAGTGGCAATGGCAGTGGTTGTGCCTTTTGGCCCATAACTCACAGCGAATGACCTTCTGGCGCAGCGAGCACAAAAACTGTGGCGCTGCTGGCCAGACCTTTTAATTCCTCTATAAGGCTGCAACAAGGACAGGACATGGGCAGGACATGGTCAGGATGGCAGCCAGAACATGCCTTTTAAGCATTTCGCCATTCGCCATTCGCCACTCGCCATTTTGCGACTGGGCTTTTTAAGCGATTGCCAAGCCATGATAAATTGTTGGACTAATTTAATTAAAGTTTACGGGGCACACTCACTGCATTCCTTGCCTTCTCCTGCTGTCTGTTTTTACCCATTACCCATTTTCTTATCCTTGTCCACATGACTTACCCAATTTATGTGGACCTCATAGTGCAGTTGGCCAAAAGCCGACAACGAATTGCAATGGCTTCAGCCAACTGGCAATCACAATCTGCACAGATAAAAGTTCCAATTAAGTCTGTACAAATTATTAACAGGTGCAAAGGGTTATATGCATAACAGAAGAAGAAGTAGATAAGGGGAAGAAGGAAAGGAGGCAAGCAAGCTGAACAAAAGTATACAATACTTGGCTTGTCGGGAAGATTGGCCTGGAAGATACTCTGCAAATGCTTTAAATAACCTAAGAGACATTCTGATACTTCAAGCAGATCTAGAACACACCTTGATTTCATTGCCAGGCTAAGATTACTGCAGTGCAATAAAGTAAATCTGCAGTCGGTCTGTCCGTATGAGTTCAAGTTAGTTCAATTCAAGTTAGAGTTGGAGCATGAATGCTTCTGTATACCATACGCAGATCAAATTGAACTCAAATTTGGAATAACTCCCGCTCTATTTGCATCCAACACATTCAACTTAATAGGGGTTTAAAGAATACTAGAGTGTTATCTTACTTCATCATAGAATTTGCCAGAATTTACTGCCGTAAATTATGTTGCAAGTCTAAACCTGATGTATGCACAATTCTATCAAAATATTCATTTATTATGATATTTGTAATATTTGAAAGAGTCTCAAGATTTGGATATATTATAATAAATTAAATGAAAATAGCAAGAGTTGCCAGAACAGATTGTTTCCTTTACAAATTGCGTTCATGTTGAGGGGAACTTTTGGGAACTTCAACATATATGTATATATTAAGTTGATCTGCTTGTTTTATTTATAAATTTGACATTTGTTTAAATATTGTTATATGTTAATTTTATTTATATACTTTTAATTCGCTTTGTTGAGCTGTAAGCATTTACAAATTGAACAGAATTTCAAATTTGTTAATTTGTAATGAGGCCAAAACTTGAATTTTATGTATTTACAATGTGGCTTGTTTGGTTGTAATTGTTGACAAAATCTCATTACGCACATTTGCGAGTGTCATAAATAAACAGAATTCTGCTGTAATTTACAGATTATAATGCAAAACTAAAATGCAGCTGGGCGCAGCATGTGGCAAGGACACGAATGCGTGCACGGATACGGATGTGAATGCATTTGCGGATACGGATGAGGATGCCGATGCTGATGCCAATGAGGATGTCGCTGTGGCTGTGCATGTGCATGTGGCTGTGGATGCGGATAGATGGCAAACGAATTGAGGAGAGGCTCTAGAGCAAGTCAATGCCATGCCTGGAACATAAATAACAAGTTCATTCTCATTTAATTGCACATTTGTGAATGCAATTTGTTTGCCCTCAGTGCAAATAAGTATTATATGCTCTATATATATGTATATATATATATATATATATATATACATTTATATATATGGTGGATTATGTATTTTGCAATTATGATTTCAGTTTATAAACCATTCAGAGCACAACACACAACACACCGCACACCGCACAACTACAACTACATCAGCTGAGTAACCATTTCCTGAGCTCAGTTAAGAATGCATACAATTTTAATATTAAATGCGTTGCGGGCGGCATGCGGGGGTAAACGAAAGGGGGAAGGATGTGGCCCAGCAGGACATCTGCTAGCTGGTCGCAATTTCGCTATGGCAATGGACAAAGTTTTGTGGCAAGTATTCGATGCGTTTTTGTTTTGGTTTCCCCCATCGAAAGTTTGTCTTGTTTTTTCCAAATTGTTATTTTACTTTCGGAAATTTCCAGCGCTTCAAGCAGATACTGGCTACGAGTTGAGCAACAAAAAAAAAAAAAAAACTTTACTGCATATTTATGGCACTTGTTATTGTTACTCCGGTTGCCTGTTTTTGCTCTGTGTATCGCCACCGCAAGGTGCGTGGCATTTATCTACTTACCAAAAACCAGCAAAAAGACTAACCAACACCAACAGTAAGAGAAACCACAAACCGAATCCGAAGTTGTATCCGAATAAAAAAGCGAAACAAAATCAAGTGCTTTTTCTGGCAATAATTTCAACTTGGACATTTGCCAGAGTATTTTGTTTTATGTCTTCCAAGTGCAGTTTCTCCCCCCTGGAGGGGCGACGACCAGGACAAAGTGAAGTGTGCATGTATCAGAAACGCTCCCGTGACCTACCCTGTAGTTCCGGGCTTTTGTTTAAAGTGCAGTCAAATGCCATTGTCAATTATCAGAAGCTCGTCTCTACAGGTATCTCACAGGGTAGAAAGAAACAACTCGAATTAAGTTTAATTAATTGTGTGGAAATGATTGTGAGTGAATGAGTGCAAATGTGAATACTTACATTGCATTCGAAGTGCTATTAACAATGCGATAGTTAATTAAATCATATTTATATATTGGAATCAGTTTAATTAATCTTAAATACGTACTTAATGTAGTTATCCATCAATATAGTTTATAGTTAACCAAAGTAATTCATTTCTTAGCTGCATTAAACAACTTGTGGTTAACTATCTGTTAACTGTTATTTAAGTAATTCATTAGCTTGCCAAATTTATTGTTATTTCTTTAAATAAACACATCTTAAATTTCAGACAAGCAACGAACGAAGCAAGAGAGCAAAATATGTTTTCATCCAACTTGTCGCAGGTGACTTACCAACTACTTAGCACATAAAACATCAACTCAACTATGATGCAGACGCTACGTAGCTGGCAAAATATATGGACAGAAGAGGACACAAAAGTGGTGGGGGGAGCAGGGAAAATGGAGATGGTGTCCAGGCGCCAACAATTGGCGGTGCCTTTTAACGTGTATTAATAATTCAGGCTCACGTAAAAGTTGGCGTCACTTAACGTACATTGTTGGAAAGCTCAGGGAACGAGGGGCTCAGGGGCTGAGTGTTCGCTGGCAGGCAAAGTGAAGTGCAAGAAAAGAGCAACAGCAACAGCAGCAGCCACAGCAGCAACAACAACAACAACAACACAAGAAGAACTGAAGAAAAATAAACAACAATAGCTTAGAGGAAATCTGGAGAAAATCACAACAGGCAACAGAAACGGAGGCAACTCACCAGCTCACTTAAACTGTGAAAATCCCGGGTAAAGAAAACCAATGGATGCCGTTGTCTGCAGACGCGAAATATCTAAGTGAGCGCAGAGCAGGGGAAGAGGAAGTGGAAGTTGAAGATGAAGAGGCGGGCAGAGAGAGAGGGAGGATGGCAAAAGGAGGCCATATCCTGTGCTGCTGTGCTCCAAAAAACCTTCCTGACACGTTTCCATACATAAATAACGATTTGGAAGGACGTTCGGCTGTTTGCGCCGGGCCTGTTATGATGACGTTTATATGTGTGAGACTCACGCGCTCTCTATGTGGCGAACTGTGTGTGTGTATGCCTGACATTAAGTATACGCCGCATGCTGCAGCACTATGTGGTTTTTAGCCCACACTTCTTTGACTCAACTTGTCTGCGCTCTGTTAGCAAAAATAAAAAAATAACTCAAATTCCTGCCTGATTCCTGAGATATCCCAAGATATCTATCGAAATTGGCATCATCATTGGCATTGGCATTGGCATTGCCATCTTCTGTTGGCATTTATGTCTAGCAAATGCATTAATATTCAGCACATTTGCTGCTGGCCAACCACATTATTATCCCTCTATACACATCTGGGAATTGTCGATTCCCCATTATATGCTAATTTATAATAATAAAATGCACAAATCTCAGCACAGATTCTCTCTTTGCCATGATATAGCAAATATTTAAATTAATAAACTTTATATGTGTCTCTGCTGTGTGGGGCTTTTAAAAACTTTTCTATTTTCTATTTTTATATGGTGCCGCATAAGGAATGTGTTTCCTTGGGACAGCTATATTAATATAGTTTTAGGAGTGTGGATAAAACAGCTGCATAAATATAAAGTTTATGAACACAGAATGCATACAAAAATTGTAAATATATGATTTCTTTTTAATTGATGAATAAAGTAATTTATATATATTATATAATAAAAAGTCGATTAAACGTTTCATCTTTATATTTTATTTGTTAAACTGACAATATAATTGATTGTCAATCGTCGCTCAGTCATTTCCATTTATGATCTAATTAAATGATAATAAGCACGGGAAACTGGAAAACTGAGCACTTAAGCAACGGCATATGTGGAATTGATAGTCTTCAAACTCAATTTCAAGGAGTCAACAAAAAATGGAAAACTTCCAACTAAGCTGGAAATAAGTAAAGATTTGTATCTCACTTTCGTTTCAGAGATTCAGCGAGTTACATTTTGATCATAGAAGCTTAATTCTAATAGATTTTGGTGCTATTTAATTTAAAAACTAAAATATTTGAAAAAAAAAAAAAAATGAAACATATTCGATTTGATGGAATTGCAAAGTGCAAATTGAGTTTGAGTTGCTGTCGATATGATTTGGCTTGATTTAAGCTACGTGAAGTCCTTTAGACTCTGCAAGTATAAATTATTGGCGCACGTTTTATCAAACGATGCTGAACTAAAGTTTTTATGGCAGCTGTCGTCCTTGGGGTAAACGGGAATAGAGTGTGGGGGGAGAGGGGAGGAGGATGGAATGAGGGGTTGCTAGAATGAAGGAATGCGATTTATTTTCGCATTGACAATCGTTTGATTTTGGTCGTGCGCGTTTTTCAGCTGCTGATTTAACGTTGGGGCTCCAGGGTGGTGCTCAATGGCTCAATGGCAGTGCGGTGCTGTGTGTGGAAGAGCAAGAGGCGAAGGGGTAGGAGTAAGGGGTAACGGGTGAGTGGTAAGGAGTTAGGGAATACGGGGTATTTGGGGTTGTCGTTCTTGTCGCTTTCATTGAGTTGGCAATTTCTTTGCCATTCGCATTGTTGTTGCCATGTCGTCGCTTGTTTGTTGGCTGTTGACTGCCGCTGTTGCAGTGGCCATGGCCTTTGTTTTACTTCCATTCGCAGCTTTTTTATACTCTTTTGCCTTTTTTTATTTAACAGATTTCAGCACAAGAATGGGAGGGTTCACACTAAAAAGGATAGCATCCCAGAAACGGCAGCCGCGGCAACAGCAACGGCAACAGCAACAGCAGAAGCGCAGTTCCTGTTGTCTGTTGTCTACTTTCGGTTTTCTTTTTCCGTTCGCTCGTAAAATGATTCGCACATATAATTGCTTTTGTTATGCGTCCCCCACGTTGGCACGCCCATTCCGCCCAGTTCTCATGCCAGCCCATTTTTGGCCGCGCGTTGAAATCATTCGTCAGGATTTATGCGAATGAGCGACAGTTTTTGCCATTTGTTTGCAACGATGCCGCCAACAAGGACGGCAAGGAAAGCAAGGACAACAAGGAGGTGGCACCGAAGAAGCAATAGAAACTGCTGTGCAACAACAGGACGAACGGATGTGGTGAAACATAAGCGATGAATGATGGTGTATCCGTATCTTGCCACTAAAGTATCTTTGTATCTATAGCAGCAGCAGCAGCAACAGCAGCAACAGTAACAAACAGCAGAGGCAGTCGGAACAGCGGCAACAATTGCTGAATATATTTTACGCGTTTAGTTGCGCCACTTTCTGCTTTCCACTTGCCCCTTCAACATCCTTTCGTTGCCTCAGTCCTTGTCGACCCCGCACATTTTATTAATTCGTTTTATTTTACTTCGCGTGACAAGTTGACATAAATGGACAAATTGAGCTTTTAAATTTGTTGCACGCTGGCGTGGCAATATTGGCAGAATGGCAACAGAAGGAGCTACCATCAGGACCCTTACCAATGTCAATGCGATAACGATAACCAGCAACAACAAATACAAATTGTTTTCCAAACAAAATTGATTGCCAACTGTGCATCACATCAGTTGAATAATATTTATTGGATTAACATAAACTGAATGCCATATTTATTGCCGCCTCCACTCGCTTTATCCGCCCTTTAATCGTTCCCCTTTGACTTTGCTAATTAGTCGAGGTCAGTTTCAGCTGAAATCTGCCCCAAAGGGATAAATGGTCAAGAATTAAAATGAAATCAGTCAATCATTTATAAACAAATTGAATCTGTATTGATTGAATGCACTCAGTTAATGATTTATTATGAATTAAGTGGTTAAAAGTATTTTATAGATAGAATGGGGAATCTTCTATATTTCCGATTGTAAAAAATAGTAATTCTAAAGTGTCCGGGAATTATCAGAAATGCAGAAATTTTGCAAATGTTGTTCATTTAGAGTGCAGAATCTCAATCAAAAGATTCATGCATTGTTTTCGCATGCCTGATTAGATCGGGAAAAGCCACATTATGTCGGAATTAAATAAACAATTAATATTATTATTAAAATCAACATGATCATCAACAAATAAATAAAATAAATATGTATAATACGAGTACATAATATAATTGTGATTTCAATTGTTCGCCGATAAATTTACATGCACTATCAAGGACATGAACCAACTGGTGCGTTTCTCAACTAAGCCTACTATTGTTGTCTGATTTTCTTAGAGCGAGATGGCAGCTGAGCCTGGCACTGTCAAGGCCACAAACCAAATGTGGAAGCTGAATTTAGTCTGCTGCTCACCCATAGATGGCGCAATCCGAGTGGAATGTGAAATATTCCCCAATATTAGCTAGTCAATAAATAGTATTTCTTAATTATAACCATAAGTAAGAATAATCAAGAATAATTGATTTATTTAAGCTAATATACACTCATTTTATTTATATTTATTTAAGTACAAGTTTTCTTAGTTTCTCAGTTAGCACTATGTAGGAACGGTTTATGACGTTCTTTCGAATCCATGGCAATTATCAAAATAAGGAAATACAAAAGCTTCATTTTCTCCATTCTTATTTACTAAAATGTTTCAAATGGGTTGCTATTTATAGGAAATCTTACTAAGCGTCTGTATCGAATTATATAGAATTATATAACTGAACAAAATCTATTTTTCATGCTTATTTAATTTATACAGTGACACCTGCTGATTATATACTATACACAACTATATTTTTGATAAGCACGTGTTACCTACAGTGCTTGGTAAAGTTTCTTTTACCAGATCCTATAGTATATCCCCAAGATGGAAAACCTTTTCTTCATTCATATTGAATACTATTTATTTATAGGTTTTTATAGATTACACGTACATCTAATCAATTGCAATTAACAGGTACTCCAAATTTCCCTGGCCAAGTTTAATCATACATTTACGACGAAATTTAAGACAAACTTGAAACATTAGTTAAACCCACATTTGGTACAAAAAAATGTTTTATTTCACTCTGGTTGTGTGAGCGTTTAGACCCTGTACTTATGTTTGGCAAAGGGTTTATAAGTTTTCTTGAAAGGAATATGCGACCCCATTATATATATATATATATATATATTGTTCATCTGGATGTTGTACTGGGCCAATAGGGATAAATAACACTTCAGCTAAAATGTGCAAAACTTGCGGAGTATTTGTTTGTATATTAAATACGTGTTACTGTATCTCGTTGAGCTTAGTCGTCTCATATCTCGTAGTCATGCACTGTCGACTAGAGCGATTAATTGCTGATTAAAAGTAGGAATTATATATTAAAATCAGCCTAAATATCAAGAAAAACAATATACTATTTGCTGCTTACAATAATATAATTTTATTTCATGTTTTAGTACATGTTGTCTTTGTAACTAAGTTATCCCCTTCGAGATGATGTTGGTCTAGTATAAGTCATTATCGGACCGGGAGGATGACCGTTAGAAATGACAGACAGCAACGCAATAAAGCAATACCAAAGATTCATGACTAAAATTATTTGGCGTTTACAATGTTCCATTGCTATTTATAGGAGATCTTGCATAACATCTGCGAATTATGTAGATTTAAACAGTTATGCATGGCAAAAAGGTTTAAAAAATCAATTTT
The DNA here is from genome assembly GCA_018901825.1 of Drosophila funebris. Lineage (NCBI taxonomy): Eukaryota > Metazoa > Arthropoda > Insecta > Diptera > Drosophilidae > Drosophila > Drosophila funebris. The sequence continues at coordinate 6,611,519 of JAEIFK010000678.1, forward strand.
GCATTCTTATTTAATAAATACATTAACACTTGCTGATTAGATGCAGATCGTTTTGTATTTATTATATATTACATATTATGTAACTACATTTTAACATGTCTTTGTATAAGAAGAAAATCTCAAAGTATAACTAAAGAGACTCAGCTTGGAATATTATGGTTTAGACCTGGGGCTATTAACTTTAAAGCAATATATGTAACTGACAGAAGGAGGCGTGGCATTACAGAAAACGAATTAAACAGAACCAAGTACCAAGTCCCTCAGAGTCGGGATGGCTTGACTGTATCCATTCCTTATTAGTTTCGTATTTCTTTTTTGAGGCACGTCAACAAAATAATCAAGAAAAGGACATGACATAAAAAACGGAGGACTAAACGAGCGGCAGAGATGACATTGACGGCTATGTGAGCAGAATAAAATTTCATCAAAATGCGACTGTCAGAGACAGAGATGATACACACGCAAACGCACAAACACCCAAACATACATAAACACATTCTCTGTTTCCACGAAGCGAATGAAACGTGGGGTAAAAATTGCAAATGGACGAAAATGCTACTTTCATCTTGTTCCTTTGCACGCATGGAGAACTTTCACTGTTCTCGACTAGTTGGTGGAGGTAGAAGGACATGGCGAGAGGGAGAGAGGGAGAAACGTATGGGATTGCGGGGTGGCTGGCAGAGAGGGTGAGCCGAAACCCTCACATCATATATGAGAGTTTGTGGACTCGAGCTGTCAGCCAAAAGAACAAAGCACTCAGTAGCGCCAGGCGGCCATGATGCGGCTTTACGAGTAGATGTGTTGCAGGAGCTCGCTGGAGTATGTGGCAAAGTGGTGGCAGTTGAAACATACGCAACATACATACGCAACACACCTTGCCACAAAACGATTCTCCCCGTGCGCAAAGGTGCTGAAGGCCGTTCCACTTGCTCGCAATTGTAAATTTGTAAGCGGACAGCTCTTGGCTCTCGGCTCTTGGCTGGATCTGCCTCAGATTTGTGACCCGTTGCCAATATATGGTCGGGACTGGAACTCTCAGCTCGCAGCGGGCAGCGGGCAGTTCGGCGTTTGTGCCAAAAATCGCAGAAAATAAGCAGTAAGAAGAACAAGACGCAAACGGAAAAGAAGATGAAGAAGAAGCAGAAGTAGAAGAAGAAGAACAACAACAACAACAGGCAACACGAATACAAAACTAAATAAAATTCGAAACGAAATGTCTGCATTGTGCACTTTGATTAATGATCGAATGTCAATTACCACATATACTGTACTCTGCACACCCCACACACTCACACACTCACACACACACACTCGCACTAGCACTAGCAATTCCCGTGGTGAACTCGTACCAAATGCGGATGCGCCTCAGAAGCTGCAGAAGGCACGGCCAATATAAGAGATATGGAAGTGAAAATTCTCAAAAATCTTCGACAATATTGAAAGCAATTGCAATTCTGTCTTGTCAATGGATGGAACTTATACATTTTACATTTATTTAGGAATGTATCGAGCAATTCAACCGATGCATGCTTGACTAGCAGATACCCCTCACTCCGCTCTAACTAATTATACCCTGTACAGGGATATATTAGCTTTGTGCAAAAAGTATGTAACAGGCAGAAGGTGGCATCTCCGACCCTATAAAGTATATATATTCTTAATCAGTATCAATAGCCAAGTCGATTGAGCCGTGTCCGTCTGTCTGTCTGTCCGTCCGTCCGTCTGTCCGTCTGTAGGAATGCGTCGATCTCAGCAACTATAAGAGCTACAGACACCAAGTTTGGCATCAAGGTTGCTGTATACCATACGCAGATCAAGTTTATTTAAAATTTTGGATTCCTTCCCCCCTTCCCCCGCAATTTGAAAAAAACTAATAATAGCCACACTTTCCAACGTAGACACTTCTAACTTAACAGGTGCTTGAAGATTATCATTTAGAAGCAATGCTGAGAGTTTCATCAAGATCGGTTTATAAATAAGACAGATAATCAACAATTAAAGTTATTTTCCCGTTGAATCGTAGCGCAGCGGGCAGCACATGTGTGCGAGCGAGATAGCGATCGACTGCGACACAAGCATAAGTAAATTAAGTGTCGTAACACTCAGCTTTTAGTTGAGTATGTATAAATATGTTAGCTGCTATAAGAATACAAAGAATTCATATGCAAAACAAGTATATATATACTTTATAGGGTCGGAGATGCCTCCTTCTGCCTGTTACAAAAATGAGAGTTTCAAAAGGGAATTCTTTAAACACCTGTTATGTTATTACTTTTATTTTAATCGAAGTACCTATTATCAAAATACTTTTAATATAGAAGCCTGTACAGGGTATTATACTGTCGAATGCGGCCGACTGTAGCCTTTTCGACTGGTTTTAATATACATTTAATTCCTTTTAGTGTACAGATCCATGTCCTTGAAAAACCCTTTTCTTGTTGGAATTAATTAAAAGAATTGACATGAATTTAATGAAATTACAAATCTAAAATTTTCATTTCATTTTCAATTGCAAGCAAATGATTTTTGGCTTTTCACACCTCAATGGCTTGGTTTGGGGGTTCTTGAGCGGTACAAACGGCATAAATAGCACAAATGGCTTGGTCATTTGTTTAAATGCTTTTTAATAGACAACAATCACCACAGACATTCAGCCATCTAACCAACCAAGCAACGAACCATCCATCTACCCATCTATATATGTAACTATACATCGAACCTTCAAGGCAACCATGTAACCATCCTCCATGGCTGGCTTTCGTAACATGGGTAACAGCATGCATTCGCTTGGCCAAACATAATACGTTGGTTAATGGTTACAAATTAGGCTGATCGGCCGCACGCATGCACAACAAACACACACGCACACACACACACACACACACACACAAAAGGAGCAGGAGCTGAAGTAAGCCAAGTGCATAAATGGCCAACCGCAGGCTCGTCTCTCATGCTCTTATTTTCTGTCCGGGTTCTATACTGGCCAAAAGTGACGCCAAGACTAAACTGCCAATTTAATAAATGGATACACATTAATTAAACCAATACACACACGCACACACGCACACACACACAGCAAGCGCTTGTTGATGCTTCTCGAGAGCCTGCGTGTGATGTGAGTGATGAGCCTTGATTGATTCCTGAGGCCACACACTTGAGAGTTGGCATTGTTGCCACAATTGTAAGTGGGCAATGCAACGTCGGGGCAGAGCACAGTCAGCCAGCCAGCTTGGCCTTGGATGCAACTTTGATTTATGCCGGAGACCGAGAAATTTGTTTCCAATTCAAGCCTAATGAGAATTGATGTTTATTTTGACAAAAAGCCGTGTCTCGACTCGAGAGCTCTTCTGTGTATGTGTATGTGTTTGTCTATAAATATCGCCAGCTAATTAGCAGGTATGCTCACTTCCCAGAAACCCAATCCTGGCCAATCCCCTGAAACGGTAGCCAATGCCAAATTCCAAAATTGCCCGACAAAAGCATCAAAAGGACACGCATTAGACGAAGTCACCATCGAAGGGAGTCGACGGCGTGCGGCGCTCAGCTGGATCGTAGCAATCCTTCTAGTTCATTTAAATCCCTAGCAGGGAAACCTTCACTGATGTCGCCGTCGGCCGTCAGCCGACAAGCGAACGTCGCGTGGGCGTGCAAAGGGGCGTAACGCTGTGTCTCTGCCACATATGCAAAGTGCCACAGGCAACCTGAAGATCCTATGAAATTAGCAACAGTAGACGGGTTAATTGTTTTCTTTTCGCTCAAAGGACAAAAAAGGGTTGACTGCGATGCGGTGGGCTGGGCGATGTCCGGTGACTTCTGTTGGGATTAGCCGGGATGAAAGAGGATGAGACGGGATTAAAGCATGCCGAAGGACGACTTGCGACTTCAAAGAGGGCCCATACCGAACCAAAGTCAAAAGTCAAGTCAATATTATCGTGTAGAGAAAAGAAGTTGAGAACAATAAAAAGAGATGTCAGAAATGCTGAATGAAAATGAACAAATAATATATATAAATATGCAAACTTTGTATATATTAAGATAATTAATAACTGATAATGTATTCTCCTTATAAATCCTCACTTATGCTTAACTCAACTACTACTATCTACCTTTGTATCGAACTTTTGTAGAGTATCAACTCCCAGTTCTCTTTGCAAATATTGAACTTATTTAAATTTAAATTTAAATTTTTAATATCAAATTTATAGAATTTACAAGTAAAAACGAAACATATTTTATTTGTGTATTTATTTTCACACGTTAAGGCAACTTATTCTTTTTTTAATCTTGTTTTGCTTTAGTAGTAGACTTTCCAAAAATCATCAATAACGATAACATCAAAATAAAGAGGTAAGTCGTTAGTTTCATCTTGTAAATTTTGTTAAGCTAAAGTGTATCAAACAGATTGCTATTTATAGGAAAGCAAACCAAGCATCTGTATTGAAATTCCTTAATTTATTTGGTTATGCATCTGAAAAACTGTATATAATTCATTCTTCGTCCTTACATAACAAGTAGATTAAAAATTGCTCATTAGTTGTGGATCTATAACATATAACATATCAAACATTTTGATTAACAGCTGGATATTTGTTAATGATTCCATTTCAATGCTTGGTACAGATGTCTTTGGCCAATTTATTCGAAGTGTTTGTAGGGAGAAGAGAAGAAGACTTCATTCGCATGATTTATATTGAAAGCTGTTTATTATACCCTGTGCCCACTAAAAATGGGCAAAAAAGGGTATAATAATTTTGTGCAAATGTATGTAACAGGCCAAAGGAGGCATCTCCGACCCTATAAAGTATATATATTCTTAATCAGTATCAATAGCCAAGTCGAATGAGCCATGTCCGTCTGTCTGTCCGTCTATCCGTCTGTCTGTATGAACGTGTCGATCTCAGCAACTGTAAGTGCTAGAGACACCAAATTTGGCATCATGTTCCTGTATACCCTCTCCAGATCGAGTTTATGTTAGATATTCGATACCATCCCCCGCTCCCTGGCAAAACGAAAAAAACAAATTATGACCGTATTTCTTAGAGTAGACTCTTCTAACTTGGCATGTGCGTAAAGAATATCATATTAAAACAGTCCTGAAAGTTTCATTAAGATCGGTCTATAACTAAGAAAATAAATGTTGCTTTGCACGCTGCACATGTGTGCGAGCGAGACAGCCAACGCCTGCGACACAAGACTATATAAAGTGTCGTTAGTATATTCTTACTTCTATTATAATCAAAATACTTAATTTAGAAAACTGCACAGGGTATTATACTGTCGCGTGCGCTCGACTGTTTTATACATTTATTTGGCTTATTAAATTTGTAGATATTTTTAGTTTTTAGGCAGTTTGATAGCTTAAAGTTTTCTTGACCTGTATTATTTCCAACATAATATTTTGATTTATTTCTGATTTTAATAAATAAAAAACTATAATTTAATATCGAATTGCTTCTGTGTGTTGGTTTCATTCTTAGGCTATAGTAATCAATAATTATGGTATATCTATTGAATCAGATTAGGTAATCTTTCCTGAAAATAATCATATCACCTATATAAACCCAACAAAAGTCCATTCTATTGCGGTAGGTCTTCAAGCATTCGAAGTTATTGACAAGCGGAGGCTTCTGTTGCTCGTAATTAGGTTGAGGGGATGCCTCCTCTCTCTCTCTCTTTCTCTGTTGTCTCTGTGCTGATGCCTCAACACGTGCTCCTGGCACTACTGTAATCATTTTGAGCTGCCAATTTCGACCCTTGTAGGACTTAGCCTTCATCGTTCCGGTGCACGCTTCGTGGTCGCCTGTAAGTCTTAATCCTTTTTATCGCACTGAGCGAGTGCGCGCAATTTCCAGTTGCTCGAGCAACGTAGTCTGGACAAGGAGTGGACGCGACTGGAACTGTGGCTGGCCAAGAGGCTTGAGGTGAAGGCGCGTAGATCATTTCGCAATGATAAATTAAGCGCTAAGAGTGTTTTCGTGTTCCTGCAAGACAATCCACTGTCATGCCGGGTAGATTGATTGTGCCGAGCTTGTGGCAGCTCCTCCCCGGTATCTGTTTCTGTTCCTGCTTCAGCCAGCTTCAGCTTGTCACATGTGCTGTGTTTACCATTGGTTTTATGGCCACACTGTCAACGCGATGTCTGCCTGAATAAGCAGCGACAATTTGCAATAGGACTCCGTTTTCAGGGAAGTTTGTCTGACGCAAACAATTCAAAACTTGGTTAAGACCAGTTTATGACACTCAATGTCTCTCTCTCTCTCTTCTTCTCTGTGTACCTCTCTTAGCCGGGAATCGAGTAGGTAGGCTGCCAATTTGAAAGATGATGCCTTGTTTAACATATTTCCAGAAGCCAACAGGTGCCAATGGGCTGTGATCAATCATTGCGAATCGATGTTTAATTAAGAACTCTTGTTAGCATTTGCCAACTATCGCTGCCTGTTCATCTCGCGCCTCATTCTCAAGCATGAGTTCCTGCCCCAGTCTCTGTCGCAGTTTCAACTTCAACTCCAGCCCCAGACACTGTTACCCTTCCCGATTCCCTGCCATTCCACATGAGCAACGCTGATTGCCAACAAAGGCTTGTTGAGTTCTGAATTCTTTTGAGCCCACTCGCAGGATGAGCCCCATGTTCAGCAGCTCGCTTCCATGATGTTTAAATTTGTCCTAATTAGATGACTATGAACGATGAATCAGCGCAAACTACAAGCATTCTACTTCTAGAGTGAAGACTTTAGTTTCCAAATCTACCAAGTCTGTTCATAAAGCGCCATAATAATAATAATTATAACAATAATTAAAATAATACTAATTGTTGCATATTTAAAAGTTAATTGAGATAGAAAATATAAATATCTAATTAAATTAGAACTTGTTGTACACTGTAATATTTTATCCTCATTTGGAATTTGATTGCCAATCTTTCTGCTTTTTCCTCTAGTCAAATAATATATTAATAGGATCAACAATGAGTTCCTTAAAATGTATAATAAGTTGATATATAGCATATATGCATTAAATAATAATTACATACATACATCAAGACACGCTAATTATATATGGTTGAAGTATGCATTTAGTACAGATTATGACATCCTTATTACATGTTGCATGACTAAATAAATTAACAAATATATTAGAAGTAAAATTTACTATAAATAGCGACACATCTCGAACAGTGAACTATTCAACAAATTGCAAGATGAAGCTGATTTCCTATATTCTCTTGTTGGTACTTGGACTGGCCGCTGCTGTACAGGGTCAAGACTATTCGTCGGAAGAAGACAAATAAATGAGTTGTTGACAATGACTACTCGAATATTAATATTATAATATTATATATATTAATGTCTGAAATACATGAATAAAAAATATTAAGCATAATTTGTTTACATTCAATTGATTTATTTAAGTTAAAATTTAAATACAAGCAGCTTGGTAAGTTGGGGAGAAACTACAAAGGAAAACAAACTCATAAAATAGTTTTAGGAACAATTAAGTAAAATGATAACTTTCATTGAATGTCAAATAGTTGTTGTATTTATTATTAACTTTATTGGGATATTTTTAAATTATTTTAAATCTGTGAAGGTAATAGAATAAATAGAAAATATCTTCATAGTTAAAGAACGATGCATGCTTTCTGATCTTACCTTTTTACTTCCCAAACAGTAGAATTATATACATATATTATGATATGCAAAATAAAACTCATGTTTGATTCCAAGTAAAATTGTTCTGTTTATTTGGTTTTCATATTGTCTAGGTATATTTATATACTCATACGCATGTTTGTTTCTTTGTTTCATTTGTTTTCTTGTTGTATCCATAAAATATACGTTTAAACTTACATAAATATCTACGCACAACAGATGCCACTAGTAAGATACAATAATAATAATAATAATAATTATAATAACTCATAGATCTATGTATATATATATATATGTATATATATATGTATATATATATGTATAATTCCACTTAGCACTATGACAAATTGGGGATTGTGTTTACATATAATTTGCTATGCTTTATACAAAGACTTATGTACCACTAATTAAGTACTGCTAATTTACAAGGGTTTCAGTATTTTTCTTCTGTTTTTTTTTTTTTGTTTGTGGAGGGGCTGAAACATTGCATAATTGATTCTAAACAGGGCTGCAAAACTGCAAGTTCAGTTGGGACTGAAACTGAAATTAAATGTTTTTTAAATCCAATTTAATTTATATATATTCATGCGCATAAATTAAAAAGAAATAAATACATATTTTAAGACTGTTTTATTTTAAATCTATTGCTTAATCGAAACACTTTGTTAATGAAACTTATTCAGTTTGCAATAGATAACAATCACTTTGATTTAGGTTTACTTGCTCAATTCATAGTTAAGTTTGAGAGACCCAAGAAACTCGAATCTATTAGCTTCACAGCAGTTTTGCAGCCTTATTTCTAACCAAATACTTTGCCCAATGGTCGGGGTTTTTAACTTTTTCATTTTTGGTACTTAACTAACTAACTACAAGTAATTTTGTTCACTGTAAACTCCGAATTGCCCGAACGAACTGGATGGTTCATCGGTTGTATAAAAAGAGGATTCGCTATGATTATATTACAATACATGCTGACTGAAAATGTGGATACCAGAAAGTATTGCGGTGCTAACTAAAGGATTCAATGTACAAGGCTCAACAGGGGCAACATTATGCTGTCCTAAAGTGCTGTTAGATCGTAGTCCTGTTTAATGTGTTGCTGCAGATTGGTCATGAGATCGGATTGCTGTTGCTGTTGTTGCTGGTGATGATGCATTTGACTGTTGTTGTTGTTGTTATTGTTGAGGTTACTGCTGTTACTGTTGTTATTATTGTTATTATTATTATTATTGTTATTGTTGTTATTGCTGTGAAGCACTTGATGCTGCTGAGATCCTGGATAGACATTGCCATTGCTGCCATTACCGCACGACGTCAGGTTGGGCGCCTCCGAGACGGCTGGGATGTACGGCGGATTGCCGAGAGAGGAACTGACATCACCAATGCTCTCCAGACTGTCGGAGCGTATGCACTACGATAAAGAGAGAGAGAGAGTGAGTGGGGGGGGGGAAGAGTGAATTGTGAATATTAATATAAATTATATTAGGAAATTGCCTAAATTGCTTTTACAAAACTCTGCAGAGTCAGTTGCTTATTCATATGTTATCTCGCTCTAACGAGTTGCATGATTCATAAAGCTTTTATTGTTATTCCGTTCTGTCTGACTAATCTCGTGTGCAAATGCCACTTTCAGCTAATGTCATTGGTACTTTAAGTGCTTCGCTGTTGAGTTTCAGCGCATGCAACATACCTCATTCATCACTGGTGTCTGTTGTTGTTGTTGCTGTTGCTGTTGCTGCTGCTGCTGTTGCTGTTGTTGTTGTTGTTGCTGCTGCTGGGCCTGCTTCTTGGCATTGCCACGCTTAGTGGGCTTCTTGGCTACCGGTGTTGGATTGCCATTGGCATCGACGGTTTTCTTGCGAACATTCTTGGTATTGGGTAGCTTGTTGTCCTTCTTCCACTTCATGCGTCGGTTCTGGAACCAGATCTTGATCTGGCGCTCCGACAGCACCAGTGTGTGTGCAATTTCGATGCGACGGCGTCGGGTCAGGTAGCGATTGTAATGGAACTCCTTCTCCAGTTCCAGTATCTGGTGGCGTGTGTAGGCGGTGCGTTGGCGTTTCGGCTCCATGCCCGGCTGATAGGAGCCGTTCGCTGCAAAGACAAAGACAAACAGACAGAGAAAGAGAGGGAGAGGGAGAGAGAGACGAAGAGAGTGTGTGTGTGTGTTAAACAAGATGCATAATTAATGATTGGCAATAAGCAGAAGGGGTGAGGCCGGGGTAGACGTTGGCGATTAAGTCGCATCGCGCCACAATTAATACACTTCAAATGGAGTTTCATAACAAGGAGGAGGCGCAATAAATCTCCCAAGATAAGTTGACAACCCCAAAAAGCGCGCCAAAAACTTTTCGACAAACACCTTGAGCTCCAGGACTGCACCCAGAAGGGTAGCGAGTCTGATAAAGATGAAGAAGAAGCAGACAGTAGACTACGGGCAGCGGGCAGCGGGCATCAGGCAGCGGATGGCGGATAGATGAAAGAGCTGCACTTACACAGCGCCAGTCCGCGGCAGTTGGACAGGATAATTAATCAAAATCAAATAATACAACTGCCTGTCTGTTTGCCTATCGGACGTGGACGCTGAAGCCGAAGCTGACGCTGACGCTGACGCTGACTACTTGGAAAAAGGACAACAACATAGCGGAGTTCGCATTTAGTTTTTTTTTTCTCTTGAAATTAAACATTTCCCGCCTGCAGCAACCCTCAGCCACAGCCGCTGTATCCTTTTCCTGTTCCGTGCTTATTTTTTTTTATACACTCTACACCTGCTGCCCGATTCCGTGCAGGCCGTAACCGTAACCGTTTCCATACCCGTTTCGTCTCTGAATTGCGAGTCCATCAAATGGAACAGACAGACAGTCGGACAGCCCATCAAATTTATTTTTGCACCATCAATTTCAATTTTTTGGCCAGCATCCAATGCCATTGATTTCAGCATTGAGACTGAGTTTTCAGATTGGAGTTGATATTTCTATCATCGCTTGTGGGCTGAGGCTCTCCGGGCTTGACCAATCATATCCGGGGCACATCATGTTGTAATTTATAAAAATTTCATTGCACTGTGACAGGCAGCTTTCGATTTGATATATAAATATTTCAATCCCGGCTGCGTTTGCCGTTTCCCAGACACTACGCAGATTAATGATGTTGTCCACTGACCGTTGACAGCCGTGGAAGAGGCAAGCGTTGGATGTAAGGGTTCTATAAGCTTTCTCTCTTCGATCTGTGCTAATATCTTTCAATTCAATTGACATAGGCGTTAAAGAGCCGCTGACAAGTTGTTGCTGCTGCCTATTTATAAAGTTCAGCTTGACAATTTCTTTTCAAATGAGATTTTCTTATTTTCTTTTGTTTATAAATTTGAACTTTAACCTTTTCATATGTTATTGAGTATAGTCTCGAATAGCTTATATATAGCCACGGGTTTTTCAATACATATAACCTTTTTCATAATGAATTATATTATTTAAAACAAATATTTGCAATATAAAATATTATTCGGGTTCATTGTAAAGATCTTCAATTCAATAAGTTATATATAGCTGAAATGTAGCTTGTAAAGTGACTAAATTTCAACTTGAAACAAGTTGTATTTGTAAATAAATAAAGTAAATATTTTCCATTGAAATTCCTTTGAGAATGCTTCATCTCATCGATTCGTCAGGGTGTTGTACGCAAATTCTTCAATGAGTTATTGATTTGATAACATAAAAAAAGCAAAAACAATAAAAACATGACCACAATGGAGTAAAAAATGAAGAAAAAGCAAATCAAATAAACAATATCAATTACAAAACCCCAGAGGAACAAGAATCACGAGGGAAGCCTAAGGAAACTGAACAATGAAAATGAAATCATTGAAGGGGCCATCGACGCCAGCTGCTGCGTTGGCGTTGGCATCGGCATCGACGTCGACGTCGACGTTGGCGTTGGTGTTGGCAGCATGCTGCGTTAATTCGTTTTTAATAAGTGCGTATCATTTCATTTCAACATTTCAACGAAAAGGCAGAGCGACAAGCGAGAGGTGCCATGTCCATGTTCAGGAAGATGCCTTCAAGATCCCCGTTTCTGTTCCAGCTACAGCCGCAGCCTCCGCCTCAGTTCCAAGTCCAAGTCCAAGTCGAAGTCAAAGTCTCGTCGGTCCAAAGTGCAGTGTCATGTTGCGGAGCGCGAAGCCAAAGAGTGCCAATTGCAATTGCTTGGCAGCCAATTTATGAAACTGCCGAATCATACAAGGCCAAGGAAATCAAGATTGCACACACAACAAACCCGACTAGGGGCGATCGGCGAGGGAGGAGAGGAGGCACACAATGTGGCAGGAACATAGCGTGAAACTGCTAAAGAGCGAGCTGCATGTTTTATTTTTTTTTTTTTTTTTTTTTTTTTTTTGGGAAAATTGGCGCTCTCTGGGGAATTGGCGGCAAATGTTAAACATATTAGTGCGTAGGACGATGATAGCCTCTCTCTCTCGTAAACTAACTGGCTCTCTTTCTCTCTATTGGTTTATGTATATGATGTGTCGAGTTATTATAATTGGCCCTGCCTCATGCACGGCTGTCGGCATGTTTGTCCCATCATATGATTTATCATGCATTTGTGACTCTACAGTTTCATTCATAGCCCAACGAGGGCCAGGGGTAGCGAGTCAGTGTCCAAAAAAAAAGAATAAAACTATGTCAGACGTTACTTAATAATCATAATCTTTTGTGTCGGTGGTGACTTCAATTGTGGGTTAACTTTACGTCAATGCCAGGGACGAGAACGATTCAAGTATCTGCCTCAGTATCTCTTTAATCCATAAAACTGATCGTTAGCCCATTTAGCTGGAGTCTGTTGCCTGTTGTCTGTTGCCAGTTGTATGCTGACTGAGGTGCGGTCCTCATCAGGCAACTTCCGGGCTTTACATTTCGATTTTCATTCATTCGCAATCTCCGAGCAACTGAGCAACTGAGCAACTGAGTAACTGGGAATTGGGCCACTTGATTAATTGCCGCGATAGTGCGAGAGTGTGTAAATATTTGGTAACGTAGCTGGGGCACGACCTGTGATCGAGAAATTTGACTCGTGCCAAGTTGAAAATATTTTACGTCTGTCAACTTTGATTTACCTGCTCATTCATCAAATCGCAGCCCAAACACCGTCGCAAGCCAACCCAAAACGAAACTGAAACCAGTTCCCAAAACTCTCTATGAAGCTGGCGCTTGAAATGTTTAGGAATATTGCGGCACAAAAAGCGCAGTTCATATGCAACATTCAACATTAAATCAAACAAATGACAATAGATTAATTTTAAGCAAACAAATCTCAAGTCTCTCGCTTGGCCCTAATGAATCTCAGCTAAGCGAGTGCAATGCGCATATTGCGCATACGCCGCATTGGCCAGTGTCAGCTTCAGTTGAGTTCTAAATTGAATTCGATTTCAGGTCTCGTTTCGTTTCGTTTTCCATAAGTTAATGTTAGTATTGATGTTGCCAACTGTGAATTGTCGGCAACAGTATGTGGGTAAGGTTTAATATGTGTTTGTGTGTGTGTGTGTGTGCGCTCGTTTCATGAGCTCATGGAAAAAGGCAAGTCAACATCAGCATTTCAACAACAGCGGGAGCTGCATCAGCAGCTTGTCAAGTGACTTGCAATTTGTGGCAGGCAAATAAAAATAAACATGAGCTCATGCTACTTACAAGTCACACACACACACACACACACACACACACACTACAAATCTCATGTACTTAGAAACAATTGTCTATATACATATACATATATCTTCGACTTATTTATTTAGCTACAAACTGAAGCTCAAGCACCCGCAGCAATTGAAGCTCAAAAAGTGCACAACTCGAATTCTTAATTCGCCAGCAACACTTTAATAATAACTGTTACTGCATAAGAGAAAGAGAGAGAGAGAGAGGGGGTGAGACTATAAAAATACATGTTAATTTGAAGTTAAGCTTACAAAAAATGGCACAATAAACGTTCCAAGTACTCGATCAATTTTTCAGCAAAATTTTAGCAAGCGTCGTTTTGATTTTTTTAGCTCACAACACAAAAACTGTCTGAGAAGGCATCAAAATGATTGATGTCACCTCAAATAGAATTTATTCATTAATAAACAATAAAATGATTATGAGTTTTTTCACAATTTAGGAATTGCTAACTGCAAAACTACGTAGTAAATTTGATTGTTAGATTTTTTTTTAACAAAGACTAGTCTATAATATTAACGCTGTTCTTTTAATCGTTAAATAAATTATATAAATTTCACTTTTGTTTAAACGTATTTCAAAGTTGTTCTTCATAAACTTTCACTCCCCCATAATCAGGATAGTTCTGAATTTAAATTTCAGATAATTAATTAATAAATTGAATTATAGAATAAAGCGAGTTCTGAATTGGCCAACCCAAGAACCGTCTTGGGCACTCCTAAACCTTCTAAATACAATACAGAAATGAACTTGGGATTTCTGTCAGCTATTCTGGTATTTTCCTAAAGAAATCGCAGTTTAAATTCTATAGTAAATATTATATTTAGTATATCAGCTTTGCTAAACAATTATTTAACTGTTCTCGAAAGAATTCACAAAAATTACTTTTAGTTTCTTTAAATAATGACCTCATAACTAAGTATTGCTTCTTATATACTTCAACTTTAAATGCCAATTCATTCTTTAAGCCATAACAATAGCAACACTCACAAAACCCAATATATTTTCACTTTCCACAACGAACCTAATGACCAAAAGTTGCTGTTGGCCGAAACTAAAACTGCCACTTGTCCTAAAGCCTCTGTTGAAGTCATTTTTAAAAAGTTTGCTGTGAGCTTTGTATAGATTGTAAATGGACTAAAAAAAAAAAGAGTGTTATGACCAAAAGCAGAAAGACAAACAGCATCAAGTTAAGAAGCTCACGACTTAAAAGACCGCAGCAACAATAGACGCGACCTTGAAGATACATTTCGTTGGGTCTTTCTACAAAAACCTCTGACAAAAGATCTTTTAAAGTTGCGAGTGGCCGTCTTGGTATATGCTGGAATTATTCTCGGACCAATAAAAGCGTCGCTAATTAATGCCAATTTCAATAATTCGCACAAGTTGAGAGAGCTTCCAGAACTTTATTGGCGCAAATTGGGCGAAGTCTGTAGGGAGTCCATGGAAGAGAAGAGACTCTGCCAATTTTTAGCTCCATTCACATTCGTATTCACATTCGCATTCGCATTCACATTCTTGTGATTTTTGTTTTCCATTGGGACGCTAATTACGCTTTGTTCGCCAACAGATACTCGAGTTATATGTACAGACACAGATACAGATACACAGTTCCAGATGGCGAGGCACAGTCACACTCACATTCACATTCACATTCACAGTCACAGTCTCTCAGCTGTTCGTGCCTCATCTGTCATAAAAGGCGAACTTCTTAATTTTTACTGCGTCATTTTCATCATTGTCATGCCCAGGGCTTGGGCCTGAGCTGGAGTCTGAGCCCTGGGCTCTCGGCGCTGTGCTCTGTGCTCTGTGCTCTGAGGTCTGTCTCCCGCTCTTTTTGGGTCCCTCTCGACCGCTTCGCATTTCGCAAAAGGCAATTGGAGATAACCTGAGTTAGGTTTACGTTTTACAGCATCTCGGCCGCATCTGGGTCTCGGTCTGGGTCTGGGTCTGGGTCTGAGACTGGGCTTGCACTTTTTTCCTTTTTGCCTCAACGGAGCTGATGCTGATGAGGTTTTTCGCAAGTCATCGGGTAACTGTGAGCCTGGCCTCTGTGGCACATTGGAAACTTAATCGTGGACTTGCCATTGAAATTCAGTTACAAGGCTGGCCACGTTTTCAGTGACTATGACTATGACTATGACTGTGAGCATGAGCATGAATATAACTATGTTAGCGAGTTCGAGTACGAGTACGAGTATGCAGTGCAATTGTTGTTATTGAATGTTATGTGGAACGCGTTCTCGCTGAACGAACATCTGCATGAATTCAGAAATAATATCGAACTATGAGATAGCTGAGCTCCCGTGCATGAAATCAATATTTCGCACTTCTTTATATACATATTTTGAAGTGTTTTTATGAATATACTACACAGTCATTTTACACATGAGAACTTTATTTGATAGAGACAATAGTTAAAATGGTCCCTTGAGGTTATTATTAAGAAATATCTTTTATATTGTCAATAATAAATGTGAGTCTACATTTTAGAGTGAAGAGTTACTTTAGCATTTATAGAAATATATAAAAAAAAAATTATAATTTTATGTTCAATATAAAGAATTGTTTTTTTTTGGCATTTAATTTTTATATTTTGAAGAATATTTAATATTTATTAAGTTATTCTAATGATGTGTAAAACTACAATAACTTTATTGAAAAAACTCATTTGAAGCTTTACATATAAAATCTTTATCTTTTTTGGTCGAGTAATTAATTAGAGTAATTAATTTTAACGGAATAAATTGAATTTAAGCTGGCATCAAATAATTAAAAAACATAATTGTGTTTAATAATTACTTCAATTAAAATATTTAGTCGCATTGCTCAATCAACAGCAATTTTGAATATTATTAAATGGAATTGAACTACAATTAAATTTGATTGTCGCCAGTTAAGAGTCTTGTCAACACTTTGGATCCATTAAATTATTTGTACGAATGCCAAATTGTTCCCTAAATACTCACACTTTAGCAAATTATAGTTGTGACTGTTGTCGTTGTCGTTGTTGCCGTTGCCGTTGCTATTGCCTAAAGGCGAATTATACAAATTGGATGGGCAAGTTGAGACCACACGCCACCTGATACGCACGCCAAGCCATGTAGTCGTATTTGGGCCTTGGTCTAGGTAAGCGCTAACCGAGTGTAAGCCATTTGTTAAAGAGCTGAGAACAACGAGAAGGCACAAGTTCAACTGGCAGAGAGTCTGAGAGATTGAGAACGGGGTTGGGGGATGGGAACGGGAGACTGGGAACAGCCACATTCCGTATAACAAGAAATGATGCACTGGCGATAATCAAGTTTCGTCTTGTTTTCGTAGTCGTGCGCTCATGATAAATGTCACAACATTAACATCAAATGACACGGACCATCCGTCACTCAGTCGGAGTTTTGTGTGCCCCTGAGCGATCTCTGCTCTCTGTCAGTCCCTCTCTCTCTCTGTCTGTCTCTCTGTCTGTCTGTCTGTCCGAACGTCGAACTACTTCGATTTGATGCTCATCAGCATAGCTAATCCCCCAGTGTCAGTGTCGCACGTTGAGATTGTGTCTCTGTCTCCGACTCCGTCTCTGGAGCGAACTGAAGACCTTAAGCGTGGCGAAACTTAATGAAATAATTGCCCATTAGGGTCAAGGTTATGTTTAATTGGAGTGCATCACTTGAGTTGCATAGTAGCTTCGACTAAACAAGTAGCTCGCTTATTAAAAAGCAATTTATCAGCCTGGTAAAGTCTGACCTAGAATCACATAACTCATTCCCCTCTCTCCCCGCATTGGTCATGCCTTGCACTTGCCACCTGAACCTGTCGACCCATTGTCAGCTGGCATTGCCTGGAGCCAGTCCAATTCCCAGCCACATGCGGTAGCCCATTTTGGTAGAATTAAAACAATAAGCGCTGACAAACGTCGCTTTGATAATGGAACTCAACACATGGCTCAATGAATTTGGTTTTAGGCCCGTTAAAGTTCCGTCGCGACTCGCGACAATTAATGGTAATTATCTATGGGAGCTGACATTCAAATGCGTGTATAACCACATATCCACTCCGAGCATAGCCACCTGGGTATTGGGCATTGGTTATTGGGCATTTGTTGGTAACCAAGTTCATTCGCTCAACGAGTCTCTCGTATCGCTCGAATAGTGAATGGAAACCAGTTTACACAGCCCACATTCAAAATGTTCGGTGTGAAAATTTAATAAAAAGATAGCACGCAATGTCGGAAGCTTCAAATCGAAGAAATAACTATATGAGTTTGTAGCAAAATAATAATAATATTATTTAGCTTCGCTATCTAACAACATTTTAGAAGTTTTTCTAACATATTTCATATTCAACTGAAAATTGCAGTTTATAATTGATTGGAAAGTAATGAAATAAAAATAAAATCAAATAAAAAAGTACAAATTTCTAAATTACTTTCAAATTGACTAAGTTGCACTTAGTTTCTTAAGTAGCATTTTTTATTGGATCTTGAATGCAATCTATAATCCATTCAATACACCAATAATTTGATTGGACTAATTGCGTTGTACTAAAGTCTATTTTTATACAGACTGGATATATTTAAAGTAACACAATTGTTTCCCATAAGACTTGAAGGGACTCCCAAGTGTTGAAAGAGCATGCAGAGTCATTATTATAGTAGAGTGGCAGTTGCATACAGACACATATGTATGTTACATACGTACATGTAGCAAAATGTATGTAATGCTCATATATGAATATGTCACTCGCCATATACATTTTTGCCCTCAGCAGAAGGCGCGCCATTCTTGATTTTGATTAATGAGCACAAAGTTGAGGTTTTTTTTTTGAGGTCTTTTAGTATTTTTACTTCGGCTTATTTTGCCAAAGTTGAGCATTACAAAGTCTGTCAGTGGATCACGTGGGTGTTGGCAGCTAAGTAATTTAATTAGCATACCAAAATGGAGCACAGTCTGTTTTGTTTTGTGAGTTCATCTAGGGACATATTTATGTTGGTATTTGATGGAACCTGTACTTACCAACACCCGCTACATGAATCTTCTTCATCCAAGGATAAATGATGCGTTCTCCGTCGGTTGTCTCCGCCATCAGATCATCATCACTGTCCGATTCCCCCAGATCATCATCGTTGTCGTTGGACGCCAGCTCGTCTGGCGATCGATCGAGCATAAGGCGATCCTCTTCAGACATGTCCTGAATAGGGAACATTCATTATTAATAACAGTCTTTCTGTAATCTTAATGGACTAATAGGTTTATTTATACATTTTCTGATCCCATATCATCACAGTGTAGAACTTCTTGCAGTTGTTGACCAGTAGGCGCCGCTTCTTCAAGGCGCTTCTCTAACTTTAAACCTAAAATAAAATGAAATATAATTGATTAAATAATATAAATTAATGGTTTTCTAATGTTTAATTAAATTAAAATGTATGTTTTCCTTTTATTCATTATAAACCAAAAGATAGTTCTTAGTTTCTGACAATAATTAAAGATCCACAAATTTATATTTCTATTGCGAATTGTTGTTTAAGTAAATAATATTAAAAATGATTTAAAGAAAGACTTAAATACAGCTGGAACAGCATTGCACTAATACAAAGATTCAATTGCACATTAAATGAGATAAAGTATTAAGATACATGATTACTAAAAGTCCTAGATAAAGAATGATGGATCTGTATATTGAATGGATGTATGTATATATCATATATTGTCTATCATAATTTTTAGGTAAATGAATTCACCATATTTTAATATCTTACTATCTTGATTTAAATATAGACTATTTATGCAATTCTTCTTATGTCATTATATTGTAATATTGATTTTGAATTGTAATTTAAATAAGCGCGTTACAGTTACATCATAAAAATACTGAATAAAGTTGAATATTAATAATGAATATTAATGGGTACTATATACATAATATGCCCAATTACAATATATTGGAATTACTAGAAAATGTATACAGATTAAAATGTTATACAAAAGGATTAATGCTGACATTAATTAACAATCCAATTACATACTAATTTTAATTTACTATTAGTAGTTGTCAAATTTAATGTTAAAGAACAGATGATTCAGTTATGATAAATCTATATAAATCTGACTACAGTGGCGTGCAAAATTAAGTGCATGTTTTCAATTATTGAACTTCATGTGGAACAGGAGCAATAGTAACAAAGCAAGTCAAACAAAACTTTTTAATCTTTAGATATCTAAACAAATAAACTTAATCATGCAAGACTAGAGAAAGAGAAATATCAAAAACGTTAGCAACTTGCATTTACTCATTGCATAAAAAAGAAATCAACATTTTTCTGTATTTGATAGAATGTGTATCTAGTTTTCCCTTACCTAATTCTTGCAGACCCAGTGAGGTGTTTGTTGGCGGTTCCGTTGAGGAGCATTGTAGTGGCAGGTCCATCATCTGGGTGGAGAGAGGCGAATGGCCTTGAGAGTGCGTGCTACCCACGCTGCCGTTTGTGGTGCCATAGTAGCCGCCGTAGTATCCATTGGTGGCATTGGCGCTACTGCTGTTTGGCACATTTACCGTCGGCGGCGGCCCGTAACCCCCCGCCGAGTGCACCACTCCAGCGGATATATACTCGGGGGCATGGTGCACGGCAGCAGCGGCTGCGGCCGCTGCATGGTGGCCATAGTAGCCCAGGCTCTGGTGGGGATGCGGATGATGTGAGGGCGGCGTGGTGGCATAGTTGGTTGCATAGCCGCCGTTCTGGTGATGGTGGCCCGAGAGCGCGCTGTTGCTGTGGTGGTGCGAGTGCGGGAGCTGGTTGTGATGGTGTGCGGCGGCAGCCATGTAATCATTGACCATTTCCGCCGGATGCGTGGCGTGCGGGTGACCAGACATGCCAGGGCCGCCGCCAGCCAACGTACCACCTCCGCCTCCACCACCACCCATGTGTCCAGTCGAGGCGGTCATGGAATAGTGACCATTGTAGTGATGATAGTCGTCGGCAACCGGCGGGAACTTTGGATCCAGGCCATTGCCCATAGACATGGGGCTCTGGACGTGATGCGGTGCGTGTGGGTAACCCATGAGGAATGAGCTCATCGTGTTTGCTTAATTTCTTATGTGCTTTACTAAAACTTTCGCTAGGCTCTTGCTCTTCGATTCCTATTCACTGAGCACATATTTTATTTGAATATTCACTTATTGGCACTCACTTTCTGCACTTAATGCCTTTTGTATGATCACTATATATGGAGTGTGGCCAGCATGATTGTAATGCGTAGGCTCTGTTTATTGAACACAGCGCGAATGTCGCGCAACCGGCGCGTAACAAATATTGAAAACAAGCGTCGTAAATAACAAAAATTCCAAACAATTTCTGTGTGACGTTCAGAAAACATTCAAAAAACACCAAAAAGCGACGCGTCTGATCACGAACGAGTGCGAATGCGAACCGTTCAATTCGAGCCGTTCTTTTGTTATGAATACGAACGAACGCTCAGAGCGCAAGCGAACCTGTTTTCTGTTTTCCTCGTTCACAGTTGCTTCTGCTGTTCACTCTCTCTCTCGCTCTCTCCCCACACCGATACGCACCGTGCAAATCGCCATTGCCATTGACAGTCAGCGATGACGTCGACATTTGAGTTTCAAAACTCGATTTACTGGTTTTGTTTTTGTTTTCTTCAGACACAACTAACAACAGTGCTCAAAGGACGGCCCACACGCAATGAGAACTCTGTGGCCATGGCTGCACGCCATTTTCAACCACCGCGCAGCTAGCGAGTTGGTAGAGTGCCGAATGATATTGGGTAAGCGAGATAACACTATATATGGTCCCACCCATTCGCTGTTGTTGTTCAGCTGGCTTTGGCCACAGGCGCGGCTAAAATAATGAGCATAGTTGTGGCATTAATAATAATAACAATCATAACAAACTAAGTGAGAAATTAATTTTAAATGTTTAACTATACCAAACTAAAACTAACCCCTAAATAGTTTCAGCCAAGTATTAAATGTTGATGCTGATTTCTACACGTGTAAGTCTGCACGTTATAGAGACTACTGTAAAACTCAGGCGTACTTCTTTTCATAGAGGTGACTGTACGGTCTGTGACGGCACCACAACTGCGGCTGACTGAGTGAGAGCTAGTGTGTGTACATTTGAGTGCGAGTATGAGTGTTGCGTTTGTAGTCTTCGGCCATGGCGCACGCTCAAAAGCAAAAAACTGCCCTCGTCGTCTCACGTCGCATCGTGCGTGGCAAGCAAGCACCGCCCACTTTTCACTCTGCCTTTCATCGATCCCACCAGCGAATATGGCAGACCAGACCATTTATTTTCCAGAACTTATAAACGGATGCAACAAAGTCTCTGGGTCTGCCAAGAACGGTCATATCGATCGTCGCCGAGACTGTAAAGTGTTGATATGAATTGCTTGGTCTATGGCTACCGAGTTGAGAGGCTCTACATACCTATGTAGTATGTATACATATTCATATGTATGTATGTATGTATGCATGTATGAATGTCTGTATGTGTATAGCGCGAAAGGCAGTGGCTGACTTGCAATAATTTTCCATTGCCATTGAGTGTTGAATGAATATCACCGCACTTGGCGCAATGCTTGTTAGTGGGTGAAGGGGAAGTCAAGGGAGAGGGGGATACTGCTGTTTACTTTTTGTTGTTATTATTGTTGTTATCATTACTACCGTGATTTGTATTGTTGCTGAAATGTTGATGAAATGATGAGCATGACAAGCAAATATTCAAATGAGTCAGACACATATGGAAAATCGATAGAATGATTGTTGTATAATGCACATAAAGAAGGTCGCACATTAAACGCTTTAATATTTTTTACACATAAATATTTAGACTCTTTTCCCCGGACAACAATATTGCTACTCTAATGAAATTCTACTTTCTGCGTCATGCTTCTGCCGTGTGCCATGGATTGTGGATAATGGAATGTGGATGGTGGATGGTGGGTCCTACAACGGGCGAGACTCCGACTGTCTAATTGCCGAATAATTGAACCCATTCCAATACAGCTCACGTGCTATACTCGACTAAACACACAGTTGAGTCTGCATATGTTCTACACTCGCCTATGGATGTGTGTGCATGTGTGAGTGAGTGAGAGACTACTAATTAATCGACTTCCAACTGATTCGATTTTGATGGGGACTATCAAAAGTTCATTAAGTCCATTAAGTGTATAAAACTTTAATTTATTTGCTTGCATGCTGTAAATTCAAATGTATAATTTAATAAATAATAATAAAGCGCAAGAACCTCTACATATTGTACAGTATTTATATTCATATTCACATTAGTCAGTTAAGTCTTAATTAAATAGATTTGTACATATATGTCTAACTTTATTAAGGAACTTATTGTACTTATTTTTAGACTAATATTAAAGAATTATAAGAAGACATCAATTATTAACTATAAAATGATTACAAATGTGCTCTTATTTCCAATATAAGTTAGCTTATTCTTCTTTGAAAGTATCACGACATACTATGATTATACTTTACATTGTTATTAATTAATCTATATATGTATATTGTGTGTAATAAAAGGCCGAACTAATTATAAATTATAATAAATACAACGAAGTAACTCTTTTAACTGTCAATGCAAACTATATTAATAACATCTAAAATCTTACATTGGTAACTGGACAACTACTCAAATATCTGCTAAATATATAAATTAGTATTTATTTTTTTATTAATACATTAATGTTCTCATTCAAATATGATTGTCTCGCATTAAACTCTTCATTCACCAGTGATACCACATTAAAATCTCTTTTAAGATGCTTGTCTTTTGAAGTTTCTCGTGAGCATTAGTGGCTGCTCCTTTGAATTTACTCTACTCGTATTTAAACTCCTTGTAGAATTTGAGCCACAGAGTGCTGAGAGACAGGCGGGTGGTTTTTGGGTGAGAGAGCTTTGTGTCTGAGATGATCCAATGTTGGGTAGGGTGACTGTTTGTGCAGCATTTGAGTTTCAAATCCCAATTCAGAGCCAGCAATCAGTTGCGACTGTCAGGCGGCAAAGGAAGTTCACTTGCTGCACAAGGCAAATGTGATTAATGGTTTCATGCGAGGCACATTATATGTGCCCTGTCGTGAGGCACTGTTGGTCTTGTTGTTCCTATTCGTATTCGTATTCGTATGGCTATTCTTTGGTTCTCTCTCTGTCTCTATCTTTATGCTTCTGTCTTTTCTCGCATTTAAGCTACCCATCAAATACGTTTTTTATATGAAATTAAGAAACCTGAGAACTCGCTCTAAGATACTTTTATGCTTAAATTATGCAGATGGGTGTTACCTAAATATCTAATTACCTGACTAATAAACACGATTTAAAAAATATTGAATTCTCTTATTATTAATCAAGTATCTAAGTTAGTTATTATCTCGCAGATAGTATCAGTAGAGAAAGTGTTTTGATTTATTATCAAACTATTGATAAATACTGGTAGATTGTGCCATCTGAATACTCCATTCTATTCGGTTTATTGTTGAACATATCAACTAATAATAATCACAGAAAAATCTGTCCAGAAGATTAGAATTGGTAACAGCAAAAAGCCAGTTTAAAACGGTTTGTTAGCTGTTTCAGGAATCACTCAAATGAATGAAGAAAATCCAAGATAATCAGTTTATAAACTATGTCACTTTATTGACATGAAATCACAGTTAATGTTTTAAAAATGTACAAGAAACGTATGAATTTATACAAATATTTTCTTTTGATTCTGTAATCCCATAAAGCCAGCACCTTTGGCATTTAATACCGCATTCCCAACGGGATCTACATGGCATGGAAATTGTGCTAACGACATGTTGACAAGTGAGATTGAGTGGGGGAACACAATGCTGATTAGCTGGTTTGCTGTTATCGCATAAATTTTCCAATTTAAAAGCTAAATTTTAAGGAGGAGTAACAGCTTGGAGTTCGCGTTAGGACAATAAAGGAGGCTGTTCAATGATTGATTGAATGATTAATGATTGACTGCGCGGTTCTGTCAATCACTTGGCAATGTAATTAAAGCTACATTATTCTCAACTTTGTGACTTTTATTGACATTAAAGTCCAATTTTCGTATATAATAGAGAAAGTCCTCGTCTAACAGGTCCAATATTACAATACTTAGGCAGATTTCAACCGAAGATGACCGGGCCAATTAAATGTGGTTCATTTGGTTGCCAATGGGAGAAACGTTTCTTCCATTTATCAACTGTCTCAACTGTTAGCTGTCATATTATGCCCAAATCGGCGACCCAGACTCCGATATGTGGATGTCAGCTTGTGAGCCCAGTTTGGGAGCAAGACGAGTGTTTAACCAAAGCATTTCCACTGCGGCTGTTTAAAATAATTACACGAAAGACTTAAATGAGTCGAGCTAACCGCTTGAGGGGGGATATAACCGAAGCTGTCCAGCTAAGCTGCGCTGAGTCTGAGACTGAGACTGAGACAGAGTCAGAGTCAGAAACAAAGATTGGGACAAGTCACAGGTACCCATTATCCATGACAGATTATCTCTGATTGATTTCATTTTACCTCTGCACAACCATAATGAAGGCTGCGGCTGCATACATATGGACCAACAACAGCTTGGGGCCAAAATGCTTCGATTTTGACTTCAACATCGGTCGCCTTTTACCGCCAATTGGTTAAATGTTCAATTTTGAAAGATGGCTCCGTAATTGCCGCACATTAGCCGAAACTTAAGAAAACTGTTAAAATTATGCTTAATGATCGTCCACAGTTTACCTTTTCCTTCGAAAAGAACTCTTTACATTTAATATATATTCAATTTATTATTTCTGATTTGTCATAAACAATGTTTCTGTTGCATTAAGTTTTATGATCGTGTACAATTTTTAACTTAAATATTCATACATTTCTTTTGTTTAACTATTAATATACATATTTTGTAATTTATTATTAACTTATAAACATAATAAGCCTCAATATGTGCTATAAATAAAAACTCTCATTGTCTTTATTTATTTATTGAAATGTTCTACAAATTTTCAAAAGCAAGCTGCATTCCAGTTTTGTAATTATTAACATATTTTATTTAAATATATTTATATATTTATATAATATATTTATATTTAAGCTGGTAGACTTCAAATTTCAACATGATTGAAAAAGAAAGACACCGCAAATGTCCAGACTGATTCTGGACCATGTATTCTATTATAATTAATAAGAACTGAAATTACTCTTCAACTCCTTGTAAGTATTATTTTTATAGAAATTTATAAAATATCTATTGATATAAATACTTTTCATATAGCAGCTGGAATGGAATTTATATATATCTATTTAATTTCAGCGTTAAAAATGCTGCCGTTTTACAAAACTTTCTATAAAATTTTCACACCAAATGCGGACCCCCATCAGCTCCTGAAGCTGGGCTTTATGAAAATTTTGGGAACCTCACGCCTCTTGCGCTTATCCATCAAAGAAAGTTAGGTAAGGTATTTAAGCTAACCCTTTAATTTAGTGAAACTTTTGAAGACCGCCGATGCCGATGTCGATGTCGATGTCGATGCCGCTGCTGGAACCGCTGCCTGCGTCCAACGTTGATGCCAATCGGCCCAAAGCTCTGCTCAAATTTCCAATTACGTCTATGTCAATCATAATTAGTAACAACGTCGATTTTTCATTGAAGGGCCTCCAAAAATTGAACCTAAACGTAACATAAACGACAAAAACAACTGCACAGCGGCATCGTAGTGGCCAGAGAACCGACTTTCTCACACATGGCTCTCATGCGTGGCTCGGGAGCTCCAACAAACAACAGCAAGTTTTCTTTCCAAGTACACAAAGCACCAATAAATGAATTAAATTATAGGTCAAGTTGAAATTTGAATACCCTAACAAGCATAAGTAATTATTGTGTATTTATTGTGAATCGCAATAAAAAGTTTAGCAGATTATAAAATATATAAAAATGTATAAAGCTTGTATAAAAGACTAGAAGAATCTGAGTTTATTTATTTATTTAATTATTTATTTCTCTACATATTTATTTATTTATTTATTTACCTATTTATATAAATATTTATTTTTTATCAATTTATTTACGTATTGACAGCAGAGGACACTGAAAATATTTTAAATGTTTGGAAAATGCATATTAATCTCCAAAATATGATTGAAATAATAGTGCTTAAGAATTTCCAACTCAACGCAGTTTTAATTAATGATATAATCGGTTTTTATCCAACTATTTGATTGCTAATATATATTTGCCTATAATTTCTTCCATAGCTTAGTGCCTCATCTTATATTAGGGTATAGTCTTGTAACGAGCGCAGACGGATGCCAAAGCCACAACCAACCCAGGCAGTGAGAGACAGAATCATAACGGAGAGAAAGAAGGAGAGAGATAGGGACAGGACGCTGTAAGAAGCAACGAAGACGAGTGGTGGGAATAGAGGAGATGGAGAAGGAGGAGAAGGAGAAGGAGGAGCATGGCCAAGAGCAAGGCACAGTTTGTTGTAACATGTAATTTGGGATGGCATCGGATGCGCTGCTTTTCAGTTCCCGTAACAGTTCCCCCCGTTCCGAGCCACGATTCCCGACCAGCACCGAGCAGCCGAGCACCCATGTAGTTTGCTGGCGGTCTGTTATGAATGTGACTAATTAAATTTAAAGATATCCAAGAGATTATCAATCTTTGAAGCGCATCGCCATCGCCATCGCCATCGCAATCGCCAGCAGAGTTTGAGTTTCAGTTTGAGTAGAGGCGTTGGGTGAGGGGCGGGGCAAGAGTATCGATACGCTTCGACACAACATTTCACAAGACACAAAACAAAGCCAGAGAGCGCTGGCAACAACAACATAAACAACAGCAACAACAGCAACAACAACAACAAGAAGAAAAAATAACAACAACCATCAGCACCAAGAGCACATTTGTTTCATGATCATGATTGAAATAATGATTAATGAATACAGCGCCAAAATTCAATTCGAATTTACTATGTATAGCCCGGGAGGGACTCGATACATGGGATATCGACTCGGGAGTGGAACTGTGCTTGGTATTGGGTTTGGGAACTGTGCCCAGTTCTTCGCCTGCCAGACCGGCCGCCGACTGAGTTCCATGCGTGAAATCAACAACAGAGTCCAGAGATAGACCAGCCGAGTTGCATGTGGGCTCCATGCTGTCCAGCAAGCTGCAGTCTTTTAAGTCTGTGTATGTGTGTGTATGTGTGAGTGTGTGTGTGTGTGTCCTGGTACCATCATCAATTATAGCTTTTCTGTTACGCCAACGAGCTGAGGCTCATCTGGAGCCTAGACACCTTTTGAGCACGAGAACGAAAACGTTTCCATTTTGGCCTGAATGGTCAAATGGCCAAATGGCTTTGTTAACAGCTTTGTGCAGTGGCTCGGTTAATAAATGTTCTTTTAATTGACTGCATGTGCTGCATGGGCTTCTTGCCCCCACACAGAAACACTGAAATGCGGAGTGTACTCGAACCTGGTACCAAGTTCGTTTTGTCTGAACTTCCTGGCCAAGTCGAAGCCCTCTTGACTCGGTTGCAGTTGCGTAAGCCGCTTAGTTTAGCACCACTTCCCTGTAATTATCATTAAGCTGTTTGCTATGTTCAACAGCTCGACAATTGAGCAATTAAATTGCGCTGTGCTTTCGCCGTTGTCATAATGATAATTCCGAGTGTGTGTAGATCGCAAATCCCGCAACCTGTTACTTAATTAATGAATAAATTTGTCTTAAAAAATACTTCTAGAATTAAGAATTGAGAAGTCACAAGTCATGAACTTGAACAATTTTCATGATTTTCATTTATTGCAACGTTATTTGAATCATCTGTTAAATCAATCAAGAAGCAATTCAAGTGCCGCATAGAGTCAGAATATTTAAGACTAAAGTCGAATCTATGTAATATTTTATTCAACTAGTAATCAACATTTTATGTAACTAATGATTGTTTCTAATTGCCTGTCTTTAGTTATATTGTTATCTTTCTCTAACTGATCAGCAGATTTACTGTCAAAGAAACTGAGGGGATTTTTATAGAACATTTATTTATTAATTTATTTGGTTGACAAGTAATGCTGTCCCATTAAATAAAAAAAAACCAACATTGCATTAAGTAATCTTAAGAATAACAAACAAACCGAAATGGCATAAAAATGAAAACAAAGTTTCTAATAATAATGGGATATTTATCCTATGTATATGCACAGCCAATAGAAGAGAGTTAATAATAAAATAGAGGAATTTAATAGTTACCGAATAACTTTGGATAGTAAGATTAACTATTAATAATAAAAAGCGAATGGAGAGAAATTGTATGATTAAGCAAAAACTTATATAAGTGCAAATCTTTTCGATCTTGCTATATCAACAACTGATACGTAAGTTATATGATATTTATGTGAGCTATAAATCAAATGCTTGTTTAACCTCTTGACTGATCCAGCGTTAACACTTTAATTAATTTTTAAACAATTTGTAAAAGTTGTAATAGCAATGATTTAATTTTTAAATTAAGATCAGAGTACTTTAATCAGCTCGTATATGCTGGCTTAGTTTTAATAATCAGAGTGAAATATAACTTCTTGTAATAAAGTAAATTGTGAATTGAATTGAAGTCAATTGAATAGTATTAAGTTAAGTATTTCATACCAATACTATATATTTTATTTAATTTATTTATTTTGTATATTTTGTAATATACATATATTAAGTATCATAGAAATCATAACATGGCCACCCAGCTGCAAGTCCACTTATAATAAAGTCATCTACAGTGAACACACTTTAATGGCTACAACAACTCAATTACAAATGATTGTTACAATTACAAGACAGAGTCGTAATAGCAAATCGAATTGTCTGCTCTTCTGTTCAGTTCTCTTGAGTTCATTTTGGGAGGTGTTAACTTGGATAAGTGCAGTTTGGAACATGTCGGCGACATATGAATCCATCGGTACTGGACCGAGGGCTAACAAATGATCAATTCAAAGGAATCGAAAGAGAAAGAATGAAAGAAATAATACGACTAGCGGGTATTTCTTTCACTTTTCAAGAAATCCACAGGAAGAGCAAAAACTTTTCAATACAAACTGTCAGATAAATCGGTGCGCCCTCGGTTTCGGTTCAACTTTCTTGCCTGGACAGACCAGAGCAGACCAGACCCGACTGTTCAGTTGTCTTCTCGTCTTGCGCATAATTAATGATCTGCTCCATATTCACGCATTGGTGTAGGTCTCTGTCTTCGTCTCCGTCTCTGTCCCTGCATCTGCCTCTGCCTCTGTCTCCATCGCTGTTGTCTCTTCGTTTCGGTCAGGTCCGGCAGTTGCAATGTTCCTACGCCTGCATGTCTGCATATCCGTGGGCTGCCTGAGTTTTTAGATTTCAGATTTACCATTTCTTAGGTTCCGGCAACTGTCACTTTTCTATCTCTCGGGCACGTGATGTGCGTGCGAGACGAGTGAAAGATAGAAAGAAAGACTTTCTCGACTGGACAGACAGACACACTGAGCACTCTGATAAGCGTTGCTTGGATATGTGAGCTCACAACAGTTGCATCTGCCTGCCCCTGCATCTGTTTAGCTGGCAAACATGCCACCAACTCCATAACTCATCCCTTGGGCCCCCACCATCTCAGTCATCTTGGCCACCACCTTAAGCCACCAAGTTGACAGACAGCAAGTTGACAGCCCACGTTTTGCCAGCCACTCCCCGCCATCTCCTCTGGCATAATACCATTTCTTATCGACCGCCCGCGCTGTCACTTGCGTGTGGCGGTGTCCGCTGAGATGCT
Organism: Drosophila funebris; assembly: GCA_018901825.1. Classification (NCBI taxonomy): domain Eukaryota; kingdom Metazoa; phylum Arthropoda; class Insecta; order Diptera; family Drosophilidae; genus Drosophila; species Drosophila funebris. The sequence continues at coordinate 6,641,666 of JAEIFK010000678.1, forward strand.
GTGGCTTGGGGAATGTGGGATTGGGCTTGCAACTAGGCCTGGAGCGGGAGGGGCCCTTTCCCCATCGCACTCAGCTAATCAACACGGCCTCAAAATGTAAATAGGCACATCCTTCAGCAAATATTGTCGCCATTTTCTACTTGCCACACGACTCATCCCACTGCCACACACTTCATCCACTCATCTCTTACCACTTCCTCCGCCTGCGTATCTGTCGCTCTGTCTGTCAAACTCATGCGCAAAAAAAAAAGATACTTTTCTTTCTTTTCTTCTGTTCTCTTATATTTTATTTTATTTTCAATGTTTTTTTTGTTGTTTTTGTTTTTCTGTTGCTTTTCGCTTTCTTCGCATTGCGACTGAAAGTGTGAGTGCGAGCGTGTTTTCGTTTTTCCCCACGTTTTTTGTTTTTCCCGGGGTTTTTCTTTTTTGACACATAAAAGGACACGCACCGCGTCACATCATGAAAGGATTGATTAATGATTCGTTGATTTTCGCCCTTATTCTCTTTAGTTACACTTGGGCACATAATCCGCCTCGTCTCCAAAGTTTCCCATCCCTTCGCTTCCCAACCACTTCGGCCCCAACAGCCACCACATAAACCCGATTCAGTCGCACTTTTGCGTAAATTTAACAAAGTTTTCAACAGACAGAACAATGCCCATTCGCTCTATGGAAAGTTCAACAAAAAAATGGTTGCTTTCTTTTTTTTTTTTGTATTTGTATATGCACATTCCATTAGGTAATTCCTTACATTTTCTTAAGCCAGAAGACTATATCGAAGATGCTATGAGGTGAGAAGATGCATCAGAATAACAAAGTAAGAGTAAATAATTAATCAATTTAAATGGATTGAGATCAAATCAGAAATATCTTCAAGCATTTAAGAGAAATTTAAGATCTAATTGGCTCACATAGGAAATAGATGAGAACATATATATATATATATATATATATATATATATATATATATATATATATATATGTATTATTTGATTAATATATAGAAAAGGGTCTTTAAAATTGGCATCTTTAATGCTGAATCAGGATATATTCTTCCACTTCTTTCCATTCATATTTGATATTTAATTAAATAAACAGTTTCTCTCTTGATGTTCAACTTAAATCCAACTAATATATAATAATTTTATTTAAATATATAATTTATTGTACGTTACTTGGTAATTATTTCATGCTATTTAAAAAACGATACCTACTACTACCTAAACGATATTTATTTGAAAAAGATACCAATTTTTGTCTTATAAATAGAATATAAATAGCTTGAAGAAAAATATATGTATGCCGAGGTAATTAGCGGAATTGTGTTTAATGTAAAGCAACTCCACTAAATGCACTTTGACTTATCAAATGGAATCCATTAAACGAAAACAAATGCTTACTGGAGAGTACAACTCATGAATAAAAGAACAGTTGAAAAGTAATTATCATTGGCCATTTCACACGTGGCATTCAGTCAGCACTCCATTCTTATTCTCCCCAATTCTCCTCCTTCTTCACACATGCCCAGAACAATGACAATTAAAAGCAGGACGAGTATGAAGTGGGCGCGTCACGCACTGGGACTCTCAGTCCCCCTTAGTCACATATATACCAACACCTTGATGAAACGGGCACTTTGACAAAGTGTTGATGATCCGAAGTAATTAAACTGGATACAGAACTGACTAATTTCGGCTCATGTTGAGTTTTGACCAATGTCCATTCGTTATTAGCGCTTAAGCAGTTGCTGAGAGCACGCAACTCCCCCCCCACCCCCCTTCCAACACCAAAATAGAATCAATTTAGTGGGTGAGGGGAGGTTTAAGACGTGACATATGTCGACACTGGACTCGACCCGCAAATCACATTCACATTCCAGAAGCCAGAAGTGACCAGTGAATGCTCCACAGCCCTGTGCCTCTTTTAACATGGCCAAGTGGACAGTCAGTTCGAGGCTCATCAGACTCACACCACAGGTTACACATATTGCTGGTGTAGCTATGTTACGAGGGTGGAACGTGGTGTTTAAAGTGTCGAGTTTTGCGTCTTAGAACTAGAAAAATGATTCCGCTCTATCAGCTCTACCTACTGCCGTGCTCGTTGCCCATTTTAAAATGCGTTTAAGCCCGTGAAACGTAGGATGGCCCAAAATGGACAGCAAGGGCAACAGCAACAGAAACAACAACAACAACAACAACAATAACAACTGTAACAGCAACACAAAATGAGCCAAAAACATTTAAAAGGCGAAATGCGTAAGAAACCTTCATCAAATTTGACTGACAGGTTTTCAAGATGTTCGCACTACCAACCAAATGTTTTTCTCCCAACTCCATTTCTTTCGGCTGTTACGTGTTAAAATGGCCAACGTCACTGGCAGCGTCTTCCAGCATAATAAATATTATGCCTCTTTAATTTGAAATATTTAATAACAATATAGGAAAACTAAAATAAATTTAAGCCACTTTTTCTAAAACAATTAATTAACTAATTTCTGTCGAGCCAGGATTGTTTTTCACATTTTTATTTAAATTCAATCAAAAGTATATAAGTCATTTATTCCATTTTATTTCAATAATTTCCTGGACTGCAAACGACTTAAAATGCGCTGTTGAATTCATAACAACATTTGTAAGCGCCATCTGTTGTTTGGTAGGAACAAAGTCCACACGGCTTATAGAGTTTAGCATGGACAATTGCCATCAGAACCGGTATAGCTGTACTGCTCTGGTTCATGTATTCATCCCTTTCTAACATCGATAGTCATCATAATATTATTATCGATAAGCGAAATCTTAGACAGCGGAGATATCGAAAATATTTGCTTAATGATAATCAACCTAAATAAACAATAAATGTTTATCTCTTTGGATTTTGTTATTAATATTGAATTCAGTTTGCACTGTCAGATTGTAGAAGTCTTTTTCATTCTAATGAACGTTTCCCGCATAAGGCATAAGCCAACAAACGGTTCAGAACCATTAAATTGTGTGTAATACTCTATAATAGAGCATAACAAGAAATCGCATAAATAGACAACATACTCATTTATTTAACTGTTTTACAATATTAATTTAATTAAATACAATATATAAATTTGAATACTACTTCCTTACCATATGCCATCACTCTGTTTAATTATATATCTTTGAATATAATAAAATGAAGTTTGATTTAAATGCATGAATGCCTCAGTTTGTGATAAAGAAATGATCAAGGTCTATATCAGGAAAAGTATAAATTAGCAGAGAAGTACTAATTATTGCTTTACTTGAATTATAATTATTAAATCTGTATTTAAATATTTGGCATAAATGTTATAAAAACGAAAACAAGAAGAAAACAAAAGAACTTAATGGTGAATCACTTTAGATACAAATATTTACATAACTTAGGGAAGAAATCAATAGTACTATAAGCCCTAGTCAAGTATTTCCTTATTTTTTACTTGGTAATATGCATTGGTTGCTATGCGATATAGATTTTGTGTCTTATTTTATAAGAAATTATAAAATTAATGTATCATGTTGGACTTTATCTTGTTTTGAACTGGCAAATAAAATATTTTATCAATTCATATCTGATAATTATAAACCATTTGTGTGTCAGACGAGCAGAAGGCAGAACGCAGGCCCATCATTTAAGTTTCGCTATCTGCTAATAATACTACGAGTACTTTTAATTTCCAAACTAAGTACTTGACAAACAGATAGTAGGTACAGTCAGCTAGCAAGTATGCAGAGCGTTAACTGAACTTCTCAGACTTTATGCCTTTAAGTCACCCACCCACTGTCATATCAGTTGCAGTTGCCATTCCAGATGGTGCACGTCGCTCCTCTCCGGATGTGCCACTTGAGGCGGCATATGCAAATTGCAATAAATGCACGGACGTTTTCACAAGCTCGGCAAAAATCCAAGCGTACCACAAATCGGCAGACGATTGACCCAAATGCCAAGCGCACTCACTCCTCTCGTTCTGCCTCCTTCCTGCCATCTCTAACCGAATTCTAATGCCAATTTGTATGCTAAATTATATTTATGGAAATTCAAGTGGAACAACGAATAAATTGAAGTCAGCCAGAAACAAAAAGTTCAGCACGCTTGGCAACAGCATTTCAAATGTGTTTTCAATGCAACATTGCAGGACGTTCCATTTCCCTTTTTTTCCAATGAAAATCTATGCCTTTAGGTAATGCATTTGCATGTGTGGAAAACCTTGAGAATACTCTGGAACGTACAGTTAAGTATATGATATATTTTACAGACAGCAAGAGTTTGGGATATTGAGTTCATAATATCTCAAGTAATTCTATATAATATTAATTATAATAAACTAAATATGATGGTAGTAAAATTACAAACGAACAAAAATGAAACACAAACACTAGTTGCATATGATATAATACAAATATAGTTAAAAAAAACTCGTCATACTTGTGAAAGATGATAAGATATCTTTTTGTGATACAACGCTTAGGCATTGAAACCTTAAGGTATTCATATGACTTAATTAACACTCATAAAACAGAGGTAACAGTGATAAGAAAGTTTAAAGTATTCATAACTGTTAGTTATGTTTATAGAACTTACAGAGTATTTCATTTTTTATGTATCAATAATTATAATAACATATGTACGAACGTAATAAACATAATAAAAATATGTTAAACTAATGCCATTATCATATATTTATATAACTTGACATACTCATGGCAGATAATCAGATATAAGACATTGAAACCTTCAACATAATTAAAGCTCAAGGAACAGAGACCAGGAGTGATAACAATATATTCACAGTTAGTTATTTTTACAGACCTTTCATTTAGTATATATTATTTTTAGTATTCCCCTCTTTATTGATACACACAACATTTTATTTCATGTATATGATATTATAAAAATATAGTTACTTATGACAGATGATCAGATATAAATTGAAACCTTAAAGTAAACACATGTAGTTAATTTACATATAACAAAGTGATTAAATAAATGTATACATAATTGCTAGTTAGAACTTGCATATAATATGCAGAGTATTTTAACTTATATTTAATTAGCGTTCACTCTTATCAATACACAACATCTTATCATTCATATCGCTGGGCAATGAGCCACACAAACCTCTCTAGAACCGAATTTGTCCTTAAAACTAGTATACAACAAATTCGGATCTACAGGGTAGACGTGGAACAGAGTGTAATCTAGAAATCACAGTGGACAAAAAAAGCGCTGAACAAGTGAGTTGTAATTTGCACGAATCGGAGTTTGAGTTTGAGCTGGAACTGGAGCTGGAGCTGGAACTGGGGGACTGAAATTACATGGGCATAGTCAAATAATTTGTGTCGTGCCACACGTGATGCCAAATTATGAAATGACCCATAAAAATGATTACAATGCTCACAGTGTGTCGGTAATTGTATTGAAACACGTTCACCGTCACGATATCCTTCTTCATCGGCGAGGTCCTTGCAATGCCTACAGCCTGGCAGCATGTTGTCTTCAGCCTCGTCTCAAAGAACCAACTGAAGACCGATTGTCAACGCTGTCGTCCAGGTCGAGGCACAAGATTAGGCAGTCGCACCGAAAATCTATTTGTTATCGACAGATAAGATAAGACACCGATTCGCTAGTTCCATCCAAACATGTCTTCGAGTGTCTTGTGCATGTTCTTAGCGTACCATGTATCTAATTGATTGCCCACGGATTATGGAACTTTCTTCATATCGATATCGAGTCGTGGTCGGTGATGTGGTGTCGTCTTTGCCTGTGCGATAAAAAGGGAATCACATTTAATGAATGATAGATAGATTTGGTCTATGTTATTTGTTATTGGGGCCACGAATCAATCAGTTAATTTCCCAGTTATCGTTTGCCTAGCTTAATGGGTAGTTACAAGTTTCAACATCCCCGCGCCGCTTCACCCGCTTCACTGACTCTAACTCGCGCTGCACTCAGTCAAATTTGTTTGCATTGCTTAAGACGCCAGGCTCGATTAGGCAGGCGGCAACAATGTTGGCGCCATGTGGCCAAAGCCTTTCGTAAGCCCCACAGCTCCACTTGCCAGTATTATGCCCTATGCTTCCTCATCATCCTGTTCCCCGTCTTCTAACTGTCAGTGATGATTCAGCATAAGCACTGGCAATACTGCTGAATAATGTACAGAGCACACATGACTGGGGCAGCCAGGACACAGCCAGGGCGCAGGAGGCAGGAGGCAGGAGGCAGGATGAGGTTGAAATATGGCACAAATCATTGCCATTGTGCAAGGTCGTTGGGAATTGTAATACAAAGATCCTATCTGTCGCTGCTTTGTGTCTCCATGTGAATATGCGTGTGTAAGCGTGTGTGTGTGTGTGTGTGTGTGTGTGCGTGTGTGTGTGTGTGTGTGTGTGTTGTCGGTGTGTTTTGTCCTGCAAGCAAAACGAATTCAAGTCAATTAATTAATGACTTTTTAGCGTTATTCATTAGCACTAATCGCCTAGGACTAAACTTAAATAAGCCGCCCCTAAGCTGGTTAGGGGCGCGCCCCGTTGCCCAAAGTCAAGCCAGCAAAGTCAAAAACCTTTTGGCCAGGCTACAGTCGACGGTAGGCAGAAACTGAGACCCCGGATTAAGGTCCTATAATGGCAACAAATCTTGCGTAAACAAAGGCAAGCCAAACTCTGACTCTTTACACCCCTACGAGCCGGAGCATGAGCATTCGTTCTCTCTCTCACTGTCTCTCTATCTCTCTCTCGCGCACACACTCGCTGCGAGGTGACTCTCTCTCTCTATCTGACTACCTCTTTGTCTTTGGTCTTCTGGTGGTGGCATTTGTCCTTTTTGCAGCTTCAATGGCTGCTGCCTTTCTCTCTCTCACTCTCTTACTCTCTGCCTCTCCAAATGTATACACACAATCCACAAAAGCAGGCCAAAGAGAGATTGCCTCGAGAACAGGGTGAGAGGCAGCTGAAAAGAGTGTTAACAGTGGCTGCCATTGCCGCTGCTACGCTTGGTGGTTGACTTTGGGATGGACGGGAAAGAGTCGAACCACTGTGGCCAGTGGCTATTTGTGAACTGCTCTAAATACTAATAATTAACTAACCTTGGGAAATTAACGCATCTTCGCCAAAAATTGAAGTTTGCGAATGTGCATTACATCATCCCAACCGAAATCCATTGCCATTTAATATGCTAATTGATTTCACGTGGATACAGATTACTTGCACATACAGTTAGCACCATTTGACTTTGGCTAATACCAAAACAATTGTGTTTGCGACTTCTCAGCATTCGGAATGGAGATCTGTCGACGGCGGCTAATCAACTGACAATAATTCCAAAACAACTTAGCGAACAATTTGTTGCAAACAGTAGATAAATAATTAATTTAACTACAAATTGTAAATTAATTTCTGTATAACATTTGATATTAATAGCTTCAGATGATATTAGCTGCTTTCCAGTTGCAAGTTTCACAATTTCGATAAATTGCTTAGAATCAATTAATTAGCAGCTACCCTGTAAAACTGGTTAAATAAGTTTATTGTTATAATGTTCTTTGTTTTTAATTTCCTCAACAAATTTAATTAATATAATGTATAAAGGCAAGTATCATCATAATAAATGTTTATAGTTTTACAACCTAAAGTATATATCTCTCTAGACAATTTCTTTAGTTTATACTCAATAAAACGTGGTTTATATTATCGTAATATTTAGTATTTTAACAAAGTTGCAGCTAGTAACGATATTTGAAGCAATTAAGATCATTTACAAGCCGTATAAAATGATAAAATGTGGCTAATGAATGCACGCATATTGACATTCAGTGATTGAGTATGAATTCAGTGGAATATATTTAGAACAATTGCACAGTTTTCTCATGCCATCGAATCGTAAACACCTTTAAAATCGACCTAGAAATGTTATTATTTTTGCTATCTTCTGATAAATATGATTAATTGTTGTGGAATTATATTGTGAGAGCCGTTAAATCGAATGTGTGTGGTTAAATGATAATTATTATTGGGCGGGGCTTCACTCACTCGCCAACAGTTGCAAAACAAACTCTGCCAGTTGTTGAGTCCAACATTTGAATGATAGGAGCACGTATGCTTCTCATTGTGGAGTCACAGTTGTTTTTTGCCACCAGCTCAATGCATTTACTGTAAACCCTGAAATCGCTCGGAACGGAAGTTCCGACGAGTACACAAAAGGTAAGTCAAAAATGCACGACCCCTTGCAAAAAAAAAAAAAAAAAAAAAAAAAAAAAAATTTAAGTGAGAAATAAAACGGGGCAATGACTGGCGAATTTTACGAGACTGAGAAGACAACTTCGCACATAAATCACAAACTGGAATGGGCAGAGGGCTGGCAGAGGGGAGTAGATGAATGGCATTGGGATTGAGATTGAGATTGGGAAGCATTTATCCAACTGCTGACTGGCCGCAGTTTCAGTGAGTTGAGAATATAAATATATGTAACTCTCTGGGCTAATAAATAATGCATATTTTCAATAGCTTTGCCTCACTGTGCCTAGCAGCGAGTGCAGCCCTTCTATCACAATTCTTTGTTTGTTTGCTTGTCTGTTTGTTTGCATCTCTGCGATTGGATCGTAGTAGGCAGCTTGAGGCCAAGGTTGTTGCTTTAACGACTTCGATTTGCAGTTTCAGTTTCGGTTTCAGAACGCGAAATATTTCAATCGTCTTCATATTGTTACTGTTGTTTCTTGTTGTTCGCGGGAATTTGGAAGCAAAAAAGAAATAATGGGTGCAGGTAGACGTTGAGGAGAAATAAAAGAAAGAATTTCAGAAACGGTTCGGCCTCACCTTTAGCGCGTATTTATTATGAACCTGCAAGTTGCGGCATTTTGTATCTGTATCTGTACTCTATATACTGTATATGAATTTGTATATTTGTATGCGTAGTCTCATACCGGTTGTTGTTGTTTCTGTTGTTGCTGTTGTTGTTGCTGTTGCTGTTCCTGTTGTCGGTGTCTTTGCTCTTGTTCCTGTTTGTTGTTTACAAAATACGCGCCTTCGGTTTATATTTTATCTTTATGCTTTTATTTTTGCTTTTATCTCTTCAACTAACTGAAAATGATCGCGCGTAATTGCCAAGCCCGCTACTGAGGGCTGAATCCCCCCCCCGAGTTGAGGCTCTCTCCACAAGCTTCCGAGCAGCTGCAGTTGCATAAACAACTAAGAAATTTGCATGAAATTCAAATAAATATGCCACTGCAGTCAAATACTCTGCCCGAAGTTGCATGAAGTTACCACTGCTTGGAGGGGAGTATCTATGGCTCACCCTAACAATAGGGATGCATTTCTCACTTCTTTGATTTGAGTAAAGTATCCATGAGGGAATTTAAATACGAAAAAAAAACCCTATTTACATCCTGTTTAACAAGTGCATGGAAAAACTAATTAAATGCAATTGTACTTATTATTTTTGTAATATTTCTTAAACTAAGATTGTTTGCTGTGAAAGGTAAATACCTTTCAGTTGAATGTTTGCCACATTCGAAGCCAGTGATTGTTATGCTATAGTTTATAACTCCATTGAAAAATAAATAAAACTAATTATTATGAACTTTGCTTAACTGGCAGCTTTATATGTATATTCTAAATCATCACTTTCCGTTCCACAAAAATAAACATAATTCTAAAAACATATGAAAAGAAATGATTGCCTTTATAGGTATCTTCAACTGTCATTCATAAATAAGTAATCAAATATTCAGCAATCGAAATTTCTTTTCACAAAGCGTGCAAAGTGTTATAACTTGTTTTTGTCTTAGTTTGATTTCTCTTGTATTTTTGTATTTTTGTATTTTATCATCATTCTAATGCATTGATTATCATATATTATTCGATTACCCTTTCTAAAATAAATATTACTTTGGTAATAAATTTCTAAAATACATTTCATATTGAATTAAAATTGAAATTGAGAATGTTCACTGTATTATTCGGGGTTTTTCGATGTCGTTACCTTGTTGTAGTAGCATTAATCGTATGACTCACATATATTTCTCATATATGTATGCTTTGCATGTGGCACTCTAATAAAATAAAAAAAAGGGGGCACATGTTGTACAACGTTATGTATGTTTGTAGACATTTTTAATAAGCAGAAGGAATCCGGGGCATATCCATAGGAATTGCATGTACATTTGTGGTCTATGTTAATATTTGAATAGCCAGACAAAGATAACAGACTCAAAACTATGTGAACAAACAAACCAAATTCAGGTCAAAACAAGATGTTGCCGTGGGGGGAAGATGGAGAAAGAGAGAGAAGGGATTCTTAGCCGGCACTGTGGTGCTGTTTAGTCTCGATGCCAAATTTGTCATAAAATACACGAATCAAAAGAAGATTTTAATAATTCGAATAATTCGATAAACAAATGCATAAAATAACAATAAAAAAGCGATTAAGTGAGTGGTGAATTCACTTTTTGTTCGTTTATTATTTGCATAAAGCACAATTAAGTTGGCATGCTCGAAACGAGTGGACAGCTCCAATTGCTTGCTAGTTGATACAGAGTTTTGCCTCTTGCCAGAAATAAAATCATTTTCCACACATTAAGCTGATGGCGTTGAAACCGAGAGCTGTGAAATGGGATATGGGAACTAGGAACTAGGAACTAGGAGCTGGGAATTGGGAGATGGGAGCTAAGAACAGAAGGCGCCGTTTAACCAAGTGCCGCGTAATTGGTGTAGATGCACACACGTACAAGGCACAGATTGCCACACACACACACACACACACACACACACACTGTCAGAATTAGGCAGAGTCAGAGAGTTTAGAGTCCTTGGCAGCTGCATTAAATGCGACTCTTCTATGAGTTCCGTCGTGGCCCGCTTTGACCTTAGCCAAATGTGGGTTTCAGGCGTACGTCGCGCCATATTGTGCACCCATACACATGCACCTTACACACACACAGTCACACACACACACGCACGCACACACACATTAAGTGCAGCCGTTGCCAGCGCAGGGTTGCAATTTCGGGTTGGGTCATTGTCATCTCTGCTCTGGCGCTGCTTTGACTCTGTGCAAGTTTCGCCCCTTGGTGGTGCTCTGTGTGGTGCTGTATGTGGTGTTGGCAGCTGCCGCCGTTTTGGCTATTGCCAGCAACATTTCGGTATACTACTTAACCCATGCATTAAATGGCGGGACAAGTGTTTTATAGCGCGAATAGAACCCAAACCAGGGTTGGGGGGTTGTTGCTCAAGTGGTTGTCCTTGTTGTTGTTGTTGTTGTTGTTGTTGTTGCTGCTGCTACTGCTGCTGATGATGATAGCGCGACAATGCTGCTGGGCTGGGTGCTGAGAGCTGAGAGAGATGGTAAGGTGGTGGGGTGTTGATGTGGGTAAAGTGGGTGAATTGCTGCTTTTTCTGCGCAAATGAAAAGTGGATGAAAGGCGCTGAAGTTAGCGTTGGCGTCGGCGTCGGCGTCGGTGTTGGCTGCTTGCACATTTCCGGGCGCGCACACCACACACACACACACAAACACACACACACACAGCCACACATACGACGAGTCAAAACGAGGACAGACGTACGGGATACTAGCAAAAGTTATGGAAGGAGAAGGCGGCACTACGACAAAGCCCCTATTCTGGCACATGCGTACAAACAAATTGTCAGCATCAAAATGGGCCGACAACGAAAATTTTGGCTCCCATTTTTAGTTTAGTTGCAGCTGAGCAATTTATTATAGTGCATACTAAGAACTCACCTGCGGCAATAAATCGTTTAATCGTTTTACCTGATCCCAGCGCAAATTCCAATAACAAGGACGACAGCTGACGAGCCGTCAGGATGTGTAACATTTGCTGCGTTCTTTGGCTCAATTAAATATGCTATTCAATAACTTATGGTTAACACTTTGCACACATTTGAAGTATTATTTTTTGAGAAGAACCAACATCCAGGGCAGCACCAGGCTGCAGGATATCAATGAACGGCGACGGCTGCTGCGATGGCGACGCTGACGCTGACGTTGACGTAGACGGAGACAGCTACGTTGTCGTTTGTAGTTGACGTTGTCGATGTCGTTGTCGTTGTCGATGTCGATGTCTTTGGCAATGGCCGCGCTCTCGTTTGCGACGAACTGCTGCGCTCGGCGTCAAATTTCAAACTAAAGTCAGTTAGCCCGGCATGGCCGCAGCTAAAACCCAGTTCGAATGCGACCCTCAAAGCCAGCGTCACCCAGCTGGAAATGTTGTTGTGTGAAGAGAGTGTGTGCTTTCTCTGAATGTTGCGTACCTAACAAATGGCGTAGTATGCGTTGAATATAGTTTTAAGCAGCTTGTTGAGCTGAATATAGATCTTTGCTCTAAAAAGCAATATAAACTTAATTTTTCAAGTGTTTGATATGCATTGTTCCAATAAAAAGTATCTCGAAATTCATTTATTATAGATAACAAAGTGCATAATCATTTTAATAATAATTTGCTTCGAGAATAAGAAAATATTACAATTATAAACGATTGCTATATATATTTTCTAGTCATGAAATAAATGGAAAGTATGCGTAGTTTCGGTAGTTTCTTTTCAGCTACAAATTTCCTGCTGGGTGCACGCGATATTCAGCAGCAGCGACGTCAAAAACAACAACAACAACGACAGTCGCGCAGGCAAACGGTGCTTTTTGCTAAAGTTGATAACAGCCATGTTGCTGTTAATGTGTGTGTGAGACTGAGAGCTAATGTGTAATTGTGTGCGTGTGTGAGTGCACACAACCACCTAGCACCTAGCGCCAAAGAGCGAGCACAAAGCGAATACGAGTAATAGAGCGAGAGCGTAAATACATTGAGAGAAAAATAAGCAAGCCAAGTCATTTCTGCAGCTATTCAAGAGATGATTGCATTGAAAATACTTTAAATATATTATTCATATCGAATTGTTTATAATTTTATACCTTGTTTATACCCTTATTTTTAATGGATTTATATTTTTATATTAGCTGACATACAAGATCAATTGTTCTATCTGCCTCACTCTTATAATTGTAAACAATTTTTAGCTGTGCATTAAAATTCATTCATTTTGCAGGACATGCCTCTTTATACATACAAACATATGTATAATATATGTACGGTATGTGTGTGAGCCCGGGAGAGCACCCGGAGCAATATTGGACGAGTGTAGACCTTGTGGATTGTGTTTCCACAAATTGAATTGCCCAATATATTTCGATGTTGCGTGCTCAGCAAGGACTCGCGCTCAGCGAACAGCTAAGCCAACTGGAGCGAGCTATTTATGAGCCAGCGTATCCCTGTATCCTTCGTTGCACGCTCACCAAACTGGAGTCAATGAAACTTCTTTGTTGCACGCTCCGCGTCTTTCAAAATGAAATCAAAGTGGGATATTTAAAGCCTCATTAATCAGACTGCCGCTTTCCACAAGAAGACGCCTCCTCACTTCTTCTGTTTTCTTCGCCACAGACTCTTATTCCCTAAAGTGTTGAGTGGCTCGTAACACGAGGCTCTTAACTTGAGAGCGTTAATGCGCTCATTAAGTTCAAATTTGTTTCATTGATAATTACTTGATGCTTTAAATAATTCAGTGCATTTCACCTTTTGATTAATACAGCAAAAATAATCATATTTTAGTATTACTCAGTGGGATAATAAAAATATTAGAGTCAGAAATGCATTCAATATAATATGCCTGATATAGTAACCTTGGCCCAACTCCCAACATTGAAAATGTCCCACGATAAATATAGCAAAGATTTGGCAATTCTAGGTAGAATATCTAGGTAGAAAGAGACTCAAGAACAACACAGTCGATATGCATTTGATCCATTGTTTAGCTAATATTTTTAATTTATGGCCCATATTTCCTGCAGTTTAGTTATATTTTATAATTCTACCTGAAATATGTTTGTATAAGTATGTATTTCAGCAATTTTCTGAAGCCCTGCTGAGTAGTCGTGCATGGTTTTTTCCTTTAATTTCATTTTTTAAAGAAAAAGACAATTTAACTGGGAGATTTCTCTTTTCGGGTTGTGACTACGTCATGGAACTGTTTCGAAAATCTTTATGAGATAAATATTTGCATTTATTTTGTAGATTAACACGAACTTATTGTACAATAACTAGTCCGTTTCTTGGCTTTGAACCGTACGTTCGCTTAGGCAATTTGATGATTTGTCGTAATGAATGCTAATTAAACGCATTCGTTTTCTAGTTCACTTGGCAGCCAATGGATAATGGCCAACAGCTAACATCTAGTAGCATTCACATCAATATTAACATACATATGTACGAGTACTCAAAGCAATCCAAATCTCCTGCTTTCACGGTCCGTTTGTATGTATTCGTTCAACTTTAGCGACCGGCTATATGGCAGGGTAACAAAGTGTGTCAAAATTCTTAGGCGTATCCATGAACAAAACCTTGCTCACATGGTAGATACACACATACACACACACACACACATACAAGTACATATCTAAGTATATACAAAACACAAATACAGATAGCGTCGTGCTTGCCCAGATACAGATAGCAATGTACGAGTATGTTTCACACAATTTGGGTATATCCACAACAAAATCATAAATGGAAAAGCAAATAAAAGGTGCTAATTTCATGAGGGTTCAATTAGATGTTAGGCTACTGTACGATTTCTTTTCTGTTTTTATTGTGATTGTCAGTCGAAAGTCTAGTTAAAACAATAACAAATACCAACTTGCAATATCGTATCAAAGCTAAAAATACATTTCTACAACACTCCATTAAAAACTGTATTAAAATTAACAAAATTAAAAAAAAAGAAATCCGCCCGAGCAGGGACTTGAACCCTGGACCCTTGGATTAAAAGTCCAATGCTCTACCGACTGAGCTACCCGGGCATATGTTTGCCGCTCGCCAAAATACCTTTACAACGAAATAAAGAAAAAAGCTTTCTGTTCTAAGTTTGTTCTTAAAAGCTTCAATTATTTTTGTTATTAAAAGCAATATTGAAACCATTTTCATGAAAAGTTGCCATAGTAACAATAAATTCAATATTATTAATATATTATTTATTATTATTAATAGTGCTCTGTGAATTTAATTTTATATATAATATGCATAACATATATAAAGATCTTTATGTAAAATTTACTATTAGCATATTTCATTCAGCAGCCAAGCAGCAAGTAAACGGTATATAGCTATCCCGGACTTGTGATTCTTCTGTGTATATGATTATGCCAGCCGTCGACATATAAGAGCCAGATGCACGGAAGTGGATGGTAAATGTATTAAACTTAACTTTAATACTGGATCCAAACTGCGAAAGCAAGTACAGAATACTCTATTGCATGCAAAAGTAAACAGCGTGAAAATTCTTGTGAAGAGGTTAGCATAACTGCAGAGCAACCAGTAGATACACGTTATGATGATGGAAGTAGTTTCGATTTCTGTATTTATTACTTAAACATACGCTCTACAAATCTACCAGAGTAATTTACTGGTTTAAAAAATATTTATAGCATATAATATAATATAAAATGCAGTAAATAATTTAAAAATGCAGGATATAATTTAAAAACGTGGGGTAAAAATACTTAAAAATATATTGTATTAATTAAAAATGTAGGGAATAATTTTTAAATGCAGAATATAATTTAAAAATGCAGGGTATAATTTAAAAATGCAGTATTTCCGTGCAAAAAGATTGTGGTCCAACAATTGGCAAGGCTGATAATGGCAGTCCACTCCGGTACGCTATCCCACTACTGCCTACCACGGGAACTCTTGGCTGCTGGTTTTCACCCCTGGCCCGGTTCATCCCTCCTTAGCCAACCTGAATGCCGTGGACTCCTCCGCGGCACCCATATTGATGGCAAGCTTAGTGCGGACGTTCCGTCAACATGGCTGGTCCATTACACAGTGATCCCCAGCCTCAGGTCATCCCACAATCAGACCTCACAGAAGCGTGATTACAGAAGCTGCCAACCTTCCAGTCGAAATGCTCGTGTCTAAATGTCCAACTTATGTGTCAAGTAGCCAACAATATTTAACTGCTTTATCGACAAACTGCTTGAATGCCTCTTTTAAACTGCTTATTACTCTGCTTGCTTTATTTATAGAATTGTTTTAAAAAACTGCTTTCCTTTAACACTTGTCCATAGTACAGAAACACTAAGCAAATAAATTTTATACGTAAAAGCAAAAAAATATAATAAAAAACGCATTTAATATAAAAAGTGTTGTTGAAACTATTTAGAAAAATAATCGAAAAAAAAAAATGATATCGCCCGAGCAGGGACTTGAACCCTGGACCCTTGGATTAAAAGTCCAATGCTCTACCGACTGAGCTACCCGGGCATGTGTTCAGATCTTGCCCAAGTACTGTTAAAAGCCTATTATGTGTGGGAACCCAACAAAAGCGAAATAAAATAATCTGAATCTACAAAATTGTATGCATTTATAAGTCATATATACTATTTATTAATAGAAATACGTATGTCTTGTAAGTATTCTGATATATAATAGTTTTTTATGACAAATTAAATTGACTGATTAACGTAAATAGACGACTCATTGATTTTGTTTCATCCATTTATCTTAAGTTGATGACGTTAGAAACTGTTCACATGGTTTTTGGCCACTTTGCTCCATTCTAAGAGAATAAATAATAGAATTGATAGATGTGGATGTTACAATATAGTATTACCGTTCATAGAGCGCCTTTAGCACGTCCTTCTTCCAGATTGTGACAAAAAACAATAAAACGCCTTGAGCTGATGTAATTATGTCAAAAATAAATGTAACACGTTCAATATTGATTTCAAAGATATAGGAAAGTATGTCGAGCACCCAGATCACGCCTGCAATGGCGAACAACCGGAAGAACATGGCAAAACTGAAAATTAATCATTGTAGGAATATTAGAATACTCAAGAAAATATGTCAACTATATACTCTGCTTGATTTGTTAAACTCTTTTGACTCTCTGGATTGTCCCACTGTTCGTCGTTCTTTTTTTTCTCAACATATATGTGCCTTGCCGTTATAATAGAAAATGTTAGGTTGATAAGTATTCCTAGCAATATTGGACCATAAAAGTAGATCATTGCAGACCAATTTTGAGCTATTTAAAATCATTTCATTAATTATTATCATAGTTTTTTTTTCCATAATCGAACTTACTATTGAGCCAACAATAATAAAGGCCTACACCAGGTTGCCACGAAGAGTCTTCATCATAATCCATGACTTGAAATGTGTATTCAGCAGATCCTGTGATTACTAGCAATACCGCAGCAACACTCCAAACGAAGATATGGTATCTTTGCATACTGGTTTTAAACATAATGCCAAAGTTCTTAAATGCTTTCCACAAATGATAGTTAATGACCAAGAGCCACAGAAATATAGCCATAACCGTGTAATATCCACTGTAACCTGAATGATGAAATATATTATATTATGATAATATCAAATGATGAGATTGAACTTACCTATTATATAGCAAGGCAATTTCGAAGATATCTCATCTCGATATAGATTTTCAATCCATAGCAATAGGAAGCTAATGGTTAAGCAAATAAAATAACATACGCAGCACTTGCTATAGATTGAATTGAACTGGGGCAAGTACAGATAGATAACTATGGTAATAATCGTACAAAATATAGACACAATTCTAATAGCGCTGGGTAGATCAACTGGAATTATAGTATCCATTTCATATCAAATGCAATATTTAATTGAAGTTAGGTGGCAAGTCTCTTACGAGTGGTCTTGGTCTGAATTTCTGGTTTAATCTGGTGGGGCACAAGCTCGTAATTGTCATCTGAAATCTTCAGTGGTATTAGGCAATACTCCTCCTTCTCTAACTCGCTACTATCAGTCAGACTCAACAGGGTTCCGTTCTTAATAAAACAAATATTATTTGTATTTAAGCTAAGCCAATAGTCAAGTCCTGTCAAACCTCAAATAGTTTCCACTGACCCTGAGACTGTCCATCCGGAAGTAGGTCACAAGATATTTCAAACTTTAGTTGCATTGCCAGTTCATTTGGCACATTAACCCGAGTTTCTTTGCCATTACTAAGAGTTATATTCACGGCGATGTTGCGGATCAACTTGTCCGGTTCACAGCAGAGAAGCACACAGGATTTCACCTGACAGAGACATCCCCTCGGGTAGCTGGCAACCTCTTTCTGAGCACCGTAGAGCATTATCCGGTAATCGTATGTTCCAATTTTGTCACTCGGTATTAGAATGTCGTTATATAAGTAAGATCCATTTTCAAAGCGCTTACTACCCTTTAGGTCGACCGTGTCAAAGTAGTTACATCCAGGAATATCCGCTGTTTTCGCAGCCCGAATAATGCTCAGTATAATGAGAGCATATCTGATTTTCCACATATTCCGTAATTAATATATCAAAATTATTTGGACAGAAACTTTCAATCAGAAATAATATTTGTTGGGAGTCGGCCAAACCGCGGTTTACCAGTTCAGTTTAAATGCGTCTTTCTAAATGAGAGCTCTAAGATGTGCTTTACTCGGAGCTGTAGAGTAAACTAAAGAAATCTAACTGATGACCTCGTTTAAATTGTAATATTGTTTGTTATTCTTGCGGTTTACAATTGATGACAAATATAAAAGATTAAAACTACTTATTCACACTTGAATATCAAATAAATATAATTATACCCTGTACAGGCTCCTATATTAAAAGTTTTTTAATAATAGTTACTTTGATTAAATTAAAATAATACCCTGTACAGGCTTCTATATTAAAAGTATTTTGATAATACTTTCACATATTTATACATATTCAATCAAAAGCTGAATGTTACGGCACTTAATTTACTTATGCCTGTGTCGCAGTAGTTCGCTATCTCGCTCGCACACATGTGCTGCCTGCTGCTCTACGATTCCGTGGAAAAATAACTTTTATTGCTGATTATCTGTCTTATTTATAAACCGATATTGATGAAACTTTCAGCGTTCCTTCTATATATCATTCTTAACGCACCTGTTAAGTTAGAAGTGTCTACGTGGTCTACGTCTAAAATGTGGCTATTATTCGTTTTTTTTTCAAATTGCGAATATATATACTTTATAGGGTCGGAGATGGCTCCTTCTGCCTGTTACAAAAATTTTTTTCACAAAGTTAATATATCCCTGTACAGGGTATAAATATAGAGAAAAAAGTAGGGTTTAAATTATAAATGCAAAATATAATTTAAAAATGCAGGATATAATTTAAAAACGTAGGGTATAATTTTTAAAATGCGGAATATAATTTAAAAATGCAGGGTTACTTTAAAAACGTAGTGTAAAAAAACTTAAAAATATATAGTATTAATTAAAAATGTAGGGAATAATTTTTAAATGCAGAATATAATTTAAAAATGCAGGGTATAATTTAAAAATGCAGTATTTCCGTGCAAAAAGATTGTGGTCCAACAATTGGCAAGGCTGATAATGGCAGTCCACTCCGGTACGTTATCCCACTACTGCCTACCACGGGAACTCTTGGCTGCTGGTTTTCACCCCTGGCCCGGTTCATCCCTCCTTAGCCAACCTGAATGCCGTGGACTCCTCCGCGGCACCCATATTGATGGCAAGCTTAGTGCGGACGTTCCGTCAACATGGCTGGTCCATTACACAGTGATCCCCAGCCTCAGGTCATCCCACAATCAGACCTCACAGAAGCGTGATTACAGAAGCTGCCAACCTTCCAGTCGAAATGCTTGTGTCTAAATGTCCAACTTATGTGTCAAGTAGCCAACAACATTTAACTGCTTTATCGACAAACTGCTTGAATACCTCTTTTAAACTGCTTGTTACTCTGCTTGCTTTATTTATAGAACTGTTTTTAAAAACTGCTTTCCTATAATACATGTCCGTAGTACAGAAACACTAAGCAAATAAATTTTATAAGTAAAAGCGAAAAAAATATAATAAAAAACGCATTTAATATAAAAAGTGTTGTTGAAACTATTTAGAAAAATAATCGAAAAAAAAAAATGATATCGCCCGAGCAGGGACTTGAACCCTGGACCCTTGGATTAAAAGTCCAATGCTCTACCGACTGAGCTACCCGGGCATGTGTTTGAGAATCGTTCTGGGACAGATCTGATTAAATCAAAGCTTGTAGGATCACAGGAATTGTATATTTACAGTTACCTAATGTTGTAATGCTTCCACTGAAATGGCTGAAGAAGTTGAAACCCACGATAATACATTTTAAAATAGTTTTTATTTTATGCCATATTCATACATGTTTACATATGTTTTGTTTGTTTTGATTTCATTATATTTTTATTGTTTTGTGATTGAATAGTTGAAAGATTCATTTCATAAACATTGCATATTGAATTGCAATTGAACCCATATTATTACATTAATACGGATTCCATTAAAAATTAGTTATGTAATTCATTTTTACATGGAATGCAGTTAAACCTTTTGCGCTCACTGTGCCCTGTCACACGATCCAAAATCAAGTAGTTTGGACAAATTGCAAAAATATACATAAACTAAACATACAAAAACAATTAATTAATTTGTGCTAAGTATTTGTTGTTCAAGTTTTGCTCTTGTTGTTGTTTTGTTGTTCTTTCATTGCGCTGGTTTTTTTTTTTTATTATATTTGTATTTTTTGTTTTAATCATAATTGTAGTTTACTTTTCACTAAAATTTGTCTTGCTAATTCAATACATATAATTTAGGCTTACGAGCTAGGTTCACATAGACTACCGATAGGTTCTAGAATGCACTAACCTTAGCTTAGCGAAAAGTACAGCATAAATAATTACATTACATTTAGGTATAATTTTATAGCTTTAGGTTTTAACAATTTGCGCATTACTCAATAATTATTTTCCTTATGCTAGGAGATAATATTTATAGGTTTTGTATATCGATTTACAGAGATGAAAGCTTTAATACGACTCAAAATAGTAAATGATAGAGATAGAGATAGAGGGATGTAGAGGGAGATAGCTGGCTTTCTGTGGCTATTGAAATTATGCTAAAAAATTCGCAATTACGAAACAGTTCGATCGCTTGCCAAATTCCCTGTTTGTCTTCCGAATTTGTCCTTCATTGGGTGCATGTAAAACAATTACAAATTAAATACTATTAAATTGTGTTTTATATTTTTTTTGTTTTGATAAAATTAGTAAAGCATTTCCAAAAGCTGCTAAAGCACTTTCAACAACACAAATCAAACTGAACAATTGGGTTCAAATTTTAATAAAAATGAGAAACACAAACATAATAAGGCGCCATCTGAATTGGGGGGGCGCTCTGCTATATACAAACTAAACAAAGCCTTATATGGATAGTTATAGAGACATATGATAGGTATTTTTTAAGTACACATTTCAAGGGATACGAATGCTCCCGGGGTACATTAGAGTTAGAATTAAGTATAAAACGAGAACTAATTTTAATAGAAATCACTTTGAAATTATTGCAAATATTATATTATGGTTGTGTTCATCGTCTGTGCTGCTTAGGACTAAAATTTATACTAGTCTTAGATCTAATAGCTTTTCGAATACTGCTTAGAGAAAGAGGTTTATCATACTGGACGTCCAACGGCAACAACTTCGATGTTGCTGAAGTATCTTGTATAAGTAATCTCCAGATCCATGCCCGATGTGCTGCTGCTCGAGGTGTGTGAATTATGAATGAGTGTGTGTGTGTGTGTGTGTGTGTGTGTGTGTCTGGTTGGGTGGGTGTGTGCAGGATGGCTCTGGGAGAACTTGATGTGTCAGTTCCACCTCCAGTATCATAAACCCAAACGAGCCGAGCTCCAGCAACGGCTCGTTTCTCAGCTTAACACGAATCAGTTGCAAACAAGAAGCATCATCTTTGATGTTGGTTGATCGACGGCGGCGGCGGATGCGGTTGTGGATGCGGATACAGTTCCGGATGCGGAGCAAGGCAATGGCAATGGCGCACAGGCACCGGCTCAGCAGCAGAACAAATTGCAGCCCACAATATCCGCTTTGTACTCCAGCTCCAGCTGCAGCCCTAGCTCCAGCTCCAGCTCCAGTTCTGGTTTTGTTTCTGGTTCCGGTTTAAAATCGGGCTCACAGTCCGAGTCTAGCTGCTGATTGGGCTGCTGTTGCTGTTGCTGCTGTTGTTGCTGCTGCTGTTGCTGCTGCTGCTGCTGCCTGATGATAACCTGAGATCAGAACTCTTGCGGATATTTGATGCAGTCGATGTTGGCATTGCCGGCATTGGCCACCGCCGCAGCGGAGCTGAACAGCGAATTGGGACCGTTGCCGGCGCCTATATTGCCGCCAGCTCCACCGCCGCCGCTGCCGCTGCCGCTGCCCAGCACCGAACCCGCCGAGGTGGCATCCTGAGAGCCCTGTGACTGATAGCCGCCGGCCACGCTTGCCGCTGCCGCCGCCTGATATGGTTCCTGATACAACTGATTGAGTCTCTAACCAGTACCCGAAAAGTGCCACGCGTCCTATGCGCTCAGATGCGCGAACTGTGACGGATGGATATCGAACTGGTGATAAGGGTGTCCATATGGGCCCATATGATAGGGCACAATGTTCATCGACGCCATCTTGTGCTCCTTCTTCCACTTCATGCGCCGATTCTGGAACCAGATCTTGATCTGTCGCTCCGTCAAACAAAGCGCGTGCGCGATCTCAATGCGTCGCCGGCGCGTCAGGTAGCGATTGAAGTGGAATTCCTTCTCCAGTTCCAGTGTCTGATAGCGGGTGTATGAGGTCCGTTGTCGTTTCGTCTCGCCATTGGCGTTCACAGTACCTGTAATAGTCCAAGAAGGAGAATATGTCATCAGTAATCAGTAATCACGTAATCAGTAATCACGTAATCAGTTATCAAAAGTACTTTCACAAGTATTTTCTCTAAGATTAAGCCAAGTTGACACTTTTTAGCCAATTGCCATAGCAAATGCTCTAATTATCAGCAATGCAAATGTTCTTGAAAGACTTTCTAACTTGTTAACTACATTGGTAGACCTTGTTCATTTCGTATTCATATTTGATTTCCAGAAGGCGTTTCTAGGCAATCAACAAACACTGAAGTGGACATGGCGCCGTTAACATAAGTTGGTTTCCTCCGGGTTTCCGGGCGAGTTAATTTCCTTGTTTATTTTATGATTTTCTGCAACGTTGCGCATTTCATAAATATGACGTGTCAAACTGCAATTTGGTGTTCAGCGAAAAGATTTTTATTGTTAGCCAAAAAAAAAATAAAAGATACTTAAAAAAAAAAAATAGATAGAGAAAAGAAGGGAAATGGTGCAACAAGAAGGGGCCAAGGGATATGCGGGGTAGCATATAGACGAACTTGGTGAAGTATCACTCTAGACAGCTGTCTTGGCTGTCTTCCTCCCACTACGCTCGACCAAAGATAATGACAATTTCCCATTCCATATGCCCCGATGCCCGCCCCGCCTACCCCCCTCATCCGCAGCAACCCTCGGTTAACTTTTGTCATCTTTGGACTTGCGCGAGGGCGTTGGAAACGCGTCGTTCGTAATGAGGGGGCGGGTCTGTGGCAAAGTAGACTTTTAAAAGCCATTTACCGTGGCGTGTTATTATGGCCAAGTCAATTGGCCCGCCCGGTTGAGGTTGAGACAATGCCGCACAAAAATACACGCACACACACACACACACACAAACACACACAGAGACTATTCATGAAATGTGTGGCAGTCAGTCAATGTGATAGACGGGCCCGACTGAGGACCTCTGCTGTCGGCACTTTGGGAAAACCGACAAATGTTCTTTTTGGACCCCTTAAACGCCACATTTCGTAGTGCACCACTGAGCTTATATGGGTCATGGCCCATTGCTAAACGGCAATTGGCTCTAAGAGTACAAAGTTGCTGCGGCAATTCTTATTTATGCATTAAAATGTATCTGTACCTGTACCTGTAACTGTATCTGTATCTGTATCTGTATCTGTATCTACAGCTGCATCTGCATAGTTGCACAGTTGAAAGATTTAGAACTCTTATTTAATCTAACTAAATTAATTAGTTTTTGTTTTAAATTGTATTATTCCAAGTGTTTAGATGCATTTCACTTGCTCATTCTCTCTGTTGTTTCTTCAAGATTTCCAATAACATTAAATAGTTTTTTCTTTTAGGCAATAAATACGATAATTTCACATGACTTTAAAGCTACTAATACGAATAGAGCTTGAGGTTTTGTATCTATTTTAAATGTTCAATAAAATACTCCCTACTCTACTCTTCTACTCCCTCTCTTTGTCGCTCGCTCTCTTGCTCTTTCTCTGAGGATGCGCGACACAAAAGTTTATTTTTTGTGGTCGACGTGACGTTGCCGGAAGATGTCGGGTCACATCAATCAGAAGGAAATCTAAATGGAATTTCTGATTAAAGTTGAAATTAATTACCACTCATTTAATTAAAGTGAATTTGGCTGTGGCAAATGCCGAAGCAGCGCTTGCCAAACTATACACAAGCACACCCACACACACACACACACACACACACACACACACACACATACACACACGTGCACGCACATGTGTGCGACATCAAAAGCACTTTTGCGCTCTGTTCATGCCGCGTAGTGGGAAGCAGTCGTAACCACTGGGTGCCATTGCCATTGGCCATCCTGAAGGGGTTTAAACTAATGACCACATAAACAGCGAGCAGACAGTAACCAGACAACGACATCAGCTCCATCACTCATGTGGCAGAGAGCAAGAGACAGACAGAGTGCGAGAGAGAGAGAGGACATACACTACACGTATTACAGTAGCAACTTGAATTGCCTTTTCTGTCGTAATCCTTAAGCTCCATTCCTGACCCATTTGTGGGGCAGTTAGCAGCGCTGTCAGTCAGCTTTTCAACTATCAAATTTGATTGTGAAACTAATATCTCTCGCATGCCATTAGATCGGACAGCGCCAGTCCAAAGCTGTCGGTCAAAGTTTGCAGACTGCCAGGCAACCCAAAAATGTTGAGGTTCATGCAACATTCAGTAGCAAAGTTGATGCATGAAGTGCAGACGCAGGCGTCAGATTGCACTTATTGTTAATATCTTTGACCTTGCCCCGTACTGTGGCAAATCAATACGGATTGTTGCAGCCCAGTTGGCGGACATTTCATTTTTATATGCTTGCAACAGACAGCGTCTAGGGTCGCCGATGGTGCAGGGCGGGGCAACAGCACTTGTAATCTGCCGCCGACCATTTACAATTGTCAAATTCTGCTGTCATAAGATGTTGCAATTTGTTTACACATGCGACACACACACACACACACACACACACGCACACACACATATACAGATACAAACAGCTGCTGCAGCCGGCAACAAGCATCGTTGGGGAAAAGTATCTGTGAGAATGCGTATTCGCAGCTGAAGTTGGGTTGGGTTGCCTTTGGGATTTAGTGAGAAAATGTTTCACAATATCAATAAGAAAAAAATACACTGAAATTAATTAAATTAAAATCTTTGTTGATCATTATACTAGTATAGTTTGAAATATTGTAGATGTTGTAGCCCTGGTAATATATGTATACTTCCAGCTAAATATCCGAACATACATCTTAATCCAGAGGAAGCAAACCGAACTGAACTGATATGATGGCCCAACAACCCGTTGAGAGCTCAAGTAAATGTCAACACTGTGGCTGTGTTTCGAGTACTAGGAATGAGATTTGGATGGCGAGTGCGATTGAGAATGGGAATGGGAATGGGAATGGGAATGGAACTGGTACTAACTATATAACTACATAAGTAGCGCATCGTTGTCGCTTGTCGTCATGGCCAGGCGCAAAGCCCCATAAGTTGACAGGGCTGAGGAACTGGCACTAACACTGGCACTGGCACTGTCACTGGCACTGGTACTGGCACTGCCACTTTCAGTGGCACCTGGCATGTCATATCACTTATCGTCGGGGCATGGTATGGGCTATGGGGTATGGGGTATGGGCATGGGCATGGGGCATGTCGACTCTTGACAGCGCCAATGAGCGAGCATTCGAAGCGTTTTACAACTTTGTGCCCATTTCGTTGTCTAGGCAGAAATACTATATAGACATATTGGATTTTGCATATATATATATATATATATATACATATATATAGAGAAAGAGGGGCAGAGCGAGAGAGAGACGCGTGTTTATATTTTAAATACTTTCAGCATGAGGAATGTGTTTGAGTTTCGTTTGGTCTTTTGTTTTGATCTTTTGCATTTCATTTTCATGTAAGATGACGTCAAAGTCAAACGCTGACAGCCGCTTAACATATCAGTTAGATATGCTTGAAATTTGGTGCATGCAAAAATCTGCAACAGAATTTATTAAGTGCCACCGAATGATCCTTCGCATGCTACTCTCTTCCATGCCGCATGCTCAGTTCAGTGTGCAGCGTTTGCAACAATTCTGCAATTCAAATTGCCATTGTTTGCCGCACTTTGCATACCACAGAGGAGGGTGGAGTGGGGAGGGGAGTGGTTAGTTGCATCTCTGATCATGTTGTGATTGACGCAAGATTAGCATACGAATGCAGGTTCAAAGTTAAGCTCAAAACCCTTGGCCTAGGTCAGCTGCAAGCTGTTGTTTGAAGCCAGCTGAAGTTGGATTTGCCATTCGGTTCAAAGTTTAATTGTTTTCTCTCCCGCTTGGCCTTCGTATTCTTCTTCTTCTTCTTCTTCTTCTGCTGGTGCTGCATCTACTTGGAGAGGCGCAAATAGAAATAAATAAAATAAAAAAACTCTGGCGGCTTGTCACAAACACTTGTAGTGGTCATTTGTCAACAGCCGGCGTCTGCCCCACTGGAGGAGGTAGTTGAAGTAACAACAACAGCAACAACAACAAAAACATACAAAGGAAAAGTGAAAAAATAAAATAAAACTGAACATCGTCATCGTAATCAGCCGAGCAACGTGTGCGGCATGAGACTCACCGGGGCAACTTGCAACTGCCTGGTACGCAGTTGATCTTATCGCGCCAGAAGAGGCAGAAGAAACAGCGTTGTAAGCGAACATGTTGCTCTTGTTTTTCTTCAAGTTGAAGTTGGAGTTGTTGTAGCATTTCGCCGTAACAACAACAACAGCAACAGCAGCAACAACAAACCAGAAACCGAACTAAAAGAGCATCAGCAATTTGCGCTCGAGATCCAAACTAAAACTTCATAAATCAACGCACTTCCGATTGCGCAAGATCCCAAGTGGCATGTGGTCAGTGGCCATTCAGTTGATGGTGGTGCTACTACTTAGTGGTAAGCTAATGAGTCGTTTACCAAAAACCATTATCAGTGTCAAAATTCAACCAAATGATCATTATTCATAAGAGACAACAACAACAACACTCGCCAGTTCCGAAGTGTGGCATCAAAGGGGGCAACAACTGGACAGGGGAGAATTTGAAATGCTCTTTATGGTGTTAGAAATGTTGTTGTAATACTTCATAATTTGTATCTTCAAGGGACAATTGATAAGTCTAAAAGTTGTCTATACTAAATTAATTGTAGATAAACAATTTGAATTAATCATGTTACTAGAAATTATAAATGTATATAAAGTTTTGTTATTATCAATAAAAGTTTATGTTTTCATGATTGAAAAATGATTAATTTGTTTAAGCATTAGCTAACTGAATGATTTTAAATTATTATAAGTCTATTAATAATAGCAAAGAATGAAGTTAGTCATTATTTGTGGTACTTGATTTATAATATTCATTCGTATTTATTAAATATTTTTTTTTATTTTTAAATATATTTAAGAAACTATTTAATAATTCTCATTACAATAACTCAAAGAATTATTTACAAGTGAATATAATACATAGAAATTGAAGGTCAAACCTTCTTTGGATCAGTTTTTTGTTGAAGAACTTTTTTTTTATAATGAGTGAATGTGAAAATATATTTACAAATTTTGATTTGAGCAATTCTCTATAAATAAATCAGCTTGCGATGTGCGCGACGGCAAAGGCGACAAAGACAACGGACAATAAAAACAACGTGACAATAGGAAAGGGAATTGGTAACTGGAAGTGAAACGGGAGCGGGTGCGGGAGCGGTAGCGAGAACAGGGGCATATTGGCCATGCTTGAGCTATACTGGAAGAGATAAATCTTGAGGCAGCGATCGAGGGCGCGTCAAAGAGGCCGCTGGGGTCGACATGTGCAGCGGGTTAATTTCTTTCGGAAAAGGAAAATTAATCAAATATGCCCGCTATTATAGAGTGTGTGTGTGTGTGTGTGTGTGGAAGGGAGTCATCGCATTCCTTTGGTGATAAATGATGAGCGGGCAGTTTTGTGCAATGCGACAAATGATGTGACATTTGTGATAATGAAAGTGTTGCAGCAGCACGAGCTACAAATAGATGGGCTGAATGATAGATGGAGAGAGCAAGAGAGCATGGAAGAGACTGTGAGAGAGAGAGAGAGAGAGATAGAGAGAGAGAGAGAGAGATAAAGAGTGCGACTACAACAGGTGTTTTGGGTTTATCGCCTTTTTGTGGCGTTCGTTGTTCACACACCATTAAAGTGCTATTAAATCGTAGTTACAACCTCAATTGTCAAGACGACAGGCTGAAGAAGCATCTGTATTTGTAGTTGTATCTATAGAAGTATCTGTATCTGTATCTGTATCTGTTGCCAATCATTAATCACAGCCCAAATAAAGAGACGGTCAGCAGCAGCATCATAAAAAATGTTCAAACAGTAGCAATTGCTGCTGCAGCACTCGCCCCTTGCCCTTGCAGCTGCCCCCGCCTTGGCCACAGCCCACATTTGCCTACTTGCCACCAATAATTTTGGAGCCGCATGTATTGTTCTCTTTGGTGCGAATTGTGCGTGGCGTTTTTCAACTGTGTTGTCGTTGTTGTGGTTGTTGTTGTTGTTGTGGTTGTTGTTATGGTTGTTCGACTGCGTCTTTTGGCATTTTCTCTCGCTCGCGTGGCTGCCTTTGGTTTCGTGAAAAATGGAAATTATGTCAAGAAGTAAATTGATTATTTCGCTTTAAAGCATTTCTCAATTTATATTCCGTGTTCGTTGTCAACACGAACACATTCAGTTTCGTCAGCTACATCAACAACAAACACAAAAACAACAGCAACAGCAACAGCATTAACAATAGTTGCTTTGGCTTTTGCATGTATTTCTTTTCTTTTTTTCTTTTTTTTATTATATTTTGCGTTTTTTTTTTTTTTGTTCAAAAGCCATTCAACTGAAATGACATCATGTGCGCCGCACTTCTCGGCCAGTGTGAACAGCTGATGCCAAGAACAAATTAAATGATCTGAACCCTCAGAGTTACCCAGTCAGTCAGTCAATCGGCAGCATATGGTTTCCGGTTCACAAGCACTAGCCCCAAATGGCAAAAGGACCGCTCGCTTAGATGCTGCATTCAGCTCAATTCAGATTCGAATATTCCTCAGCTTAAAGTTTGTGAAAGCAGCTCAATTATTTGTGGTTTTATTAAAGCTTTAGTCAGGTGGAGGTCAACTGTGGCTGGGAAATGAGAAAGTCCAGATGAAGAAGTCGCTAATTTTATTATTAAATTAACGTTTCGATTGCAGCTGTAAGCCAACAAGAAGTATCTTAAGTACGGGTTACGTTAGCCTTTGGCTCTTCAATTTCACTAATCATTAGCCAGTCTGGATTATGAACCCGGAAACCTATGGTTTAGTGATTGAGTACGTTTTTAAGTCAATAATTTTTGTTGATATATATAATTAGTATTTAATTTATTATTGAAATTATATAAAATCCCCTGGCATTAAATGAGCTTGGTTTGAAGTTTGTTATTTTATAAAGTGTGCGAGTAATAAGAGAATAGCAAGAGAAACTAGTTTGATATTGAGTCAAATATATATATTGTTAAGAGCAAATGTTGTAGATGTTGTTAGAAATATTTAAAAGTTAGACTCAACATTTAATATTATTATTATTTCATTAAGTGAGAACTTTATGCAATTGTCAACTATAAGCGATTAAAATATGTTATTTAGTTATTTATAAGTTGAAAAGTATATTGTATATATTTTTTAAAACAAATTCTCTAGATTATTTAATAAATCCATTCAACATTTAAAATACTTAAACAACAAGTTAATTCTCACTCAACTATAACAATTATAAATCAATTCCCAAAGTTGAAATCAACAGGTTGATTTGCCACTTGAAAGTTAAGTGCTTTTTGGGGGATTAAACAGGCGACAGCCCCCCAGGAGACACGTGGCAGGAATGGCTCACACCCCGCCGAGGGCAGGGGTTTGCCGTTTGCTGAAGAGAGAAGCAAGTATAAAGAGAAACCACCCCAAAGATGTAAAATTGTTGTTGGGAGCAGCGGCAATAATTGTTTTCGATTCGAAACAGTTGCCACTTCAGCTGAACATCCTGGGCACAAAAACCCAGGTCACATAATGAGCCGGATAACAAATTATGGCTCCTTTTTTTGGGCATTGTGTTGAAAATATAATAAATGAATTATCTGCTTAATTAATGAGCTTTTAATTTTTAATGGCTCGTCACAGGCTTCTTCTCCACGAATGCCACAGAGAGTTTGTTTAACTCTTGTAATCGTTATTCTTACGGACAGAACGAACCCAAGCGAACTGAAGCTGGGGATGTGTTGGCCAGTGCTTGATGTGCTGTGCTTATCAAGCGATTCGTATCTTTTAGATACAATTTTAATGTGGCTTCTTGCAAATTATTTATGCGCGCATTTTCGCGCAGATAATTATCGTTTATCTTTGATTTAAGGAGAGGACCTCTCAGAGGCGCGTTCGCTGATTGTTTCTCTTGTTGTTGAAGCTGTCGCCGTGTGTTCGTGTGTGTGTGTATCTCTGGGTGACTTTATGTATAGTTGTGTGTGTGTGTGTGTGTGTGCCTGTGTGTATTTGTGCTCATGTTCGAATTCAAAATGACTACCTCAGTTAATTATGGGGCTCCCGAGTAGGGAGCGAGAGCGGCGCGCTTGCGCACATAAATTAGCTGACGCGCCAGTAAAACCAGTTCTTGCCCCTCTTCTCGGGCCAACCAAGCTACCCCGTCTCGGTGGTTGTGTCTGGTTGCCACTGCCATGTAAAGAGCGGTTAAACAGCCGTCTGGTCTGCTTGGATCTGGTCCGGTCTGGCCCACCGTTCGATAGTACCTGTGCACCCATTTTTAATGAGTGTCCTGTCGTCTGCAGTTGAATGAACGCCGCCTGCGTCTGCATCTGCGTCTGGGCGATGCTTGGCTTCTGGACTTATTTTCGCCATGTCCATGATTAAGTGTTGGGGTCTTTGACTGGCGCTGCTGCTGCACCATGACCAGGACAAAAAAAAAAGAAAGAAAAAAAAAGACCAGAGCTCCGTCCAGCCAGCGTGTAATCAATCAAAGGCACGAAACAGAATTTTAAAAAGAATTCATTGACTTTCCATTAATAATTTCCTTTGTAAATTGCATCCTGTGGCAATTGTTGTAATTGTGATGAATTCTTTATTAATGCACACACAAACACGCAGTAACACACAGATAACTGATAGCTACTGTGCCGCAATGGCGTTAGCTTCAATTATGTATCTTGCAGATACACCTCAATCTCTTCCTCGCAACCACAATCAATTCATTTGCGATCAATCAAAGACAGTTCCAGCCAAAGCTCTCGGCCAATTTGCTGCTGAACGATGGACTTTAATTTGCCATTTTATATGATTCTGATGATGCATTTAAATGCAATTATCTCGCTTGCCAATGAAAATATATTGCGTAATATATTAAATAACCACAGCGTCAACTAATATTGGCCAATTAAACTTGGCCTAGCCCAACACGAGCTCATTTCTCTTGCCTAATTGTGTTGACAGCAAGAGATGTGAATGGAAGTTTAATGAAACCAGTTTAAACACTGATATGATTGCCATATCAATGGGTCAATTATGACAGCTCGAGTTAAAGGAAGGAATCTTATTTAATTAATTTATATAAATTATTACATAAATGTATTTGTCACATCTGGTTGATTTGTGCAACTACACACGCTTAAAAGAAATTAACTCTGTATTTTTATAAACATATATAAATGTATAATTCCATAAAATTGCATCCGATAGAAGGGTTTTATTTCCTAGTGTTACTACTCATATGAGTTTTTAAGTTTTTACAGTCAATATTACACGAAGACACTTAATTTCTTTGTCTTCAAGTATTTGGCAGAATTAATAAATATTAAAAAAATACTTATTGAATTAAAAAAAGAGGAAAAAAAAATGTGAACGCACACATCATGGTAAATGGGATAGCAGAGCAAGGTTTCGATCCTCGGACCTCTGGGTTATGGGCCCAGCACGCTTCCACTGCGCCACTCTGCTGTTGGCACTCCCTGTGCCTAAAGCTGAATTAGTAGTTAGGGTAACAAAGTGTAGTAGCATTTGAGAGATAAGATAAATATTTAAGGATTGCCTTGCATTTAATATTTCGTAATATTTTGAATGTATAAAAGATATTGTTATAAGCTGATTGATTTGCATTTTAAGTATGTAAGACTTTGTCTAGTATTTAATATGTTAATCTTGCGTTTGAGGTAGAGTCTGCTGAATGTCTACCGGTTTTTCGTTTGCCAGTGCTCAACCCACTCGCATTTAAATTTAGATATTTGAGCTGTTGTAGATACATTTAGAGAATTGCTTGGGTGCCAACAACAGCGCAATCGAAATTAACTTGAATTTTAACTTAAAAACTTTGCAGCGACGTTTTTTTTTTTTTAAACAAAAGTATTCAACATGGCGGACAGCTTCGAGCAACAACAAAAACAACAACCAAACTTGGTGAAATAACAACAACTGAGGCTGGGGCTGGGGCTGTGGTTGTGACTTCGACTGCGACTGTGGTTGATGCTGGGGCTGCGATGATGAAGATGAAGATGAAGATGGTGAAGTCAAGCGCGGAACAAGTTTTAAACTTGCTACAAAGGTGTCTTTAAAAATCTTTTAATTTCGACTTTTTGCTCGCATCGCTTCGTTTGGTTGCCGAGCTGCAAATTTGCTATCGTCAGGCAAGGGCAACGGCAACAGCAACGGCAACGGCGACGGCAACGCACAAGTGCTGAGCGGGGCGTAGAGGGAGGAAGCGAGGTAGCTGGTGCTTTTTACTGGTTGCATCCGCCCGCCTTTTAATGAAGCGCGAAGTGCAGCGAATGAGCGAAAGAGGCAAAAATTGAAAGTAAAGTAAGCCAAATGTGTCCCACTGTACACTGTACACACACTGTACACCACAGTGCCACAGTTGGAGCTGCTCTGCTCTGTTCTCGCCCAGGGGCAGGCTGCGAACAAATTGCAATTGTTGCCATTGCATTGGCGCTGTCATTTTGCGGCCAGACCCAGACAAACACACACACACACACACACACACACTCACACTCACACACAGGATCAGGCATAGTCCCACACAAGCATAAACTTACTTGTGTGCTTGTGTGTTGTCTCTCTTATGGATTGGCGGCTTATTTTTTTTTTTTTTAGTTGTGGCATGGCCTCGTGGCATGTCTTCATTGCAGAGTTTTAGCTTTTGACCCCCTGAACTGGGGCTCGTTTAACACACCATAAACAGCAAAAACGGCAATAACAATCCTAACATTTCATATGCAAGCCTTGGCTAATTCCCTGCATTGAGTTCATTGGAAAAACAAGCAAAAGACACAGGAAAATATGGTCCGGAAAAGCAAAGTGGAAATGCCAGACATTTAAATCGAATTGGCTTGTATGTATGTGTGTGTGTGTGTGTGGAGGTATATGTGTAGTTTTAATCTACAAATTGTAAGCCCGTGCTGCACGTACCACTGCCAGATACAAATACCTGCAAAAGTATCTGTCAGATACATGTTGCCAAACTGAAGCGGGGGCAGACACATACACAGGTACACACACACACACACACACACAGGCACGACTGGAGGCCACGCGTGTAACTCAATTTTCAATGGTGGACAGCAGTTTACGCCGAGGGAGGGGAAACAGGCAGCTCACGTACTGACGTTTTGCAGCATGAAAAGGGGTGCAGCGGACAGCGGGCAGAGGGGCACGGCGAACGGCAACTGGGAACGGGCCGTGGGTTTGTCTACTCAGTCAAATAGTTTGCCGCCTGCATTAATAATTCACAATTTCATCTGGAATTGTATGCGATTTGTGATGGTTTTCGCTTAGCTTGCCACACTTGGCTTAGACTGGCCGTGCTCTGGCTAAGACTTGACTCCCAGAGTGCCGCCTGTTGCTGCTTTCGGTATATTCCTTTAAGTTTTTTTTATATTTTTGTGCAACTTTTTTAGAAGCGACTTGCGGCACAGTGGAATGTGCAGCAGTGAAATATGTTATTAATTTGGCATGAAAATTATAAATGAGATTAAAAGGATTTATTATAATATAAAATTAAATATTGTTTTACTGGAAAAAAATAAACTTTAATTGTCTATTACCTTTATATAATTAATATGTGGATAATCTCTCATCTAACAAAAGAGCTGAAGATTCGATTATAAACTCTAGTGAAATGTTAGATCTATTCATTAAGATATTCTCATTATATTCATACTACAGTTAATTGTTCTATTATTTTAAATAAAATTACAAGTTACTAATAATCTGAAGTTATCTATTTTCTCTTCTTTAATATATTTTATTTACAAAACACAGCATCTGCTTGTGCATTCTATGCCATTTCTAATGCTTGCTGACCACTGTGCGCCTTGCGTTTATCTCCATTGCGTCATTTCATTTAAGTTAATGCGCCTGGAGATTAATATTCTATGCGTATCTCGACAATATCAGTCGGAGTACAAGAGTAAGGGTATGGCCAGGGAATCGGGAGCTGGTAACTGGTAACTGGCAACTGGCAACTGGCAGCCGGGCAATGCCAATTTGCAGATGTGCGCCAATTTGCGCCTGAATTTGATAAATTCGCATGCAGCGCTGGCGTGACACTCAGTTGAATTTATGGCTCGCATTTTTTTACCATTCAAATCGCAATTACTTTGCTTTATTCGCAATTTAATTTCCCCCGCCAATCGACTGCACGGAGCTGCACTAATCGAAATGTATCTGCAAGATACAAATCATACATAGCTGCACCGCTTGAGTTTGTTTTCTCTCTAAACAAAAGCGAAATAAACACAAATTCAAAAATTGAAATTCAAATTCAAATTCAAAATCAAAATCAAATTCGAAAACCGACAACCGACAACCCGTCGATTCTCAGTAGACCATTCGCATAACATAGAATAAAGTTTTGCGTATTTGTCTATCTACAGGCGGGCATCTGCCATTGTATCTATATCGTACTATATACATATATGTACCTGTAGCTGCATCTGTATCTGTGCTGTATTTGCATCTATCAGCGCTGGCACATCATCAGTCATTAGTGGCGCCATTGTTGTTGTCTTTGTTTCTTTATTTCTTTATTTTCTTTATGTTCTTGTGGCCTTTCGGTCTTTCTTTCTTTCTTTCTTTATATCTTTGGGGGCAGCCCCCATTGTTAGTGTCTCGCGCTTTTTATGCACTTTTATTAACTTTGGCCAAAATGTGGCCAGCCACTTGAAGGCATCATCATCAGTTTTTTTTTTCGGCGCTCTTATAAACAATTCTAGTGATGCGCTTCGAGTAATCATTCATCTTTTGCTGCGGCTGTTGTAGAAAGCTTTGCATTCTTAAGTTTACAGGATGAATATAAGAATGGGTAAATGTGAATGTGAATGTGGATATGAATGTGGTGTCGATGCCAAGTTGATTTGGGCAATATGATGAGTGATATTCCTCAAAGTGAAATAAAAATAAAAATGAATCAAGTATTGCCTCTAGATTTGACCTATAAACAAACAAAACGCAAGATAATCCTAAAATAAAGATAGGGCAAGACAAAACCGAGAAGAATTCTTTGAAAAAATTGCGGTTTTCAAATTAAATTAAAAGCATAAGTTAAATAACTAATAGAATAAATGAAATCTACGACAAAATAGCAAGAAGTAGAATGAAACCTCGCACACATATCGAATAATTTGTCAGCTCATGAATACCCCTAATGTGCTGCATTCGTAGCAAATGAATTTTAATTCAAGCAAAGTGATGAGTTTCACATCCGACACAATTTACTTCATGCTCTGCGATCCGCAGGAATGAATGAGACCAGAATTCATTAAGAACAATCAGATGCGACAAGAACCAACTCAACTCACAAGTCTGACTATCCGTCCATATCTACAATATGCTCTCATATATGTATATAGAGATACATAAGTATATGTATCTGAATCTGTATCTGTATCTGTATCTCATTGTCTGTTGCCAAGAGTGCTACGCTTTGTTAGTAATAATTCGACATTTTAATGAAGTGGCAGCTACAGTTGTGAGCCCATTAACTAAATCAAGTATAAAACGACTATGACGGCCATAAAATGGTCTTATATAAACCTTTTTCCCCCATTTCGTAATAACTGTTAAGTCTACATGCAACATCTATTGCAGGAAAATTAATTTATAGGCTCGCACTATGTTTTCAGCACCTTGCGCTTAAGGTTTTTTTGCATTTTGCGCTTATAATGAAAAGAATCTGCGAGACAGGCGCAATGGGGGAAGGTCTTAGAAAGTCGTTGGATCACAGCAGCAGGGGAGGGGGGGGGAGAGAGCACCAAAATAATAACAATCATTATGATTAAACGTAGCTATTTGAAAAGTCGTGTCCCAAGTTAATGAAAATGTAATTGACCAGCGAATGCAACTGGGCCTGTTGCAGCCTCTCTGGGGTCTGGTCTGGTCTGGTGTTGCTGCATGTGGCTAGCAAGTTGCATGCCGCATGCCGCATGGAGTCGAACGAGAGCAGAAGCCGCACTCGCATAGATGAGTTGCGTTGTGTAAAGTAGGGAGAAGAGGGAAGCACCAGAAACAGCAGCAAAGCACTCAGACCAAACCTCTGAGCCAGACACAAACCCAGAACAGACTTACGGCAAGAGACCAAGCAATGTTGTTGTTGTTATTGTTGTATTGTTGTTGTTATTATTGTTGTTGCTGCCTTGCAGCCATCGTTGCCATATCTTGTACATATCTGGCATTCAACTCGTTTGCAAACTATTAATTTTGTATAACATCCTGCATCTCAATGTGGCCTTCGGGTTGAACCGACCAAACGGCAAGTAAAACGAAACTTCAAATCGCTTTTCAGCCGTAATATAATAACTAATATAATGAAAATTCTGTTCCGTTTAGAAACTGCAAGATCTGTTCAAACCTAAGGTAGGCAGCTGCTTTCAACCTTGCAAATATTCTAATATATTTTAGATATTATTATCCTCATATCCTAAGATTTAAAAGTATTTCAAATGCATCTACAATTTTCGTGCCTTTCTGTTCCAGTTCTATGTGAAATTATGCGTTCATTCAGATTCCAATGTCAACTGTTTAAGTATTATTATTGACATGATATTTTATAATTAAGAGAATAATTACCAAATCGTTCAGAGTGTTGGGAGATCTTCAGTGGAGGGTAAGACATCACTTGGTTAGTCCAACCCAGATGCATTATATTGCATACATTTTTGTTATTTAAATGTTTATAAATAAAATCCCACTAATTAGGGTGCAGTCGGGCGGCTGCTGCGATTGTCCCTCGACCAACGCCAGTATTTTGCGGCGCGCTTCATAAATTTATTAAATTGACAATTTGTAGCAGACGGCATGGGGCATGAGGAATGGGGAAGGGGGATATGTGGCCGTGGAGGGGCATGCCTATGGCATCTAATAAGCATTTGACAATTTCGTAAGTTTACAGTCAGCAGGTAAAGTATCTCAAAGATGCAATGCGTTTAGCTTTCAATTTGTGGGCGAACGATAAAGCGCAAAAAGATCTTTGATGATTGTTTGGAACATCGCCAGTTTTGGTCTTGTCAATTAGAGAAAAGCATTCAACTTCACAAGATTGCATGCGATATTTAAATGTATCTGCATCTCTATTTGTCATGTATTTGTATCTGCATCTGCATCAGCATCTATATCTATATCTATTGCCAAGTAGCTATAGCTTCTGTTGGCTAAACACATTGAAGACAAAACTTTTTATAAGTAGATAAATACAAAATGCAAATGCTCAAGTTCCGACTGAGACTCAGAGTGGTGGAGTCAAAGAAAGAGGGCGGAATGCGGTGGTGCAGGTGGCTGCAGCGCAGGGTGGTGTTTCTGCAGAATTCCCCCCACTTCTCGCCGGACGATCTCTCGTGCAGCGTCTAATTGAGGCGCGTCTCGAAGATGGCGTTTAAGTTTATTTTAATTTGCTGGCCACAATATATTGTATAAAAAACAATATATAAAAAAAAAAGAAAAACTTGACGTGATTATATGCAATCAGCGTTGTAGTTGTTATTATAGCTGTTGCTGTTGCTGTTGTTGCTGTTGCTGTTGTTGCACCTTCCAGTCGACGCAGTAACATGCACTCAAATTTGCATAATTGTTAACATGCTGTTGTTGTAACTGTCGTGTGGTTGTTGTTGTATTTTAATCAGCGCCTGTTCTTGCCTCAGCTACATGCTGTTACCTGCCTGCCCCCAAACCCATTGCATCTTCCTGCTCCGCACTTTATTATTAGTATATGAGCTGCTTGGCACCTGAAGTCATTTTAATAGCACTTCTCAAATGCTACTTTCCCTCTCTCTTGCTATAGAGAGGGAGACAGCGAGAGGGAGAGTTGTTTTGGATGGGTTTCGGTGGTTTTTCTGACCACTCAAATGGTAATCGTAGAACCCACCCAGCATTGCCGTTTAATGAAGACATTTGCCGTCGAAAATTAAGTTGTACACGATAATCGGAGACTCGGCGATAAGCAACTATAGAAAATCGGAATATAATTGGCCCCCAATTTGGATATACATATACATATATACAAAAGGTTATTGACTCCAGAAGTACGAGTAATTGTTGTTGCATGTTTTGATACACCTGTAACTAAGGTTGTCATCTTAATATGTTGAAAATTTGCTGAAGATCGCTTAATGAACCATCGCTAACCAATGAAACCAATGTGAGTGGTTAAGTGGAGAGGAAGGAGTTTATGTTTGTGTTTGCACCGCAAATCTTCTCACTTATTTGATTGGAAATTGACTTTAAACTGCAGTTAAGTCATTTCAATCAACTCAAATTGTGTCTGCAGTCAACATAATATCTGCCTTGGGACTCGTCACACCACTCGCATCAATGGCAGCCAATTCAATGGGTAAACATTGGTTATACGAAAGTGGCAACCACTAATTGCCAGTGGCAGTGGCAAACGGTGGTCATTCGTGAATACTCATACGTATAGGGGCTGTGCGAGTTGCCCTCTCCGAATGAGCAAAGCTGATGGAATGTAATTAAATCTCATCGATGCATAAAAGTAGATACATACATTAGATACATGCATACTCAGGTCTGCATATGCTTAAGATGCAGATACAGATGCAGATACAGATACAGAAACAGATACGAGCCGTGGCAATATGCAAATGAATGCGCAAGACTCGCGAATTCTGCTAAAAATGGCTGAATGAGTGTATCTCATTGGGTTTCCATTCATGTTCTTCAATTACCAGATACACGAGCTCCAAGTAATACGCATCTTGGCAATTCTCTCTCTGGACTTCACATCTCTATAATTATTTTCTTCACTTGCTTTAGATTGTTTGCCTTGCACTTGTTCTAGTGCCTTGTTGTTGCTGTTTAGATTGTTGTTGTTGCTTTTGTAATATTGGCTGCCATGAGTTACAGATACATAAATAATAATAACAATATGCCCCATTGATTGCCCTGGGACGGACGTAAGACATGAAACGAGTTTTTCCACAAATGGAAAATAGCAAAACGTTTTTCCAGCTTGTTATTATTATTGTTATTGTTGTTGTTACTGTTTGAGTATTATTTATAAATGCAAATGCAGTTCATGGCGCTTTCAACGACTCTTTAATTGGCTGACATGTTGTGATTTTGGCTTGTCAAGTGCCTGATAGCCTTTTTCTCGAATAAGTTATTAAGTTTGCGATTAAGGTTGAAGCTGCCAACTGGTTGCAATTAGCCAGGCCTGCCAACTGCCAACTGCCAACAGCCAACTGGCAACTGGAAAGTGCCAGCTAAATCGGCTATGAACCATTCACGCTAATGAGTGCAGTCAGGCGTTTGATCGATGACAGCCAGGCGTTCAATGGAAATTCATAAAAATCTCGAGAAATTGTTAATTATTTTTAACAAAATGCCAAAGACCGCAATACAAACTGCAAGCTGGCAAAGACTTATGGCAAGTGCAAGAGTCAGTCGACTTTTACACCTGATAACTCGGGTCAATCTCGTGAGTTTCTCTGTCAATGGGTCAGAAAAGCTGCTGGATAGGTTATAGAAAGAGAGAGATGGAGATGGAGAAAGAGAGAGAGAGAGAGAGAGAGAGAGAGAGAGAGAGAAGGAGCAGCGAGAGAAGGAGCAGGGGAATAGGGACGGGAACTGTTAATGAAAAATCACTGACATGATGAAAAATCGCTCAACAATTTTTCGTTCACAATTTTTTTGTTGTTGTATCTATAGAATCTAGCACCGGGGCAGCATTAGGCACAACAATTTTTCATGAAATTTGGAGAATTTAAATATAAACGGAGCGAGAGGTGCGAGATTCATATCAAGCCGCAACGCAGCAGTATCTGTGGCTGTCTATGTATCTGTATCTGTATCTGTATCTATAGGTATTATGAGTTATTGTGGGAGTCTGTCGGCATTAGCCGCGGGTGCCGGTTGCCGCATTGTCGGATTGCAGGGTGTATTTGGAGTGGAGTAGCGGGTATACCGGGGGGTTGTTGGGGCAGCACGTTTGTTTACAATTTCACGCGCTGCGATTTTCGCGGTCGAGTTTTCACGCAGCGCCGCAAGAAAAATGGGAAAGTGTAAGTGTGAGGGAAATTTTGTTATTGTTTATGTATTTTGACAAGATGCCCCGCGCGCTCAGTTTGCCAGACAATTTGGTGCTGGAACCCCTTGACACCTCTCCCTCTTACCCGCGCATCCATTGCGAGCGACTCGCTTGCAACACGCTTGTCGAATGAGCTGCAAGTACTCACAATTGACTGAATGAATGATAAACTTAAGTAACTCATAAAGTTAGCTGCCAGAACTCGAATTCAGGTACTCATAAACTCTCAATGTATTCACGAATTATCAACTCACTTGAACAAGTCTTTCAGCCAATTATCACAAGCATTTGAAGCAGTTTGCTCAAGAAGTCGTTTCTAAGTGTTTCATTAAGGGATTTTGCTAAAGGATTCAAATGTCACTTGCTTCAAATCAAACTCTTAGGAATAATTATATTTACATTGTGATTTCAGAGTTGCCACCTTGCTATATGCTGGACACACAAACTGGAATGATTTGGTAATTCTATCTATCAAAATAATAAACCTACAAAAAGATATTAAAGATTTGACTTGTTCAAGTCAAATTAAGCAGTTACTTCCATTTTAGATTCCTATTTATTCCATCATCAATTTGAATATTTGCAGAGTTGCCACCCTGCTATATGCTGGACACACAAATAGGAAAGTTTTGGTAATTCTATCAATCAAAATAATAAACCTACAAAAAGATATTAAAGATTTGACTTCTTCAAATCAAATTAAGCAGTTACTTCCATTTTAGATTCCTATTTATCCCATCATCAATTTGAATATTTGCAGAGTTGCCACCTTGCAACACAAAGTCAATTCAGCAAAGATTCTAGTTTTAGATTTATACTTACTCTGTCCGAGATGTACTCGCTTCATCCATGGATAGATCTGTGGTGGATTCTTTTTGCCATTGCCGCTGTTCTGACTGCTGCCCGCCTCGTTGCCGCTGTCGCTCTCTGAGTCGGAGTCGCCGCCGCCCGGACTGTGCATGGGCACATTGACGTTGACGTTGACGTTGACATTGCCGGGTCCGGGGCCATTGCCACCGCTGCCGCCGCCACCGGCACCACTGTGGTTGTTGTTCAGGCTAACGGCAGCGGCGGCGGCGGCTAGGCTGCCACCGAGTACGCCTTTGTTGAGGGAACGTGCAACGCTCTCCACAACGGAGCTGGGCGATAGCTTCGGGGAGATGTCGCGGGTGGAGAGATCCTGTGGACTTGCAAGCGATTGGTTGTTGTTGTTGTTGCTGTTGGCGCTATTGTTGTTGTTGTTGTTGTTGTTGCCACCGGGCGTTGAAGGATCGTTGGCGTATTTACAGCTAATGCTCGACTGTTGTTGCTGTTGTTGTTGCTGCGGGTGTGGTTGCTGCTGTTGTGGCAACTGTTGCTGCTGCTGCTGCTGCTGTTGTTGCTGCTGTGCCACAACGGCAGCCGTCGCATGTGCATGCTGCTGTTGCTGTTGTTGCTGCTGCAACAGTAATCGCTGCGGCTGAAGCTGTGTATAGTCCACCATATCAGGATTGGCCTGACCACCACCAGGCGCACCACCGCCACCACCCAGCCCATAGGCCGCCTGGTTGGCATAGTGCGCCTGCGGTGTGTTCGGATATAAATTGGGCGTGTAAGCGGCTGCCGCTGGAAAGTAATCATTGCTGCCCGGCGTCGCCGCTCCCGAGTTGCCCTGGCCACCATTTGCACCGCCCGCACCACCATTGCTGTTGCCAGTGCTGGCATTGGCACCCGGATGACTCTGCTGGGGATTCATCTGTTGTGGATAGCACGAGGCCAGCGAGTTGACAAACTGGTACGAAGACATGGCAAAGCAGTCGGGATCCATTTTGAAGATCAATATCTGAAATGAAACAGAACAGAACCGAACACTGTGGTTAGTTGTAGTTCATACTCAGCGTCCGCTGTGGGCAAGATGTACTCCTTAGATTGCACTTGGCTCTTGGGTAGTAGTAGTCTACCAATCCCCGCCCAGTGCAGATCCCATTACCTGATCTACTCTACAGCTCACTTCTGCAAAAGGCTGAGCTTCTGTTCTCTTAGGCAGTCTCAGTCTAAGTTTGTATTTGCATTAGCTGCTGATAAAAGTAGGCTTAAGTTTTGCATAATTCAAAGGTCTAGCAGTGAAGTTTAATCATTTCAAGGTGATGCGGCTGCTTAATGTGTTTTTCATAGATATAAGCAAGTAAAGAGTTATTAAAGATTTAGCATATCCAAAGAAGAATAAATTAGTATTCAAAGTATAAGTATATTTATAAAGATATCTTCCATTTCAATAACTTTGTTAACTGAAACTGAAAGCAATAATACTTTGTTAGACAACTCAACTTCTCTTCTTGGTTCAGTTCAGTTCTTAATTCAAAGGTACTTATTAGTTTACAAGTACTAAATGGTAGAATGATTTACCAAATTATAACACCAACTTTTTAGCTGAAAGTGTTGCCAATGTTATAGATGATTATGTTAACTGAACCCCTATGTAATACTGGCCAATCAACTGCAGTGTTTTTTGGCTAATAATTGGAGCATCATTATAGGAATTATTTTTTATGTACCGGCTAAGAACCCAATTTCACCGGCCATATAACTGGCTGCTGCCTGTTTCCGGGAGCAGGAACAAGGCGGTGCGGTGGGAGGATGGAAAGGTAACATAAGAGGATAAGAGGGTGAAATTGTTTGGATTTCACCTGAGCCGATGGGCAGGCGCGGATATGCCTAAGCATTGGCATTACGTGCATGCAATTTTGGCTGTGGCACGGCAACTGCAATGGCAACCACAACGGCAACAACGAGTTGCAACAACACGACACTGGCACTGGCTGGAATGCCTGACCCGCCCACTCTCGTTGCTTGGACACTTGTACTGCACTTGCAACGAAACAAAGACCCGCTTCGAGTTGGACACCATCGCTGATATTGCCGGAGCTGAAAGAGTGAGTGTTTGTTGAATGGAAGAAGGAAAACTTGTATTTCGTTGTTCGTTGCAGCGGAGATAGCAACAAAGGCAGCCACGATTCCAAAATGGAAACAAGCCAACGACTGGGCCAACATAGCCTCAAAGCCATAAAGTGTAAAGCGCAATGGCAAATAGCAGGCCAACTCCAACCAGGAGGAAGCCAAAGCCTACCAAAAATAATAATAAGAAGAGAAAAAAAACAAGGAAAACATTTGCCCAAAAACAATGCAACGACCTCTGCAACAGTTCCCCCTCTCCCCCTACGATAAGAGGGGACACAGTAGATATTTTGCTCTCTTATTTTGGTTCTTCTTCGGCTGCTTCTTGGGCTTCGTTTGAAACCAATAATTTTGATTCAGTGGGCAATTTAACCCTTTAGCATGTTGTCCAAATGAAAGGAGTTGAAGCTTTAAATTAAATCGGCTCTGGCTGCGACTCTCGATGTGGCCCTGGTCTGGCATGGACTGTTGGGTTTGCTGTTAAAATCTGGTAAGAAACTGGTCAACAGTACAGCGGCACGAGGTGGCGGCATTGGCATGCAGCATGGGGCATGGTGCATGGTGGGTGCATGGGGCATGGGGCAAGCAATGCTCGTCGCTCGACAGAGATTTATTTGATGAGCAACGTTCTTGAAAACACTGTAAATTCGCATTCGGCCCTGGGTATTGGCTGGATTATGCAGTTTAAAGCAATTGTAACGGTGTTTTTTTTCTGCTTCTTTTTTTTTGGGCTAAAACCTTTAGATTTTGTATTAGCCCATTGGCAATATAAGTACGTCGGCAAAGCTGTTAGCCGAAACGACATACAAACAGTTTGATTATCGAAATTATAC
The DNA here is from genome assembly GCA_018901825.1 of Drosophila funebris. NCBI lineage: Eukaryota > Metazoa > Arthropoda > Insecta > Diptera > Drosophilidae > Drosophila > Drosophila funebris. Next base: position 6,686,325 of record JAEIFK010000678.1, read on the forward strand.
TCTTAGTGATAGGCAACAGCATTGACCCCTTCTGACTTGTTGATATTGGTAAATCATTTGTGTACAGAATTGAGCCAAGAGATCAACTCAAATTGGTAGCCATCGCTAAGAACTACGCTGAGAGTGATGAAAACTGCAGAAGAGTTCAGTCAATCTGCAATAAAGAATAATAGATACTCTATTCAAAATTATATGTTTCTCAGAGTCTAATTTATTTTCAGATTGCCGTCCATTTTATTCAAGATATTAAACTATGAGGCAGATTGACAGACCCTATAAAGTATATATAGTACTCCTGCTTAAAGACTTAGACATTTAACTTGACTTTAATCTACAATTAATTGAATGCATGTTGACCTAACTGACGTCGCGACGTCTGTTGTTTATTTTTCGATCACTTAACGGCAAATTAAAAATTCAAAAAAAAAAAAAAATAATAAAAGAAGACAAATAAATAGAAGCAATAAATAATACGAGTTTGGAAATTGTTTTCCAAAGAGTCGAGCGACAAGCGGTTCAATTGGTGTTAATTAAATCCATGAATAATGAAAAACGCAAACCGAATTTGCGGGCTCTCTCAAAATATCAACAATATGCGAGTCTGCGGCAATAGAGAGAGCGAGCGAGAGAGAGAGAGAGTGTTTGTATAAATATTGCCATAGATTGGTCGATTGCTTGGGCTGATTGTCGCCTCATAAGAAAGCCATAAATTATAGCAATTCTTTTGGGCAGCGACATCTCTCCAGACGAGGGAGCGAACAAGCCAACAAGCCAACAGGCCTAGCCAAACTGAGCGAGTTTCCTTTGTCTCGCAGTCTGCATTTTCTCTTCCCTCGGTTGTAGTATCTTCTTTTATTTTTTTCTCTGCCTCGGGCCTCTTTGTATAAACAGTTTTAATATGCCAACGAACGGGAGTGAAATTTCTGTTGGATATTTAAACCGCAGAACGAATTTCTTTCCCAATTGTTGTTGATCCGACATCATCGGCACAGGTAAATAAACAGCAATTGAGTTGCACATGCGCAGCTCTAGAGGATAGCTCTACCTCCCTCCATACCCGCTCCTACATCAGCAAGCCAATGTCATCATAAATCAATTGGGCCCAATGCGACAGCTGAAAAGGGTTTCCATTCCAGCTCTTGGGACTTTTCAAGAAAACTCCATGACAATGGCAGACGTTCTAGTTCCCGACCTTATGACTGGGGTTGAACATATTGTAATTAAGATGATTAACTTTTGCATAATCGATATTTAGCCTAGGTTAAAGAGAGTAATGTTATGCATGTGTCTCTGGAAATATCCCTAAATATATTTTCATTTTCTTCTTTTATTGTTACTCCAGTGAGTCTTATATGTAAATAGGATTTTTCCTTTAAATGTATCATAACTATTGCCAAGTCTATCGAGTAAATATCGCATCAATAAGTATATATCTATCTATAAGTATTCCTATATGTGTATTATCTAATACAGCTCGAGTATAAAATGTAGAACTTATTAAAAATCATCATCTTCGTTACATTTTATGTGCTATTTCCAGTTTCCTTAAATGTTGTTTTGTATTTTGTTAATATTTATTCGTATTCTAAATATTTGTACAATTATATTATATATATATTATAAATATGTTATAAATATTTATTTATTTACACTCTAGCTCGTCTGCTTTTCATATCTCAAATCTTTCAGATTATCTAAATGTAATTTAGTATTTGATCAATTCTTATTCTGGTAAATGTCGATTTGTTTATAGGAATATAAGCTACATTTATAGCCAAGTCCTGTGTGTAATCGTGATAAATAACATCAATCATATGCTAATCTTAAATCTAACACTAATTTGTCTCAACTCTTTTTGAGTTGAAATAAAGAAACTTGAAACGGTCATCCATTTCTAAGCACTTCATCATCATCCACTGGCAACCATCTCTTAATTATGAAATGAACAAAACCCTAAGCAGTTATTTCTTTAACAAATGTCGCCCCGTTGTTGTCGCCCATCGTCGTCGTCGGCTCCGACATTGTCGACATCGTCACCATTACAGATTTTCAACTCGCCTTGTTCGTTGTTGTCGTTGTTGGTTGTTCGTTGTTGTCGGGTACCGGGCCAGGCCATAAATCATAATTTTTAATATTTGTTGTCAACATGGGCGTAGCTCGTGTATATGTAAACATGCCGCTTCTAAAAACTGCCACAGGCCCGAGACCCCGACCAGGGACGGTACAATTCTAAAAGGTATTTGCGCACGCGCAGTCACACTCTTTGGCATGCATCTATCTCTCTCTCTCTCTCTCTCTCTCTCTCTCTCTCTCCCTCTCTCTCTAGCTCTTACTCAGTCAGTCTGGCGTGTGTGATATACAAGACAATGAGCCAAAAGCAACGACAAACACACACGAATGCAAGTGGGCCCATTAAAAACTCATAAAAATTTGTAAGCACCTCATAAAAGTAGTCATAAATATTATTATTTGGTTTGTTTTTTTTTCTTCTTCTCTATCTTTGCTTCACTTGCCATCTCCCTCACGATCTCTCGCTCTATCTCTGTCTCGTTTTCTCTCACAGTTGGTATTGTTACAGTTTCTCGCTTTAACCCCCGTCAGTCGCTCGACGCCTGTTGCGGTTGAGGCTCTCATAATTTTTATGAGTTTTTGATTTGGTTTTCGAGTCATGCGTCCATTGTCAAAGCAGAGCCCCGTTGTCGATCCCGATCCTCACTGCAAGCGGCCATTGTTGACCTTTTGACACGTACTCAAAATACTTGTAGTTCGAGTTTTGCGGTTTGGTCTTTAACACATAATTTATGATCTCTTACGTAATAGTTGCATCTGTCAATAGCAATAATAATGATATTTACCATGGCTCAAGGACAACGCAGTTGTGCAACATGTTTTCGCTCAGCCACTGTAAGGACTAATTGGGTCATATGGCTTTAAACTGAGAATGACACTCGTGGTAGTAAAAGATTTCTCCCACAACAATAAAATACTTTCAATGTCGTAATAACGGAACCGCCTAATCGGATAGGTTTTAAAAACACATGTTAGTTCTTAGGGCAATCATAACTGTTACATTATTTATGATAGTAAAAGTAACATAAATATTTATTTATTTTATATTTTATATAATTTTTCAATTATTAATTTCAAAGTCCATAATAACTTTCGCCCTAAAATTTAAACAAGCAACTGAAGTTTAAGTATCACTTTCATAATAAGAAAACATTAGTTGAAAATATGATTTCTGGCATGAGTAAAAACCAATATTATCGTTTCGGGAATGCAAAAATAAATCAGCATTATCAGCTTGTGAGGCAAGGATGAAATGTTGGCGTCTCCTTTCGCCGGTGACAGAGTAGGAGACGGAGTTGGAGTTGGAGTCGAAAATAAATGTGTCCCGGCACTTATTGTACCTACACATCCAAATACAAGTTGAGCAAATTTCTGCCGTCGCTTCAATAGATCAACGACTCCCCGGCAACAGCAACAGCAACAGCAACAGCAAAAACAGCAACAACAACATTAACAACAACTGCAACAACGGCAGCAACAATGTAGTGTTTGTAGTTGCTTTTGTTGTTGTGTTTATGGCTGTTGTCGCGGCAAAGTTTGCGTGTTTCATACATTTTTTTGGTACTATGTATTTTGATTTATAAATATAAATAAGTAAAGCTGAAATATCATCATGACATTTCAGCCCCATTGGCCCCATTGGTAGGAGGGAATACTCTGACTCTCTTGGCCCCTCACCACCCGAAAGGCCAATGATGAATGTGTGCTCCAGGCGCAGGCCAAATGCGAATGATGATGGCATAAATAAAAGCGCTGACAAGCCAAACAATAACTGCAGTAGCCGGGACGCTACAGAGAAATCAAGCAGAGGACTTGTACTTGGACACCGAACTGGAACCTACATAAGTCGATGTCTCTTTGTGTCTGTGTCGCTGTTGTGTGTGTATGTGTATCTGTGTGTGAGAGCAATTAACTCGCCGGGCAGCAGCCTTTGTGTCCACACATTATGCAACAGCCCATTGAGGGCCCCTTTGATCTGCCTTCGACCACCCTCCGAGATAGGCTGAGAATGGAGGGAAATGCAAACGAAAGTGACCTACATCAAGTGGCAATTCTATATACCCGCTCTCCCTGCCATATGTGTGAGTATGTGTACCTAGCGAAAGAGTGCACATGCAGTGAAATTGGCCTAGGCGCACCATGGGCGCCCAGTGGACCCTCTGAGCTATGTTTCAGTTCCATATCAATGCGTCTGCTTCTGCGACGTCGTCTTCGTCTTTGGCCAGTTTTAGGCGCAGTTTGTAGTCACATTTTAATAAAAATTTCAGTTTCATTGCGCCCACAGGGAGCGGGTCAGCATGACTTCCATGCCTGGCCATGTGGATGGATGGTGTCGGATCAGAAGCAAAAGGCAAGACAAGGCAAGGCAAGACATGCCAATGAGGGCAGGGCAGGGCAAAGCAGACCACGCAATTTCTATGTACCACGACGTGGTTTTCCACATTACATATTTACATTTGCGACTGTTACATATGTATTTGATAATATTGTATATAAAATATACATATGTATGTATTTATATACAGTAGGTAGATTACTGTGGCTGCTTGTTAGGCATTTTTCATTCGCGGTGACATTTCGCCTTTGTGGCTCTTAATTATTTCAAAAACGGCTGCATTCGTTTTAATGAAGTGAAAATTCTTTGCGTTGATATCGCACACGCAACCCAAAACAAAAATGGAACACAACAAAAGCAAATTGGAAGAGCCCAGGAACGGCATAGAGAAGCGTTGCGAGCAGCATTATTTAATTGAAGCCTCAAAATGAACTCAAACTCAATATAATATATCAATTCGATTTAAAGATATGATAATTCGAGGGCAATTCCTATGAGAAGCGTTAAAATTCATTATTCACAGTTTTAATGAGAAATATAATGAATGAACTGAGCTTAAGAGCATGAAATACAGATATTCAACTGCAATATAAATAATACAACATATAAATTGAACAAACTAATTAAATAGAAAATTATATAACATATATAAAAACTTCTTTAATTTGTAGTCAACTTAGATTGAAGTTATTAAAATCATAGATGTTGTTATAGATTAAAGTTAACATAAAAATGTTAACATAATTTAAGTTGGTTAATACCTAAGAAATAACTAGCTAAAGAACTCGTTATTAACATTGTTTTATTAGTATAATAATCATTTACTCAAATAAAATACGCATTAAAAAAGATTTTTAGAGTATTTTATTTACCTAAAAACCTAATTAATAAGTTTTTAAAGAGATATTTTCAAACTCATTTTGTAATTTTAATAAGCTACATTCAAATTAATATCATCATCTTAAAGCATTAATCATTTTATTATCAGACTTAAGTTGAGTTAGTTTTTCGATTTGAGTTGAATTAAGTTTGTTTTTACGAATAAAAGAGGCCGAAATAACTTGCTAACAAGCGAATTGAATTTATTATTATAATAATCATTTACTCAAATAAAATACGTTTTCTAAGTACTTTTATTTTGTAATTCTAAACCAAATGCATTTCTTCAATTTATTTTCTATTTATTTCATCATCCCCTGAATTGAGTCGTATCAAAATTACTGATTAAATGTTGAGAATTCTAGGTAATTTATGTTTTTGTGAGTCATTTAGAATGGACTGTCCCAAAATAAAAAGCAATTGAAAAATCTGAATATATCAAAAACCTGCAGTTATCTTTTTTGATAAATTTTACATAATATAATCAGCATAAATATATGGAAATAGTTCCAAATACACATTATTAAAAAGAAAAACAAATATTACTTCAAATTATTTGTATAACTTAAATTTCGATTGAAATTAAGTAGAAATTATTTAGATATTTTTACCTTGGATTTGTTAAAAGAAAATATTTAATTTTCCGGTCGGAAACTGCGTTCACTAAAACAAAATTATAGCCGACGGTAATTGTAATTTAGGATTAAACAAGTGAAATCGCTTTAAATGTTATTCACTTCACAAAAGGAAAATGTTGTTGTCAATTATCCGTCGTTAAATACGGAAATAGTTTCCGATTACTTTGAGATGACCTTTAGCTAATTGCCAGTGCCATTTGAGCCCGCATATTTTTCAAGTTAATCCGTTTACATCCTGAGATTTAACGGGGTTTGCAATTTTACCTGTTGTTTCACTTGACTTTTGGCGGATTTTTAGTCGTAATTAGCCGCAACGGGCAGGCATACAATTTGTCACAGTTCTAGTTGGGATCGATTATAGCGATTGTATCTCATTAGGAGTTTGCGAATCGCGTTGACGGTATGTGTATCTGCGAGTTGTGTTCACGCCGAATTTATGGTATCCATCAGCGCGAATGTATGAGTATTTTAAACGTCATCGATGAAAACACTGGCACTGAAAACACTTAGCTGCCCATCCATCTTTCGTTATTATCGTTCAAAGTCAGCGAAGAGCGTCTCGCAATGTTTCTGTATATGTAGCTGTATCCAACGGATGCGCGTTTTTGTTATTGTATCTCATACACTGAGAGCCGCACGATTCGCGGAGCGAGCGCGTCTGCTATGACGGATTGATGGATTGTTTTTAGCTAGGGCCAAAGTTTCGGTTTCTGTTTTCGAATGAATGTATCCGCGAATACGTGCTCGAAGCGCCAATGTCTCACTTTGACTGCTCGGGCATAATTCAAATATCTGAGCATCAATAAAAAACTCATGCTACGCGCAGCGCCAGCGCCGCCAATTGTAGCTGCGAGTACGAGCAAGTAAACTAATACAATCACACACATACACTCACTCACACACACGCACACACACATATAGCTACAGCTATGCCATGGCAATGGCAAACACACATTCATTCGAGTGCATTCATTAAACACTCGCGTTGAAAATAAAAAAAATAAATTCGAACTTGCCACGCGTGTTAGAGCAGACAGACAGCATTAAGTGCGGTTACATGCTATCTCACTCGCACACATTGCCATTGCTCTTCAGTTGTTACCTTTGCGGACGCAGAAATGTGTAGCCGCAAATACGTGTGAGTGTGAGTTCGTGTGTGTGTATCTTCGTGTATGTGTAAGTTCGAAAGAGAGCATGTTCGAATGTTTATTCTCTCAGACTGGACACTCATTCTATTTCGAAAAATTCTTATTGATCTCACATACACTGTCCGTGTGTCTCACTTACACGAATAGATGGGATCGCTTGAAATAATAAATATTCGAATTTCGAATATGAGTCGAAAACTTATGTGCATTCGCATGTATGCGTGCTTGTGTGTTTAGCCGATATGTTTGATAACAGCGAGAAAGTTTAGTTTCAAAGTTTAAATAAGCAAACAAAAACAACCTTTTGAACGTGTTCACACTTTAGTTTTAAGCTATTTCATGGCAATATATTGAATGCAAAATTGCTAATAATTATTAAAAATTTAGACAGATGATTGAGGAATTAAAGAAACACAAATGTTGCTTTATCTTTGCATATCTTATTTGATACTTTTTTTTTATTATTAAGCTTATTTTATAAATTCAAAACTCGAATTAACTTTACATTCCTACTATTCTGAAATACACTTGTTCAAGTTTTGCCTGTTTGGTTTGTTTTGTACAGATTTCAAAGCAATTTAATCAGATATTAAGACTTACCTATTTGTTTTTAGCTTTGAAATCCAATCCAAGGTTCTGTTGGTTGTTTTATACAAATATTTATTAAAACACTTCACTAAGCGTATATTGTATTTGATGCTTCAACTACACTCAAGAACTTGTGAATGTGTATTGCATACACTTTTCAATACTTGATTGATGTGATTAGTTTACTCAATTGTTGCATGATTTTCCAATTGCATTGGCATTTTTAAAGCTACACAGCGCCACTTGAGATAAAGAAATGTCGAATTTTTATTATTCGAATATTGCATTAATTCCTTAGGCCTGCGGTGCACTAAATAATCCGCTAGTTAGGGGACTTATTAAATTATATATTATCTCACAGAATATTCCATAACACTTTAAGCTGTGTGTACTTTTGCCGTCGCCATGAAAGCTCAGTGGGGCTGTCTGATTGATTGAAGCCACTCAGTTGGATTGCACCTCGCGTTACACGACTATTTCCAGTGGGTAAGTAACAGTTAGTTTAACAGTTAACCGGTTACCGAGCGCGCAGCTGGCGTACTTGAGTGCGCCACGTTCGATTCACGTTTGACAGAGCAGAGCCTTACGTTGTGGAGACCGAGTCAAAGTGAGTGTGTTATGTGTGCATCTGTGTGTGTATGTGTGTTCGAAAACTGTAAATCATTCGGCTTGCTCGCTGTGTACACAAGCGAGATGCACTTTGTGTGCGCATGTTCGAAAATCAGGCGCGCTCGCTCGCACTAAGGTTAGGCCACGCCTCCAACTTTGATTTATGCTTCAGGGGGTGCTGCGTGGCCTGGACCAACGGCCTATGGCGGCGGCTCCACACGGCTGCCTCAGATGGCAAAGAGAAACAGCAGAGAAACAGGTAGTTGGACGCTGGACGAGGCAGATGATTGCCTGCCACTCAACGTCAACGTCAACGTCAGCACCAGCGTTGTCGCCCTCCCTTGGACCCAGATGCCTTGTTGTTTTTTGCTCCAGATTAGGCTGAAATCATCCTAGATTAGTGCATCCCGCTCCCCGTAAGTTGCTATACCCAATCCCCATTTCCCAGCTCCCAACTCCCAACTCCCAATCTCCAATCCCCGATCCTATTCCCCGCCCAGTTGCTGGCACTTTATTTGTATTCAATCGTGGCGCTGTTCCGCTAAATCACCGTCACATTATTATTTCGCATTATTATTTTATAAACGTTTCGTTCTCTGTGCGCCATCATTTCCATTTTTATTGGCTGCGTTCGAAATTTTACAGCGTTCACTGTAAACAGAAAGTCACCAAAAGCCCAGCGACAAATGGGTTTTATTTCTGAATGTTACCTTTTCCCAAGTTTCGGTTTGTTTGCATCTCTTTAAAATGAGCTCGTTTGCACTCCAGCATTGAAGTCAAATCGGAATCTCAATCTGAATCTGAATCTCAAACTGAATTTAAATTTATTGATCACATTGCCAGGCGACATCGCGAGCGTCTTATGATTCATTCGGTTTCTGGTTACGGTTAAGCTTACGGATTTTGGGCTGGGTCTGATTTGAAGTCTGAGTCTCAGTTGTTTGGCTAAATGCCTTAATTAAAAATCAATTTTGTATTTGCTACCAAATTCCAAACGAGCAAGACAAGAAATTCAAATATAGCGATATTGGTATTTGCATCTTCAAAGATTAATTGTGTTTACCGAGTAACAAATGATACATTGCCTTCTACAGGTTGATTTGCTCAGAAAGTTAGTTCGTTTTACAAGTTTTTGACTTTATTATATAGTTCTTATTACTCTTCTATAGAGCTCGTTTTTAACTTTACACAAATAAAATAAAATTTATTACTTATATAAGTCATAATACAAATATATATAAGTTACAAATATCTTACAAAATATAATATTAGCACTAAATCTAAAAATCGACGTCAGTTTTATTTGTTAACTTCTGTTGTGGATTTGTTTACTTCACGTTGTAAATTATATTATAATTTTATTATAAATACATATATTATAATATATATATATAATATATATTATAGAAAATAAGTCGCATTTCAAAAATATCAAATTAGAAATAAATTAATTTGTAATATATATAATATTTGCAATGAGATACCTCACTCTTACTAATTAAATCAGATAGATAATATTGTTTCATATTTTTGTGGATACAAATATTGAAATATATATTCTATGACGGCTTTGTCACTGGATACATTTGATTTCCAGATGGCAACAAATTTCCAAATGTTGTTTGTTGGCTTCTTTTTTTATTCAGCCCGCACGACATGAGGGAACCCATATTAAAAATGTAAAAAATTAAAAGAAAAACTAGGAATCATAAGAGAGACGCCTGCGTGTACTGCTGTAATTGGAGTTGATGTCGGAGCTGCCAGCGGGCAGCCAGCGCCGGAGTAGGAGTTGTGAATGGTATGGAGCTGCATACAGCCTCTGCCCAGCAGCATCCAACATGTTGCAGGCGATTTTTCATCATCGCTCGCATGTTGTTAATATTGATGCTGTTCTTGTTGTTGCTATTGCACATACTCTTTCAATATGAAACAATCAGCAGCGTTTGTAGTTTTGTTTTTACTGCTCTATAGCAACAAAAAACTAGAGGAATTTTCAAATTAAATGTGGGCATAGAACTGGATGCAATGTGCTACATGTAACTTGCAACGGAACTGCAGCCGTTTTCAATTAAACTCAGTGCCATCGACCCAAGAAAAATGGTCAATTCCAATGCCACATCCTCAGCAGCTCACGACAATTCGTTAATACCTTGCCATTTGAGTTCATCACGCACTCGTTCAGCCAGCTAAGACAGGCTGCAACTAGAATGGGAGAGGGATTGAGAAAGAGAGAGAGAGAGAGAGAGAGTGAGTTAGAGAGGAGGACAAGAGGGGCAGTAGCTACTAGTGGCATTTGATAAATGTACGCCATTTAGAACAAACACACAACGTTAAAGTTGCAGCTACTTAGAGCAAACGATAACTAAAAGACAAATCTGGAGCACACACTCTCATGTCTCCCAGTACACTCAAGAAAATTATATAATCAATACAATCGCTATATATATCGCAATTCAATGACATATTCTTCAAATATTATTTGAAACTACAATTTCCGCTATTGAGAGTATTGTAAAATTCCCACAAAGTATCTGTTTATATTTAATTAATTCATTAGTATCTTCGCACGAAAAATTATTAATTTGTATCTAAATAACTACGACTGTAATGCATTTTCTATGACTTGTAGTTCATTCCCATTAGTTTAAATAGATTTTAATAAGTTATGATATTATTTTCGTATAAATATTTTCCTTTTTCTAAGTGTAGTGCTGCCCTTTGCTGTTGGCGATGCATTGAAAGATGCATTTACATCAAAAGGCAATTTAAATTAATTTTCCAATTTTTCTGCTCGTTTTTTCTGTTGTTGCAACTGATGGCTTAGTGCTTGCCCCAGTGTCAGTGTCAGTGTCGCTGTCTGTGGCAGCTAGAGTCCATCCACATTTGATTATGACAAACGCGTCTCAGCTGTCAGCCGATGAGCTACTTAACCGTCAAGATGGCGGCCAAGCCGAGCTGGAGCTGTAGTTGAAGCTAGAGGAGGAACGGGAGCACGGTCTGGGTGGGGTGTCATTAGGCGCAGTTGCTGTTGCAAGGACAACAGCTGAGCTAAAGCGACACGCGACTCGCTGGTTGATTCCATCATTAGAGGCATTCAAATATGAATACAAGTCTGAGCATTCTGGCTGTAACGCCATTTTGATTTGCTTGTGGCATCACATACATTTCCTTATGTTATATACACACGCTATATGCAGCATGTGGCCAGCCAGATAGCAAAGCTTTCGCTGTAAAAGCTCGCCGTGCTATATCCTTCTCACTTTGGCTGCTGCTAAGAGTCTTGCACGACTGTTGCGCATGTCCTGAGCCACAAGCTGTGTACTTATGCTGTTGATTAATTTGCCAGGGCAAAAAGGAAAGTGGCTCCACCTCCAAATAGCAGCAAAGAACACTTTAAAGTATTGAATTCTGTAGCAAAAATAAAGATTAAATGAGGAAATTTAAAATGGCGTCGCTGAGTGCTGAGTGCAGTCTAAGGAAGCCATTTGGCAGCTGCTTTCAGCCCCTAGCTCTTATCCCCTAAACCCTGCGATAGGTTTCTTTACCATCCGCATGACAGCAATCAATCAGATTGCAACAAAAGATATACAGTCAAATTCTATAAATGCCTGACTGGCTGGCTTTGCTCTTGAACCATTGCGCCAAGGTCGTGTCCTTCTGCAGCAAACAACAGTAGGACCAAACAGGACCAACAGGTTCGCCGGTATTTGCCATTGTTCTATATTTTTGGTTTTTGGCAAATGTTTGCCATTTCGTGAGCTCTGGCAAAAACTCCTTTCGCTCTGCTCATTTGTGTTCATTATCGTCCTGCGGCGCGCCGCCAAATCCTTTTGCCCACATTATGCGTGTGAACAATGTGGCAGTCACTTGTATATGGGATAACTCTGCATGTGCCTCACTCTGGATAGTTCCCAGTTCCATTTCTGATGGTGCTGGTGCTGGTGCTGGTGCTGCTAATCAGCGCTGCTTTAATTAGTTCACCTCATCAAGGCCGCATTAAATGAATGCGAATCTTAGTCTAGCCTTTAAACCAGCATTTGAATAAGGATATTTGGTACAAAATGCTTTAGTCACGCTCTTCGAAGTAATATGATGAATAGGTTGACCTACAAATTGTAAACTATTGCTCCTGCGCTTGGAATTTTGAGATATCTAAGTATAATTATCTTAAACTAGTTTCATATATTCTATAATTTAGTTATTGCCAATTAATTATAAGCTAACGAAATCAACTTATAATGTGCAGGCTCTGAAATGTAATAAGAATTGCGATTATTAGACTATTTCGAATTTAAAATTGTATGATTCGTATGTATATATTATGTATATATGTATATACTATATATTTGTCAATCTGATACAGGATTTAAAGATACTTTAAAGAAACGAACGATTCTCATCTTTATAACTAGTATAATCTTATAAGGAAGTCACAGGATGTAAATAATATATTTTATTATATTTTTCTATATTTAAATTGTTTTAAAATAATTGTATTTAATTTATTTTTCCTTACAGCATTCATTTGGTTCAGTAAAGCAAGCAGTGCAATGACAGGCACTCACACACTTCTTCACACAAGCAGTGCCAGCTGTACTGCATTACCATTCAGTTGGAAAAACTGCTGCATTCAGCTGGGTTTGTGTCTAGAGAAAATTACACATTTCCATTTGCAATCGCAGCTAATTGGAAAACTTGCAAATTTATGTAAGGAAAAATCCCAACTGGAAATGAAAACTATATAATCTTCATCCTTTCCCCTCAACGCTGCCAGATGTCGCTGCAGCAGCCATTCAATGGCAGTTCCTAACTCGCGTTAAAGTGAAATGTAGCTAAATTTAAATAGACTTCCAAAAATAACATAAGTTTAAACAACCTTTTAGGTCTTTACACTCACTTTTCAGTTAGCTGTCAAACTTAGCGTCGACCTTGGCCATTAATCGTCACCGTCTCAATTTGTGCAATTCAACTGTCAATTGTGTTTCAAGAGGCAGAGAGGGAACGAAAGTTCTTGGAGTGTCTGAAAATCAATAATTCGAAACGCGTAAGTTTCCATTAACAATTTGTTTGGCGCCGGCAAAACTCAAACTTGAAATGGAAAACATGAAGGGCCTTGAACCATTTGCTAAAAAATAAATTAGAAAATTCCACCACACACACACTTCGGCACATGTGCAGCCCCCTCTTTGCACAAAACAGCTGAGGCGAACAGAGTTCTGGTTCCGGGAAGTGAAGGGAAAGGGATTTTAGAATGGTTGCTTTGGGGTTGGGAATGGCGCCTTGCCTAATTTGAATATAGTCTGCAGCCAGAAAGGCATAGTAGTCTGTGTGTGTGTGTGTGTGCGTGTGTGTGTGTGTGTAGACTGCGTTGATTGTAAATGGAAATTTTGACATGGACGGGTGACGGAATGGTTGGGTGGCAACTTGCCCGACGGACTGGCTGACTGACACATATTTGGGCATGATCAAAATTAATGACCCGGCGCTCACACACACCTATGCCCAAACCTACACATATATACATATGTTTATGTATCTAATTGACGAAAAACATGTCTGGAAAATAGGTCAAATATAATTTGAAATATGTAAAAACTTCCATATATGCGAGTATCTAGTATAATTTAATTGAAATGAAAGAAAAAAATTGATAAATAATATTTAATAGTAGTCTGGTACTAAGAAAAGCAAATTTAAGTTTTCTACATTTTTGAATAATATATTTAAAATAATCTTTTAGTTTTTATCAATAATAAATGCAAGCAATGGAAACCCCAACCTTCCCAACTGAAAAATGAATATTATTTCTTTTCAGCTAATCACCGAGCGACTGACAAAATGGAAAACATTAGTGCAACAACTTTTACGATTGTTATTAAAAAAATGTAGGGTTTTGGAAAAAAAAGAGGGGGAATAAAAGTTTTTCAACTTTCTGATGGCAAGATAAGTGCTCGTTTTGGGCATATTGCGACGCGCCGTCAAATGTGGCTGCAATTAAAAACTGTTACGCCTCATGCTAATCAGCCCAAGCAGCTCCGCACCGAGGTCGATTCCAATGCCGATCCCTTCACCCAAGTCAGCCAACCAGCGCACGCTCCAACCGTAAGCCCGCCCGGCTCAAGCTCAGGCTCAGGCCCAGGCCCTGGTACAGACAACAGACAACAGACAGAAACATGGCAAACTGAAAAGAAAGAATTCATTATTTCAGTTTTAATTGCTTTTTTCATACTTTCAAAATTTCAGCGCCAGCCGGATCCACGGCCTGAGCTCCCCTACACCCGACCCCTGTTGTCGTTTTGCATGTTCAGGCCACATCTTTCACAAACAAACAACTGTTTGCAAGAAATTCAATTATGCCTTTAATAACCCCCAGCTCGGGTCAAAATGTCTTACACGAACAGAGCGCAAAGCGCATATTGCAGCCAGTTCCAAAATTCGTAAAATAAAAATTAAGTGAGAACTCTGCGGTTGGAAGTGATTGACTTGAAGATACTCTGCACTCAAGTGTTTAGAATTATATATGCAAATCTGATTCTGTCTATCTTTCTAGCTGATTATCTAGCTATCTATTATCTATCCATCTATCTATCTATATACTTAGCTATGTATATATCGATCTGTCCATCTATCTATATATTGATATGTTTATCATTCTATCATTCTATCTGTCTATTTAAATACTTAAATATCTATATATTTATATATTTCTGTCCATTTAACTAGAACCTGTGGAAAATAATTTGTAAGAAAGAAGACGTCTTTAGTTGCTTATATGCTGTCTGATAACATATAATTATCATAGCAATAATTGGCCGTAAATTTGTAGTTTATGTAAATAAAATGTTTGATTCTCAGCAAGTTCAAGTTGAGTGTAATCGTAAAGTTAAAATACATATGATATAATCGCAATTGGTTTCTTTTGCAACAATCACAATTCTAGCTTAGAATTCATTTTGAAATATATTCGCTAAATTCATAATCTAAATTTTCTTGGTCATCAAAGAAACTAATTAATGGTTCATTGTTTAAACAATACAAGTCTGTGACTGAAATTTACTGTGTGACTTTTGTGGTTTATGAAATGCTTCTTAAACTTTTATTTTCAATGAATTTTATTTTGTTTTTAATATTTGATTAACCAACAAAATGTATAAATAGAAGATTTATTTGCCAACAAACAAGATTATGCAATAACAGGCAAACTAAGAGAGATAATTATTGCTGTGTCTGGCAAGGATGATGGAGATGAAGGAGGCGAAGAAGAAGGGAAAGAAGTAGAGGATGCAGAAGGAATAGAAACCTTTTTCGAACACAATCAGCTTAATCATAAATTAACAATAAATTTGTGGCCCAACTGAGTCGCCCTCTCCCCTCGTCGTCGCCTTGCCAGATAAATTAGTCAAAGCGACACACCATAAAGCATTTGCTGAACTCATAAATCGCCGTGGACGGTGGCGGTTGTCGTTGTCGGAGCCACTGTCCCCCGTCGCAGGCACCGCCGCAGCCACCGTTTAGACCGCAGACTGATCTGCGCATTAACATATTAATGTTTTGGCTAGTTGGGGGATCTAGTCGTATCGCAGTTGGCGGCTTTGACTTTGGCGCACTGATCTAGCCGCCTTTTGGCGCTGATTTCATCTGGCTTAGACTGGGATTCTGTGGAACGATGATGACGGGGCTTGTAAACCGAAATTTATGCATACCAATGGAGCATTTAAAGCGACATTTGTCCGTTGTGGCCATAACTCATGTGTAGTCAGCGCCACCATCATCAGCAGCAGCACCACCACCACTACCACCACCGCCAACACCAACACCACCAACACCGCCTGCTCACACGCTCTTTGCTTAGCTGCGCTGCTGTTTTGCTTGTGACGATCGGACGCATTTGCCGGGCCATTAGACCAGGTCCAGAGAGCGCGATACAAGAGTGTTGCCAACCATTCGGAAATTGTTGATTTGGGTCACAATTAATTGCTTTTGGAGCGCCATAAATATGGCAACGAAAGAGCTAATCACAACAAAGGGCACAGGCCGCAACCGTGACCTCACTGGGGGGCACATGCCTAACTCAATCGGCTGTCCGGATAATCGACTTTACATGTGCCTCATGAACTTCGGGAAACCTGTTGCTCTGTTGATCTAACTAAAATTAGCATCGGCTGTGGGAATGGGAAATAAACTCGCCATAAATACTGATTATCTGTGATAACTCAAATGGTCTTGGTTCAATCTTAAGCTGAGATACGGATCTGTTAGCAGTTGTAATCTAAAACTTTTACATTTATAAACAGAGTATATGGGATTATAGCAAAGGCAGTTAATTGCATTAAATATTTTAAGAGATTGCCAAATATTAGTAATAACTGTTACTATCTTTTCCTTTTAAAATAATTACAATATTTTCAGAATTTTCACATAGAAGTGTCTTAAGTTACTAAGTTATCCCCCACGCTAAGCCAAGCTAAAATCGAATTCTCTAATATATCTGAGATCTCTGTAACTGCTTTAAATAAGGCTAGCAATAAAACCCACAATTTCACTTGCTTTCAGTTTTATATGATTTGATAGTTGGGTATATGAGTTCATTAAAAACAACTATTAAGAAACTTCCGAAACATGTAGATATTCTAAGTGAATACTTAGAAATAAACTCAATTTAATTGTTCAAAAAAAAAAAAAACCAACAACAACAACGAAATGGTGTAAGGATTAACCAGCCATATATCGATTGCTCTTGGTCTATTAAAGTTGACTTGGTTCCACCCAATTTCGGCATTATCGTGAAAGTTAATTTTGAAATTATTGTGAGAGCTCTGCTGTTTGTGTTTATCTTAAACATAAGGATAATGTAATTTAATCCCTTCCAGTTAAGAGTTAACAGGTTTACAGGCAATCGCTTGTCATTTGCGAATTTGTCGAGGTGGGTGGATTGACTGTAAACATGCTGCGGATGAGGATTAAGGATACATCAGAGACAGCGGCAACGACAACGGCAGCGGCAGCGGTGCAGAAAGGATAATTCGCCAACCGACAATACCAGACAAAGGTGTTTTGTTTTTATGACTTTGTAACTCCTTCGCCCGGTAGACGGTATGGCCTTTGCGGAATCGTACGGGTTCTGTGCTCGTGTTTGCGAAAGGATAATTTTACGATCGTTATTCGCAGACAGAGGCAGCAGCAGCGGCAGCGGCAGTGGCAGAGACAGGGGCAGGTACCGTGTTTGGGCTAAGTGGACACAATAGAACGCCTATTCGTAGTGCGAATCGAGAGATGGGCAAAGGAGTGACCAGTTCTGCACAATTGTTTTGACAAAGGCGGGCTTTATTTTGACTATTTAAAGGATTACGCTAAAGGATTGACTTTCCAACCTTGACTACGTCCTTAACATCCTCAGACGCTAACGCCCACAATGAACTATTCCGCGAATCCTCCATTAGGTCCATCTCATCTCGCCTTGCCAATCCGTTCGTCTGTGCATTTTATGGTTTGCGAATGAGTTAAAAGCGACCTTTTGGGATTTCATTAAAATGAATCGCAAATAAAAACGCTTCACTTCTCCGAAGGACCTCGAAGAGTTAACGTAACTCTTTCGCAACTTGCACGTAAACCTTTTACCACTCACCAAGAAGTTGTAAAAAATCTACAAACTACAAAAACTAACTCTCAGAAAATGTCCTCAAAGAATGCGTACACGAAATAAGTTAGCGCTAATGTTACCCAAATGTCTAGGTAAATTTATTCTGTAATTCTTAGCGGGAAATTCGCTCTTGTGTATTTTTTGTGGAATAATAGAAAACTCTTAGCGTACATAGATATTAAGAAAGTTTCCTATTAAATATTGTATTTGGGTTTTAAATTCCATTTCAATTCCATTCAGAAGTTAATTAATAATAATTATTATTATTATAATTAATTAATAATAGCAAATATAAATACTTTAAATATGTTTAGCTCTCCAGTAATTTACAAATAATAAATAAGAAAGCATTTGTGATAATTATATTTTTTGTTTATTATTGCCAAGCACACAGAAATTCTGGAAATTTATTTATAATTATTTTAATATTATTATTTTATTTAAAACACTTAATGCTTCTGTATACCGCATTGACCAAGGAATAAATTTCAATGAAGCGTCTCCCAATACTCTCGCAATTCTTTAAAGTTACCCAAAAATTGCAGCTACCCAGTGTCCACTTTGATCTAATGAGTCGTATAAATGCCTTCTGGCAAATGGAATGGCACATGGTTTCTCGGTTGCGTTACCGATAACTGTCATGGAGAGAGAATGAAAAATGACCAATCAATGTCTCAGTTCAATAGATGAGCAAACAGCGAAAGGCGGCAAGGCTGCTGTTCCTCCTCTCGATGGTGATGGTGGTGCTGCTGGTGGTGGGTATAGCCCAAAAGTCGACCAAAATGTGACGTTTTTCTATTGCGAAAATAGTGCATTTTATAGAAAAACCAACGGCAAGGGGAGATGTGAGAGGCAAAGAGGGGAGCATCGAATTGCAGCTGCTCGAATTTAGAGTTGATATCAAAACGTTTGTCTTCTGGCTTAAGCATACATTTTCGGGTGGTTGCATTCCTAATGATCCACAAATCCAACCGAGAAGGAGACACCAATAGGGAGATATATGTAGTGGTTGGGAAAGTATAGAGATCTATATATTGATTTATAATATTTATAAATTTTAGAAAAAAATGGAAAATTCTATAAATATTTTATATTTTTGGTAACTTTATTATGTAAATTTATAGTTTAAGTATTTTAAAACAATCTGTGTGTATCTGTAATAATATGAAATATTGAGAAATGTAGATTCTAATAATAATTCACAGTACGAATATTATCGAAACAGAATCTTCCTTTAAACGCGCATCATTTAAGTCTTCAAGGACATTGGGAGAACTCTCAATAATATCTATTAAGGAGAATCGCAGAGCAATATTATTTCTTCAAAGATATTCAAACCTTTAGTCCTAGGAAAAACACCCCTTAAGGCTTATTTTAGATGAAGAAAACAATATGATTTGTAAATTGATTGAACTAGTAGTCTATAAATGTATTTCAATAAATATTAAAATTATTATCGATATAGAAATATTGTATACAATATGCGTTCGTTATGCGTTAACAAAATATAATCAGTCTCCAAGTTGAGTTGTGGTTATTATCGATGCCTGGCCACAGTCCACATGAGGCTCGTGATAATCGAGCTCTCCAGGCAACGGGCAACCCATGGCCAGCCACTGGGTTTAGAGTACAGAGATTAGTTTACTCTGTTGTTGTTGTTGTTGTTATTGTTGTTCGCTCTCGCTCTGTTTCTCTCACGCTGCAAGGAGTCGCCTCCTTCTAAGCACATCGCGCACTCGTCCTATGCCCATGTCCTGGGCACCGTAGGGAGTGTGCGTTGCTTGTGCAGCGACGGCGACGGCGACGGCGACGGCGATTGCAACTGCGACTGTTCAGCATCTCGTTAGACATTTGCGTGTCACCGGCAAATGGTCGAGAGTGTGTGGCGCGTTTGTTCCGGTTGTGTGTGTTTATGTATGTGTGTCTGCGTGTGTGTGTGTGTGTGTGTGGGTTCGCTTAAGGCAGAGGCAGATGATAGAGCGCTTGGTTGGAGGTGCTCAGTTCCTGCTGTTGCTGTTGTTGTTGTTGCTGGTAGCTGAACTGCTGATGTTGCTGCTGCTGTGTGTGTTGATGATATTGCGGTGTGTACTGTGCCTCATACTGTTGGCCAAAGTGTGTCGGCGGCAGCGGTGGCGGTGGCAAGGACAGCGACAGTGGCAGCGGCGGCGACTGCTGCGGGTAATCATAGCTATGCTGTGAGGTGGCCAAATAAGCGGGATACGCCGCATAGGGCATGGCTGGCTGTGGCTGAGATTGTGTCTGGGACTGTGACTGTGACTGTGGCAGGGACTGTGACAGTGACAGTGGCGACACACTGCTGCTGGCATCCAGCGGTGCCATCATCGTGCCGTATCCTGAGCTGGTGCAGTGTTCGGGTGAAGCTTCCAGTGTGCGATCCTTCTTGGACTTCATTCTGCGATTCTGAAACCAGATCTTGATCTGGCGCTCAGTCAGACTCAGTGCATGGGCAATGTCCACACGGCGACGGCGTGTGATATAGCGATTGAAATGGAACTCCTTCTCCAGCTCCAATGTCTGGTAGCGTGAGTAGGTCTGCCGGGTGCGTTTGGAGTCTTTGCAATCTGAAGAATAGAGAAAGAGAAGTAAATAATTAGCAACAGTTCAAAGAATGCATGTGTGTGTGAAAGAGACAGTCAGAGATGGTCTAACAGAGAGACAGAGAGCGAAAGAGAGAGGGATAGCGATGCCTACCTGATGCGAGCGTCTCCTCAATGTGCGACCAATTGAATTCGTTGCTGGTGGAGGCAGCTGTCACAATTCGATGATTGATCTCATGTTGCTGATTGATTGCCTTCTCTGCCGGCGATTGGGGTGGTGTGCTGATGCCGACAAGGGAGGCGGGCGTGGCGGGTGTAGCGGGTGTGGCCTGTTTGCGTGGCGAGTAAACGTCCAGATAGTCAACATCCTCGCTGCTGCTGCGCTGTGGCGACATGTGTGTCTGCTGTGTGGAGGGTGTGGGCACAGCATAGTCCTGCTCGTAGCAGGGCGACTGCTCCCCAGTGGAGCTGCTCTTGCCGGACTCCTTCTTCACGTGCTCGAAAGTGGTGTAGAAGTAGTCGGGTGTGTACTTCAGTTTCTTCACGGGATTCGTGAGCAGGGCGCGCAATGTGCTGGGACGTTCCTCGACGGCGGCAATGATGTCCGCGGCGTTGTCCTCCGCCTTGCGTTTCCTGCTGCTCTTCACTGCAGCTGGAGGGGATGCTGTCGCTTCTACGGGAGCCTGATACTGAGGCAGTGCATCAACTGGAGCGGGCTGTGGCATCAACTCCTGATAGTTGGCGAAGTAACAGCTCTCGCTGTAGCTCTCTTGGCTGTACTGTGGATAACTGCTGCTCTGATAACTCGCTGGTTGCCAACTGGTGGCGACTCCGCCTGTGGCTGCCATGGAGTTGGCCTGATAGTAGCTGCTGCTGGAGCTGTGATTGTTGTCGTAGTATGTGGGCGGCAGGGCGTGGTGGTACATGTTGTACATGCTGTCTGCATAATAATGACTGTGAGTATTGGTGGCTGCCATCTCGTGTGTGTGTGTTGTTCTCTTCGTGTCCTGCGTTGTCCTGCGATGTGTACGCGACGCTGTTGCGTTTGCGAATGAGCTGCTCTGCTCTCTGATCCTGCCTAATATATAGTCCTCGTCCACGTACTCGTCGTCGCTGATGCACGGCACACGCTCATCGTCATAGCGCATAAATATCCCTGCGCATGACGCTTTGTCACATGCTGAGCCCGCACTTCCCCTTCTTCGCCCAGCCAGGCCAGGACCTTGCCAGTTTTATGACGCGCAGGGGTAACTCTGCTCTGCGTTTATCCGTTGTGCAAGTTATCCGTGCTTGGCCTACCTGCTGTGCTGCTTATTACCTACCCATCGCGCCCATTATCATCGCGAGTTTGCCGTAAGTTATCCGCTCGAGCATTTCCCCTGATTTTGGCCAAAGGTCCTTGAGAGGCCTTGAGACGTCCCACAGGCCAGTAATTAAGTCGGACCCGGTAGGTGCGCGAATGCGAGAGCGCGAGAGCGTTTGTGCAAGCGAGACGGCGGCTACTTTTGCATTCCTCTAATTGCAATAATCATAAAGACATAAACAGAACTGTAAACTGTTGCTAAAACGCTTGGCACAAAAGGCTTTTCCTGGCCCGTTTGTCCTTTTATTGTCGCCAGGCAGCAGCAAATTCCTTAAAAATTTCTCCCAGCATCGTAGCTGCTGCCAGTTGTTCCAGGAATCGCCAAGGTATTCGCCATAGCCGAGACCAAGGGCTTGATATAAGGCTTACGCTTCGATAGTGTTGCATATATGTACGTGTAAAAAGGCTTCGAAAGGATAACATTGCGCGTGCTCCGCATCCTTTGGCTCATTGTTGCGTCGCGTGTTGCGCTTTTTTGTTTGCTCGCGAGGGTTCATCCTGCGGCCTGTGGCAAGGTGGCAAGTGCCGCGTTTGAACGCCTCGTATTTGCATAGCTGACCCGTAAGCCGCTTCAGTAAATTGACTGGCCAAAAGGCACAACTCTCGCTCGCTCTCTCTTTTATCCGCTTAGCAGCATCGCCACCCCCGACATCGATCTGTGGCCCACCCCGAGCAGCCTGCACCCCGTACATCCCAAGCACCCTCCAGTTTCTGCTACATGCGAGTATCAACTGATTTCTATAGATACCCTGGCATATGTGTGCAGTTTGTGCATGTGCCAATTGTGCGGCTACCTCCTGCTTCAGCCCCTGCCCCTGCCCCTGCCCCTGCCTCTACCACTGTCTCCGTTCCTGCCCCTGCTCCAGCATTTCCTCTACCTCTCTCCCATTCCTTTTCTTGTTGTTGCTGTAGAGCGCACGTTCTGTGACAGCCGAGTGAAATTTATGGCGTTTTTCAGTTTGACAGGCCGTTGCCGGGCGACTGCGACCCACGACCCAGGACAACCCACTTTCAACATACAGGACATTGTTATAGCCACTCATATATCGATAGATTGGCTATCGATTTGGGTAATACATACTCACAGTCTAAACTTTAGGAAAGATAGAAATATAATAATGGCAAGACTAATTTTTGCTATATTTTATATACATTTATTTGGTTTATGGGGAAAATCTTAACTCTTAAGATATACGAGGGAATAAATTAAAATTGAATTACATTATTCTATCATAGTAAAATGCATAATTATTCTACAAATTTGATAGGTATATTTTTAAGTGATTCTAGCTGGTATATTATGTCAATATAGAGTGTCTTGTTAGCATGGAAACAAAGAGCATGACATACTTTTTGATTATCCTGACGAACGTTTCTCAATTAATTACATAATTCGCTGTATAATGAAATTAAATAATAACAAACATTAAATAAAAACAAACCGTTCGGACAATGATATTATTTAATTAATTTGTGAATCAAATTAGATGATATACAAATGTGTTTTGAACAATATCAATTCACATAAGAACTTGAGAAATCAATCAACTTGATCTTACTTAACTTGAATTACGCGTATCCTTATATCAAGTGCAGTTTAAATTGAACTCACCACAGAGTCTCAACATTTTGTTTCTGGGCGATTGACTTTTATCACTCAACTGATTGCATAATCCCAATGAAATACTTGGAATAAACAGACAGACAAACGCAGTTTCAGTTTTTGAACATGGATCTGATTGTGATACTGATTCGGGTTGTGAGTCGAAGTTTAATTGAGTTGTATGGCCCACATGCGAGTGTTCGACCACAACACACCCCGTTGCAGGACGGGACGAGCGTTTGCGTTTGCGTTTGCGTTTGTGCATCGTTTTTATTGCCGAATTAATAAATTACCTTGACAGCGAATCGGGTCCATCCCATTGTATGCCGTACCCCAGGCCATTCACTGGCGACGCTACATCCCCCTTTCCATGCACATGTGAGCAACTTGCATGAGGGTAAACTCACAGGAGGAATCTTTCTCGGTGCAGCATCTGACTGCAAATACTGGACATTGGACCCATAAGTATTTATCAATGCGACCGAAGGTAAACCAGGCACGCGCCTGAAGTAGGCGAATGTGTTAATACCCAACGATGAGCCGTTAATACTCATATCGTCAGCTGCTCTCGGGGATATGATAGAAAGATCGTATAATACCAAAGATTGTGATGAAATGTCTAACTTTGCGTTTGAAATAAATGACTAATATTTCCACAACTATAAAGAATATAACATTATATTATTTAATAACTAATATCAACAACGAGTGAACAAACTGTATTTTATAGGGTTTCAAATAGGCAACCATTAAAAAATGTCTTTAGAATTAAGAACAAGATGGAAAATGTGTGTAAATTGACATATCTTCGTTGTGGAAAGGGCCTATTAATGGAACATGATAAAACATTCAAAATCACCATATAAATCTCGAAAGATACATTGATCCATCTGTGAGAACATCATCGTCGTGAACAATCCTTCTTATATGTTAGGAGAATCGATGCTGTCCATCTCCTCTCATCTCCATTCCAACTGAAAGTTGCCAATGAAATTTATACTCAGTTCTTACAAATCTCCATTTATTTCTAGCTCATTAATATGAAACAATCATCATATAATACTTGAAACAATTAGGAAATTGATGTTCATCTGACTATTGAAGCATTTTTAGTTCATAGGTGAAAAACTGAGAAACTCGCTCATCAATATTTGTAAAACTTCAAAGGATTGCACTTGATGGTACAAATTGGCATTTGAAATATGTTTTCCCTCCATAATAGAGAGCATTACATAAGTATCACTTAAGATACTCCACAATTGTCTGGTTGTTTGTTTGTTTGTTTGTTTGGTGTTGGGGTTCGTTTAGTTGGCCGAGGGTCACACGCTGTGGTTGCTTTGTCTTTGAAGTTGTGATCTCCTCTGGGAGTTGTAGATAGCATTGCTCATTGCTCATTACGCGGTCCCCAAATGCTAATTGTGCGGCAACAACAACAATCAGTTAGATCGACACTCATTATCAGACCGAAACAGGCGGTCTCAAGCTGCGTATAAAATGAAAATAGCTGAGAAAAATTATCAACAACAAAAACAAACAACTTAGGCATGTGTATAAGCGTCAGAAGGTCTAACACGAACACACATCGGCACAGCATGACTCTTTCCCCGTTCAATCGGAGAGTGTGTGATTCCGAATTCGTGTTCCAATCTAACACCAATCCTAACCCGATGAAATACAATCAATTTGATGGCCTCAATCGACGGTTAATTTGTGAAAAATGCTAAAATGAATGGAAAAACAAAATTGTGGCTGTATTCACTAGCCTGAATAATACCCTGTACTTCAACTTTAATAATATAATAATATCAATTCAAATAAAAATGTGATTATGGAAAGTCTTAATGTTAGACGATTATGTACTCTGCTCGGACGTTTTCTGCCTGTTACATACGTTAGCACCAATTTATGACACCCTATTTCGTCAGTATCAATGGGTATTGGGAATAATTATTCAAAATTTGTTTGATTTAACAATTAAAATGCAGACGTCTTCAGTAAGTCATTTGCTGTTGAGTTTCTGTTGAGAATATTAATTGATTTTCAGGTTCGGGCACTGCAGGTGTTACCAATTGCCACTTGGAAAGACGCTCCATGCTTGGATGAAGTAATTTTCAGCTTGGCTACTCGTTTCCCTTCGCCTTCTGCTGCACTCGCATTTGGCATGCCTCATTCGTATGGAGGAAAATTTCACTGTCCTTGATGCGAACTAGCTGCTAAAGTCCTGTCGAGGTCATTTTGATCTCAATGATCTGCTGGAGGAAAAGCCAGCGTGGGTGAGCTGGATGTCCTTGGATAATGCCAATCATGGACCATGGACCAATCAAAGTCAAGGCGACAAGGTCCTCCGCCTCGTTGTGCTCCTTTTCACGATGTGTACAAACATTCTCAATGCGTCACGCGTCGCCTTCGTCCTTGGGACAGTTGCCGACATCGATGTTGACATTAACGTTGTCGCTGTCGCTGTCGTCGGCTTCTGTTCTCATTCTTTGACTGTCGTTAGGACATCTTCGCTCAATGTCATCCTGCCTGCAACCTCCCGTGTGTGTTTGTGTTCGTGTTGACATTTCCTTAGCGCATTAATTGCTTCCGTCACACTTATTTGCATTGTTTTCCACTCTTCATAATGAGGTCCTTTTAATGTCATTGCATTGGGAATTATGATCACACATTTACAGTGAGCTCTAGCATTGTCCTTCATCATGGCCATAAATACAATTATCGAATTATGTGACAAGTTCTCGACAATGTTAACACCTTCTGTCGACAATTCTTCAATTCTATTTATTTATAGCTTATTATTATTAACATCACATTAACGTTAACATGTTCTTGCATTAACTATGCATTTAAATAATTATATTAATACATATCTTAATATAATTCTTCTGTGTGTGTTTTTATTGATGAAATTGAAATAGTTTTTTATATTTTACAGAGATTGCTTTACCATTAAAATTTGTCTTTATTTTGTGTATTTATTTGTGCTTTGAGCAAATGTATGTAACAGACAGAAGAAGGCATCTCCAACCCCATAAAGTATATATCTCTGAACAGTATCAATATCCGAATTGATTCGGCCAAGTCCGTCTGTTAGTCCGTTCGTTCGTCAGGCTGTAGGAGCGCGTCGATCTCAGCCACCATTTACTTGCTGAAAGTTTATGTCTAAATAACAAAGATATATATATATATATATATTAGGGCAGGGTATTATACTGTCCCGCACGCTCTAGTGATCCGCTTGTTCAATTTGCCTTTCGATACAGCTACTCAAGTCAAGTAGTTTTAATTCACATTTGGATTATCTCATTTGAATAGATATCTATAATATAAACTTTGCACAAAGAACTTACCTTTGATACTCTTTGAGGGAATATTAAACGATTTCATATCAACAGCTAATAAGGATTGCTTTCGTTAACAATGAAGTATGAAACTATGGCCCGCCTACGAGTTTCCTTGTAAATTCTCAATGTAATTTCGTTGAGGAGTCGTGCGCCCGGGAATCGAAGTCGCGCGCTCGATGGAATTCAGCGAATTCGTTGATGGCGATTGAAAGTTTCAGTTTCATAGCTAGTTCTACGTCCTAGAGGACTCTACTGAACATACTGTCCAGGACGTAGTCCTACGCGTCTCGACCCCTGCGGACAGTTTTATAGTTTTATGACGTGGCAATAATATTTCCGACTTGGAAACCAATTGCGCGTTGCTGGCGAAGGATACGTGCGCAATTAAGACATTTAAGGACCCATGACACGGTGCATTTACATTCCATAAGCAGTCGAGTCGAGTCGCGCGAGTTGTGTCCTTCGAAGTCCATCAACAAGACATCATTTTAATGCGAGACACACGCGTCGCTTTGCCACTTTCAGGTAGTCCTTGATTTCCCAGTCTCAGGAAGGGATTCTGTTTACTCTAAACAAATGTTAAGCCCGCTCCCGCCTCTCCAAAATACTGAGGGAGTAAGTTTCCATTAAGACTTTCATTTAAACCCAAACACAACAACTCTATAAGTTTAGTCAAAAATGTTTTGATTATTAAAGAGAGTATTAAATATAATATAATAGAAGTGAGATTGGTTATCAAATAATATTGGTTCAAGTCTATCTTGAAACTATCAGTGCGATAACATAGGGCCAAAGGAGGAAGAAGGGAACCCTGACGCTACATGTGTGTGATTAGTGTGTATTATACAACAAACATAAGACGTTGAGGCAATTTAGCACTATTTGTTTTTGGTTATTTTAAACATTTCCTTCTAATTATACCCTGTACAGTTAATAACAATAACAAGTTAATATATCCCATATTAACTGTATGAACGCGTCGATCTCAGCAACTATAAAAGCCAGAGACACCCAATTTGGCATGAAGGTTCCTGTATACCATACACAGATCAAGTTTATTTTAAATTTTAGATACCTCCCCGCCTTCCCCCGCAAATAGAAAAAAACTAATTATGGCCACATTTCTCAACGTAGACACTTCTAACTTAACAGGTGCTTGAAAAATATAATATAGAAGCAATGCTGAAAGTTTCATCAAGATCGGTTCATAAATAAGAAAGAAATACAGAAAAGTAATTTTACCATTGAATCGTTGCCCTCATGAGGGCAGCACATGTGCAGACGTAAATGAAGTGACGTAACACTCAGCTTTTTATGGAGTATGTACGCATATGCAAAAGTTTGATGCTATGAGCATGCGAAGAATTCATATGCTAAATGAATAGCATATTCCTTAAACTACTGTCATGTACTTGCTTCTATTATAATCGAAGTACTTATTATCAGAATACTTTTATTATAAGAAACCTGTACAGGGTATGATACTGTCGGTTGCGTTCGACTGTAGCCTTTTCGACTGGTTTTCCTATGTAATGAAGAGCGCATTATTTAATCGGTTAAATATCAAGTTACAGTATGAATTACTTTGTTTCTTTAGATATCTCAAAAGCTTGCCGGTTGTGTATTTTGTACATCTTGGCTAAATTTGGGCTACTTTCCCCAATTCTTATAGAAAACTAAGAAAAATATAATAATATAACCAGTTACTCAAAGGTCATATAAAGAATTCATTGCTAAAATCCGAAGCGTTCTTGGAATATGTTAACTAACAAAAATATAAATAAATAAATGAAATTGTTGTAAGAGTTTGAAATATTGCTGATTGAATATTGCATTTTAGTAAATTTACTTGAAGATTGGCATTCAATTGAGTTCCTAGAATTTAACATTCTCTCAAAATAGAAACACGCTTTTTGATGATTTTCCGAACACCCCAAAGGTAAATTCAATGAATCTTGAACTGAACTACAAAACTAGAACTAGAGCAAAATGAATAATAATATAAATTCGCAGAACTTTCTGCAGAGCCATAAAGAAAATAGTCGGAAACAAAAGTGTTTGTGGCAAAAACTGGGTAAGTTTTTAGGAAATGTTTAAGCAGCCTTTGAACGGCCACACTCCGAGGCACGGTAATTTAAATTAGAGCAACGGCGACAGACATAATTGTTTAGCGGAAGACTCGAAATAGCTAATCCCCGGATTTAGGCGCATATTGTGGAATATTGTGTAAGAGTGGTGAACGGACCTGCGAGTGGCGATCTATTGACTCGGCTCGTGGGCGTTGCCGGGTAAACTTTATAACTTCAACAATAGAACAATGGAGAACTAGAGCATTTTGGGTTCGGCGGGCGGCTTAAAAGTAATATTCGCATTTATTATGTAAGCCGTTGCATAGACTTGCATAACCGGTAAAGTCCTTGAGCATAACGATTCGCCGATCTGTACTGCGTCCTGTTGTCCATTTGTTCAGTGCCGAGGATCAGAGGCATCTCTGGGTGCTACAGTTTTCACGGCTACCAAATAAGGTCTACGGTCGGAAACTCGAGCACGGTCACGACCGTCAGGCAACTCAATAAATATTTATTGGGTCTGAGTCTGGGTCGTAAAACGATAAACTCATAAATCCGTAAAAACTTTTGTTTTCCGCGGATTTTAAATAGAAATTGAGAGGAAAAAATTAAGTCGCCAGTGAAAAAATGCTCAATTTTTTAACAATAGCAAAAATGCGCGACACAAAGCAATTTCGCTCTAAAATATTTCTTCTTTTTTTTTTTTTTTTTTTTTGAATATATTTTTTATTGTGCGCATATTACTGCTACACTATTACCATTTTTTCCTCCTCTCACAGAGGTTTTCTCAAAATTAAACTAGAACTGAAACATTTTTTTGTATGCTCTCTTTTTTGTTTCATGTTTTTGGGCTGCTAGAATTTTTGTAGAAACTGACTTTATGGTAGTCAAGGTCTAGACGTAGGTCTACCATTCGAAACTGTCTCAAGGTTCTTCTTTTTTTTTGTGGACTATTTCGCTGTTTCTGCGAACAGAAATAGGATACGCAGTCCAGCGGCGTAGATAACTTGGAAATTAGCAAACAAAGGCCATCGAACATTAAAATGGAATAAGATTAGAAGCAGATGAAGACTTTGAAGCATTTTTTTTAAGTTTCATATTTATAGAAAATAATTAAGTATATTAATAATATCTTTGTCCTATCCAAATTAATAGAGCACTAAGTAACACTGTTCATTCATGGACTCATGCATAATCCGAATCATTTTCTTATTAAATAACATGAAAATGAGTTGGCTAAATATAATTCATACGACAAACAAGTACATATCAAATACTCGTACACAATTCATACAATAGGTAGCTCAACAACAGAGTGACATTCTCAATTTGCATATATGTATGTACTTGTATGTGTGTGTAAATTCATATATATTTTTATTTTCATGCTGTGGCCACAGAATATTTTGTTATTTTGAAAATGAGAACGACATGCGAAAAATGTCTGGTCGGTTTAGTTTAAATGGGCCGTAAATGATAATTTTAATTTTTAATCAAACATATGTACATAAAATCAGCGCAGCATAAAATGATTTAAGGGCAGAGGCAGAACCAAGAGCGGAGCATCATCCACAGTCAACACCAGCCTCTATGCCACATCTCGTCAAAGAGGCCGCCAAAAACACATGCCGACCACTTCGAGTGGCACGTCGAGTGGATTTTCGGCTTGACTTTGGGGATCTATCACTCAATAATACTTATATCTTTATAAAAACAAGCAGAGTAAGCGCCAGCTAGCGTTAAAATTTGTAAGTAACAAAATTCTAATATGCAAAAATTTGCAAATTTCTTTCCGTCCTCCCATTGGAATACGCATTTTCCGGCTTTCACATTTTCCACTTTGCATTTAAGTTCCCATCTTAGCCGGGACAACAACCGCAGGAAATGCAAAGAACATTGTTCAGCAGCAAGCAGTACATTTGCTTAACACTGCTTGCTACGATGGTGTACTGCTTGAGCTGGAGTATACATCCGTTGAGTGCGTAATTTCAAAAGTATTTCAACAAAATATAAATAAATACACTTTTATTGCTAAAATTTATATAATATATCTTATTAAACAAATGAGAAGTAGTGCAAGGAAAATGTAAATTAAATTGCCCATTTGCTATGTACAAGAAATTTGGTATCTTTAAGATCATTAGTTTCTATATAACTGCAAAATGTATATGCGTGTGTGTATGTGTATAAATCCATTGAAATGAGTGATTTGAAGGGTCTCCAAGCAATCAGTTCTTTTCGCTTTGCTCCCAATTACAGCACATGAATGAGTTTTCACAGCCACACGCTATGCACACTATAAACACACATATATATACATATGTAGATACATAGATACATCGATAGGTGTACAGCTGCATTGTATTTACCATTGTTGATAGCTTCAAAGATATCCGACATTTTGTTTGGGCTCGCGTGAGCTGTAAAAGTTGCTGTGGAACTCGTGTGCGCATATCTACAGTTGTGGCTCAATTAAAGCTTGAGGCAGTGGAGGAAACCGAACGAAAGCCACACACTGAACAAACGAATATGGCGCAAGTAAACAGAGTTTCTGGAAGATACAATTATACGCACGCAATTCGTCAATCAGAACGACATTTTTCTTTTATTTGTTCTCTGGTCATTAAAAAAAAGCAAAGCACAAAAAAACATACAAATTAGAATGCCCAGAGTGAGAGTGCTCGACATGGGTAATACCCTGTTCGAAATTTGATTAACTTATGTTGCGCTGCTAAGAAATTTTCTGCTATCTAAGTTAACAGTGTAATTCTGCGTGTTACTTAACCACAGCATACCCGTTATAATATATTGCTGTTTGCGCGGTATCAAAATGTAATAAAAGTGCCGCAAAGCAACGTTTCCTGCCTTTTTTTTATATCATTAATTACATTTGTTTTGTTGCTGTTTGTGTTTACATTTTATGTCTACGCCCTTCCTTAGACAATTATGATTCTGTTAGACTACTTGTCGCACTCTCTGCCCCTCTCAGTTTACCCATACATCTACCTATCTCTATCTGAATCTCTAACTCTAACTCTTTCTAACAAATCAAGGCAAGACAGACCTTTATTGCAATGGCGACAACAGAGAGACCTCGCATTTAGTATAAGATCTAAACTAATTAATTGATTTATGACCGCGATCGCACACTCTATCTGGCAAATTAATATTATTCAATTTAAATGTGACTTAAAGTCGTTTTCACCGCAACTAAAAGTTGTCGTCCTATAATGGCGCCCATTTGTTGCCAACCATTCAACCATTCGAAACGACTAACCAAAACAGTCAGCAAGATCCTTTTGAGATCTTTATCGACTCCGAAAACCGATAGTCTTCTCCTTCTCTCTGGTTCAGGCCTGTGGGCCAGGCCTTGATCGTGGAATGAATCAGTTGCCGCTTGTCACATGCGAGCGCACCGCAGATAATGTCAATGGATCGCATAACTCAAATCAGAGTCTGGGCCCAGTCTTTGGGCCCGTTCACATGTGCCAGCAGAGTACAGGCCCCAAATTAATTGAGCTGTTAAATGTAAGTCTCCACGAAATGAAAGGGAAAAATTAAAGTTGACAAGCTAATTAATATTTGGCTCGTTTGCATGTAAGCTATCACAGAGTCCCTAAGAATTAACTGGTTTTACAGGTTCCTCAGTTACAGGAAAAATTCCTAAAAGCCCAGATACATTTAATGTCCAAAAAGCAAACTGATTTTTGTTCAATAACTGATTACAGTAAATTAAGTTGGTTAAGAATTAAGAATGATTTTATAATAATATTTTTTATTATTATTTCAATAATATTAATAATAATTAGAGATGCATATAACATAGATACATATTATTCGTTGCAAATGAAAACATCTATTTAAAAACTGTTAAATTACTTTGTAAAAGAAATTTGTAAGCAGAAGGTGGCAATGAACCATATCAAATTCCATTCTGACCAGTTACTCAACGTGCCTCATGTGTTTTCTTCGGGACTTGAAATTAATGATAGATAATTAGTCAACATAATTTCCACTCAATAATTTTCCATAATGCCAATGGGTGTGCGATATATAAATTTGTATAACTGTGTACACTAAATATGCGAATTAGCATAAGTGAAATTTGTGCAATTCGCAAAGAATTTGAGTTAGAAATTTGCATTAATATTAGAATGCGTTCAGTTCAGTTTCGAAAACATTTGCCAAGGGAAGCGTGAAGAGCAGAACAGACATTTTGTTGTGTATATCCGTATGGATCTAACTGTTGTTGTTGTGTTGCTCGTGGTGTTGCTGAATACGCGTCCTGGAGCCAGTTTCAGGGCTCTCTACCTCTACGCAACGTTGCGCAGTGGCGCTGCCATCGTTGCCGTCGCAGCGCTGTTTGTAACAGTCTGATTTTGACATTGACGAATTTGTCGCCATTTATCATGTACGCCCATAAGGGAGGCACTGAAACAGGCGAAAAGGATACTCGGAGTGTGCACGCTGCAGGCAGCCAAACAGCCAAACAGCCAGACCGTCAGTTCGACAGTCCAATTGCCTCACAGCCTGACAGCCGGCTGCGCCTTGTGCGTTGTGTCAGTTCCCTATTCCCTCCATTGTCATCCTGTGCTCCTTCCCCGTCTGACTGACTGACTGACTGACTGACTGACTGTCTGCCAGTTCGTCCGCCTAGCTGACAGCATTCCGTCAGTGCTGTCAGACCGACGTTAGCCATCATTGGCGTTGAAATTTTCATTATATTTTATTCACGAAGCGATGCGTGGAACAAATCTAAAATGCCACCACAATTTGCCTAGCCTATCAACCGAAGCGTGTAATTAAAATGTATTCATATATTAAATTGCTTAACATTTCGCCACTATAAATTACAAAATTTCTACAGTTTTAATCAAATATTCATGTCCTCCATGGCGCACACAATAGTTCTCCATTTTAAGATTTGGTTAAACAAAATGCATGAAAAGTGCGGAAATGAATGTAATGTAATGTCAAAGATGGAATATTATAAAATATATGATATGTTATTTTTATTAAAATACTATTTATATTTTCCTTTTACAAATATCACACAAAATATTACAAAAAGGTTATCATTAAACAATAGGAAATAATTGATTATTTAGTTGAACATGCACTGAATTATTGCTAATTTTTTTTCATCTATGAGTATATAGGAAAACTAATGGAACAATAAGATTTCAGAGGTAGGAATTTTGGCTTAACCAAATAGGAAGTCCTTAAGTTAAAGCGTAAAGAGAAGAACATTTGGAGAGGAAGGGCGAGTATATAGTGAAATGTGGTAACTAATACTGTAAGTTGTCTATGCGCGTGATCGGATCTGTTAAGAATTTCTGCAAATTTCATGCCCATATCGGGAAAAAACAAGAGAAGAAGCTAAAAACATTTCATGCTATTGGCAAAATGTACAAAATGTCCATGCCCATGCCCAAGTCCATGCCCATGTGCATGTCCATGTCGATGGCGATGCCCGATGTCCATTCGGTGCGAGTATTTTGACAAATAGCTCGATTGGACATTGAAACATTTTATCTGGCATGTCGTCGATGCCCGGGGGCCGCGAAGGGGAAGGGTCGAATGAGGTTTTGGGCACTGTGTGGGTCAATGCGTGGCATTTTGGTCATTTATATGAACACTCGTCCTTTTTCATTGCCAGTTGGTGTCTCTCGCTCTCTCTCTCTCGAGAGAGAGAGAGAGAGTGGGTGAATGGGTGTGTGGGTGTTTATGGGTGTGTTTCTGTTGTATGTGTATGTGTTTTGTGTGTGTGCACATGTGTATGACGGAGCAGCTGGGGCTGTGTTCAACCCCAAAAACGAAAGGCCGCCTTCAGGAGCACATCATGGCGAATGACAGATTAGCAAAGTCCCAATGGACATTTTTAACCGAACTGCAAAATGCCCAATGCCTGCTGCCGTGTGGATAGCAGCAATGTCAGCATTGATGGAGGAACACAATCGCACCACTCTAATTTAAATTGCGAACGTCCGTCCACACACAGTTTTGACGGGCACCACATCCACAGAGTCTCCAGAGACACTCGACGCTTCTTATCGGCACTGATTACTTTCTAATCCGTGCAGCATCAAGCGTCCAAGCGTTGACACAAACAAATGACCGCCGGTCAATGGCAGCCACTGCGCTCAGACCATAGCCTGGAGCTGTTTGAATCCAGAGCAAGCAGAGGAGTTCAACATAGGCTGACAGGGCACATCAAACGGCCCAGAGTGAAAGGTATTAATTGCTAAAGCCGCCAGCCAGGTAGGCCGATCGAATGACCATAGAAACATAGAACATAGAGCCAGAGCACCAGTGTCCATACAGGTTGGTGGTGCTCCTGCTGTTGCTGTTGGTGGTGGAGGTGGTGACGGTGATGGTGGGTGAGACGATTGTGTGTGTGTGTGTGTAGAGTGTTTTTAATGTGAAAGCAATTTCAGCAAATCTCTCGTCAAACTACCGGCCACTGGCAGGTATAAATTCTTTAGTTATTATGTCCGAAGTGGCCATAATTATTTTGATGTTGCTTTGTAATTAGTGCTCGATGAGCCACCACCTTCCCCCTCTGTCTCTACTCCTCTCTCTCGCTCTCTCTAGCTATATCTCTCTCTCTCTCTTCGGACAACAGCCCAAATGCGTATTGAAGTTAGCCGCTGTGTATAAAGGGAAAGTGAAAAATTGCATTTTATGCGTGGCTGACTCAATGAGGAAATTACTCAGTTATTTGTGTAATCGAAAAGTGAAAATGCCGACTCCATTTAAGCCAAATACTTGTAATTACAGTCATTCCAGACATGTGACCGAGTGGCTGTCAATGCCAAACATAGAACATAGAAATCCGCAAATAATATTGTGAAATATTCCATTGTATGTTAGTCTGAGTAGTAGAAAATAGTAGTAGAAAAAAGTAGTGGAAGAGAGTAAATTATATATTTCTAATATTTTATATATTTAAGACCTTCTTAGTAAATGAGAAATGAGTATTTGTACAGAAAATTGTTAAAGCTCTAATGACAGAAATATATTTCACTTCAAATTATTAATATAATCTTTAAAACTCGATAAACTGCAAAAATAAACAATAATTATGAATTGTCCATAAAAATTGTTCATAATAACGTTTTGAATATACGATAATTATCCCAATATCATGAATTAAATATTGTTGTTTTATCGGGACAAGACAAACTAACTTGACGTGGCATTAGTTCATCAACAGTTTGACTTAGATCCCAATTACCTTAAGCCTTAAGATACAATAAGTGCTGGCGTGATCACTTAACTTCTCATGATAATCAGTAGAATGGGCAGAACTCTTATTCTCCCTCTGGTCGTACATTGGGGTGGCAACATTTGAATATAATCTTAGGCCATGCAACACACATGCAACCGTGAAGAAGTCTGGAACGTGGCTGGACTTTTGAGTGATGGCCGCGGCTCTCGTTGACGAGCACAACAAATTTCATTGCAACGTCTCATGCTATCAATGTCGGCAATATGTCAAATATAACAGCAGCAGGCGCACGTGATGCCAAAATAAAAATAAAATGAAACGTCATGGGTAGAAGATCACCACGGGGAACGAGGTACAGCAGTTGCAACCGCACCATATGCCCCAGCCAAAGGCGCATAAAAATTCATTCCAAAGAGCTCCCCATGTTGAATGCAACACAAGCAGGCGCAAATTAATATTGCCGACGACGAGACGCTACCATAGACGCAGATACAGATTCATGTAGAGATACTGATACAAATACAGATACAGATACAGATGCAGATTCAGATTCAGATACGTGGAGACACATGGAACACTCGCTGTGTGCAGATCAAAGGCAGACCAAGAACTTACTGGCTGCGTTATGCCATTTGCTCCCTGACTGACACTTTTGCCA
Source organism: Drosophila funebris (assembly GCA_018901825.1). Lineage (NCBI taxonomy): Eukaryota > Metazoa > Arthropoda > Insecta > Diptera > Drosophilidae > Drosophila > Drosophila funebris. Next base: position 6,723,058 of record JAEIFK010000678.1, read on the forward strand.
ATGGCGCAACATTTGAAGCGTTCAACCATTTTGATTTTGATTCAAGAAATCCAATAAGAGCAAGACAAGACACTTTCACTTCAATCTTAGCTTTACCTTGACAATTAATTGTAAGGCTATCAAATTTTTCCTGAATATTAATATTTTTATCATTCCTATATATCTTTATATTATTTAAAAATAGGCAAAAATAACTGTAATCCACAAATAAACTTCATATCAATCTCAGAAGTTACTTGTTCATTATGCCAACGAATCCGTCACATACTTTTCTTTTATTTAACTTCTTATGAAAATAATCTAATATGTTTTTTTCTTGTGTCTCTTCATTCTCTTACATCTAAAGCCATATTTAATCAGCTTTATTCAAATTAACAATTATGATGGCCCATCCCAAAGATGTGTTTAACTGATGGCCCCAAGTCGAAGCGCTTCTAACATTTTCATTTGGAGTTCACCAAATGAACGTAAAAGGGAGAACAAATGACATACACAATTTTCTATTATGTGAGAATTGTGTGAGAAACAACAGCGAGAAACATTGGTAAAAGAAATGATTTGATTGAAACAACTGACGACGCGCTCAACTCATTGACATTGAAACAAAAAACCAAACAACAAAAAAAAAAAAAAAAAAAGGAACAGACAACAATAACAACAATAAAAGCAACAACATTAACAACAATAAACTGAAAATTAGATTAATTTGAGCAATTTGAAGTTTCGTTGTAATGTGTTTGGTCAGTCATTTGGCTTTGACATTTCATTGTTGTCTTTATTCCGAGGGTCGTTCAGTATTATATTTTGTTGAATACCCTGTATGTGATTAAAGGAGGCGTGTTAAAAAAGTCTCTCTGTTTGATGATACAGTTTTAAAGACAGAGTTTTCTATATTGTACTGCACTCGTCCGAAGATTTTACTTGCTTTGCCATACATATTTAGTTCATCATATTGTGTTAATTATTAATAAATAAGGTGTAGGTGTATATGTAAATGATAAAAGGAACAGAGAGAAAGAGCAATCGCAATATATTTTTATTAATTTTAGAATTTTGTCATTTGGTTGCTAGTCTAAACATATGAAATTCCGTCTGTCTTCTGATGTTTCGTATTTATTTGGATGCCAAAACGCTGAAGTCGCTCATTTTTATCCCAGCGTCAGTTCCGCATTCGAGCAGAGTCAGTTCAGCATCTCCATCTCTAACTTTTCAGAGTCAGAGCCAGAGTCGGAGCAAGTTCCCGATGCCATTTTGCCTGGCGCGTCTCTGCGTCTCAGCGTCTCTTGCCTTGCCGCTGGCCTGGTAGAAGATGTTTCTTATTATTTTTCGCTGATTAATCGATTGTCGGCTGAGTGTCGCTGGTTTCCCCTGCCTCAATATGTCATCCCGTTGCAGTGTGATTCAGACACTTGTCACTGGAAAAATGTAAACATGAAATGCATTTATGTAGAAATGTAAGAATATATGTGAGTGCATATCATGCCCGCCCCCACTCTTTCCCCATCTTTTACTGTCTCTAGTGTAAAGTTGCAATAACAAATTGCTGCCGAGGGCGTGATTCAGTTGAAGAAATTATTTAAATATTCATATTCGTGTCACATCGAAAAAGTTTCTCAACTTCACGTATTACATTTAAAATATATATTTATATTACTTCTAATTAACTTTTAGTAAATTAAATTAAATTAAATTAAATAATGTTAAAATAACTTGTTTTAAATTATCTTTCTACCATTTAAATATTTATACATATTTCTCAATGCCTAAGCCAAGTTAGCAAATCATTCATTTGCCAATTTCAGCAACAATTATTTTCACTTCCCAAACATTTCAACTATTAATTTAGTCGTTTTACTCCAAAATTGTATAATTTTTGTTCCAATTTGCATTTTTTCCAAATGGTTTTCAACAGGGGCCACAGCTTTAAATTGCAAAATGAAAGCGAAACCTTCTCAAATTCCCAAATGTTACATTTTGCCCACCACTCGAGCTGCGTCAGTGAAAACCCCTCGCTCGGATTGGGTTGCTGTTACTGTTGTTGAGCATTGTTTTCCCAGTGCTCAGTGACCCCACCACCCCGACAGCCTGTCCGTTACCCTGGATCTGGTTCTGGCTCCCTGCGGGCCACTGCTGCTTGTGCCCGGATCTGAGACAGAGCCAGAGCCAGAGCCAGAGCCAGAGCGAGAGCCCAAGCCTCAGCCCGGCTGCTGCCTGGGCTGCCTGGGCTGCCTGGGCTGCTTTTGATGATGATGGCATTTCCTTTGGTAGTTGTGTACGTCATAGATTAATGACAGCAATTCATCAAATCACTCGATGGACATGACGAGCAACCGAAAATTCTGGAGAAGCTGCCATCGAGCGAACATTTTTGTGAATCTTTTTCATTGTTGCCCTGAATAATATGTTAGAATTCTTATGCGTTATGGCTTTTGCCTTTTATTTGTGTACCCTCTAATCACAAAGTGGGTATATTAATTGTACGTTTCATTGAACGGGAATATAATCATTGAACTTCTGCTAATCTGTTGTAGCCAGCTACAATAACTTTCATCACAATATTTCCAATACGATCAAACTTTATAAAACAAAAGCCCTCATTTGTGGTTTCCTGCTTATTTGCAAATACTATTTTATTAGAAACCTCTGAATTATCGCCACAACTGTTGTATTCATAAATCTATAACTCTGCTAGTCTGATTTGCTCAGTTCGCACTGGAATTCCTAACCTATCGAATTAAGTCCATAGTTTTTGTGTAAAAATAAACGAAAATGTTCATTATACTTATTATATTCAGTATTATCATGACTGAAATAACAGCGGATGTAACCGATTGCACTTATGTAAATACGATCGATAAGGATGAGTTTCTTAATCTGCCTTTTGAGGATATTTGCTTCAATCCAGAAAAGTTTTTCCTTTTGGATGAAAACATGTGCAATGATGAAATTATGACTTTAACAGCAGCTTTTCAATTTTTTCTTAATAATGGCTCTGAAATATACGCGATGGGCGATTTCGTGATAGAAAAGGAATTCGCAACAAAATGTGAAAAATATTATGATTTTGAAAGAGCAGTCATAGATTATAAGTGGATATTAAAGGTTTGTGAAATTCCTATTAAAGCCGATATAAATTAATGTTTATTTATAAGAAATGTAATTCTTAGAACGATGAAGAACTGTTAATGTCTGTACCAGGATTTAATATAACTAAATCGGATTATTGCATCAAACTAAGCAAGCCAAAGGAGTATAACTTTTACATCCTTATGCCTTACCTCTGCGGACTACCCAAGAATGTTATCGAAGTTTATAGTAAGAAATTTATTGAATATTTAATTAAAAAGTACTATTTAATCTTCCCAACTTACAGTTCGTGGCGTATCTGTATTCTTTATGGCACTCAGTATTTGTGTATATATTTTTTCGTACTTGCCACAGAATAGCTCCGTCCACAACAAATGCTGTACCTGCTACATTATCTGCAAGACAATGCACTTCTCATTGCGATCCCTCGATAAACTATTCTTAAGCCTAGGAATACTTCCCCCATTATCGTGGTGTTCTCTATTGGGTATGCTAAATCTCAATTTGTTTCTATTTCATTATGTTTAGTAATATGTAATTGTGTTTATCAGGTTTCTGTGGTTATTATTTTATTGTTACCACATATTTATGGCTCTTGGTCATCAATTTTAATATATGGAAAACATTTATTACATTCGGAACAACATGGCAAGGCAACTTTAGGAAATTCAATAAGTTAGTCTGGAGTGTTCCTTTTGGTTTATTTATAATATCTATGATAATTGATATTGTCTATAAAATTGATTATAATTCAGTGGAGAATGTTTTGGATGCTCATCTTAGCTGTTGGATTAGAAGTGCGATAAGTATTAAACATACCCTAAACATATATATATTATACTATTTGTAACTTATAGCATATGACTTTAATGCAATTATTTGTCTCCATGGGCCTGTGATTCTATTAATATTATTCAATACAACACTTTCTGTCATGACGGGCAGGCACATTTACAAAGAAAACCGAAAAAATATCCTCGAATGGAGTAAATCCGATCAAAAGAATCAGATAAAAAATCAAACAAAGTAAGTTATATTACTGAGGATTATACTTAACACATAATAATCTTATCGAGTTCATTATATTTAACTTTCTTTCAGTTTTCTTTTTTTCTTCCGTCTGTTTCTATTCACTGGAGCATTTTCGATTTTTGAAAAATTGTTTAACATTTTTGTAATTTTACGTATTTTTGATTACGCATCTTTAGGCTGCGTTGAGCCCGTTCTTGCTCTTCAGGGTATCTTATTATTCGGTATAACCGTCTTGAGGAAAGAAGTCTTAGACTCTCTGCGTAGACGGTGAGTTCCTTTGCAAATATAACAAAATCAAATATTAATATTCAAATATTGTATTTATATTATTTACAGAATTCGAGGAAGCAATTTATCAATGACTGAATTAACACAAATTAACTAACCAAAAGAGTTAATGAACTGTTAATGTTATGTAAGACAATGTTAATGTTATATTATATTTATGTTAGTATATGTATATATGTTAGGCGACAAGTTAACTACACTGACTCTTAAATTGGGTTTGCACTACTTTCTGGGTCTGTGTCTTTGTACAACATGCAACCAGATCGTCCAAGTTCCTGCCACTTAGGCATCAAAAGTGCGTCGCTCGTTGCAATTAATCAATTGCCGGAAGAGCTGGCAACGATGGCAAGGTCCAATGGCAGCGATTCTATGAATAGTTCGACAGCCTCTCACTCATACCACATGCCACTTATCATGAATCCGGCATTTGGAAGATCGCACAAGCTCTACCACGACATGGACATGAGGTACGGGGTATGGGGCATGAGGCATGATGCACAGGCGTGCAGTCGCCACGTTTAATTAACAACAAAAGTGAGACTGCGACACATCTCCCTGAGATGGTACTCTTGCATCGTATCCGAGCACGAGTATGTATTACGTATACCTCTGGCTCTCTGAGATCATCGACAATGACGAGACGACTATGGGGATGGAGCAATCGAGATGCTGTTGTTGTTGCTGCTGCTTGAGGGGGCAAGGCAAGGTGTCTGCGAGTGTTTTTATTCAAAACTCTTGTCTCGCTCAGCTGCATTATCGGAAACTGATTAATAACCATTGTCAGAGGAACCCAGCATTTTCGACTCGCATTCCCGAGCCCCCCGACGTCTTCCGCTTCACTCCCGTTCCCAGCAAAACCCCGTCTCCGATGACAAGCTAAAGCGAAGATCTTGTTCCGAATTATGTATTTTGTCTTTTTCTTGAAAGGTTTCGGTTTCGGATCTTCTGCTTCTGCTTCTTCTTCATTTTGTATTTGTTTTTTTCGATGCTATATGTGTGTTCATGAGCATTCCATGTTTGGAGACAGTGCGATTTGTAAACTTGAAGCATATAATTCCCCAGACAGAGCATTAATAATATACAATTTGACGGCTCGCTTTCAGAATTGTTTGGCGCTCAGTTACGTTTCTTTTAGAGCTGGCTGTTGTTGTAATTGACAGAAGTGTTAGTCTTAATAGTTTATCTTTATTACTTTAAATATTCTTTCTGGTAACTCGGTTATAAGTACGCTTAATTATCTGTGATTCATGCTATTCTATTAAAGCAATCTTACCTCATACCTCTCATTTATACAAATAGATATATTCTCCTTTATCACTTAGACCTTAAGTTATATCTATCTTGTAGACAGACACTAGTCAGCCACTTTCCATTTGAAAACTCCGCTGTTCTGTTCTGTTCTGTTCTATTTGCACTAACTATAACTATATGAGGAAGAGCATATGGCATCTGGATTAACTACTAGAATTTCACTTCCGTTCTTGTTTACTTATTTGTTTATGCATAATGAGATCCTTTAAATAATCTAATTGATTTTTAAGTGGCGTACAAATTATATAATCATGTGCGCTTAGCTATGGAACAGCCTGTGCAGAATATTTATTTAGAGAGGATGTCCCCTCTGGTCGTGCCCTGAGCTCCATCTTAAGGAATAGGAATAGAAATAGGAATAGGAAGGGTAATGCCTGTAGCAGCTATCGTGCCGCGTGGCTTGGCACGAATGATTATTCGTCTTTTTGTTTGATAAATGTTTTTATCACCGCATCGAGTTCATTCATTGCCAGCAGCTTAATCTGAATGCCATCGTCAACTGATGGCAGCGCATTAGTTTGCCAGCTGCTGGACTGCCATGGGGAAGTGGGGGTGGAGAGGAGAGGCGAAAAGGAAGTTTCATTACAGTTGCCAAAAGGAAATGAGCAGTTGCCCACGCTCCAGAGTTACCAAGTTACCACGTTACCACGTTGCCAAGTTGCCAAGCTACCAAGTTTCCCAACGCAGCACAACTTAAATCGATGCGTATCTCGAATGATGATTTGCGGTGCGAGCTTGATGAAACTTTAACTTTTGAGAAGCATAAAATAATTAACACTTGATTATTATTCGGGGAGCGCTCAGCACGGACAAAAAGTTATCCAAACTTTGTGATACTCCTAACATGCAACCAGGGAGGAATCACTTTAATTTGCCCAACTATTCGGATGCAATCTGAAAAAACAGATTTTGTCCTTCTACTTTTAGTTCCATTCGTTGTCAGCAGCAGGATGCAAATTGTTAAAATAGTTGCAGCATAAGATTAATGCAAACATTAATTTATCAAATTTTAACGTTCTTAGCGGGATGCCCCCATTTCCCATTTCACCATCCCCCATCCTCAGATTTTGTCTTTGTTCTTTCTAATAAACTTAAGTGCACCTCGCGAGCAGGGTAACAGCACAAGAAGCTGAGACAAAAGCAACAAGAATAAAAAATTAACGTCAAACAAAGAAAATCCACCATTATTATGTGCCACGCACATAAAACTTTGAGTTACAAAAGGAAATACACACACATTCATACAGAAACACACACACAGAATCACTAACACACTCACGCTTACACATAGCACAAAAACCGCTGTTCTCTTTTGAGAGGGGTAATCGAAAAGTTTCTTTGATACTGTAACAATTCAGGGAGGATCTATTATGGCTATACTACTGCAATATCATCTCGGAATTAATGATAGATAGATAAACTTCAAACGATATTTGAAAATCATTTTAAACTATAAAGTAATATTTTGGTTTTCCATAATCTGCATAGGGACAAAGAATATCAGATTAATATGTGATCTTTCCATTGAACTATAGATTATAAACTATCCAATATATTTATTAATATCTATAATCATTATAACTGAAGCATTAATACTAAATTCGACAAAATAAAATAAATCTAAGAAATCTATTTATTTAATCTTATTTTAACTTATATATTCTTATATGTTCTGTAAATATCATGTATTTTTATACCCTGTACAGGGATGTATTAACAGGCAGAAAGGCAGAAAGGCATCTCCGACCCTATAAAGTATATATATTCTTGATCAGTATCAACAGCGGAGTCGATTGAGCCATGTCCGTCTGTCTGTCCGTCCGACTGTCCGTCCGTCCGTCCGTCCGTCTATATGAAAGCGTCGATCTCAGCAACTATAATAGCTATAGACACCAAATTTGGCATCAAGGTTCCTGTATAGCATACTCAGATCAAATTTATTTTAAATTTTGTATACCTCCCCCCCTTCCCACACAATTTGAAAAAAACGAATAATAGCCACATTTTTCAACGTAGACACTTCTAACTTAAGAAGAACTTGAAGAATATCATATAGAAGCAATGCTGAAAGTTTCGTCAAGATCGGTTTATAAATAAGACAGATAATCAGGAATAAAATTTATTTTCCCATTGAATCGTAGAGCAGCAGGCAACACATGTGTGCGAGCGAGACAGCGAACGACTGTGATACATGCGTCTGCTTACCATGTGTGCAGATAGCGAACTACTGCGACACAATCATAAGTAAATTAAGTGTCGTAACACTCAGCTTTTGATTGAATATGAATACATATGTGAAAGCTTGCTGATATAAGCAATCAAAGAATTCATATGTAAAATAAAAATGAGAGTTTCAAAAGGGTATTCTTTAAACACCTGTTATGTTCTTACTTTTATATTAATCAAAGTACCTTTAATCAAAATGCTTTTAATATAAAAGCCTCTACAGGGTATTATACTGTCGAATGTGGTCGACTGTAGCCTTTTTGACTGGTTTAAACAAATATTCTTCAACTTTCACGATAATTTTACAACATAAGAAACTCTTCGGGCAACCCAAAAAGCAAAGCGTGAAAAAATGCAACTTTCATCCCTGAAAAGGAACCATTGTTGGTTTTTGTATTATATTCTTCGTTTTTTTTTTTTGGCAGAAAGTGAAACAAGGGTGACTTGACGGACAGACGTCCACGATGACGATGATGACGACGACGGCGCTGGCGACGTTTTTCATCAACGCTCGTCATCTTGTGCCATCGCCAGCTACGCACAATTGTGCGTTGTATGGTATCACCAAGATGGGCAGGGGGACGGGCAAAGGGAACAGTGAAAAGAGGAAGGGGGTATAGGAAGCAAAGAACGGCCCTTGCCGCCATTGTGTCTTTGGCTTGAGCCGCCGTTGCTGCCGGAGTGGTTGCTACAGGCTCTGGTAGCTGATGGCGGTGGTGATGGTGATGGCGATGGTGGCAGTGACAGTGGCGGTGGTGGTGGTGGTTGTGGAAGTTGTGCGTATTTTTGTGTCACATTCCAATCTATATCAATCTTGTGTTCGCAATGACGGATGACATTTGTCAATGTCAGACATTTTCGTTTTCCATTTCAGCCTCAAATGGCAGGAGCGAGTGCGTCGAGACTGCCTGTCCGCCTGTCTCTGTCGACAAGGACGGGAAGGTCCTGGCTCCGTTTCTGGCTATGTCTCCTGGTCCTGGCCTTTAAGTCACTTGCCAGAAAGTCAGCCCTCGCCCACAACGCCCCCCGTTCGCAGCCCCATTCATGCCACAACACACGGAAGGCGGCCAACGCATGAGTTTGACGAATTTGATGTCAAATATTTTCGTTGTTTCCCTCATTTTTTTATGAAAAGCATTTTCTCGGAATTAGAATTGGCTTCTGGGCGCGTTCCCCTAGGGCACTTGCTCACGCCAGGGTTAGACCGCCCAGTTCTCTCCGATTTCTTCTTCACTCCACCATTCCCCCTCTCACGATCCACTCTTTCCAAGCCCGCATGTTACGCATTGTATGCGTATCAGCTGGAAGGGAATCACTAAATGTGTTTGCGTTAAGTGTTTTCGATTCACAAATATTTGCATTCATGTCAAGCCCCTCCATTGTTTTGGGGTGCGTTTATTGGCTTGGCTTTAGTTTATTAGCTAACTGAGCAATGTGGACACGCTCATCTGAATATGGTAATACTGCGTATAAGAGGTATAAGAGGGATTCAAATAGCGTTTTAGGTATATAAGATCATATATAAGACGTCAGCTTAGGTAGCAGTGTATATTTGTAATCGTTGCTTATGTTAAAGTTGTTCAGTTGAAATTCAAATTTAAAATTGATTCCTTAGCAGAAAAATCTCTCAATAGAAGTTATATCAATTAAATGTAATTAGAAAAGTAATTACTCAATCAAACTTAAACAGTTCAAACTCCAATTAAATCACTTTTGGATAAACACACAGAAGAAGAGCCTGATTATACTTAAGACTCATCATCAACTGGCTTATTAAGAAGCACAGGTCAATAGCATAAACATCGGAGGGCGGCAAAGGAAATTGAAAAATCATTAATCAAATGGTTAAATGTTTAATAATAACAAGCACCTAAGAACATTCGATGTCAAAACAAACACTCGACATCATTCAACATTCCTTAATGATAAAACAGAACTAACTGTGTCCGGCCTCTGGGCGAATGTATACTGTTATAAAGGGGCTTGGGAAATTACAGACCTCACCTCACCGCAAGAAGTGAGAGTGTGAGCACAATGATCATGTATTACAACTGCAAAATAAGCAGGAATCAGCCGCAAATCAACAGCGGGCAGAGAGTGTCATCGATGGGCACAAGGAACCATCCAAATACAAACCAAAAACAATAACAACAACAAGGAGCCGTTTTGTTGAACATCATTAATAACAGAATATGGGGAGAGGAAATTGCTGGAATTGAATTAATGAATGCCTTATGAATGCCTTCAAAAGATGTGCTAAACGTCCGTCCAGCCCAGATCCAATGCTGCGACTGGAACTGAAACTGAGACTGCGATTGGGACTGCGACTGTGTCCGAACTTTGGGCAACTGTTCAGCATGCTCGGGGAAATTAATGAAGTTCTGTTTGAAACGCATGCCCGAAAATTAAAAACAAAACCGACGAAACCCGTAAAAACCAAAACATAAACAATTGAAAAGTGTGCCGACGACAGAACCAGAAAGAATTGGCCCGGCAACGGGGGCAGGGGGCGTGGGCGAGGGGCCACCCATTTGACAAAAGGGCGGGCAGCTTTCTAAAGCTGGAACCACCGCGTCTGCACCGCCAGAGACACCACGTATCCTGACCGCACTGGGATACTAGACTTCATGTCGACAACACGAGTGACTGTGAATGTATGAATACAAATACGAATACAAATACGAATCCAAATACGAGTACGAATACGTTGCGTTGCGTTGCGTTCCGATTGTTTGATCGATTTCGATTTCGATGGTGCTGTGCACATGATTAATCGACTCGAAACGTGGTTTCACACCCAAAGATATCGCATACAAATCGAATTAAAGACAGAACTGAACGAGTGGTAATTAATTTCTAGTAAATGTTGATAAATGATTTCAAATACAACAGTCAATGCAAATTTAGTCAAAAACACTCACAAAAACAAACTTTGTTAATACTTTACTTGTACAACAATTGAGATTAAAGAAATAATGAATAAATTGTAAATAAAAATTATATTTAAAAATAAAGAAGAACAATCATTAGGGTTCGAAGTTTAGATAGAACTAACAAGATGTAGATATATTTAAGTAAATATATTTAACGCAAAAGTAGATCAAATAAAACTAAAACAAAAGTGCAATTATAACTTAGCTGACAAATTAGAGGCAATATTTTCACTTGAATTTCTCTAAGTGTACAATTTTTACTAGTCTTAACCGATGGAGTTTGAAACTTCAACTATTCGAGAAGAACACCTATAAATAGCCAGAACGCGCCGCTTTGGCTGCTGGGTTGCTCCGTTTGACAAATGATGTGCCAGGGAACAGCTTCAAGTGACGGTGGCAATTATGCGAGGAGCCAACTGAAACGCAAATGACAGGTCGATTGAGTTAACGTTAACGCTAAACGCCTCGTGCCGACGCAGAGGCGTAGAAACGGGGATAGGGAATAGAGGATCGGGTAGGAGGAGGGCGGTCACAAAAGTGGCTACCAGACAGAAATGTTATGTGGCTATTTTTATAAGCGCATTCGCGCGATCGCTGTACGATCGATTGCCAATCATTAATAATCCATTGAAACGAGGGGGGCAGTCAAGGCATTTGTGGAGCAAACAGGTGTGCCGATGGTTGCCGTGGCTATACTGACTGAAGTGACTGGGGACTGAAGTGGTTGCAGTGGCCACTCCAGCCATAACTCGATTGGCAACGCGATCATCCTGTCAGTGGTTTGCTGTTCCTGCCACACAAATCGATCATCGTCACGCGCGACTCAAAGTCGATTAAAATGAACGAAACTTCCATTAGCAGAATTCGTTTATGGATATGAAAAATAATTAAATACTTGTGCTCCATTCGGTCAGTTGATTGTTTTGACCTCTTGAATTCAATTTACAGAGTTTTATAATAAACACACACGCGCGCAGAAATGCATTCATCGAGTTTATAAATGTTGAAATTTAATTACAATATAATTTATAAACTACAAACCATGGGCAACTATTTGTACTCACGCTTCTTATTCTATTTGAATAGATGAACTACTGGGAACCACAGCACATTTGAGTTGATGAACTGATTGTGTCAAGATGGAAATCGAAACTAAACTGTTGCAGAGCAAATCCAATACACATGGCCAACTTAACTGGCCGCCAAAGTCGGATGTCATAAATCAAGAGACGTTGAAGGAGCTGCGAGATATTGCACAAAAGGATAAACGCTCAAAAGTCAAAAGTCAAAAGTCAGGAGTCAGGAGTCAAAACACAAAACAAACAGACACCCTCTCGCGCTCGGGGGTCGGAGAAGTTTTATGACGGTCATCGATGACAATTGACTTGCCCGGACATGGACTACCTACGGCAAGGATTACAAAGGATTGCCGAACAATTGTAGAGCAAATATTTGCATATGCGAGAGTTACGCATCCGGAAAATGTCAAGGACGCAGACACAATTCAAATGGAAGGCAAATAGATAGATAGATACACATATAGAGATCCGAAAGTATTGGGTTTAAAGCACATGTTGCATGTTTACGCTTCGGTGGATTAAGCGTTGACTTGCATAGGGAGTTAGCTACCTGCAAATACCATTGGTTAATATGCCTTCAATATATTTTAGGTCAGAGCTTATTGCGACTTAAACTCGTTTATTTTACGCTTTACTATACCCTATACGAATAAAGTAGCCAAAGAGGGTATGCTAAGATTTAAATAAATATTAAATATTTAATAAACTTCTTAAACTAAGGTTGCGCTTTAATTACCTTCACTAAATGTATTTTACTTTCAAAGCTGTTGGACTAATAGTTACCTTACTTAATCAGTTGAACTTATTAGCAGGGTATAACCATAGTCGAGTTACGATTGTTTTGACTTACTAGTCATATTCTGGTATGCAAATCAACTCAAGGTCTGAAAGGTTCGTTATTGAGCAATTATATTTGCCTGCCCTTTCAAACCAATTTGCAGTTTGAATTTTGTTCAACAGTTTGACAGTGGAACTTGCGATGAGCAGCCAGACAGTCAGTTAGTCAGTTATTCAGTTATTCACTTTGTCAGTTCGCCAAGTGCATTCACTTTGCACAAAAAACCAATGGGTAAATGTTGTTAACAAACGACTGTGGGGGGCAATGGGGAAGCTGAAAGTTGGTTGGCAACGTGTTGCGTGAAAATGCTGCACATTTGCATAATTATTGTAATTATCAATAAATGTGCATTAGTGTGAGTCTTGTGCTTAAATTTAATTTGCTTTTAATTATGGTGATAATAATTACTCTCAATTAGTTCGGGAACATTTTATTAACTGTAACTACTTCATGCGCTTCAAGTTGATTCAATGTTTTACATTTACTTCGATTGAATGCGAAATAATTTTATTCAATTGATAAGAAGAATATTTAAAAATATTTTAATGTACAATAAATGGGATAAGCTTGGGAAACTTCGTATTTAATAATATTTTTTTAATTGTTCTACGACTCAATTATTAAATACAGTAATTAATCACAATACGATTTTTTATTTATTTTGTATATTTTATTTATTAATAAAATTGTTGATAATAATAAATAATGAACTTACATTATTATAAATTAAGCATATATACTAAATTATATTATATATTACTAAAATTATTATCAAAATGTACAAAATACGTTTATACAAGTAGATGTTAGCGTATCTTATGGCTGACAACGAGATAATAATGAACAAAACGTAGTTACACTCAATTATAGGGCATCTAAAGGTCAATTACTTTCAGTAGTTCCTTTAAATATGCCTTACCCCTTACCTAAGATATAAATACTAATTCCGTTTGGAAGGCAACACAAATTAAACAAACCTTTTATTCAAATCAAGCAGATGCAGATTCGAGCTAAGCGTTGTAATTAAACTCAACCAAAAACAACAAAGTCTAAAGTCAGCCATTGACCTCACAGTGGGCGATCAGCTGAGAACCAGTTTTAACCTCTGCCCCGCACCGCACCGCACCGCAATGGGTGCCGGTCAAAAATGCAGTCGATAAATTTTCTACCTGTCAATAGATGAGGCTACCTTAATGGCACCCAAGATAAACAGGAATTTTTGTCTTTGATTGTGCGGCAGTTTCCCTCGTTTGGGTTGCTTAACAAAATGGCGCTGAAAACTGCGACAGAAACTGTTGGAAATAGGTTAATGCACTTGCCACACTGCCACTTGGCAGCCAACTCATCTGAGCCACGAATATTGTAAGCCAATTAAAAGAAAATTCTTTTAATTATATTGTAAAACATGTGCGGCTCAATGCGAATTAAGTGCACCACACACTAAACGGACCCCGGGAACTGCCCATCGTACTGTAATGGTGTAATGGGGCAATGTCAACAGCAAGAGGAGGCAGCAGGCAGGAGGAGGGGCAACTGTTGGCTGCAACTTCGTGTCCTATAAGTCTTTGGCGCTGGCAGCCCGCAATGAAGTCATTAAAATTTCACCCTTATTATGGCTTTTAAAGTGATTGCAAACTGAGCTGCAGTCTCTCTACTGTACAGAGTGGGAGAGCGAGAGGGAGAGAGATGAAGAGAGAGTGAGAGAGAGAGGGGGCAAGAAAGAGAGAGGGAGTTGATTGAGGCAATGTCTTCATTTTGCATGCATCAAACTTATGATTAAATAAAAAGTGCAGCCGCATTTTTCATGGCATAATAATCTCACACACACACACACACACAGAGAGAGAGAGAGAGACGTGAGCGGAAGGAAGGTGCAAGGAAACAATTTCCTGTAATTGCAACCATTCTTGCTAATCACATTCCACACACTCACGCACACACTCTCACACACACACACACACACACACAGTAGCCTCTCATCTAAATACGCGTTGAAATATTAATGAGCTTTTAAAATTCAGAGTGGCGGACAAACGCCCTGTCCCGAGAGTTGTATTCCTCAGCGAGAGCATCCATAATTGAGGTTCTTTGGCACAGGTGCTCCATGCTCGGTCCATGTTGGATGGCCACGAATACTCGAATAATGATTATTTGACCGGCTTTGATATCAAGTTAACTTACTTGCAAGCCAATCAATAGCCTTGCCTCTTATAATTTAATGCTAAAAGTGAATTAATTTGATAACCCAACATAAAACAAAATCGTTTCCCGAAAATTGTATACAATTTTCGTTATTTTGTGATCGATATTTGATAACAGGAGAAATAGCTCTGATTGCTGCTTTCTTTATTTCACTTTAATGAGCATCTTCAAAGCAGCTACTACGTGTTCACATAGAGATACGTATCTCACAGTTCCTTTTGTGTCTCGTAAATACTTTATTTTGAAGATGTCATGAATTTTGAACAGTTTTATCACGCAAGTTGCATCTTACCGGGGTAATTGCAGTTGTCTTTGACCTATATTCACTTTACTATATATAATTATATATAAAAGAGTAAATATCTATAATAATCGTCCTCTAATCATTCCCTTCATGCTGAGATATTGGAGTTACTTTTTTTAATAGCAAGTATTATCATTTAAATGTACTTTTAAATAGTGAAAGATACATTCGAAAGTCTAAAACTATTTTGCAAATGATTATACTTTTACAAAGGATTGATTGATGGCATAACTTCCCAGAAGTATTCATATTTTTTGTTGTTTATTTCTGTTTACTTACTACAAAATGAGAAGATAGATTAGTGGAAACTTATAGTGCAGTCCATAAGTGGCCTACAAAAGCGTTGCCATTAATTACCACAATTAAAAGATTCCTTTTTGGTCTGTTTGGTGTCTGTTTTGCAATTTCTCCCGTACAAGTAATTTGCCACAATTAACGACTGATCAACAATTAAAGTTGCATTACCTGCCACAGCCACATCCACAGCCACAAAGTTTGAGTTGAGCTTGAAGTCGGTGCCTTAATCGGCACCTGCAGATCATCGAATGATGCCGCAAAAGTGCGTGTATAATAAATGTTGTTGCTGTTGTCCATTTCGCTATAACCTGTCCCCCCCCTTATGTGGTGAATCGTTCAGTTGCTCCGCTGATTGCCTCACCATCTGCCTCTGTCCAACGGGTAACGGGTAGCGGGTAGCGTTGGGGCATTATCGTCATGGCGTTTGCTGGCGCTGTTTGCTACGTACATCAAAAACGATTTAAGGCCACCGCCGGATCGGGGTACGACTATACGTATTTGGAGGATTTTTCGCAGTTTCTAATGATGATGATGGCCGATGCCAGCGGCACAAAATTGCTGGCACCATTGCCGACTCCATCAAACCTCAGTCTCTGCCTCAACTCGCGTCTCTTCGCCGCATATCGCAATGGCAGAGGGTCAAAGGCAAAATCAAAAGATAGCGTTATTAGAAACAATTTTGCAGACATCAAATACGAATACAAATGAATATTTATTATTAAAGTCATTTGTCCAAGGTTGTGCAAGCATGTGATTCTGATAGACGCACTCAATGTCTCTTTCAAGTGCTTTTGAATGGATTTTAAAGGGTTAAACTGGGACTCGTATTGGAAGAATTGCATATGCGAACCAACTGATCAAATTTTAATATAAATATTTGAAATTTATAAACTCTGCGATAAATTTCATTTGATTGCAATACATATAAAAAATTAAAAAAAAAAAACTATGCCGCCCGAGCAGGGACTTGAACCCTGGACCCTTGGATTAAAAGTCCAATGCTCTACCGACTGAGCTACCCGGGCATGTGCTGGGCTCACTTTCTGGAATGGTACTCATTAGGCCCTTTACATTTATTTATCAATGTCTATATACATGACTCTATCTATATCTATCTTTTTCATAGCTTCGTTAATTCCTATTATACCCCGTTCACCCGTCACTATGAGTACAGGGCATACTTAACAGATGACTTTATAGCTACAAGTCTCTTTAACCTTAAGCTGCAATATTCTAATTTGAAATAAGATTAAATTGAACTTGACTATTTCCTGTTACTTTAGCGTATTTCCGATTTCACCTGGAGTCAACCAACTGTTGCATGCAAGGGGCTCACTTATGATATTAAAAAGCTCACATCGTTCTCGTTGTTGTTGTTATTGCTGTTGCTATTATGTGTTGTGCCAGCTGAGATTCAATTCCATCGAAGTGCAAAGCTCGCGGCCGTGTGGGCCCTCGAGGACATCGTAAACTTATGAGGGACAAAGATTTATGAGTTTTAATTTCCTGAGCTGTTGCTCAGCTTTCGTTGCAGAGAGCGGCGAGCCGTGCCAAAGTCATTTGGAATGTTGTGCATCCGAAACAACGAGTGGATGTATCTGTATGTTAAGCCGAAGCTGATGCTAAAGCTGAAACTGTGGCAGCATCCATGTGTGGGCGTGTGGCACTGTTTATCATGTGTGCAGTGTGTCAACAGCAGCTCGAACAAGGCAACAGGACGATACAGAGAGGATACAGCCCAGGCAAGAGAAAGAGAAGAAGAGAAGAAGACAGGGAGGAAACGGGAGAGTTAGGTCCACATTACAAATGCAACATTGCTAAAAGGATGCAAGAAAATTTGAAGTGCGACACGTAATATTCCGGTTGCATACGCGCAATGGCGGCGACTGCCTGTCAGCACATCTGCAACAAAATGAGGCATGGCCCTGGCGACCTAATAACATTAGCCTAATGTCACGGCAACAGCAGCAACAACAACAACAACAGTTATAGTTGTAGTAGTAGCTGCTTGCTACCTAAACAGGCAGCTTCTGGGAAAAGTGAAAGTGAAAGTACGCCTGGGTCATTCAGCGAATTTCATGCAACATTGCGTGGCACAATGCCTTGCACTGCTGGAGATCTCTCCATTTGCATTTCGAATTGCCACACGCATGTGGCACACAGCAAATGCAAAAAGCGAATAGTAACAGAGACAGTGGCAGTGGCAGTGCCAGTGCCAGTAGCAATGGCAGTCGTAATATATGAGTGCACTCACTCAAACTGACTAAATTTCGAGCCCTTTCACTGGCAGGAACAACGACAACCAAAATGTTTACCCTTGATCGATTGCCGTTGAACCGTAACGGAGCAACGCACGCGTAACAAATGCAATCCTCCTTAAAAGCAGAAATGTGTCACACGTTGGCGACAAGCTCCCCTTCTCCCCTTCTCCCCATCTCTCAGTCCCCCTTTCTGCTGCTCGATTCATCCTGATGCTTTCAAATATAATGGCTGAATCCTTTCAGGGCAGCTACAGCCCCGCCTGTTGTTTCTACTGGGTGTTTTTCTTAGTTTTTTCTTCGTTCTTCTTTATTTTTCATTTTTTTTTTTTTTCTTTTTGGGTTCCTTCTGGCTTCGTCATTGTCGACGTTGTTGATGTCTCCTACGCAGCCAAGCAACTTGGCGGAGCTCTCCCTTGCCTCAGCGTTTTCTTTTTATTATAAACTTTTTCCTTTCCCCAGAGTTTTAGTTTTTCCTTTGTTTTTTTTTTTTGTTGTGTAGAAAACAAAGATAAATTGGTTAATTTCCCCCAGCTATTGTTGTGCAGCCATCAATCGATGCCTGGCTCTGGTAATGGACTTGGCTGAGCTTACGCATTACTCCTGTTTCCTTGTCCTCTCAATTCTCACACTGTTTTACTCTTGGTCGGTTCCATTATTGTTTTATGCTACTTTTTTTTACTTTGTAAGAAAACTCTATCGCTCTTTGGCTGAAACAAACACAAATTAGAACAACAATTGGTGTTTCTATTAACAACCAGACGGGTTAACTCAGTGTAGACTGTCATTCCTATCATTTAGATTTAGAACCCCAGATTAAGGATGCTTCATAAGTTTTTAATATACTACAATTGTTTCGGTTTCAAGTGAATATTATGAGCATACATTTCAACTGGCATTTGATCTTTAAATCTGACCTTGTTCTATCCCACAGCGAGTGAAATGACAAAGCTCAATAGAGGCAACCCTATACTATTATTGCACCTGCGTTTCTAAGCCTTACAGCTGCCTTCAATTTCAGGATTTGTTGTGTTATCTTCAATATCTACTAAACTATACAGTAACATTCTATGAAGCGAAGTTTCCCTTTCAAAAGTTGACTAACTAGAGAAAAATGGAATCATATTCTCAATGAGTCAACAGCAATTGAATATAAATTATTATAAAAGATTTGTCATCTATTTCTTTTTGACTTTATTATATAAAACGTAATGCTTTAAATATTAATAATAATATCCCAAAATCTCTCTTATAAATAAATAGATTTCCCATAGCATCCTAATTAACCTCCTCATTGTTAAAGTGTTAATTTCGACGTCTAAAATTGATACATTATCTGGCAGGCGATAATTAAAAGTCAATATAGGGCAACACAGTCTAAAGAAAGATAAACATCCGTGAGATACAAGAACTTTGAAGATGTATTACAATCCATAATCGCTGAGCACAACGCTGTCAATCAGTCACTCGACGGCGACCTCATCGAATCAGACGGAGGCCGAGTCGAGTGAGAAAATGAGAGAGAGAGAGAGAGAGAGAGAGAGAGAGAGAGAGAGGGAGTGAAAGGAGAAGGCAGAGTGGAATATGGATAACTTTTCGAATAGAAATTCCAAACTGACAAGTGTACATCAGACTTCAATTTCAAGGCTGAGTCTCGAGTTGTGACTGTGTATCTATGTATCTGGCACTGAATGTGGCTCCAGCTCTGACGAAGGCTCAGTTCAGCTGAAGATTTGCAGGCGACTACCGTTGAGTGCGGCCTGAGTGATCCCGTTCTCCTTTCCGTTCCCGTTCCCTCCGTTACCAGTTTCCCGTTTCTCACACCCGCCCCGTCCTGGACGATGTCGGGCTAGAACAAAAAGTGTCGGTGTGTACAAAAAACGGAACGAAAACTGAAATACGGCTGCATCATTAAATTTAATATGATACTCATTTAATGAAATTGTTGCCGATTTGTTTTGGAAATACACGCGCGGGCTCTCCTTGGAGTTTGACGCCTTCGCCAATGCGGAACACTTTGCGGCGCTGCTGTTTGCCATTGTAGTTGCCCTGGAGCTCTTATGCCGCATGCGGGCGGTGGCAGTGCCAGGTTATTTGCCCCATGGGCGGGGCAGAGAGTGCAATATTGCGAACATGGCCGGATAATGACGACAACGGCAGCAGCAGCAGCAGCGGCAGCGGCAGCGGCCTGAGCAGCCACGACGATGTTGACGTTGACGTTGACGATGACGACGACGACTCGGAAGGAAATGTGCACTGGCCGCAGGCAGAGTGGAGAGGCAGTGTGGAAAGCGAAAGAGGATGAGGCGATGGCAACAGTTGAGCATCGTAGTTAGTGGCAAAAATCATTCTAATGACAGTAAAACGTAAAAAGCTCTGAAAGTGTTAAGTGGTTTCTCATTAAACTTTATATACTACCACGTCTGTCTGTCCTTGTGGGCGGATTTACAATGCTAGGAGCAGGACGAGGACAAGGACGAGGGCGAGGACCATGGAGGCCAACGGTATGGGTAGCCAAGCTTAAACGATTGCCAGACCAACGTCATTAGCACTTTTAACCGCATATTAAATTTAGTAAAGCGTTGATTGATAGCCCAGTCTCAGTTCCTCTCTATCCCTATTTCTCTCTCCTCCTCTCTCTCGCACTGTCTGTGTATAACTAACCTGCCTCAAAGTTATGGCCAACACTTGTACTCATATCGGAGCAGTTGCAGTCTGGCTCACCCGGCATCTTATCTTTCAATGAATCGTCGAGACAAATGACACGTGATTTTATTTGATTTACTTACATCTGCAGCTCAATTTTCAGTTTGACTTTTGCCTCGAGTTTTAGTCTTTTGGTTTCTTGAGGTTTCCTTATGGTCACACTTACTGTTACAGTTAACGAAAACACAGTGCGGCCATCCCACTCTTTCCCTTCCCCTGCTTGGGCACATTATCCAAAATGATTCGATCATTAGCGCCACTGAGCAGTAGTCATCGTTGTGTTCTCTTTGGGTCCTACTGGTAATTACTGGGAATGTTGTGACAATATTTTCTCAGCTTGTCTTCAAATTACTTCATTTCAATAGCTGGCAATAACCCAACGAGAGATAAAGATGCTCTTAAGTATGTGATTTTTGACAACTTTTTAAAGAGTTTTTAGATTAATGAATGCGTTTTGATTATCAAATAAAAATCAACGTTAATATTCGAATATTGTTGTGTTATGTTATGCTGTTGTGACATTTCCTCAAGTAATTAATGGTTTTATTCATTTTACAATGTAACACCGGTTCTGAGTGCCAAATAAACTCGCACAAACTCAAATTCTAAATACTTAATTATTCTGTTTAATGCAGATAATACAATGAATCTACATAAATTAAATTAATAATACAGTTAAACTTAACTATGGTTCTATGTGTCAAAATAAACTCGAACAAATTAAATATATATAATTAATATATTTTATAATTTGCAATTCAAAAATTCTTTAAAAAGTCGTTAGAAATTTAACAATAAACAATTTAATACATGTTCTGAGTGTCAAATAAACGTAATCAAATCAAATTCCATACTCATGTCTTTATAAAAACGTGTGTTCTAATAAAAAAGGCTTATTCAAGTTTCTATATAAATTTTAATAATAAAATATATTAAATTACAGCACAATTCTGCTAATGCATATGTATTAAATAAGCTCTTGAAATCTTTATTCTCTTTAGACTTTTGTTCTATATGCATTTCTACTTCTCAAAGGAGTATGATATCCCTGACAAACACTTTTCTGCCTTATTAAATTGTATTGTACTGAAATTGAACATTTTTAACTACAAAGCGACCACTTCTACAGCAACCAAAGGTATTCTCCAAATTTCGTTTTTTAGATAAACACATATATAAATTTTGGTTTGTGTTTAATTGAAAAAAAAAATCACAGCAAATACGCCTTAAACAAAAATAATAAATATAATTTAAAAAAGTATTTTTGTTAATTTTTTTGCCGCCGGCATTAAATGGTTTCCGTAGCAGTTGTAGGGTCCCATTGTTGGTGTCTACGCATGGCGCATTTGGCAGTCAAGCAAGTAGTAGAAGCAGCGACGGCGGCAGCAGCAACAAAAACAACACGCTGTAGCAACGGCGGCCATATTGAAAATCATTGAAGTATTTCGAATATTGTGGGCGGAGTCAGTGTTGGTGTCAAGTGCGCATGCGAGTGCGAGCGAGTAGACAATAAACGTGAATGGTTTGCCTGTTTTTCTTGCTTTTGAGTGGATTTACAGCGCATGCGCTGTGCGAACAGCATTGCTGACGATGGTCTGCAGTGGTCTGAGTTCGAAAACTAACTAAATTTCGAAAGCTACGATGGTCGCTGGTATCGAGGAAACTGTTCGATTGCTCTCTCGGCAGTTGCAAGTGTATTGGTGAGCGCATTGCATTGGTATTGGTGCCGGCGAGATCTTCGAATTTCGATATCGAATAGCCGGACTGGACTAGACATTTTATGTGTGACTGTGTGGGTATTCGAAGTGCGGCTCAAACCGGATTTCGAGCATGCTCTCTGTTCAAGCAGTATTCGATGTGGTGCCGCCGTCCCAGAACTGGTTCTGTTCCAACTCGAGTTGAGGTTTACCTGCTGCGGCTGCCATCGATGCTTTCTGGGAGTTAATATTCTATTAGAGGCTCATTTGTGTGATTGCCATCAAGGATATGGATATACTCGCAGTGACTAGTGCAATATTCAAGCAATTACCTTTTCACTTTTAGCCAAGCCAATTGAACTGCGTTTGGCATTGGCCAATATTGGCAATACGGTAATGCGCTTATACCCCTTGTACCACGGTGTCCCTTGGCTTAAAGCACGCTCTTAATAGACATGTACAACTCAATCGATGTTTGTTTTTGTACGTTTTTTCTTCTTTTCGTTTTTGTTTTTCGTCTGCATCTGCTAATTATCGTATTCAATGATTTATCTCTTGGCCATTTTAAATTTATCATTTGCTCAGACGGGGGGCAGTGGGTAAGCAGTCTCAATATCGCCTTGATGGATCGTCGATCGATTGATGGATTGTGTGAAGCGGGTTCGGGTTCGGGCTCGGGTTTGGGCCTGAGCCTGCACTTGTCTAGGCCACATCTTGACGAGTACCTCGGATGGATTTCTGACATCTTGCTTTGTTTCTCGTTGTGGCGTTCATGTTTCTGCCTAGTTCAATTTGTTCATAATTAATGATATATTCAAGTCTCTCAGTTTGTTGTCTTAATTCCTCAGAACTCATTATTGATGGCTCTTTTCACCTATATGTATCCAACTGTTGTGCAATTCAAATTCACGCGACTATTTAACGGATTAATGTCAAACAGCGACGGACTTTCCAAATATTACATGTGTTTACAAAATATATAAATATATAAATTGACTTACTTACTATCTACTAGTACTGCTACTACTAACACAATTGTAGTTCTCACATTTGTATGTATGTATTTTAATTTGCTCATGTAATATACCATTATAGGAGTAAACATAGTAAATAAAATCTTATTATAATAAGCTGTAAATCTCAGCTAATCTATTTAAATATAATATAATAATAAATCTTTTATATTATTTATAATATTTGACTTTTGTATTATATATAGCTATTTTCAAAATTCTTATACTATTTCATTATTATAGAATCCTTGACTTCATGTGAATAATTTGCTTGAGTGTAGTTGCAGCAATGATTATTTAAATGATATGCACTCAATTAATAAAATAAGATAAATATTATCATAAATATGCTCATATGGATCTGAGTAATATATGTAGCATAAAAAGGATGATCACACCTAAAGGAAAGACTGTTGCCTCGGCCTAGGTAACGAATTCAATTAAAATTCTATTTGAGGCGCTTCATTTGGGCAAACAAGAGCGTTTTTAATTAATTTCATCAGACCGAAAAACAAATAAGAAACTTAAATTTGATGCGTTCTTGCAGAAAATCTAGCAAACTGAATGGGGAATGGGGAATGAGAATGGCTGTGTTATTGGGATTAAGATGGTGGATAGAGCATGCTCCGGGCAACGGAATGCGCATCCGCGTTTTCTGTCGAATGACTTGGGGGCCCCCGGATAGAAATTGGCAGCTGCTCAAGAACTATTTCGAGTGGATCTCTGATATTCGGAATAGTCGTACATGAAATGTACTTCAAGTGGCCATTGAGGCGCAACAGTGAACAGCAGGCCCGGAGAAGGGGAATCGAATGGAGAAGTAGCGACATTTTCAAGCATATTTGAGGGCTTTTCTTTCGCGCCTTCTACGAGTGCCAGACGGCCAGATCATCGACTACATTTTGTCTCAATTCAGAGAAAAAATCTTGGCAAAAAAATTATTAATTTGATTTTGTGACATAAACGTGAGCATATTCTGTGCACCGATTACAAATGGTCAGTGATTACGCGAACAATGCGAATTCAATTTGTTTAAGCTGCTGCCAGAGATCGAGTGCGGGTAGCTCCACTCCCCCATCCCCATCCACCAAGTGCTGGCCTGTGCTGGTAATGGTAATGGTGTCATGTGCTCCTGCTGTTGGAGAACGGTGATCCGAGAGTCGTGTCTGGGTCTGGCCTCAGTTTCAGGTGGCCATTGGTCAGTGTTTTGTTAATGCCACTTGATTAATGACTTATTATGATGTCAGATTAATAAGATCGTTTTCCAAATGGCTTATTTTATGTGTGTCCCTCTCTCTCACCTCTCTCACTGTCCCTCGTCTCTTGGTATCTGGTATCTCTATATTCGTCTGCAAAAGAAGTCAAAAAGTCAAACATGTTATTCGCACGAATCGAGCAAGAAACAACATTTACATACCTCTGACATTGAGATCTCTTTGCATTATTTAGAATAACATTTGGATAAACAGTTCGTCAGATGAAAATCTGCAAAAATAAAACTATATTAATCGTTTGTTTGTACAAAATATGAATAAATAACGTACCATAATAAATACAACAGAAACAGATGGTCATCTAATAGTTCGAACTGAAAATAGATATAGGTCCCACAAAAAAGTGTCAAACACAGATGCTGATTGAATTTTTAAATACTATATTTTATTATAAATATTACAAATAAAAACAAAATCTCATTTGTAATTTAATTATAATTTTTATGCTTTTCTTTTCACTGTTTATTTTGCATTTTGCATATCTTCTCTCATCTTCATCTTGTTTACACTAAAATTTAAGTTTTATTTACAACAAATTAATTAGCTTCCACATTTCATTTCATTTTAATTTTGCATTTCAATTTCGCCGTGAAATGTGTGTGTGATGCTCTCTCTATTTATATATATATATATGTATATATATATATAGATCTCTTTATCTGAATGCATTTAAATTTTGTTTCTTGTGAATTTCTACAATAATATAATTTATATTAATTTTTTTTTTTGTTTTTTCTTTTTCTTTCTTTTTTGTTTGGTTTTGTCATTGTTAATCGAAACTTAAACGATTAGTTTCTTACAGAATGAGGCCGAAAAGTTACGTATCTGGATTGAGTTAGTATTTTGTTATTTGCCAATCGATCCCATTTGAATACCACACTTGGCTGTTGGTCTGCCTAACATTTTCACGCGTTTTCCAACACATTTTCACATTTTCTCTTACAATCACAAATAATGTCTCTCTATATTGGGGCTTACTTTGCTTTTGCTATTGTTTGAATTCTGGGGGAATTTACAAAACGAAACGATCTCTACAAGTTACACGCATAATATTACGTAGGTTTAAATACATATATAGTATCTACATATAAACATATGATGATTTTTTCTTTTCTTTTTCGTTTTTCTCTTTTTCTCTTTCATTATAACTTTGGTATATGGATTTCTACAATTCTCGTTTTTCATTAAAGTTGTCTGTTTGTCTGTTCGTGTGTGTGTGTGTGTGTGTGTGTGTGTGTGTATGTGTGTGTGTTTTCTGAAAAACGTAGAAATTGAGTTGAGTTACGTACATACATTCAATATAGTTGTTTATAGGCTTAAGAGTAGACGGCCCATCGAGTCGCCTGCATTCAGAAATGCATTTCGAATATATGCATAGTATATTTTATTATTATTATTATTTACTTTAATTTTCTACTTTACATGGATTATGTCATTGCTTAAGTATTTTTTTTATTTTGTTTTTTTTTTTTACTTTTGAAAACAGCGTGTACATTTCTTTAACAATATATAATTTGTTTTTTTTTTTTAGTTTGCTTTTGTTTTCTTCTTTTAAATTTCTTTATAATGTTGCCAATTGGTTTTATCGGTATACTTTATATCCTTTACGACCTAATTCAAGTGTTTTGCAAATTTTTCGTAATTTTACAATTGAGAAAAGTAAAAAAAAAAAATATTGGAAACAAATAAAAATTGCACAGAAATTGCAGAAATAATATAAATAAAGGTATTCGAAAAGCAACGAGAAGTTCTTTCCTTGATAATCTTTCCACATCTAAGTATAAGCATTTTCTAAGCCTGGGAAAAACTATTTGAGTTCGGCTAGCCGAACTGCAAGTGATTCTCGAGTATCGTCTCTGCCAATGTTTATACATTTGAGTTATCCATTTGGTTTAACATGTATTTGTTTTTAGCCACTTTCTCCACGGTATTTGTTTTGGTATCTCTTTTGTCTAATCCTGCGACATTTAGCACTTATTGTTTAGTTTAGGTTTCTAATATTCTGCTTCGATTTGTATTTCATGTAGTGGTCGTTACTTTTCCTCCTCCATCCCCGCTTCTTTATTATTTCTAGCATAACATAAAACACGCTAATCTGCATATTGCATGGGTTTAGCAATTGGTATTCTTTTTTCGTTTCGCTACAAACATTCAATTTAGTTAGTATATTATAGTGTGTTTAGGTTTATGTTATCTTGCCGTGTTGTATAGTGTACATATATATTCAAACAACTATACCGTATAAATTAATCGTACTCGTACATTAATCATAAAGTATGATTTACACTTAGGACGCATAGATCTAATATTATCATGTATATATATATATATATATATTTATACATATATATAGTATATAGTATATAGTATATAGTATTTACTCGTATATATGTTTCATATATATAGTTGTTATTATTATAATTTAATTGTATTATTATAGTTATTATTATGCATTAGTTTAATACACATATATATCCATATATGTATGTATATACACACATACATATACATACATATACACACATATACACATATATACATATAGCTTATTTAATTCTGAGGTCACATGAGTTGGTTTTGTTGAGTTTTACGCTTTAATTGTATTTTATTTTATTTTATTTAACTTATTACGCTTTCTCCATTTGCATTTTGTAAAAATTAAATAATAATATGAAAATAATAACAATTAACTAAGTTGTAGTGTGTAGTATAGTGTTGTTTTTTTATGTTATGTTCTTGTATTGTATTGTGTAGTGTAGTGTACTCCAACGCACTGTTGTTCTCCTCTTGGATAGTTCAAAACAAATTTATAAATTCATAAATTGTAAATTGTATTTAGCTTGAAATTTAATTTAGTTTTGTGCTGGATTTGGATTTGGATTTGGACTTTGACTTGGACTACTCCTGCTCCGGCTGCTGCTCCTGCTCCTACTCCAGCTCCTGCTCCTACTGTGGACTATTGGGTGGCGTTATCTCATCTCCCTCGCCGCCCGAGCCAGGCTCGCCCTTCGTCTTGTTCTCCTTCTTCCATTTCATGCGTCGATTCTGGAACCAGATCTTGATCTGGCGCTCTGTCAGGCAGAGCGCATGCGCGATCTCAATGCGTCGCCGGCGCGTCAAGTAACGGTTGAAATGGAACTCCTTCTCCAGCTCCAGCGTCTGATAGCGTGTGTAGGTCTGGCGGCCACGTTTGCGCTCTGTTGGTTCCAAGATGATCAAAGGTCCCAACAACAACAAAAATTAGATGAGAAGAGAAAAGTTCACAATTAAAATCAACGCATAATGAACAGACAACAAAAATGTAAAACAAAATAATACCAATGCCAACAACAACAACAACAATAACAACAACAACAAATACAATGCATACAACAACAAGAACAACAACGTACTGTAGTATAAAACTACAAATGTAAGATCTGAAATGCAGCTACAGCATCAACATTTGTATCTGTAGCTGAAAATGTATCTGTATCTGTATCTGTATCTATAGCTGCGGGCTTTGTTCTAGACCCTATACGGAGTCTGAAAACCACATGAAGCGAGACGCATGCAGCGTCCATAGCGTAGACCGAACCTGATTAAAAGACGACCTTACCGAATTCAGATATTTGTACTTGTCAAAATCCCAACAGGCCACGCTAGTGGCGCGGCATCTTTGGGATTAAGGTTGGAGATTTCAGGGACACGTACTCCGAGTGAAAGAAAGAGACAGGTAGAGAAGAGAGAGGGGTGAGACAGGTGCAGGGACTGGGGAGGGCAGGTTAAGTAATTACCAAGATGCGTAGCCCTGACGAACTACGAGTATCATGAGTCCGAGTTGGACGGACTCCAGTAGCTGCCACATGGAGTAGCATTGCCACAGAGAGTAACTGTAAAATAATTCGGCATAATTACTGCGCCCCAAAATGAGTTCAGCGCCTAATGACACTTACTATAATTATAATTTTGGTAATGACAGAGAAAACAACCAAAAACCGAAAGCAAAAGCATGAAAATGCCACACAAAATATGTCAAATATAATACGAGCTAATATAATTGTCAATGGCGAATGCTTGCTGAGACCCGACCCCGCTCTGCCCCCACTCGTTCAGTTGAAATGGTCAGCTAGCGTGAGAGCTTTGGGTGGGGCTGGGCCGCTACTTGTATATGTCGCCCAGCTCCAACCAACTTCTCCAATTGCAACGGGCAACGGAAAGGGAAATGGATATCGAAATGGATAAGAAGTTGGACATCAACCAGCGAATCCAAGGCAAACTGAAACGGGGGCGTTCGACTTTGGTTCGCCTAACTATTTTTTAATAACATCTTAAGCATTTGTCTTGCTCAACTCGTTCGTTCAATTTTGTTCTCTCTCTCTCTCTCTCTCTATTTCTTTCATCTCTAGCTGGAGGTCATTACATCATAAGCTCTTTTTGTGCGTCGTCCATTAATGCGCGCGAATCCGATTCATAGCAGAGGGAGGGTCAGTCTGAAGGGGGGTCAGTCAGCGGGTAGTGGTAGAGGGGGGGCAGCAATAGCAACAACGGCAACGGCAGCGGCAGCTAAGCTACCTTCTTTTAAATGACACGACTGATGCCATGTCTATAACCCAAGGCGTTCGCATTTAATCATCATCAGTTAGACGAGTCGCCGCAGCGGCAAAAAAAACTTGAGAGATTTGTGGTAAAAAGCGTGCGTGTTTTTGTTTTACCCTTCTCCTGCAGTCTCCGTCTCCCTCTCCCTCTCTCTATCTCTCTCTCTCTCTCTCTCTCTCTATCTCTATCTCTCTATCTCTATCTCTATCTCTCTGTGTTGCCTCAGACTTAAAGTGAGTAGCATGAGCTGCCGCCGGTGGTCTGTGTATTAGATGGGGATTAAGAGGCTCGTTATAACTAAGTTGTGCTAGATATGGCCTAGAAATACTTTCACCTACTCAACTGAGAAGTTTCTCATGAAAAGGCTAAGGAACATTTGATTGATACAATAGATGTTTAAATTCTCAAATATGTATTTTAAGAATTGTTAACTAAACTTGATTTCGATTAAAATATAATTCGTTAAGTCTCACAAGTGTCGTGCTTCGTTCTCATACAGAATATTACTTTTATCCAACGGAAGCAATACAATGTAAAACTTCAGGTAATTAGCAGCACACGGTCAGTGGCAGCACGGAGTCCCGTGCCCCGATCCCAGATCAAGGACTGAGTATACTCAGGACTGAGTATACTTTGCTCAGAAGGCAAATAAATGATTATTTTAATTGATAAAAACACCTTCATGGCTCAAAAGTCGATGACGACTGTGAAGTGGCTGCCGCGATGAATGAGAAGGAAACGAACAGGGGGCAGTGGCAAGTGGGAAGTGGCAAGTGGGAAGGGGGAAGGCGGAAGAGGAGGCCTATCGTTTGGTCTTTGGCAACTTAAGAGCGGGCGAGCTCACCTCTTGGCGGCTGAAATTAGTTTTTAATGATGCCTTTGCACATTTCATGTGCCCATCACTCAAAAGGCCACAAAATGAAATTTTTTCTTTGCTTATTTTCCTGATTTTTAATTTTTTTTTCCCCTCATTTTCATAGAGCGGGGCGCTTAGTTTTGCAGTTGCTCGGGAGTAAACTAAAATTGTGTACTGAAAAATTATTATAAACGCATTAATGGCGCTTGAAGGGAGTAGAGAGCGAAATGGGGAGCGGGAGTACGAAGTAGGGGAACAGTCGGCGTATCAAGTACAAAAATATAATAAAGGTGAAACAATTAATATGAAAAGGAGCTGCGATACGCACTCGGCTGACGTTGAAGTCGGAGCTGCGGCTGAAGCTGAGGCTGAGGCGCCGAATGTGGCGCAGTTCTCAAAAGCCGCCACATGCCACGCCCCAAGCGCCTAACTACTGGCCAGCTGAACTACTGGTCTGTCCGTCGCTCCGTCGGTCGGTTGGTTGGTTGACTGAGTGCCTGAGTGGTTGAGTGGCTGAGTAGCTGAGTGGTTGAATGGTTGAGCGGTTGACTGTCTGGCATTAATGCTTTTTGATATGAAAGCGTATTGTAATTAAATTGCGATTAGGCCACCATTTTAACCATTTTACTCGTATATTACTCTTCTTGCTCCATAATGGATTTTATTCCATTTTTTTTTTTTCTCGCTCGCCCCCCCCTCCACACCCTTCCTGCTTCCCACTCCATGTGCACACAATTACATTACTATTATTGTACATGCATGTGCGTGTGTGTGTGTGTATCGCGTCAAGCAACGTTTAAAGGAAATCTTTAAAATAATTACGGCAACATTTTATGAAATTCATTGAAGTTGCAAACAAATAATTATTATCTAAAAACAAAAAAAAAAATAACTAAATAAATAGAAAAATAACTGAGGGAAATTAGAATTCAGTTTGAAAAGAAAGCAGTGTAAATGGGCAAGTGGAAAGCTTTTGTTTGTACACAAATCGAACATTTGTAGAACAAATTAAAATCACTTGGTTTGGCTGATTAGTGTAGCTTTCCTAGCTCTGCGATGATAGAACTGAACAACTGTCTTAGAAATACCAAGGATAACATGAAAAGATTGACAGAAATATATATGAAACTGCACTTAACTCAATTCCTACTAATAAAACAATAAATTCTCTGATATGTAGAGTGATGAATTGAGTATAAGAAGTCGAAAGAGTATAACAAATTGAAGTTATTCAGAATATATGTGTATATAGAAGTATATCAATTCTCAGTCCCTGCCTTGAGAATACACTAATCCAACTATTTAAAATCAATGCGTATAAAAGGCAACCTTAAACTCATTGGCCAGGTTAAGGCTTCGTATTAGTCGTCATCGTTGTCGTCGTCGGTGGTCGGTTGTCAGTACACTTGACAAACTTGCATGTCATGGCAAAGGCATAAATAAAATAAGTAAAAATGTAAAAAAAATACAGGAAAAATGTATAAAAAAATGTAAACAAAATGTGAAAAGTAAAAAGCACACATCAAATGTGAGTAAATGTTTTTTTAATTGCGGAAATTACAGACAAACGCGCGCCGCTGCAACAAATGCTGGCAAATTATTATTATTTATGCCCCCGAGTTGATAAATTTTTGCCTGAGAGAAACAGAGATAAAGAGAGAGAGAGAGATAGAGGAGGAAGAGAGAGAGAGAGAGGGAGACAGCCAAGAATACCGCGTGTGTGGCATTTGAGGTGGTTGTGATGTCATTCGTTCTCCGGCTGCTAAAACTGCCAAGTCAGTCGATGACTTTGTGCTAAATAAACGGTAAACAGCGCGCCCCCTGGCGGTGGGAATGGCAACACTTGCTGACATACTTGCCAATTAGCACAGCCTCAACAACATCTACATAATGTAACCCCCTAGACCGTAGTCTGTCCAAAAGTTTTCTTAGCATTCCAACAATTTGGACATTTTACAGCGACTGCTACAGCGGGAAAACTTTGTGTTTTCCACAGTCCCGAAAACCTGTCAAAGTGGAAGGCTTATCCAATGCGCAATTTGACGACTGAATAGGTGGGTTTTTAATTTATTTTCAGGCTGCAATTTCTTCAATTTTAATTAAACGCCAAATTGTGAGAGAAAGTTGTGTAGAGCCCAGCAGATACCCTGTACGTATGCTTAAAGTGCGCTGTAAAACGTTTCAATTATCTGTATAGACTGTATATTTATTTAGCATTATTTTCCATATTGAAAGAATCGTATAGAGTCGAGGAAAGACACAGGAAATTATATATACAGAGATCAAGTAGATGGAAGGACAGTCGGGGAAGATGCCTGTGTATCTATACTTTGTACTGGTCGATTCCCTATCTTTGTATTTTACAATTATAGGGTATGCAAGGATGAAGCGTATTTGGTTGTCCTGTCAGAGGTAGCGGCTACAATTAAAAATTACCATTGACCAGCAGCACATTTATAACATTTTTAATTTCGTTTTTCCCTTTTTGCCGACCAGATTCTCAGGAGACGCTGCGACTTTTTAATTTGGGACTTGTTAAGCACTTAAGAGGGTTAAAAATCGACAAAAGTTGACAGAAATACAAAAAAACCAACAAAACACACGCACACACACACACACACACACACACATCTAAAATACTCATAAAGGACAGCAAAAGGAAACTGAGTTGGGATGTTAGGGGAACTTGCCTTATGAATGCGTTCATTAGAGAAGCATGCACATGTGCAGTGGTAGTGGTAGACCAAGGAGAGGGAGTAGGTGAGGAAGAGGGACAGGGACAGGGAGAGGGAGAGGCTCTAAACTTTACTTAGTTATCGCTTAAACAAAGGTTAAACAGAAAAAAGTATGCAGCTCAACTCAATTCTGAATACGCGTATACCCTGCACAAATGGGGTATTTAAGAGGAGTGTATTGAACTGTTGCAAACAATTTCATACTATTATAATTAATAATATTATATGTATTATTAATATTATTATTATTGTAAATCTAAATCTGTCTTACTTTCAGCCACAGGGTATTTGCCAGTTAGGCTTTCTATAGTTAGCTACTCTCACTTGTTTAGTTCGAGCGTTTTTTCTATGTTCCCCATTTTGAATATATTCGAATTCAGATTCAAGCATTCGCTGGCTGCATAGCTGGCCATGGCTACCCATGTCAAAATATTTGACAGCTGACTAAAACATGCTATGCGAGAAGGGAACGGACACCAACACCAACCAGCTAGAGAGAGCGAACCCGGGGGCGGACAGGCAGGCAGGCAGGCAGCCAGGCAGTCAGGCAGTCGAGCACATCATATATCCCTAGTCGGAACAAAATTCAAACACTCTTTCGCTTGCCCTGTCTCTCTCTCTCTCTCTCACTCTCTCTCACTGTCTCTGTCTGGCTGTTGGTCAAGCGGGCTGCGAGCTGAGCGCCTGTTCCATCATGGCAGGCGGTGCTGGCGGCCATTGAAACCAGCGGCACCATGAAACATGTGGCCTGACATTGATGACGAAGCCGCCAATCAACCCGCAACTGGCGTTACTCAGATTTGGTGCTGAGCTTCTGCTATGGGAAACTTATCTCAAAGTGTAATAGAAGATATACAACTTGATATAGATAAAATACTTATTTAATAATTTAAATTAATTAATTGTTTAAGAATTCTAGAGTGTTTATATTCATATTTAATATGTCACATTATGACAATTTAAATTATTAATTCATATTCTTTTACTTTTTGTCATTTCTAGAGTAATTACGCTGAATTTTAGTCAACTAAATATTTCAGATTATTTTAGTTATTATTTTTATAGAAAGATTTTATAAATTGCATTTGTTTTAATAATCATTATGTATTGTTATTAATTTATGATCATTATTTTATCATGTTATTATTTTTTTCTTTTAGTTCAACTGTTAATTAATTTATTTAAATTCTCTTATTCGTTTTGCAGACTTGTCAACATTATTATTTATACATTGATCAATTATGTTAATAATTATTATAATTTCTTAAATTTTTAATTACAGCACTTTGAATGCTTTAAACAATTGCCTAAACTATTTGCGGTAATGTTTTATTGCAATACGAAAGTTTTGATTAAGGAAACGAGCTTGGTTATGAGGCATTGGGAATCCAGCTGGGGATCTGGACAGTTGGGTAAGTTGTTGGACAGAACCACGAGAGAGCTTCCTCACTTCATTGCTGCATGAATAATATTCGTAATTTGTCAAAAGGTTGGCCAAATCCCAAAATAAAAACAAAATGAAATAAAACCAAAAAAAAAAAAAAAAAAAAAAGAAAAAGAAAAAATAACGAAGCGGAATCCAAAAACAGCGCTGCGATTGAGCGAAATGAATGGCAAGAGCAAAAGAAAGAACAACAACAATACAACACCCACAATTTCAGGCAAGTGTTGTTGTTGTTGTTGTGGATGCCTCAGGGCAATACCCCGAGGACCTTTGGCGAGCTGTTGCCATTATTTTTTGGACTTCTCTGCGTTATGCTGGCCACTGAAGCGACAGCGGGTAAGAGAGGGGAATGCTGTGGATGGGGGATGCGGGGCAAGCAGCGGAGAAAAATAAAAGCGAAATTTCCTTTTCGCATTTGCTGCGCTTTATTAAACTTTTTGCCGCACATGGAAATCCCAAAAGTTCCTGTGTCATTTTGTTGTTGCTGTTGTTGTTGTTGTCCACTCGACGCTCAGTTGTCGTTGTCGCTTTCATTTTGACAGCCCATGTCACTTTGCCCAGCAGCTGCCAGTGGTTGATGGAGGTGGTGCAGGCTGTGGTTTCGCTTTTGCTTCTTCATTTGATTTTTTTTTTCTTCATTTTGAAAAAATCTTCACGCATTTGGCAAATTATCTTTTGATCCGCACGCTTAAATTGCTTGCCACGAAAGGTGGCAGATACTGGCGGCTACGTCAACACAGTGCCACATCGAATGGACGTTGGCAACAAACTAAGCCATGGCAATCGCCTGCCTAAGTAGTTGTTGTCTCAAATGTCTCGGGCTGCCATCGAAAAGTAGTTTGCGCGCAAATCCTCAAGTTAGCAAAACTCCAAGCACAAGCACAAGCACAAGCACATCCTCCAGGACCCCTCCCAGACTCCTCCATTTCCCGGCCAGGACTAGTCCGAGGCACATTAAGTGCAGCGCCAACAGACAACAAAGTCGCGGGGCAAGCGACGCGTCGTAGCAAACTTTCTAAAGCCAGCGCCAAGTGCCAGCGAGGGGCAAGCTGGGGCAGCCGTATGTAGGGCGGGGGCGGGGCATTCTGCCAACGGATGATGGCCGGGGATCAACGTTTTACGGAGCAGCCAAGGAGCCGTAAAAAACTTTTGCAGCAGACAACGCACGATGGGGCAAACGGGGCGACGGGGGCAACTTTCAATGTGCAACTTTTTGGCGAGAAGTTCTTTTCATTGTGCTGCGCCCTCTGCCACTGACGCGGGTCCAAGGCCAAAGGGGGGACTGGGGGGGGATGTGTTTAACGCTGAGGAGGATTGGAAGCTGTCGCACATAATGCGCACAATGAAGTGCACTTTTCATACTCGAAAGAATTGAAAAGTTGTTTGCCACACGAACACGCCTCAAATGAGCAAGAGCAGATGAGATATACAAGCTCTCGTCTACAAATTCGATGTGAATTGTTTTGCTGAATAAATATTCGATAAATAGATGGGCAGTTACTGCTTATTCGAATACAATTTACCCCATTCAGCGAATGATGATGGCTTATTGAATTGAGAGTCAGTCAAAGTAAAAGAAACTTAAATTTGAAACAATTCACATTTGTTGTCGCAACAAAATCATTTTAGACTAAGTTTGTAATATAATTTAAAGAGTAAGTGAAGTAAATCAAGACTGGAGTAGAGAGAGTAGAGTGGAGAACAACAGAATTTGATTCTCTCTATAGTTTCCTTTACTTAACCACTAAACTTCATCTCACATATTTGTCACACAGACTTAGCAACGCTTTTAAATTTAATTAGTTCTAATACATATATATAATTCAATACATAGAACAATAATTGACATTTCATTTTACTTTCACTACAACTCAAATGTTTCCTGGCTCAGTTCCCATATTTAGATAATCATTGAGGCGCAACAAGGTCACAAATAAAACTCTTTCGCTTCGCACACATATTTAAGTACATATATGTAGAGATAGATGGACTAAAGGATGCTCCTTGGCTTTAGATCTGGGCAAGAGCAAACAGCAGCAGCAGCAGTAAACAGACACTTGTTGCAAGAATTTGTTGACTGTCGCTTAAATTTATGACCCAACGCCGAACGACAAAAGGCAACAGCAAAAGGCAGCAGGCAGAAGGCAGCAGGCAGCAGGCAGAAGGCAGCAGGCAGAAGACGGCAGGATAAAGGTTGAGGAGGTAAATGGCAGCCAAAGGCCGCAAGTTTTTGCTGCTTATGAGCAAATTATCAAAAACCAACTGAAAACTTTGCCAACACCAATACAACATCAAAACAACATTAACGGACCCACCAGACCCACAACTAGGCGACTGCCAACGGCTCCACCACAAGGCGACTGCCTCGAGGAGCTGCACTTGGTCTTGGACTTGGACTTGAACTTAGGCTTGGATGCTGACTGTGCCCTTTCCGGCTGCATGTTATTATGTCTTTCTTTTTTTGTGCTCATGAGTTACAACTTAATTGAAAGTGCTCTTTGTGGCAGCGGCAATGTTCCTGCCCCAGCCCTTGAAACGAGCAACACCACCAGGACGCCAGTCACGATCGGCACTCTTTAGTCATTTGCCTAATGCCCTCGTGAAATATGACGAGGCGTTAAGTAGTTACAAAGCAAATCACAGTGGAAAGTAAAGGGATTTGTTATACGAGTGGTAGTCATACTGAATCTGTTTCTTTTACGCCTACACTGGGATGGGAAATCCATCAAGAGTATAGATTAATTTTAGAAACTATTGTGGAATATTCCAGGATATCAACAAATGTTTATATACAAATATTGGATATGATGGAAACCGTAGTGGCACTGATACGAGGTTTATCAATAGAACTCATATACAATATTAACAAATGTGTTTTTTTTTTAATTTTAATTTGTGAATTACTCTAATTCAGAAAAAGCAAATCTCCCTATAAATTCCATCAGTAGTTTGCTTCACCAATCACCTATAGATAGATATATAGAGCTGTTTATTTGTTGAAGTAAACATATTTATAAAGTTAAATATTCCAACTCTAAATCGATCAATTAAAATCAACTAAAATACTTTCAGTTTCCCCATTTGTGTAAATGCAATCACAATCTCAATTATTGCATTCAGCTGCAGGCGAATAGTTTTATATTTCCAGCTGATTTTTCTAATCGAAGCAAATTCGATTAAGTTGTAAATCGATGGCTGAAGTTAAGTAATTTTTAATTTTCGACCCACTGTGTCAGCTATTTTTATTGGTTGCACCACAAAAAGGAAAAAAAAAAAAAAAAAAAAGAAGCTGAATGCAAAACCTAAGCAAAAATAAACTCGTATGCATTTAATCATCGTAACTTAAGCTCGAGATCATGTTGTGCCACAGACTCGCAGAGTCACAAAGTGCTCCAAGTCGCAGTCCGAATTCGAGTCTGAGCCCGAGTCCGAGTCCGAGTCCGACTCCAAGTCTATGGCTGACCAGGGGCCCACGGGCCGCACCCTCCGCGGGAGATGTCAGCTAACTCTGTCTCTGACTCGGACTCTCAGGGGTCTCAGAGCTTGGGTCTCAGGTTTGTGTCTGAAATTGTTGCTGTTGCTGTTGTTGTTGTTGTCTCTGTTTGCTGTGTCGCTCCTTCATTTCTTGAATAAGAAATATATATAAAAAAAAACTTGTGTCACCGCAGCATTCGATGCCTTGGAAGATTCTTTTTTTTTCTGTGTGTTGTAGGCGCACAAAGGCGCAGGAGCAGCTCTGGCATAGAGGAGTGGAGCAGAGGAATGGCGGGATTAAGACGACGCGACTCAGTGGTTGGCTTTGGCCAGCTAAAAGTCCGGCCAGGTCGGGCCCATGAATGGAGTGCGGCCGCGGCGTGTTCTGGAGATTAATAAATTGATGGCATCCATTGCACATAACGTGTAACTAATGGCGCTCATCAATTCTGCTTTACATCTCAATCTGGCGTTGGCGAAAAGAAATAAAAAAAAAAACGAAATGGCAGAAAGCAGAAGTAGAAGTTGTTGTAGGAAAAATGCTAAGACTGAGCCTCGATGTGGGCAAACAACTCGCAGGCCATTTGGTAATGAGGCAATCTTCAGACAGTGTAAGGGAACTGCGTGTGCTGTCTTAACTTTCATTAGAATTAAAAAGGGAAAGCAAAATCTATGTTTGCTTTTTGCTACGAGAATTCCACTTATGCAACTCTCACGCATCCTTCTGTCCGTCACCCTGCAGCCTGCCGCCTGCTGCCTGATGTCTGCTGCCTAAACCGAACTGAATAAAGTTGATGCTGATCCTGAGTTGAGACGAGCCTTTTAGGCAAATTGTCATTGGATTAGTTCCGCTCCGATTTTGCAACCTTTTCGCTTTCGTTTTCAAAAACAAAACAAAACTATTGTCAATTTGCATTATTTCACAGACCGCCTTCTGTGACTGTGCGCGTCCGAGTCAGAGTCAAAGTCCCTTTTGGTACCTCTTTTGACCTCTTTCACACTGCGTGACATCTTGTCGCAGCCTTCTGCGTTGTCCTGTTTGCATTCATCGATTTCGATTTGGGAAATTTGCAAATTTGTAAATTTGGCAAAATGTCAGGTAAATCGAACGGTGTTTTTGTCCTCATTGCAGATGGATTACGTTTAATGTGACCGATTGGCCAGGGCAATAAAGTGAAATTACTCAGACGTGTCAAGGTCAGCAAATGCTTCTTTCAGCATTTCCTTATGCTACAAATTCGTAATTTATGTCAATGCAAATACTTCAACTAAGTTCAATTGATTTAAAAATCAATATATATAAATAAACATCTTAGCAATTTGTGACTTTGGATTCGCAATAATATATTATCGTAATTTCCAAGATTTCCATTGTAATATTTGCATAGAATGCATGATTTTATTCATTAAATGTATTTAATTTAATTAAATCATTTGAATTTAATTTAATTGTTAAATTAATTAGAAAATATTAAATATTCATATTTCTTGTACAATTAATTTCAGGTCTGTCAAGACTTGCATTTGAATCTAGCGCGCAAATTATCTCCACGACTCATTAAGCAGTGCAACTCAACGAAATGTTAAGCAGTGCAAGCTGCTCCTCAACAAAGCAGTACTCAGTAGCATGTGCTACCACAGCAAGCAGTACTTACGAAGTTAACGAAAAGATCAATGCTGAGTAGAGAAAATGATTTTGTTTTGGTTTTTATAGAGAAGCTTCTTCTAAACAAATCCCTTTGATTAATAAAATTTTGAAATGCATTAGATAATTTCAGTTACCCGGTTAATGAATTATAGATAATTTGAATTGTTGTTGTTTTGTTGTTTTCAGTATGCAAAACTACGACTAGTTAAAAACTACATTCAATGACTAACTACAGCAACCCACTACTATAAGAAGAAGAAAAATTCCACTTAATACGTTTCGTGGAATTGTCGATCACTTTCCTTGACACTTACCAAACTGACTTCGCATCCAGGGATACAGTGGAGACGGCATCCCTGAAGATTGCGAACTCGGATTTTGGGATGGCGGCGTATGTTGTCCAGGATGACCCTGATGCATCTGCGGCGGACCCTGTCCAGCGCCCGGATGCATCATTGCCTGAGGTGGTGCAACCACGGGTGGCACACCCGTCTGCTGTTGTCCATACATGCCCATATTGTGATGGTTCTGATGCACCTGCAAAAGATCCCGATAAGATTTGTTTACAGAAATGATAGGAAACCGTCACCAAAATGGGAACCAAAAGAAATGATAAGCTAAAGGATTAGTGCGTTTCAGGATGCTTACCTCTGTTACATCGGGAACGCCAACGTCAGTGTAACCCAACTGGAGAAAGCAACGGCAGAGTG
Organism: Drosophila funebris; assembly: GCA_018901825.1. Classification (NCBI taxonomy): domain Eukaryota; kingdom Metazoa; phylum Arthropoda; class Insecta; order Diptera; family Drosophilidae; genus Drosophila; species Drosophila funebris. The sequence goes on from JAEIFK010000678.1 coordinate 6,763,048, forward strand.
AGAGATGGGGCGAGAGATGGAAGAATGAAGCGTTTAAAATGTTATAAGCGGGTTCAAGGGAGTCAATGGGGGGGGCAAAGCAGCAACCAGAACTTATATATCTACTACCCAAAATGGGACTGTCTCATACCTGTGCCTGCGGATGACCCATGTGATGGGGCAGCGTCATCTGCGCGTTCATGTGATGTCCGCCCATCTGATCGACCAGCGGCGGGGAGCCTCCCTCTTGCACCAGACCCAGACCTCCGACGGCCGCCTGCAGCTTGCAACTGGCATAGACGACGGGCTGCTGCTGTTGCTGCTGTGGATGTGTCACCTGTTGCGTCACCTGAGGATGCTGCTGCTGATGTTGCGCCGCCTGTTGCGCTTGCTGTTGTTGTGTCTGTTGCTGTTGGGACTGTTGCTGCTGCTGTTGTTGCTGCTGCTGTGCAACTGCCACCAACTGACCGCCATTTGTCTGCGCCTGCGGCATCACACCGCCCACCTGACTGGAGGGGCTGTCGGGACGCGAATAACCCTGATGTTGCTGCTGCTGCTGGTCCATGCCCTGGCCATTGTAGTAGGGCATGCGATCGTAGGGCGGGAAGCGCGGGTAGGGCATGTTGCCCTGCTGATTTGGATTCTGATTATAATGATGCATCTGCTGTGCATCGAGATCGGTGACGCCGTTCCCCGGATAGTGGCCATGATGCATATCCGCTCCCATATACGAGTTTGTGAAATATGACGTCATGCTTTCGCAGTTATTTGTACTCATCGTCATTTTGTTGTTGTTATTGTTGTTGCTATTGCTGTAACTGTTACTCTGACTGTGACTGCGATCGTGACCGTGACCGTGACTTAGTTGCTAGTGACTGTGACTCGAATCCGTGTGCTTTTAGCTACTTTCCTATATACAAAGTAAACTGCAAATGCTTTAGTTATCATCGCGATATCTTTGAAGGACATTCTCCGAAACTCACCTAAATATCCTTTGAACACTTAAGTACAATGTACAGTTGCGCCTTAAACTTAGTTGTGTGGTGTGTATGTATTTGTGTGTGGGGGTGTGTGTGAGGTATAAAATTATTTCCGTTTCTTGCTGTTCCTCCGTTTGGTACAAAATCCGTTGCTGTTCTATGTAGTTGTAGTTATATATTTGTTCTTGTTATTGTTGCCTAAGTATCCTTAAGTAGCCTTATCCTCTAATTGGTATTTTTCAATTTTGATTTTGAAACTCTGCAAATAAATAATAAGAATTGGAATTTTAGTTAACGATTTCATCAATTGTTGCTCTTTTCTGTTCAAAGTTTGGTTTTAAAATGAAATTCAAAGCTGGCAGAGCATGTGCTTTGAGCTGGTAAGAACATGTGCTACCCGATCTGTGGCATGACTCTTCTGATAAATTGTTTATGCTACGCTTTGAAAATTTCTCAAAATTATAGAAATTATTGTGAAGATTTGAGAGGAGACACGAAGAGAGTGAGAGGGAGAGAGAGAGAGACAATGAGAGATAGAGACAGTGAGAAACAGAAGCATTGAATATTCTTAACAATTGTATCAACATCATTTACATTTCAAATTGTAACAGTGTAAAGTAATTCGTTGAGTATTGTGATCCTCTAATTAACAGTGTTGCAAAACGTTTACTGTTAGTCTTGCCTAGATACAAAAGTTATAAGAAACTATTTTAGAATAAACGAGACTATTTAAAGATCTCTTGAGGCAATGTTTATATTTTCTTAATAATAAATAATATTTTGCTGTTGTTTTTAATTTGCAATGCGATTATGCATTGTAACAGTAATGTCATTCATTGGCTGCCTGACAAGCTGACAACATTCGTTGAATTTATGAATATGAAATCAATTGTGTTATCCCCTTTTGACCTGACATCCTTCCGGTCAAAGTGATTTAATTTCCTGGCTCATTATCACGAGTCTCTGACCTCATAAATCAAAACTCGAACAATGTAGACAGACAGAGACAAGCACACACACACACACACACACTCGCACACACACACACACACACACTCGCACACACACACACACACCCACCCACACTCGCACACACACACATCAGACAGGCAGCGAGACAGACAGGGACACACGTTACATGCCATGCATATAGTATAAATGCATCTCTCTCTCTATCTCTCACTCTCTCTTACTCTGACTCACTCTTGCTTTCTCTCATACTCTGTTTGTGCTGTGTTGGTGGTGACAACCCTGCCGAAAAACTAACTAACGGTAACTTGTTGTCGGAAATGAAACTTTCGCAACTTTGCAGAACGGACAAAACGCAAGAAGAGAGAGGAAAACGTGAAACTTTAAAATATTTCGGCGACAAGCGTTGCTTGCATATTTTTACTCCTTTTCCCTTCGTCTTCTCCTTTTGTCATTGCCCAGGCGAATTTATTTGTATTGTCTCTTTGGGTGTAAGTGTCTCTCTGTGTGTGTGTGTGTGTGTGTGTGTGCGTGGCATTCTCCTTCTCTCCTGTTCTCCATCTCTCCGATATTTCCCTTTTGTTAACGAAATAATTTCTTGCGCCGCCAACGCTTCTGCTGCCGCTGCCAAAGCCAGAGCCAAAGCTTCCCTTTCAATTACACATTTCCCGCTGGCGATGGACGGGAGCACGGGCTCGGCGTGAAAGGACAATGCCTGGCGGAAGGAAGCTGCGCCGGGCGAAAAGGCCAAAGCCTCAAACCCAGACCCAGAAGCCAAACCAACTCCAGCCTCCCTCAACCAACATTGAAGCGGATGCGGGTAAAATCGGTGGCTCGCTCTGCCTATAGAGATGGCCATAAACGAGTATACGATATGTAGGTGGTTATCAGACATGTGCTGGAATGGGCACCCAGGAGTATGACAATGGGAGGGGAACTGCAGACGAGACAGCAGCCTTGGCCATGGCGGTTGGACCTTGATCGCAGTAGGGGTCCAAGGGGGTGTAAAGAAACTCACTCAAGCACAAGCGAGATGATAATAATGTCTGATGTGTGTTTTGTGCTGTTGTTCTCGTTGTTGTTCTTGTAGTTGTTGTTATCATTGCTGTTGTTGTTGCTCTGCTGTCATGCCACTTATTGGTGTGTTTGTATGTGTGTTTACTTTATGATTTATGTTTGTCTGATGTGATTTATTCAAGCGAACAAATGCTAACATTTGATTTGCAATAAAAGATTTGCAACCAAGAAAAAGTCATACAGAATAAAGCATTCTGTTTCTGTCAGTTAAATTCAAAATAAATTAATAATTCAATTTATATTGACTTTATCGATTTGCCGACAAGTTTAATTGCCGCCTTTGCCAGGATGGTTTTTTGCAACATTGTTGTATGCCGAGCGAAGTTTAGGGATCTGTCAAGGATGACTCCGAGATACTTGTAGTGCGATTCATGACTGAGGATTGATCCCAACATCCTAATTCCAGGACAGAATCCAATTCTTGTAGCGAATGTCATGTTCGCACACTTACTAGCATTGATGCCAATGTTCCACTTACGGGCCCATATCTCGAAGCTCCTGACATATTGTTGCAAGGCCTCAGCGGCAGTGCCAAGAGACTGGCTCCTGGTAAGAACAGCGGTGTCGTCGGCATATGTTGCGATAAGAACGTCCTGAGGGTCAACTGCTCGTACTACACCCGGCTTCGGCATGTCGACTGTGTATATGGAGTACAAAGTTGGTCCAAGTACACTACCTTGCGGAACTCCTGCGCATATCAGTCTTTCTGAGGATTTGGCACCATCGACAATAACGCTGAACGACCTGTCAGCCAAAAAGCTGCTTACTAGCTGGAATAGTTGTGGAGTCAATAGCTGCTTCGGCTTACAACGAAGACCATTGTGCCAGACACGGTCAAAAGCCTGCTGTATGTCCATGAAAACAGCCACAGCATACTCTTTCTGCTCCATAGCCTCCAGTGCAAAGTTCACAACTCTATGCAATTGTTCTGGTGTACCATGTCCCTTACGAAAACCGAACTGCCACTGGTATCGCTTGAGATACGCTCTCCAGACCTAGGATCCGAGTTAAGATGACTCTCTCCATTATTTTACCCAACGCGGGAAGGAGACTGATTGGTCTGTATGAGTTGACCTCCGTTGGTTGCTTCCCAGGCTTGGGGATCCTGGTAATCAGTGCAGACTTCCCCAGGATCTTCTTCTTTTGGACGGCCATTAAGGCCAAGTTTTCCAAGTTTTCCAAGAAATTTTGGGACTGCTTCTGCGATTCAGCACTTTATGAAGCTCCCTGAATAACCCCCCCAGATTGAGTGTATGTTAGATTTGCGATACCTCACTCCCCTGCCCCGCAAATCGCGCCTGAAGACAAAACTTGTACCGCCCACGCCAACGCAGACACTTCAAACTTGGCACGTGCATAGAGAGCACCACATGGAAGCAATGCTGTAAGTTTCATTAAGATCGGTCCACAAATAAAAAAGAAATCAGCAAAATAAAACTGAAAAAAACTTCCGTTACTCGATTTTTTGCCCCGCCCCTTTTCAAAAATTCCGAGTTTTTTGGTGCATTTTGTTCGGTTGGAAGGGCTGATTCGAACGGTACAAAGAAAAATGTTCTAGGGGGGCTGGTTTTTGAAAAAAAACGCGAAAAAAAAAAAAAAAAATTACGAATTTGAAAAGCGCGCGCAGTAATTCTGATATTGCAAGCATTGAGTGGTGCATACTTTTAGGCTTGCTTCTTTTCAGCCATCTAGCGGCGACGCATTGAAACTGCTTAAGTTAGTATTGACAGATGCCGCTTTTGTTTTGACTGACAACTGGCGCCCTCTTGTCGCTAATTATGAAACTACCGTTGCTGACACTTGGACAATCATATTGCATGCGACCAAAAATAACAATGCCCCAGAGAATGGTGCCGTACTATCAGATACCCTGCACGAAAGTTGAAGTAATTGTTATAAATAAGTCTAACCAAATATATTTTTATGCTACTACAGTACTACATTCGATAATTGATTGTTTTTCATTCCTATGATATATGGATTTTACTTATAAAAATATATGAATTTGGACCATAATAATTTTGACAATAAAGTGTCTTCTCTGATCCCTTTAAAGTTCACAATAAGGATGTTTGAATATTTTAAAAAGCATGCTTACATTTTCATAAGTAACAGACCACGGTGCAAATGCTCGTGCAATTAGCAAAGACAGCAACCATAGTTTCAAGCCCAGCCCACTTTCACGCACACACACCCAAACACACACACACACTCATGTGTATAAGCGGGAATGCGCATGGCATATGGGCAGTCCCGTTACCTGTTTAAGTCGTCAACGACAACGACAGTTGCCCACCCCCCCTCTGCACCAGCAGATAATTTGAGAGCTGCGCATGCAACAACAACAACAAGAGAACTATAGAAATGGCAGCCAATCCATCAAAGGCGACAAACAGCAACAACAATAAGAAGAGCTCAGCAATGCAGTTAATCAGTACACACATCAACACACACACACACGTTTCACTCACACACTCACACGCATGCGCTGTCTCGCAATGGAATGAAAACGAAAATGAAAATGAATGATTTCATTCTTCAGCCATCAACTGCAGCCATTTTGATTTACGATTGCGTCGGTGTTGGCGTCGACGTTTGCGTCGGCATCGGCATCGGCATCGGCTTCAGCTTCTGCGTTGCTATGCTTCTTCTTTATAGTTTTGCATAGCGGCCATGCGAAGGCGTCGCCCGTCAACGTTTGCCTTTGTTATGCTTGCTGTTGTTGTTGTTGTTGTTGTCGCCATCATCAGAAAGGCGCTGTGAGGCAAGGCAACGGTAAACTTACAAAAGGTAGTTAGCGCGCGTTATCTCTTAGATGGGCCGACAAGAGAAGTGAAGGCAAGTTAAGTGAAGAGAATGTGGACTGCGGACCGAGAGTTCCCTCAAGACTTAAGTAGGAAATGTTCTGCTCGGCTGCTTCAATTACTATTCAGCATTTTATTAAAATAATAATTAATTGGCTTAACTAAACTATCATATTGTGAAGAGCGTAAATTATGGAAATTATGAAAGTTAAAAAATCGAAAGAATTACAAACTGTATTAAAAAGAGGAGTATATAATAACTAATAAATTGGTTAGTGTTAATTGTTAGTTAACAAACAATACTCTTAATAAATAGGTAAAAATTGCGAACAATAAACAAAATACTTTTTCATCAACATGTAAGAACAAAAAATCTGCAATTTATGATAACATAATTTGAGTTTTCCATTTATGGCCTACATGTAATGTCTTTAGAAATTAGCAGCTATTTACATTTATTATTATGCCCATTTTAACTCTTACAAACCGCTAAACAAATGACCTTGAAATATTACCCGAAATACTCGGTGAAAAACATGTAGTAAGTAGTTAAACGAAAGACATAAAAAACAAAAAAACAAAAACAGAAAATCGGGAGAACATGAAATAAATAAGCTGGCAAGTTGAAGCACGTGCTCAGGGCGAATGCCAGAAGAGTTTATTGTGCCATCAACTAAAGGAGCAAATAAAATTTTATTACCACTATAAATTTCAGCACTTGAAGCGGTCGTCCAAACGCAGGTTCTTCTCTTGGCCTGGTCTGGTCTCTCGCCTCGAGTCTCAGTTCTCTGGTCTGGTTTGCCCTGCTCTGGCCTGACTTGGCCTGCTGCTGAGGATAAGCCCACGCGATTTAGCGACGGTGTTGCATAAAGACGAATAACGTAAGAGGCAAAAAAGGCAAAGAAGACGGAAGAGGCAGGAAGAGGTCTCCAGCGTGAGGTGAAGAGAGGGGGGAACTGGACGCAGCGAGGCCTGCATTTTTCTCACATTTATCTTTTTTCGAGTGCTGCGTTTTATTGCGATTGGAAATTGAGCTTGTCAACGCGGCCGTATGGCAACGCTTGGCTAGTCCGGCTATCAATGAAGGTACAGAGCAGCAGAGGGAAGTGGAAAGTGGGAAAAAAAGGGGAAGAGCAGTTAAGGGAAACGTCTGCCGACTGGCAGTAAACGTGGCCAACAGCTGGCTCGACTCTGGAGTTTTTGGGCGCGCGCTGGCCGCTGATAATAAAAATGTCAGCCGCTTGACGATTGCCGGTTCATAAATAAAGTTTTGCATTTGAATTGGAAATTGGTTATTGACAAAGAAGGGAGTGGAGAAGGAAGTACAGCAAGGAGAATAAGAGATGGAGAATGGTAGCTGGGAAGGAGGGGAGCATTGACTAAGTTTAGAGGCAACAAGACGCATTTCTTACATTTAATTGGCGCTATTTAGCATTTACTAATGGACATGGCACAGTGTGAAGCACCTGCAAAGAGTCAGTTGGGAATATGCTGATAGACAGAGACAAAGACAGACAGATAGTGAAAAAGAGAGAGAGAGAAAGAGAGTAGAAGAACAAGAACTAACTGATAATAAATCTAATTGACACATTTGCGCCGGTAGACTGCATCAGAGGTATTCCCAGGACACTTGACATGACTCCAAAGACGACTTTAGCCAATAATATGTGAGTGCGTGCAATTAAAAGTGCATTGCATTGCTAATGATCGCACAGGATCGAACTGGACTGGAGTGGAGTGGACAACAGAGCACAGCACAGCACAGCACAGCACATCACAGTCGGGGCAGCCCCATCGATCAGCCATTGCTGTAATTATGCCTAAAGAGTTGACAATGTACACAAAACAACAAAACACAACATAACACAATACATAAATTTCATTTACGATCATATCGAATCATGCATCGCAACATGGCACTTGCCCGTCCATCGTTGGATCGATCGATCGATCAATCTTTTGGGCCCATTGCCTGTTGTGATAACGCGCCAGGGGGAAGATCGTCAAGTGGATGTTGATGTCGATGTGGATGTGGATGTGGAGCTGCTGTCTGTACTGTCCACACTGGACTTCATCTGTTGCCTGTGTTGATTGGCAGGCAAAATGCGCCGTTGCCTATTGGAAATTGATTGGCAACAACATGGCCAGCGCACTGGTTCTGGCTTGTTCGTTGTTGTTGTTGCTAGTTGTTGCTGTTTGCTGCTTGCTGTTTGTTGTCCTCCATCAGTGTTGTAATGAGCAATGCCTTCATTACAAGGCGCAATGCGTAAACGCAATGCACGCATGCGCATTGCCAGACACGGACATTGTCGGAATCGGAGTCCGAGTCAGATTCAGAGACTGAGTACGCGCCAGATTTGCGCTGCCAGACACACGCACAAAACACGCACTCACGCACGCAGCAGCAGCTCACGCACGCACGCTAAAGGGGGTCGGCATGCCAGAGTGTGTGGTTAGAGGGGAATGGGGGACGGCGCAACATACACAGACACACAGATCTGCTGCAGCTTTATCGACATTTTGTTGCTGCTCTTGTTAAGTGCAAATGCAACCGCTTGTTGTCTGCTTTTTTCCGTTTTTCTTCTTTTTTTTTTTAATGAGAGCGCAAGCTTAAGTACCCGTCCCCTGCCTCATTGCCCTCGCTTCTACTGTTGCATTATTATTCCACAATTGAATTGTTAAGTGCGTTCACAGTCTGGCACAACAACTGCGACCATTCCAAAGTGCCTACCTCCTCCCTTTCAGCTGGCAGCCCCCGCAACCAGTTGCCAGTTGCACGATTGCGTGTGAAAATTATAATTTCGTGTGCGCACCACCGAACCACTGAGCCACTGAGCCACCGAGTGACCGCTGTGTCCACTGCGACCACTGTGACCACCACAGCCAGCGACAAAGAAACTTAACTTTAAATGTTGTCAACAATTTGCAAGTTTTTCGTTTCGAGTTTCGAGTTTCAGTTTCTGTTTCTGTTTCTGCCGAGCAACTTTTAAGTGTTAATTAAATTTCATTTTATTGCGCAAATGAAAGTGAACATAATTTAATTTTTTTCTCATATTTTCTTGCTTGTTTTTTTTTTTTCTGGTGCTTTGTTTTTCTTGTTTTTACATTAAATTCATGTCGCAAAGCCATAAATAACACGATTTTAATGGTTGCAACGAATTAATGAGCCCTGTCTGTCTGCTCTGCTCTGAAATCGTGTTCAAATCGTTGAGCTGACTAATTTACCGTTAGACACACGCGTTATGCAAAAGTTCAAAGTTCGTAATTTGCAAAGAATTTCCAGACTTTCGCCTTAATTGTTTGCTTTTCTTTTCAACTCCAGCTAAATACGGAATTCTTCAATCAAACATTTCTTTCTGCATTTCGCATAAATTACTTCAGAATGTTTACTCTTATTTCAAGTTAGTTTCAGCTTGGATTAATCATAATACTTTAACAAATAGTATATCAAATAATCATAATATAATTTCTATAACAATTTTCAGTAACCAATCCCGTTTGACTGTGGTTTACACTGTTTCACTTTTAAGAATTGCTCACTGAAGATCAGAGATAGCATAGCAAAGACTGTTAGAAACCTGCCTGGGACACCCCATTGAGAGCGCAGAGAATCAGCGGGATATAAGGTGAAAGTTGGCATTGCATAAGAATCCCAGCCAAAGATACGCAATTGTACAAAGTTTTACCAAAAAAAAAAAAAAAAACAAACAAATAGATTCAAATAGACAAAAGGAATTGCGTAAGACAACGTCAAGGCCCCGAACTCGATGACCTGCAGGTGCTCATAGAATACCTGAGATACGGCCCGTGAAATTGGACAGACGTTCACCAAAATAGAGTAATTAACCTTGTCTACGTGACAGCGAATGTCTTTAGGCCCTAACTAAGTAGACACGTTTGTCATTTGGTTCGTTTGCCTAATTGTCAGCTAGTGCCTGCGATTATCGGAGCGTGGAACTCCGGAACTCGCAGTTCATCTAATGTCGACTTTAGACGAACGTATAAAGGCAACACGTAATTGTCAAATGGTTTAATTTAATTAACTTCAACTAGCACTTAATTCATTGTCGAACAATCTGTATTTTATTTGAGTTTGTTGCGATGACGACTTCGAAAATTTAATTGCCGCAAGTAGCTCAAAGGGTGAGATCTATCTATCTATCAGTCGCACTTGCAGTAGCTTTAATTGAATTGATTGTCAGCAATTAACAAAGCTTAAAAGGCAGAGAAGAACTACCGTCTAAAGAACTGTTAAATGTGCGATTAAACTTTGAATATTCATTAATATGTTAATCTAATGTCATTACAGCATAAGCTTGTCTCTCTCACTTTGTGCAGGGTATTTCATAACTCACACAACATACATGTCCATCTTTGGCCCTATTAACAATGTCATCGTCATCTGTTTGCCTTGCCATGTGCTTGCCTTGCCACTTCCACAAAATGTCGCTGCTCCATATAGATGCTTATTTACTTATTCAAATCGTTGAGATTTCCCCCTCATGGCCTCATCGACCATTTCATTTCCATTTCCCATCGCATGTCGACTGCCAGCCCCTCGCCCTGTCGCTCTGCCTTCCTGTCTCTATCCCTGTCCTATTCAACTTGCCGCCTGACACTTCTCTGACAGCGACAGGCCATGAGCAAAACTTTTGTTCTATATACATTTTTTTTTCCTCCTTTTTCTTTCATTCTTTTCTCGTGTCGCTGTATTCAGAATATGAGCAAAGCCAAGTTGCAAAAATGCTAAAACAAAACGCAAAGAGTCGCCCAGCAGACCCAGCAGAGTCAGAGCTAGAGCTGAAGCTGAAGCTGGAGCTGCTGCCGGAGCTGGAGGCTTGAGCCAGTGAATGTCATGACAGGCTCAGTGACTTCGAGACCCGGCCAAACTGAATACTGAATTGCTGACTAACAGCCCTGTCGCGAAATATGAGTCCATTTCAGCGTAAGATGCACAGATACACGCAGTGTATCTCTCGGATACGCAGAGTATCTACAATGCTACATTTGGTTAAAGGGATGTGGCTAATGCCGTCTCGAGGCCATATAATCGTGCACACACTGACTGACTTCATTTGGCCCCACTGTGCGCACGTGCTTAAATACTTTGGCAACAACAAAATGAGAGAATACTGTTCAGGATGTGACACAAAATGCCGCCATCGTCGTCGCTGTCATCATTGTCTGCTTTAAAGATTACACAGAATATTTGTAAAAATACAAAACACAACAAGCTGGACGGGGGCTGCGGGGGCGTCTGCCTGTCTTGAGGTTGGGTTGGAGGGGGAGGTGGGGGTAAAGGGGGCTGTACAAAAAATAAACTCACAGCTTTACAGAAATAACAACTGCGGAGGCAGCAGGCGCACACAACGAAAATCAAAGAAAAGCAAAAGAAAAACACATGAAAATATTTACAAAATATTTTCCACTTCAACGAAATGGAAAACGCGACCGCCCCAGTCGCAGTCACAGTCACCGTCACCGTCCCTCCCGCCCGCTGCTGCTGCTGCTGCTGTTGCTGCCGTGACACGACTTGAGTTGACTTGGCTTTTGTCTGCCTCCCCCCTCACTCCCGCACCGCACCGCACCGCACCGCACCGCACCACCTTGTGCCCTTCTTCTGCCTGCCTGCCTGTCAGTTCGTCTTTCCGTCTAGCAATGGCTCGTTGGCTCCGTCTCGGGCGCGCCCGCGTCGACGTTGGCGTCGGCGCCGCCGCCTGCCAACGACAAAAAGAAAACGCAGCGCTGCGTGAAATGCCTCGGGAGCAACCAGCAACACCAGCAACACTTGCAACACCAACGACAACAGCAACAATGCAAATCAAATGCGCGCCAAAAAAAAAAAACAAATTGCAAACTGAACTTGACTGAGAAATCAGCTGCAGCAACAACAACAACAATGTGCTCAGTACAAAATGTATCTGAAGCGGCAAACTTTAAATGTATCTGTATCTTTGCTATCTTCTCTTAAGTGAATTGTGTGAAAGAATAAAAACATCAGAGCAAATGTGCTAGCTAATTCTGAATTGAACTGCACACTTCATAAATGTATCTTTGTATCTTCATCTGTATCTGTATCTATGCAACTCGTTGGCACTGCGGCTAAACAAGTTTTCAATTGATTGACCCACAAATTTACAAATTGCACTGGCGCCAATTTATACGAAGCCTAAAAGATAAGTTTTATTCTAGGAGAAACCTGTTGAATATAATTCTATTTAAAAATAATTAGGAAGAATGCTGCTGAAAAAGTGAATATACTCTTCACTTGATAACTTAATATTTCAATAGTTATTCTCTCTGTCTATAATAAATATACAAATTTATTTACCATTTGCAATAAATAATCCAAATTTTACCAAGAAAAGCATTATTCTGCATTATTTAAATATTTTATAAAGATTGTTAACAGAAGTAGCAGTACTAGAAGTTGAAACACTAGCGAAAGCTCTGCCCCATTTATGTTAATTTATAATTAGTTTTTAGCTCACTGATTAAAGTATACTTTCAACTTATCTTATCTCAGATTGTTACGACTATACTTTAGTAATTTCTGAGTTCTATTTGACTGTCATTTAGTACAAGAACGAGCCTCTTCTTTCACCAAACCATTCACTCTTTTATATTTATGCTAATGTGACTGAGCCTGGCCCCAAATACCTTTTAGAGGACGCGCTCATTGCCCTCCCGAGACTGATTCCCTCACCATTCTCCTAGACCGTGTACCATGATATGATAATTATTATATGTTACCCACAAAAAGCACACACAAAATGTTAAATTCATATGCAAACGGCCTTAAAACTTCAACACCGCAGGACGCAAAGCACGATGAGATTGACGGGGTGGGGAGGGAGAGGGTGGGTTAACATGGAGCGACAACTACAAGTCAAAATATAAAATGGAAAATGTGTGAATATTTCATTTGGTTGGCTGTGTGGCAAAGTCAACACAAAAAACGTAGCACCGAGCGGTTCCAAATGCCACATGTGGCAACATGCAGCAGCAGCAGCAGCAGCAACAACAACAACAACGCACACGTCAATGTTAATTTAGTCAACGCCACAAAGCAGCACAAGCAACACAACACAACACAACACAACACAACACAACGAAACGAAGCACAACAACAAATGAAACAATTCCATTGGGCATTGTTGTGGCCACCCACCCCCCACCACCCACCATGCATAAACCCTCAACCCCCTAATCCGTCTGCCTGATTTCACATGTGCTTCTATGTCAACTTTCATAAAATTAGTTGGCAACATGACGAGCTGCCAGCGTCGCAGCCCTGCGGCACAAACACGCCTATTAACAGGCGTCGGGAATCAGGGAATTCGTAGCTGCAGAGTCAGGAGATGAGGCTGGGGCAGTGGCAGTGGCACTGGCAGTGGCAGCTATGCCTAATGCGCAGCTGACACCTTGCCAAAGTAGTTTTCGCTGTTGCTGCGCGCGGTTAATTCACAGAACCAGCAACAATGCCACACAACAGCAACAATGGCAACGCTGAAGCCGAAATGTTGAGGTCCCATTGGGGATTTAACCAAGAGGCCTCACCAAACGGGACTGGCGCCACGGCCACTGCCCCAGGCCACGCCTTGCTTTCAGCGTTAGCTTTGAATTTGGCTTTGACGTTGAACTGCGCACGTGTTGCAACACCGCAGCGGCCACCGACGCGTCGCAGCTAATGCCACAAAGCGACGCCTTGCAACGGTTGGCGTTGGCGTTGCCGTTCACGTTGCTGCTAATTAAAAAATTTCACTCACCTCAGCCTCTCCCTTGCCACCCACCCCCCCTGTGTTGTTCTGCGGCCCGCCATTTAGTTTAATTATTACAAATGGTCGCGAACTAAAAACCAACTGCAAATACAGTATTTACCCAAAAATGCAGCCGCAAATTAATTAAACCAAATTAAATTGTCGTTTCAATGTAAATTTGCTAAATGCAGAAATCGGTTTACAGATTACATAATTAAAATTTATTTATTATTATATTGATATGAGAATAATTGCGAACTTTCTCTTGAATTTAAAAACATTGCGAAGTTAGAATACAGAATTAACAAATTTATATTCTTCTCGTGGTAATACATGATCAACTGTAAGCTCTTAATCAGTTCATTGAAAAGTATTTAGTATTTCTAATAAAATAAAAGAAATAAACGTAGTTCTGAGTCTTGTAATCAAATGTATAAATGAATTTCAAAATACAAATGAATTGAACTCTATTCTGGAAGAGTATATCAAGGATTCCCTATATATGAATTTCTATTATTTGCATTAGAATGTCAGAATACAAATAAAACAAAATAGTTTTAAGCAAATTTCAGTGAACTGTTCAAGTAGCTATAACTATCATTCCATTAAGTATATAAAATTGTTCACAAATTATATATTTCCAGTCTTCAATCTCAGCTCTCAATATCTGTCCATACTTCTATACTTATTATTACTGTCGCTTTGGTAATCACCCAGCCAACAACTTCTAATATCATTCGCGCAATCCGAAACCCCAATCAAATAACAAACCATAGCTGAGTCTAGCACCGCTTAACACTCTCTTCCACCCCCTTCTCATCAGCCACTGCGAAACGCAGCTGTTTAATCGATAACATTAAACAAAAAAAAAAAAAAACATTTCAACTGCAATTTGGCTATCGGTTTTTGGCAGTGGCAGCAGCAACAACAACTACTTATACGTAGATACAATATGCTCAATGGCCACACCGAGTTGTCCCCACATTAGATACAGATACTGAGATTTAGTTGTATGCCCACGGGAGTAGTCAATCGTGTGTGTGTGTGCGAGTGCGAGTGTGTGTGGGCTGCGATAAATGCGAAACGAGCCATAGTCGATGCTGTGCCATAACCAACACAATAACGCAACAAGCTACACTGACCAACAGCTAAGAAACTGAAACTGATGGCAACCCTGGCCCTACAGCCTCCGTACGATAAGCTATGTGCTCCAGCTGGCCAGAGATTCGACTAGCTCCTGGCCATATGGATGAAAAACTAGAAATGGCATTAAAACAAACGTAATCGTAGCTGCTGCTGTACAGCTCGGGTGGATTTTCATTTTCAGTTTCATTTTCATTTTCACAGGCGCAAAACGGAAAAACGGAAAAACAACCCCGACCATGGGGTAAGTTTTTCCTCATGCGTTCATCTAACTCTATGTGTGTGTGTGAGTAGTTTGTGTGCGTGTGTGTGTGTGTGTTTCTTATGGGGTGGTTTTTATACGCTTGTAAGTGCGTTTGCCTGTTCTGAGCTATTGAAGTTTTTCCCATTTTCAAAGCGGGGTCCAAATTGACGCGGGAGGGTGTAGAATACACATACATTTAATTACTGTATGCAGAGGGAATGTTTAAATTTCGGATTGCATTTTAATGTCTTTGTTTTTTTCGCTTACTTTTCGAGTTGATTAAATAAACTTGGGATTTAATTCGGGACGCAGAAGCTGTAAAGATTTACCTGAAAAGAGAGTGAAACAATTTTGAAATGGTTAATGAATTTCATTTAAATTATTAATATTTTATATAATAGAAGTATTTGTTAGATAACTTATTCGTAAGAAGACTATAGTATATACATTTCTAGAGCTATATTTTATTTTACTGGACATTGACAGTTTAACTAGTCTCTCTTATGGCCTAGACAATCTGTAGTCACCTTTATAATTAATTCAAAGTCGAGATGTCGTAGTGGAATAACCGTGTTTATAATCAATTAAAGCCACATTCTATAAATAATCAATTGTCTCTTGTTTATGTTTCATGTCATTCACAGTTTTCGCAGAGCTGGCACTGTTTACACAATTTCAAGCTCGATTGCATCCAATTCCCGTGTTCAATTGGCCTGGCTATGAGGCACTTAATCGGCTGTAGGAAGCAATTAAGAAAAAGTCAACTGCAGAAGCAACCGCTAACTGGCTAGTGGAAACTGCTAACCAATTCCATTCAAGTTAGCAGCAACTTGCACAGAGTGTTGATTAAGCAGCCATAAAAGCCAAGGCGCAAAAACATCAACAACAACAACACTTGCAGATGGCGGGAGAAAAAAAATTACTTAATTAGCCGAATCGGGCGATGCCTGGCCAACTCCTCCAGTGCCATTGCCAGAGCCAGGCCAGCAGAAATGGCAGCAAAAAAGTCTTGGGGGCCAAGTGTAAATTGAATGAAATATTCATGCAGAGATTTCTGGACGTTGTCGGAAACCCAAAATTGGCAACGTTCGTTGATGTTTTATTGAATTGAAAATCTCATTATCACCTCGACGCATTCTTTGAATGCATTTCAGGTCCACTTCACAGTCTCTGTCCTTGTCGAGATTTGAGATTCGAGTGCCGAGAACGGAGAACAGAGAACGGAGAATGGAGAACCAAGAACCGAGAGCATCGTCATCGGAATCGTCAGATACTCGCAGCTAATTATCGTAATTATTGCAAATTTACAAATTGATATGAAATTGATTAGTGCCCCAGTGGAACGACGTTGTCCAAGAAGACAACCTGGCTGGCAGCTTCCCCGAGATGGGCAACAGTTGGCGCAAAACGTGTTTTCATCTCTTTTCGATTCTGCACTTTTGCACACAGTTTGTCTCTCTTGCCTCTTGCGTTTCGCCTCTTTTAATAAATGCATTAAAATGGCCAGCAAAAATGCTAATTTCATGGTGAGAATACTGCAAATGGGCAAAAAAAGGTGTTAAAGCCAAAGATGTGACTGTTGGCAGCCCATTAAGGAGCGATTTCATTTATATATGTAAGCAAAGTTGCCAATGAAGTATTTATCAAAATTTAAAGATAATAATGATGATGATGATTGCGACAAGGGAACTTAATTCAGGTAAGAGTGGTATGAAGAGTCTAATTGCTTTCTTCACTCACTACGCTCAATAGAGTTGCCACCAGTTGATGCTGCTACATGCCATTTGCCATTTGCCACATCCCACTTGCCACTTGCAACTCTATGAAAAGTTGCCTCAATTTGTCCAGTAAAAATGTCGCGACGTTGGCGACGATACATAAAGAAACTCTCATGGTGAGAACAAATTTTTCAATTAAGCCATTAATTCACTCTGCGCCACACACAAGCAAATTTACACAACACACACACACACACACGCACACACACACAGACAGACTCATGCACACTCGATCATCATCATTATTAGCATCATCATCATTGCCATTGCCATTTGCCGTTCCTTCTGTCGCATTATTTTATTAAGCATTCACATTCACAGTCACAGTCACATTCACATTCACATTCACATTCGCCTGCACATCTACATTTACAGACATCACAAAGTCCAAGCGATGTCTCCAATTCAAATATCTCTCACTCGCTCTCTCTCTCTCTCTCTCTCTCTCTTTCACTCTCTCACTCTCACGCATGCTTGCTCTCGTTTTATTTTGTTCTTGTTGTTTATTTGCTCGTTGTCCACTTTTACGCAAATTTTATTCATGTTTGTCCCTGTCTGTGTCTGTCCATCCCTAGTTGTTGTTGTTCTTGTTCTTGTTGTTGCTGTTGCTTTTGCTGTTGCTGTTCTGCCCGTTTTGCTCACATTGTAAAGTTGTCGTCACAAAAGTTGTCCGTTTCCCAAGCTCTTAACAAAAATATTCTCGCTGGCATCCAAATGAAATAAAATTATTTCAGCGCAGAGTTCTTAGCTGATCTGCGAGTTGAGATGATGATTAAGTGAATTGTTGTTGGCATATTTAAGATTAGTTTTCGAAACGAATGCAATGAAATTGATAAAGCCAGAAAGACAGCGAGAGTCATATATGAATGAATAAGATATGAGATTAGATTTTATGTATAGTTATAGTTAAAACCAGTCGAAAAAGCTACAGTCGACCGGATTCGACAGTATAATACCCTGTACAGGCTTCTATATTAAAAGTATTTTGATAATACGTACTTTGATTAAAATAAAAGTAAGAACATAACAGGTGTTTAAAGAATACCCTTTTGAAACTCTAATTCTTTTGCATATGAATTCTTTGCATTCTTATAGCAGCTAACTTTCACATATTTATACATACTCAATTAAAAGCTGAGTGTTACAACACTTAATTTACTTATGCTTGTGTCGCAGTCGTTGGTATGAACGCGTCGATCTCAGCAACTATATGAGCTAGAGACACCAAATCTGGCATCAAGGTTCCTGTATACCATACGCAGATCAAGTTTATTTTAAATTTTGCATACCTCCCCCCTTTCCCACGCAATTTGAAAAAAACTAATAATGTCCACATTTTTCAACGTAGATACTTCTAACTTAACAGGTGCTTAAATAATATCATATAGAAGCAATGCTGAAAGTTTCATTAAGATCGGTTTATAAATAAGACAGATAATCAGCAATAAAAGTTATTTTTCCATTGAATCGTAGAGCAACTGGCAGCACATGTGTGCGAGCGAGACAGCAAACGACTGTTATACATGCATAAGTAAATTAAATGTCGTAACACTCAGCTTTTGAATGAATATATATACATATGTGAAAGCTTGCTGCTATAATCAAGCAAAGAATTCATATTGATTTATGATTATTTTTCAATATATTAATTAGAATAACTTAATTGAAAATTCTTTATTTCTTTCAAAGAATTGTCTGCCTTTTCTGCTCTGATACTTCAATATCTCCTCATTAAGACTTTTTCTAATTTTATTTTATACTTACACACTCAATTAGCACCTTGTACATGCACAGCTCTACATTATCTAAGAATATTCCTGCAGTTATTTGCTCTCTAAGAACATTTTTGAGCCGTCAAAGCGGGAATCGATAACTCAACTTTCCCATCGACAGATGTGGTTGTTGGTCTGTTGTCTGGTGGCTGGCACCGCCTGGCCAGAGTATTGGGTATACAGACAGTTACTAATTTTCAACACCTTCGACTCTGGTGGCTCTGCGGGTTGCCAGAGACGTCGCCAGTTGGTGGCAACTTGGTGGCGAGTTTGTTGCAAGTTGTTTGCTTGGTGTTCATGCAAATGGAATACTTTTCACCTGCTTCCATTTCGGGCTGTCGCTGGAAAAGCTCTTTGCGTGCGTGTGTGTGTGAGTGTTTTTGTGTGTGGCATGCATGCGTGTTGTTGCTGGTGGAAATTGCATGTTATTAGCATTAGCCGCATACACGATCCCTTCCACTGATACCGAACCATATTTTATTTATATACGTGTATACGTTTTTTTTTCCTCCTCATACAAAATTTGAGCGCTTAGACATTTTATTTACCAATAACCAACGAGCAGGCACCACAGCACAACACACCACCGCAGAATACTCCAACCCACCTGGCACCACCACCCTAACCACTGCTAAATTCACTGGCCAAGTTGGTATATGGAAAACCGCAACAGTGTCGCAGCATAATAAGAAGACATTACACCAACAACAGTGGCAACAACAGCAGCAGCAGCAGCAGCACCGCCAACAGCAACAACAGTAACAACACCAACATTTATAACGACAACAACTAAGTATAACAACAGCAACAACCTTTGCGTGCCAACATGCAATTTCAATGTAACCAAACGGTAGGCGAGAGAGAGGGAAAAACACTCGTCTATAAAGAATTGTGAATAAATTTCCAAATAGCAACCAAGCGATGACTACGCACAGTGAAGCAAACTTATTGGAACAACAATGAAAGGGAAAATAACATTTTAATAAGTAGATAGAAATATAAATATAAATTACAAATTATTATAATTAATTCTGAATAATTTTGGACTCCACATAAGTCAACAGTAAATTATTTTAACTGTTAGTTATGCTTTAGGCACTAAGAGTTGTACCACTGTGCATACGTTTAAATATTACGTATACGCCACGTGTACCAAATCGAAGCCTCGCACGGCATTCAAACGGTCTTGTGTTTTGCGCTCAGCCGCCGCACATAGATATTTTGTGAGATTTCAACGATGTGTGGCAACTTTTGCCAGCGAGAAACCCTCCATCAATATGACTCCTCCTCTTTCGCCTCCTTCGCCTCCTTCTGCCACCTCCTCCCACTTCCGCTGATGGCACTGCAACAATCCTAACCAGTCACGGGGTGCCACAAACTTTCTGTTTGTTTATCATTAAGACATTTTACACTTTACACTTTACACGGGGTTGCCTTTCATAATCTGCCGTTGGCATATGTCCTCATATGCGATTGTCTGTGTGGGAGCGGTGTGTGTGTGTGTGTGTGTGTGTGTGTGTGTGTATGTGCGTTAGTGTGTGCGTGAGTGCAGGATATTGGCGCCGTTGGCTGTTTGTGCTGAGGATTAAGCGCCAGCCACAACCAACTGCGTCCAACTTGTAACTCTCAACTCCCCACACTATGCAAACTTCCCCGCTTCCCCCATTCCCCCCCTTTTGGGGGGATCATGTGTGGCTTACATGGCCACGGCTCGTTTTACAAAGCTTGTACTTTACTAAGCTAATTACAATAATTTTTCTAATGTCGCTTGGCATAAAATTTGTAACGTGACGTGGCGATAGTCATCTGCCTAGAGCTCATTCGATTCAAACAACATGACAATTTGCAGAGTCCGACACGAACATGAGTGTAACATGGAGGCCAGTTGGAGCCAAGGAGCTGGTGATGAGTAGAGTTTGAGCCAGAAGTCAGGCTAGAAACGTGTGCAGCGATAAACATCAGCGGATCGCTGTTGTCAATCACGAGCTTCACTTGGCTAGCAGTTACTAAAACGAGAAACGACCATTGTGGACTAGAGATGAGCGCGTGTCCATGCAAACAATAACGAGAAACTTTAAAATGTGTTATTTAGTATATGAGATTAATCAGACTTTGTTTTACTTGTTAAGTCATGTGACTTCGTGTCACGCGAAAGCCACGACACGCGCCCATCTCTACTATCTAAAATATCTCTTGTAAGTGAAGTTAAACGAGCAACGAGTAAGCCCGGATCACTCCCATTTGAAATGCGCAATAGACGCCGCCTCTTCCAAGTCCACGTCCACGTCCACGTCGACATCCACGTCCCCGTTCACGTCCAAGTCTCTCGCTAGCGGACCGCCCGAAAGTGTTGGCAATGTGCGCCGCCGGTGGCATTTAACCGCTGTAAATGAGTTTATCTGGCGCAATCAGCAATTTTCGGTATCCGCTTTTGAGTCACAGTCACAGTCTCAGACGGAGACGGAGACGGAGACGGAGACTGAGACTGAGACGCCGACTAAGACTCGGATTGAGACTGAAGCCGAAGCTACCGACGACTCCGTCGCCAGCGTTGCCAGCGTCGCTGCGCATGAGCAGCTGAATGTTAATTAATTGAAATGTACTCGAGCCTCACGGCAGTGCGGCGACAGTGCGGCAGCAGCGAAGAAGACAGCGCCAGCAACAACAATGCATGGCAGCAACTGCAACAACAATAAGTATACGGCATGTTGAACCAAGTCAAGCTCCCCATTGGCAATCGCGATCGTTGGCGATAAGCAAATTGCAGGCGCTGCAGTTCAAAGGAAAACGACAATTATGCGACACTAAAAAGCCGATTTCGAATTAAAACAAAAGCCTTGAAATGTGTCACAAGGGGCCGGAGAGCAAATGGGAGGAGATGTTGTTCTGAGACTGAGATGTACCTAAAAAAAAGATGGCGATTGAAAATGGTCTGGAACTGATATTGAAAGTGGGTGAACTTTGGCTTAAACTAAATCAATATCAGCTATAAATCTGTAAAGCTAAATTCAGTTTATATAAAATAGATCTATTTTGAGCCAACTCCAAATTTATCAAGGAATATTTGATTTGATCTCTTTGACTGAATTGCTACCTTTACTAAGAACTCTAACTGTGATGTCTATACAAGTTATTACTGTGGATCTATCCCTGTTATAAAGAACAACTCAAATCAAAGCACTTCATTCGTTGGCCCCAGTAACTGCTGCTAATTGCATTCACTTCGGGCAGCTCCTACGCCTAATCCTTGTCAGTGGCTCAACTGTTTACTGCCACATTAAATGAATGACCCATTAATAACAGCAACTACTCGTACAACAACTGCAACAACAACAACAACAACAACATCAAGTGGAACAGCCACAATAGCACTCTGGGCTAATTAAGTTATTTGCTGCTAGTTGGCAACTTGTTGCCGTCGGCATTCGGTTGACATTCGAGTGCAATTGAGTTAATCCCCCGGTAAGTCGCTGCTTGCAGCTGCCCCTTGCCCCTTGCCCCTTGCACCGAACCACCGCTGTGGTGCACCGGCAACTCGCATTGTGCGCTCGCCTTATTTGTACCGACAACAACAACAACAACAACAACAATATAAGCCAAGTCAGTTGTCTCTGCGTTGGCGGCTTGCCGTTCGCCATGTACTTGTATGTTAATTTGTTGGCGTTGGGATCTTTTAGCCATCTTCAAGCTGGGTTTTGGTCTGGTCTAGTTGCTGGCATGGCAGAAGCAGGAGCTGCAGCAGCGCGTGTCATCATTAACGTGGCTTCTTTCCTGGCTATTGTTGGCCCTTTTTCATTGTTCCAGCGCCAGTTCGCTCATCCCAATCCCAATTCCTTTTCCTTTTCCTTTCCCTTAACCTTTACCTTTACATTTTCCCTATCCTGTTCGCTTTCCCTACATTAATGTCCCCAGTTGCCAGTTACCATTGGCCATGTGCATCTCATGGGACCGTGGCCAACAATAGCGACCACATTAATGGTAATGGCAACACCAGCGGCAACAACAAATGCAACAACAAAAGCGACAACAGCGACAGTTGCTGAACAAAACTGACCCAAAAACTAAACAGGCAATAGGCTACGCTTAACCAGCCCGAACTAAGGCTAACAAAGTGGCCCAAGCAGTTGCCAACAAATAATTTAAGAGTTGACCATTTTCAACAACTATGATTTAAAATGTTAACGGAATAGAGAGTAACGGAACAGTTAAGGTGAAATGCCAGTAAAATATATAAAAATACAATAGCAAATTGAAAGATAGAGAATAAGTTTTGGGCTTCAACTGATGTAATTAAAAGTTTACAAAATCTCAATCTCTAAATGAAAAAGTATTTTAATATTTTTATTATCTCTGCAATTTACAATTTGGAATACATTTAAGCTTGTATTTAAAAGTCCTCTAAACAACAGTACTAAGAACTTCATTTATATTTATAACACTGATGTCGACACATAAAGCTCTTCAAATTAATTACGTACATGCAAAATGGATCAAAAATAGGACGAACTAACTATAAAAGTCTAGTTGAATATTATATTTCTGTTGATAATTAGTTTTTTTTTTTTTGGTTTTGCATAAATTTATAAGCTTTGCACAAAGAGACATTTATGGGAGTTGTAGATCTTGCGAAAGCTGATCCAGATTATTACTGAATAAAACATATTCCAATGTTAAATTTGACAAATCTAATGTGCCAGCATTGGGTTAATCAGCCGCTAATTAATGGATCCACACAAAAAAAGTTGTTCGCAAGTCGAAATCCAGGTGACACAGTTCGAATTCAGACCAATTCATTGCCAAAAACAACTGCTATATTCAATGGGAACTAGTTGGCTGGCGACTCACAAAATCTCAGCTTAAAAATCTTCCCAAGCAGCTTTGATTAAACGCTGTGACATTTCTATTGCTTGCTCTGATAGAAATTGAAATTAATGGCAGATTAATCGTAATCGAAATCGGAATCCAAATACGAATACGAATCATGCCGTATTAATAGATTCATGGATTCATGAATGCTGCACGAGTTGTGCTTCTCTGTCTGTATTATCAGACTCTGCGATCGATCGTCGTCTTATGCAAATGTCTCACCTTCAGTTTTCATGTGTGTGTGTGTGTGTGTGTGAGTGAGCACAAATTGAGTATGTGTATCGATCGATAAAGATCGATAAATTTGTAATTAAATTGCAAGCACTCGAATTAGTGCAGACAGTTGAATGAGTACTCAACTTGGCCACAATATTATCCCGAGTCTCATATTGATTCACATTCTCTGAGTGTTGTGTTGTGTTTGCGGCATATTTTGTTAGAGATTATCGGCGACAGGTGACAATGACAGCTTCATTATAAAGCAATTAGTGTGATGTACATTTGTGTGTGAGTGTATGGGTGTGTATGTGCGTGTGCGTGTGTGTTGACTGCATTTGCAGCTGGGCACACTGAGTACTGACTGGCTGGCAAATTAATTTTTAATAAGACACAGGCACACTGTGACAAACTGCCAGTGACAGGAGTCGCATGGGAGTCAGAGTAGCTAGGACACCCACATATATATACCTATATATATACACACACACACACTGACACATACACACACATAGCGCACTCGACTGTCAGACAGGCTGCACTTGTCTCTCTGGCTGCAGTTCAGGAGCTTAGCTTGGGCCGAGTTGCGTATGTTATTCAATATAACAGCATGTTGAACAACGCCAGCAACAAGCAACGGCAGCTGCAACGACAACAGCAACTAGAACAACAACAGCAACAACAACAACAACAACAGCAGCGGCGACAACAACATCAACTGCGTCTCTCAGGCGACGTTGGAAAATCTAACGAATATGTAAACGATATGCTAGAAAAATGTCAGTCAAACTGTCGCGTCCAACACACGCGCAACAGCAACAACAACCACAGCAACAGCAACAACAACAACAACAATTTCAGTCACTTGATGCTTATATTGAAAATTGTTTTAGGCATTGCATTTTGCATGGGCTGCGTTGTTGCATCCGTCGGCTACTCACTGCTCAGTGTTCAGTGTTCAGTGTTTAGTTACGATTACACTCATGAGTGTATGGCGAGTTTTACCTCAACGCATTTGAGCTCTCAACCAGCTGCGACTGCGGCAACAACAGTGGCGGCAAAAAATAAACACATTTATGGAAATTTATTCATAGAACTTATGAAACCGATAGACAACAGCAACAAATACAACAACAACAACAACAATAATAACAACAAGAACAACTGTGACAGCAACAAAAGAGGCTGCCTGACTGGGTCGCCTGTCCACTCGTCCATTTGCCCAGGGGCTGCAGTAGTCAATCCCCCCTCCCAGCCAACTCAGCCTCCCTATGACCGCAAGTCTGAGGTTGTGAGCCTGGTTTAGTTTCACCAAACAGTTGGCAGCATTTTTTTCTGTTTTATTTTTTTATTTTATTGTTTTGTTTTGTTGCTGCTGTCCAGCCTTGGGTGAGCTTCTGTATTTTGAAATGATTGCCACAGCTTGTTTTATTTACTATATAAATACAACGAATACCAAGTCCAATGTCTTCTCTTGGCCTGGCCAACATGTATCCTCAAAGTGCAAATCGTTTGGCCAAAGGCAAAAAACTTTATTAAATAATAATACGAATATACTTAAATAAATTAATATATATAAATATATATAGAAGAAAGTGCTTCTTGTTCCCAGAGAAGTACTAGTTAATTTGCAACTAAAATGTTTAATTATATTTGTTGTTTCTTTATATATTAGAGCATTATTATCTGGAGATAAACACTTCTATTAATTAGCAATGTTAAACAAATAAATACGTGTAATTCTCAAGTCTATTTGCAATGCAGTTGGTGTTTAATGTAATTGTTATTGTTGCATAAATACTAGACGACATGTCGTGGCACATCATTATTAGTATGCACACTCACACATATGTATATTATACACACTTTCAGTTGGCTGTGTGTAAATAATTTCATGTGCAACGGCACTCAATAGATTCAACAGCAGAAAACTTAAAAATATGAGAGAGAAATGATTTATGGCATTCACAACAGCGAACGTGGTGTGCTTGTGTGTGTGTGTGTGTGTGTGTGTGTGTGTGTGTGTGTGTGTGTGTGTATGTGTATGAATGTACTGTGAGTATTCACATTCATATGCAGTGCTGGAACTACGTTGACTCTCTTATCTGTTCAGCATTTGAATCGTTTTATCTCCATGCGCTAATTATTTCATATGCCTGTAAATTGCTGTCTTTCTCTTTCTATCTCTCGACTTCCTCTCTGTCTATCTCTCTTACTCTCTCTCGCAGTTCTTCTGCTATAGCCGACTCATTCAGATTATTCATTTTGTGTCATTTGCTGCCATTTACTTAGAACAACTTGTTTGATTATTGAACCACACAAGTGTTTAACCCGCAATTTACAATTTACGATTCGAGATTCGCGATTCTCGAATCGCGTTTTACGATTTTGCGATTTGCGATTTACGATTACCGATTACAGTTAATTTGTTTTGTAAAACGTGTCTGCCGCTTTGTTGTTGGCAGCTTCGAAAAGATTTATGAACTGTTTTAATGATCTAATTAAACTGCAACTAGCCATGAATAACATCAGACGGTTGACTTCACTCCACTTCACTTCACATCACTACGACTTTGCTGCCGTTTCCTCCCCATCAATTATGAGGCAAAACTTAGGGAACTAGGGAAAGCAATGTGAAGCTGTGATTATTTTGAATTATCGACACGCGTTTATGCAAATTCAATTAATTAATTAATACTAAATAATCTCTGCTGACTATTATAACTATAATGCAAAGAATAAATTCGTGGTGTGAGAAATTGCACAGCATGAGAAAATACATTCCAATTGAATTGCGAAATGTGGTACTGAGAAGTGCTATTAAAAAAGAATTGCCAAATTATACAACTATTTGAATTTAAACATGAATTTAATTGTTATCTGACAAAATTTCTTTCAAGAATTAAGTGTAAGTTTCTAATCTTATTGAGATGTGTAGGGAAGAGAGAAATACACAAACTATATGTAGATAGTTGGAGATATAATATAATTTAATAAAATATAATATAATAAAAAGAATAAAGTAAAGATATATGAGATCAGTTGTATCCTTTAATATCTGAAGAATGAGTATATTTGGGTTGAGTTCTTATTATAATTAACAGCAGGAATATAAATTAACATTAAGCTTTTATTTAATAATTTTAGCTTCAATTTAATAAATTGAATTAATCCAATAATAAATATTTTATTTATTCATAACATATTCTTTTTATATGTAAAATATTTACCTTAGTTTTGTGATTGTTTTCGTGTCTTTTTCGATATAATTCGTGTCTTCTTCTTGCTGTTGTTGTCTTGGTTGTGTAAAAAGTCGGTGCCCAAAATATATAAGAGTATATACTTCTATATATATAGGTATATATATATATATATATGTGTGTGTATATATATATATATTCTTGTGTACTCTGCTCAGCTTAGTTTAGTGCGTAAATATTTATGATCTTTGTTTTTACTTTTATATATTTATGTTTCTATACGCTCTGCTATTCATATGAGTATTTACAGTTCGACGTGTATTCTTAAGTCTCGCGTATGTCTAATTTAATATATTTAATATCACAATTTCTTTTTAAAAACGTCGACGTTTTATTAGAGATTTACACTTAAATTTACAGATTCCGATGTTACAGTTGCGTTAAGGTTACGTTTACGTTTTCGATTACGATTACTTTATTTTACTTTTGTTATATTTACAAAATCGGCAATCACAATTTGTTGGTGAATTTATAAAAGATAACTAAGCACAATTTATATATTATACACGCACACACACATTAATATGTACATATAAAAATCACCAAATAAAACGTTGCGAATGTTTTGACGTTGAGTTTTTGGATTGTGTTTCTGTTGATTTTGTTGTAGTTGTTGTTATTATTATTGAATTGTTGTTGTTATTGTTGTTGTCGAATTGGGAGATGAACTTTTTGAATTTCTTGAAATTTTGCAAACGATACAAAAGCAAAATGAACAAAACTCGCGCCACAACGATGGCAATCAGAACGATAAACGAAAGGACGAGAAGACGCAAACGCAAATAATTTCGATGTTGACGGGTCGACTTGCGTTTTCTACCCATAAACAACAAATATATTGTATATTATACACGGTCAAAATCAATTCGGCAACTCTCGCGTCGCAGTCTAGAACCGGGTCTGGCCTTCTTATCAGCATACGTTGCTTATCAGCTGCGTTCAGGGCTCAGTCTCACTCTCAGGTTTGGGTTCGGGTTTGGCTTTGGGTTTGTGTTTGGGTTCGGTGTTCTTTGCTGAGCCAGCGCCAAAAATTGCCAGAGATTTGGAGTCGATGATACTGCTTCTGCTGCTGATGAAGTTGATGTCGATGTCCCACTGCCGGTGACATCTCAGCCCGCGCAGAAACAACACAGAGAGAGCGAGTTCAGTTTGGGCTCTTGCTGATAAGGCAATTGGGCGCAATTGTTATTGCAACAATTGTAAAAAAAATCAATTAAATTGAATTATTTGTATTATTTTTTTGGTAGCGGCTGCTTTGTCAGTCCACATATGATTTTCTACGTATTTTCCATGTCATTTTCGCGCACAGTTATTACTCATTCGGTTCCACACGTTGCCTTCCATTATTTTGCGCCAAAATGTTGCACAAATATTTATTAGCAGGTAATGTAACTTCTTTTTAAACGAGATTGAGAATTTAACCGATTAAACACGAAAATTAATTCGATAAGCTTCCTTAAAATGCATAAATATAAATGCGAATTTATATCTTATTGAGATTTTGATGAATTCTTTTGTTCGGCACGATATATTTTTACGTCAGTTTGGAATGAACATCACGAGAACGAGTACCCGAGTAGCGGCGGCAACACGTCTATTTGGCACGTTCATTCATTCACAACTAACCGTAAATGCTCGTAAACATGTATCTTTCGGATTCACAAACAAACTTATGGATACACGGCAACATTCAGCAACATGTTGCTCGCGAAACGTGTTGCCCTGTTCCCTCGAACGACTGAGAGCGCAAACTGGCGCGCTGGCGAATGAGCGAGCCGGCAACACATAAAATGATAAATGGCGGCATTGTTTTTGGGCAACGGAACTCAAACCACAGTGAAGGACATATGTGTAGAAACAAATTAAAAAAGGTTGACAGTTGGTTAAAATAATAAAACATGAATAAATAGCTCACATTTTGCAGTTGAAAAATAAGATTTTTACATGAATATGCAGCTCAAACTGATTCCATTAGTAACAAGCTGAGAAATTTTTAAGTAAAATAAAATAAACATTTAAAGCAGAATATTTATCATATGAATTAAAACAATGTTATATCTTTTTAGAAGAAGTGAAGTATTGTTCTATATGAAATGGCGAGCATTGTAGCAGAGCAACATTTGCCTACATGCATGTTGCTAGCATATTTCCAACATGTTGCTAGCGTGTTGCGCGCGGTTCAAACTTGTTGGCTGCATGTTGCCAAGCTCAAATGAAGTAATAACAAAATAATTGCAGTTAAAGCATTTGACAGCAAATGAATATGAATAAAACTGCATAAATTAGGTGCACATTGAGGCAAATTAAAAGCTAATAAATACAAATGATATCCAACTTATTGGGAATGCAATTGATAAGCGATAATCGAGCATACAAAAAAATTGAAATTGAGATTGAAGATAAATACAAGAAATTCAAAATTGTCGCAGTCGGAGTGGCTCCCTTTGATATTGTGCCGATAATTATGGCCATGAATATATAATAGTTCTAAAATATATTCAATTTTTGTTGTTCGTTGGGCAGGGGATCGCACAGGGAGGAGCTGGCAACCCAAGTTTGAATCTGTTGCTGCTGTTTCTGCTGTTTGTTTAGCCGAAAACCCTTTTAGATACTCTTTTGGTGGGAAACAGGCTGAACTTGAATTTCAGTTGTGCAACAACAACAACACCAACAACAACATAATCACAAAAATTACCGCCATGCATATGAAATACAAATATGCCGACGCTGACGCCAACGTCGACGCCGACGTCTCCAAAAGCGCACGCAACAAACACGACATTTTTGTTGTATTTTTTTTTTTGATTCAACAAGATTTATGGCTTTTGGCGGAGCAATTGTTAAGAGAGAGACAGCGCCAGTGCGAGTAAGAGAGCTAGCGATAAAGAGCTCATGAAATAGTAAAAAGTTGAGCTACAATTGAAAGTGAAAAGCGTGGAAACGTGGAAGTCATCGAGAGTGTCGTCATTTTCGTGCATGTTGTTGTTGTAGTTGCTGTTGTAGCTGCTGCGCTTGTTCTTGTTGTTGTTATTGTTGCTCGCTCGGTCAGCGACGCCGTCGGACGAGTGCGAGCAGGCCACGTGAATGGCTTCATTATGCTAAGGTCCTGTCTCGGCCTCAGCTCCTGGGGCGACTCACTCAGCTCTCAGCTGGTAGTTGTTGCTGTTGTTGTTAAAATTTCTGATTTCAATATCCCCTTGCATACATTTAAGCGCTAATTGCGTGAAGCCATAAATCTAAAATTCTGCTTTTTATTTGACTACACGCACAACAACAACAACAACGAGAGAACAGCAGCAAAAAATCCTAACGTTGATAACTTTATTTAATGGATTTGCAACGCCACAAGAGCAACAGTTGTTGTTGTATTTGTTGCTGTTAGCATCGACAATCGATTACAGGCAATTCTCATTTCAAACTCCAAGAGTCTTTAACAGCTGCACATAAAAAGCGATACAAGAAAAAATTGTTTTAATTAAATAGAAATTCCAATGGAATTTTATTTTGATAACAATAGAAGAAAGATAAGAAGCATTATATATTATATTATAGTACATAGAAAAAAATCGGATCAGATAACATTCAAGCTAAGAATTTACTATTTTTTCATTTATTTATCAATTGATTTTCTTACAATATTATTGCACTATTTGCAATAAGCAATCTTTTAAAACTGTTGGCAATTTCGAGCTCAACCATTTTGTGTGCACAACGCTGTTAATTTAATTTATTTTGGCATCTGTTTCAAGCACATTTAACATCCATTAGGTTAGGCAATTCTCTTGATTGCACTCACATACCCTTCATCCACCTCCCCTGTCTCCTGCTCCTCCTCACCCTTCCATGGCTACTGTTACTGTTTCTGGTAAGTGACAATGACGCGGGGTCGTCATTAGCAGGCGAAGAACCCCTCCATTTGAAATGGTCAGATGAAAAATCAACGCAAAAGGACAATGTCCAACATACGTATCAAAAACAATTCTCGGTAAATCCGTTGAATTGAAATTTCAACTTACGCACCGAAAATGCCAGCTCGAAACGAGGGCAGTGCCAGCGCCCTCAATCCCTTGTACCCTTATTCCTTGCCCCATGCCCTGTGTCCCGTGTCTCGTGTCTCCTGGCCGCACAAAGCTGACAAAGACGAAAATCAGAAATCGTAACGTGGCGCATGTCCTGGCAGCAGCCACTAGACTCGAAATTAGAACCTCCCATGCACAGCTAATGGGCGCACTAGTACACTGAGATGCGGGCTGTGGCATTGGCAAGGGCTGTGCCAGGGCAGTGGCATGAGCAGGGGCAGGGCAGGGCAGGCTGAAAGATATTCCAAACTCCCATATCCGCACACATTCCACATTCCGCATATGAGTATTGAACGACGAAATGAAACGCACATAAATCAAAATGGCCGGACAGCGGGCCAGCGGACGTCGCTCCCTCCCTCTCTCTCTCACACTCTCACTCTTGGCCTCTCGCTCGCACTTGGTTAGACTGACAGGCTGGCTGAGGCAGGCAGTCAGGCAGGCTGGCAGGCACACGGGAAATGAAACTGAAAAGGGAAAGGAAACGGCGTTTTGCTCTGCCTCTGTCTCTGCCTCTGCCTCTGCCTCAGCCAGGGAGCTCTGCTAACGGGTGGTGCGATGGTGCTGTGGTGCTGTGGTGGTGGGTAGCGGGGTGAACATGGCTGAGTGCGCGCTGCTGAACAAATGAAATGACGACGGGTTGACTGCCTGTCAAAAGAACAAACATGGGCGCACAGCGTCGTTGCCGCTGCCACCGATGCCACTGTCTCTGTCTCTGCCTCTGCCGCTGCTAGCGCTGTTGCTGCCACCGCCATAGGAAATCAAATGAAATGAAATGCACACATGACGAAACAAAAGCCAAACGAAACCTAAAAAATACAGAAACAGAAACAACAAAAAATTATCAACCAAAAAGCGAAAAAGGCCGAGGCCAAGGCCCATGCCGATGCCGATGCCACAGCCATAGCCACATACAGAGTCTGTGGCAGATCCAGATCCACAAAACAAAAGCTCACAACAAGAGCCGAAAATAAGCAAAGGCAAAAGGAAACCAACGGCCATCATTGTAATCATCACCAGGCAACGACAACGACAACGACAACAACGAGAATGAGAACGACAACAGACAACAGACAACGGGCAACGGGTAAAGCAGCAGGCGGCAGGCGGCAGGCAGCAGGCATCATGCGGCTGCCACAGACTGGGGCATACAGCGTGGCAGACAGGCATCAGGGCTTACCCCCGAAGTGCTCCCTGTGTGGGTGTTGCCATTGCCAAAGAGTTGCCACTGGCTATGTGTGGCAGCAACGTCATGTGCTTGACTCTCGTCCTGCGAGGCGACGCTGCTGGTCGCAATGTGGTTGCTGTTTTGTGGTTCCACTTATTGTTGTTATTCTTGTTGTTGTTGTTTTTGTTGTTGTTGCCAACGAGTGACTGAATATTAATTAACGCTAATAGAATTGTTGTGAGACAAAAAACATTGAACTGCAATCGAGTGGGAGATGAATGATGGCTTTCAGCAGGATTCCAACTGAATTGTTCTACGACGATAATTGGAATGAGTTGTAAGTGAAACTGCTATTGTCATGAGGGATTTTCAAGTGATAAGTAGTTGATAAAATAGTTATATATATATGGTATACGAATACCTTTTTAGTATTCATTTTAAAATTATGTTCATAAATTTTCGTATGCAACTTTAGACTATGAAGAAGTTTGCTCTCTTAATTCTATTTGTTTTACTTATAAAATTTAAAAGATTTACTGTTGCATTTGAATTAATTAATTTACTCATAATAGGTAATAAGCAATGCAAAATAATCCACAATTAGCATTACATAAAAAGTTTAAATAGAGTACAATCTGTCTAATAAAGTCCTACCATATATAACATATATTATGTTATTCAATATATATTTGTTTTAAGACTATTTATGCTCAAAAACATAAATTAATCTTCAGTTAATTTGGCCTATAATAAGCAATTAACTATTTCATCTCTTTGTTATTTAATTTAACATTCTTTCCGTAACTATTTCAATTTTCTTACTGACTTCTAATTGAGCGATATTATCGAACATTATAAATCACACCTGTTGGCATTTAATAAACTAATTCTTCACAGCATTTCAATTTCAATAGAAATGTGCTGTTAAATGATTTTCAAGCCGGGCTGGAGAGTACACGCCTCCAACAAACCTTCGAGTGAAACAACTTGAACATCAAGTGAAAATTGAAATGTTTTCTTTCTAACGAATATCAATTTCGACATTTTGTGCAACCCAGTCCAAGGGAGCAAAAGGACCAAAGAGAAAAGGACACGCAGCTAGGCTCGACAGCGGCATTGGCATCAGCATCGGTATCGGCAACGGCAACGGCGACGGCATATGCATGGAAGGAGGATCCCGGGTATCGGGGTCGGGGTCGGGGTGCCAGTTGCCAGTTGCCAGTTGTCGGTTGCAAGGAAGGACATGCGATGTTGTCCTATGCCTGGTGTTGGCAACGCACATGTTCCAATCTAAGCGAACACAGCAATGGATACAAAAACTGTACATGGCATGATTACACTTACACGCTGCCAGTGTTGTTGCCGTAGCTTATTGTTGTTGTTGCTGAGTGTCGAAAAAAGAATTTCAATTTTAGAAACGTGTTCCGGGTTTTTTTTTAAACGAATGTGTTCTCCGAGCGATTGGAGGGTGTAGCAGCAATAAGAAAAAAACCAAGCGAACTACACATACGCTGGACAGCGAACGACATAGATGCAGATACAGATACAGATATTGTTACAGATACATTTGCAGATACAGATACATTTGCAGATACTGGGACAGAGCTGCCTTGAGCTGTCTTTGGGATATGAGCACTGCATTTTTTGGACACTTTCGGGTGCGTGTGCCGGAAAAACACCCCCGGACAATGACGGATGAGTGGTGTGTTTGTGAGTGTGTGTGTGTGTGTGTGTGTGGTGCGTGGCGTTGCTGCTGTCATTATGCGCCGGCAAGGGCAGTAAAGTGTCTAAAATCATGCCGGAGCTAGCCGAACTGACGAACTGTCACTCACAGCGAGTGATATTTTTATTTTTTTTGGAAATGGCGTGTGTCCTGTGCGGCAAGGACAGAGGGAGGGTTCGGGTATGGAGATCTTGGATTGATTGCTTTCAAAATGGGCTGCTCGTGCGACTGCAAAATGGCTGCCGCACGAGCGCAGAAGCTGCGACTGTTGTATAGGTTCGGCATTTGGGGCTTCTAGTTGGGGTTGAAGTGCGTATGGGGGTGGAGGAACAGGAATGGTGTGGAGTGAGGGGTCAGGGGTTTCGCTTATGCAAATGCGAATGGGGGAAACTTTCCTTCATTTCCGCGACATGCACTTTGATTAATATTCATAAATATCCTGCAGGCAGCAGACAAAGGTGCCAAGACTGAAACTACAACAACACCAACAATAGCGACGCAGGGCAACAACAAAAACCTGGCAACCGGAAAATGGAAAATGTTAATTGTTGCCTCGCGACGCACTCAAGTCGAAAGCGCACGCAGTGGAAATCGAAGTGGAAATGGAAATGGAAACGTAAAATGCGAATGCGTCTGTGTATTACACTTTTCCATTTTGAAGGTAATTCCTTTGTTTTTTTGTTCATTTTGAAAATGTGTTGAAACGCAATTTGTTGGAGCTCACGGCAGGCGGATATAAAAAACACAACAACAACTAAAAATATGTATAGAAAAATGTCGAAAAATTATTCATGAATAATTTGTAGGCCTTTTTTTTGGGTTTGGCTTTTCGAAATTTTGTGAGTGTATTCGTCTTACAAAAGTTTAATTGGTTACGCTTGAGAACCAGTGGGATCAGTTGAATGCCTCTTTATGGGGTATTCTTCTTCAGCAACTGAACGGACTCAGAATAGACCTAAGGGCAGTCATAGGATCTGATAGTGGATCTGGAAATGAACTTGGATAATGCTCGGCGATATATTTTAGACCTTGCGAAGATTGTTGTATGAGAGATAAGAAACTTAGTCTATATTATGTGAATAAAAATTAAATAAATAAATATAAATGAGAATGATGAATGTCTAATATATATTTTAAAACATAATTAAATTGTTTTTTATAACAACATTTATAATCATTCTTGGCTCCCACTTACACTAACTTGTATCCCTATTGATGTAGCCGCATTGTGTTTGAAACTTACCTATAATAAAGAAAGAGAAAGAAACTTTAGATTAGACAGAGATATAAAATTATACATTGCCCCTTTGGGGGAGTGAAATGCTTTTAAAAATTCGTCACACAAACACGTGACCAAAGGAAATTGAATTACGAGCACTTTCCCCTTCCCCATGAACTCCAGGGGGCTTCCCCTTTTCCCATTAGAGACTTACATTCACTGATTACTTAGGCGACATTAATCGCTAAAAAACACCATATTGTAAATGAAAAGCTTCAAGAAAACTCTTAACTGTTGAAGCATTTAGCGAGATGACAACAATGTCAGTGGCATACAAATGTTTCTACCCACCAAACCGAACCGAGTCGCAAAGTTACCAAGTTTGGCACTCGGACTGAGGCAGGATCTGGGGATTGGCTGTTAGCTTTTAGCGTTCAGGATTTGTGTGCAGCTCGTCCTTTTCTGTTCGCTGTTCTCTGTTCTCTGTTTTCTGGCCACTCGGTCCGCTCTCCCATACATGAGTTACAATATTTTTCAATTAGAAATTATTCTGTTGAAAGTAATTCGATTATTTTCACTCCGAGGACGATTCGACGCCGGCCAGCAGCGTGGGCTGCTTCCGTTTGCTAGCAGAGAAGGAGGGCGAGAAATGGAACCAGTTGAGGGACGAACACAACGTCGCCGTCTCGTCGAAGAGGAAAAAATAAAGTAAAAATATAAAATGCGAGTTGGCCAAACAAAAGCAAAGTGCACAAAAATGTTTGGAAACAGTTTCGATTTCGATTCCTCGCCCAAAGTTAATGGCAACATTTTTGTTGACTTTTCAGATTATTTGCAACGTTTTGCTGGTTGTTATTGTTGTTTATTTTCTAATGAATTGTTTGCAGCAATTGAAAATCTGTTGCTGACAAAGTTGCCACACACGTATGATGCATGTTGTTTACGCTCGTGGAAAGCTCTAAGATTAAGAAATTAAATTAAGAATTAAATTGTTGTTTGTTAAAGACGCAATGTATATTATAAGAATACAAATAAAACTAAAATTGAATATTTCTGAATAAAAGGAGATTATAATTCTTGATATTCATAGAGAGAGAGAGAGAGAGAGTGTGTTGAATAAATTAACTGTATCACAGATATGCATTTTGCATTCCCTATCACAACATTCAATAATGACATTCATCAGCATCATAAAACAGATCTGAACACAATGAATACAATTACGAATACAAAGCGAATACGTGCCTGTAATCGGGCATCGTTCAGCATTCAGCATTACAAATGTCGCTCGCACTTCATAAAACAAATTTATGAACTCGCCGCGATCATTGATCTCGACATCTTCATCAGGTGCCGCCACGGAATTGCTAGTGGAATTGGAAGTGGAATTGGAATTGGAATTGGTGCAGCATTGCGGCACTGATCCGATCTGTGCGATCGCTTACAACAATGTCGCATGTCCATGTGGCACGATTGGACAATCGGCGGGACAGGGAGGGTTCTTTGGCTGGGTTATAACTCAATCGCTGATCCAAATGCCAGGCCACCGCCAACAAGCCACCGCCACCACAGCCGCCACTGGCTTCGCAATTGCTCCCAGGTTACCCATTGTTGTGAACCCCCGCCCCGTTATCTTCCCTTTTCAAGCAACTGATACTGATCCCCTCTCTCTGGTGCCCCTACCCCTTGGCCAGCTGAAGTTGATGCATGTTCGTGTGCCTGACATCATTGTCGTGGAAGCGTGTGTCGCTCGGTGAGTGTGAGTGCGAGTCGAGTACTCGTTGTGGACACTGGGACACCTTTTAGAGTCTGACTTGGACACAGAGTCTTCGTCTTCGTCTCCGCCTTTGGTTTCGCCTCCGTCTTCGTCTCCGTCTCAGTATCAGTCTGGGCCTGGCTAATGAATTTAATGCAGCTTTTGGCCTTTTGCTTTTGCTTTGCCCCGCGCATTGTTGCGTGGCATTTTTTGCCTTTTTCGTCTGACGTTTTTGCGCACGAGTTATGCGTATTTATGATATATGTACCAGTAGTAGCCACCCCCCCTGCCCCTTCCTCCACACTCCACTCCGCGCCCTCCGTGCACCCCCTCAAAAGTCTGGCTCTGGCCTGATCATGGGATGGGATTGTTTGGCGTGCTTTGGTTTACATTGGATTGGTAACCTGTTGCGTTGCTGTCGGCTTTTTTTGCTTCTCCGTTTTGCTCTTTGTTAGCCTGGAGACCGGTTCAGTACGCTGCTTATGACATTTTCTTTGTAAGCTACGCACCTTCAAGTCAAATTTATCTCGCTCATTGCGAATGAAGTTGTTACAGTTTTTCGCGATTTTCAATTTGATTTGATTGTGACACGACTCTGACATGAAATGACGCAATTCTCAATTCTCAAGACTCAATCGGACCAAGGTTTTGCCGTTTTGCTTTCATATTTGCTCCGTCTATGGATATGTCGGGTTCAGCATAGACAGCTGTGTGACTCATGGGAATAATAAGGAGAGGTTATACATTTATGTTTAAGCCAAAAGAAAATGTGAACCTTCCCGACAGTTTCAATAATTTGTATAAAAAACATATCAATTATTATCAGAATATCTGTGTTAATAGATAAACACCAAGATAAATATTTAAATAATATTTTTAAGGATATGCCAGTCATTCTATATACATATCATGCCTCACACATGTTTCGCAAATTCATTCGTCAATGACTTTGGGTCTGTGCTCGGCCTTTATGAATTGCATGTTCAGATCCCATTCGATGCTGATTGCCTGTTCCAGTACCAATCACAGAGCCTTGGCAGGGCCAACATGGTAATCCAATTTAGCCGCTTCCCGGAACTTATGAGCACACAGTTCAAATCGATTCATTAAAATCAAATCGAAAAGGCAAACTCGAACGAGGGCGAAAAGCTGCCAATGCCAATTGTGGCACAGGCCCAAAACGATTGCCAAAAAAATGCTAAAAAAAAAAAGAAGGAAAGAAAGCTGACCGTCTCCTACAAGATGACCAACACACATGCATACAGATATAGACAGACACACACACACACACACACAAATACATACACATATGGGCCATATGAAACCCATAATCAAGCAAAGGAAAAAAGTTCGCAGCTTGTGGTAATTTTGTGGGCGTTTTTACTTATATTAGGTCAGGAACGTGCTTTGAATAGGTCTCCGGTCTCTCCCCCTCCCGGTTCGCAACTTCATAGTGTAGGCCCCTTTCTAAGGCCATCTAAGCCAAATCGGTATCGATGTTCCAGTCTGCGTCCAGTCCTCCAGTCTTCTGTCCCGGGTCGGGTCTCGGGTGCGTGCGAATCAGTTCAACCGGCGTCGGCCACCTTTCACATGCGCTGAGAGTCGCCTGCTGGTCCAACACCAACAACAGCATAAACTCTCCGGCTGTGACTCCATCTTCGTCTCCGACTCCGACTCCTACATTGCCATCGCCATCGCCATCTTGTGGCCCAATATATGCATGAGGCGCACATAAATCAATGTCAACCATAATCATTTAAAATCAATCAAAATACGAACGCTTTGACTGCAGAATTGCCTGGAATTGGCCGAACGTGGCCGACCGTCCAAACAGCCAGCTGAGACTGCCGGATGGACATGTACACTTGCCCCCCGTCTCCGGCCGCCCTCTTGCCAACTCCTTCTGCTCCATAGCTTGTCCTGTTATCTACCGTCTATGATCTGTGCAGTTGGTCAGTTTGCTCAGTCGTTCGACTGTCTGACTGGCTGCCTGCCCTGGGCTGCAGTTGAAGCGATTAGCGGCCTATAGCTCCAACTCCAGCTCTAACTGCGATTCCCTCTCTCTCTCTCGTTCTCTCTCTCTCTCTGTCTCTGTCTTTCTCTTTTCATATCTGTGGAACTCAGCGCCCCCGCTAAGCCACCAATTGAGGCGGCTGCCCCGTCAATTTGTGTAGTTTTTACGCGTGTGTCTCAACCTGTCCGAAGTAGCCAAAGTTAGATACTCACAGAGCCATACACACATTACCATATTTACACACACACACACACACATACATACACGCGCGCACTTCGCACAGCTCTCTAAC
Source organism: Drosophila funebris (assembly GCA_018901825.1). Lineage (NCBI taxonomy): Eukaryota > Metazoa > Arthropoda > Insecta > Diptera > Drosophilidae > Drosophila > Drosophila funebris. Next base: position 6,802,147 of record JAEIFK010000678.1, read on the forward strand.
TCATTCGCAGTACTTGTCAGTCAAATGCCCTGCGTGCTTCTACACACATGTGTGTGTGCGTCAGTTGTGTGTTGGTGTCTGGCCCGGCTTTAGCCAGTCTCCGTCATGCGTCATGCCTCCATCTAATGGCGAGGACACACAGTGTGGCAAACGAAACGAATTACAAGTGCAAAAGTTATGCCTTCTAAAGTATTAGTTATACCTTCATCTTATCTTGAACTCCTCTTGTATTATATATATTTATAGGGTATACTAAGCTGTAATACACTCTATATGAAAAGAAATTATAAAATTCTGACTTTTCTGTCCTATAATTCCCACAATTTGCCCATTGTAAGTCGATGCCGTTCGAGTTGCTTTCTCGTTTGGCAGCACCACCGGCGTTGCAATTTGAAGTTGCCGTTGCCTGTCGCTGTCGGGGCACAGTGTGCTGCACAGTGGGGCAAGGGGGTCGAAAGGGGGTGCAATTGAACGGGTCAGTTTTGATCGTTGGCCATGCAACTAAATTGGCTTATCGAGCCGACAACATGATATGCAAGTAGGCTGTCGAATGGAGGGAGACGGGGAGGCAGAGGCCATTCAAATGTGCGGCGATAACAACGAGGCGCAAATTGTGGCTAAATTATCGATAGGTTTGCGATAGGCCGACCAATTACAGTTGCTTAGCTCGTTTCACATAAACGCTTATTGATTAAATGTGAATGCCCGTATGCTGAAAGTGGGCAGATTCTTATCCTTATTCTTATCCTGGCCAAGTATACCAAGTGGTGCCAGTCAATGTTCAATGCCTTGGCACCTGTCAGTGCTCCAGTATGTGCGTGTGTGTGAGTGTGTGTGAATGTGTGTGAATGTGTGTGAGTGTAGGTGAATATATCGTGTGAACTGCTGCATATGTTAATGTTTGGCGCGCCATCTTCCACTTCCACTTCCACTTGGATTTTAATTTCCCTTTGTTTTTATTTTTGTGTGTCGACTGCCTGAAGACCCTCTATGCCTGGGCTCTGGGCTTGGATCTGGGTCTGGCTTCCAAGCAACGATGCAATGTTTTGTTCTACACACCGCCGCAGGCCATGTTTTTTCCATGTGCCAGAGCAGGATGCCAGACAATAGAGCGAGATGGCATTTGCTTAGAAAATTACAGACGGAGCTACCTTATGACGATGGCGATGGCGATGGCATCGACCCACGTTCCTATTTTGTTTTTGAATAATTTAGCGCTGTGAAATTCTTTGGTTCAGTTCGGTTCGGTTTGCTTTCGTTTCGAACTCTTGTGGCTTTCATAATAATAACGGCGATAAATCATAAAAATTGCACCTTTCATTCAAGTCGAGCGTTGGGTTTTTCGGTACTTTGATTTGGGGGTTTCAGCTGTAGCACAGATTTGCCTCCTCATCCAGTCTGTCAAGCTCCCCCTCTCTCTCTCTCCTTCTTTCTCAAATAATAACTAGTAATCACTTGCACTGTGAATTCGTATATTGTTTGGCAAGCGGCGACTTTCAAATTGATCTGACGGCGCTTAAATCCATGTTTTTTAGACCCGGTACCCAAAGGGTACAGGGGCTTATGTATTTGTGCTATGTATGTAACAGGCAGAAGGAAGCATCTCCGACCCTATAAAGTATATATATTCTTGATCAGCATCAATAGCCGAGACGATATAGCCATGTCCGTCTGTCCGTCTGTCCGTCTGTCCGTCTGTCTGTCCGTATGAACACCTAGATCTCAGAGACTATAAGAGCTAGAGCTACCAAATTTGGTAACAACACTCCTATAGTATGCACGCAGATCAAGTTTGTTTTAGAATGTTGCCACGCCCCGTTCCGCCCACGCAAATCGAATAAAACGTATAACTAGACTTCATTTGTAGCTACATACTTCAGATTTGGCACACATAATGTGTGCTCATGTCTGGACATTTTGTGAAAATTGCATGAAGATCGGACCATAAACAAAGCAGTTAATAAGATATCTAATTACCACAAGCTCATGGCAGCTTTAGCGACAATTAATTGAATTAAATGTAACAACAACAAAAACAAGACATTCTGTGCGAGTACCCGAGTTCAAGTCTCGGTGCTGACCATTTTTTATTTCACTTTTATTTATATATTTATAAAAATTAACTTTTTACTATTATTTTTTTTATATATATATGTTATTAATTTTTCCAATATGTCATAAGAAGAAGAAATAACAAAGTTTTGTTAGAAATTTGATTTCAAATATATGTATGCATGTACACGCATATGCAGCAATGCAAAAAAAGTAACGGCATTTCTCTCTCAGTTACCGCCGCTCTCTATCCCCCCTCTCTTCTAAGAGTGATCGATATTCAGAGAGAATCATTGAAGCAATAGAAACTTGCAAAACGGACAATGAGAGGAATGCGAGAATATGTTACGCATTTGTCAGACTCTGACTTCTGTTGCAATGGCGCAGGTGCTAGAGCGTTGGCACAGCGCTCAGGAGATCCTGAGTTCGAGTCTTGGTCGGTTTCTCTTGTTTATTACAAAATATTTGATGTGAAGTGGTGAATATCTTTTCCTTTTTTTACATGAAAATATGAATGCTGCTTATACAATTCTTTTCGAATGGAAAAGCATTGCCCTCAAATTAACATATCACGCTTGCTATTAATAATCTTTGTATTATTATATTAATACTTATTGTAATAATATGTTCTATATAACGGCATAGATATGAATACCGGGTCTTATACTGTCGAGCACCTCGACTGTAACTTTTCGACTGGTTTTCATTTATTTTTTTGGTAGTGGAGGCCTTTTGTTTTATAAGTATTATTTCGGATTTTGTTTTTGCATTTTTGGTCAGCTTGTGTTCAATTTTTGGTTCGGCTCGTGTTGATTTCATTGTTGTTGGATTTGCGTGTTCCGCATAAAAAAAAAAATAAAAATAAAAATTTTATGCGTTTCTAGTTGACATGACATGTGCGTGCAAGCATTTCTCATTTCCATTTTGTATGCCATGTTAGCATTTAAAAATATATTCGTAATTAAAATAAACAACAGCAACAACAACAGTAACAGGCGATAACAGGAGTGTGTATTATATTCCACGTTCAGCCTCAAATCGAGTTTTATTGCTGGCCCGCGATAAGCATCTTGTAGTGCTCCTTGCACTAATTACAAGAACCATTCATAATTCAGAAATGAGAAATTACCAGATCATTACTCAAAATGTGTGTGCTGTAATTCCCGGTATAACTACTCACATATAGTACAGACTACACCAAATGCGTGTTGGAATTTTTTTGGGCAGTTCTTAAATTGCACATTTTACTACGAGTTGGTACAAGTACCAAGTATGTGTGTGTGTATGTGTGTATATGTGTGTCATGAAAAGGCGCTATTTAGGATTGGTTAAATAAGTCCTTAGCTGGGTATTTTTATAGTTTTGTTTGCTTTGTGCGTTTTGCTGAGCATAATTATTATATTTCATTTAAAATAATTCTTTTAGCATTTTATTCTTATAATAACAGCGACAATTTATATTTTACATTTAAATACATTTGTGCATTGTAAAAATAATTTAATATATTTAAAAAAAACTTAAAATATTTAATTTATATTTGATATTAAGTGTTCCGATAGATTTATCTGCTATGCTTATTATTTTTACTGCATTTGCTTCGATACAAAATCGGTATACGTAAATCAGTTGTCAAACGTTTAACAAATTAATTATAATGTACTTAATTGATTGCCTTCTATTACTTTTTTTAATATAATATTCTGTAATCTTTTTTATAACATACAATTATTGGCTCAGAAGTTTACCTATATTTTCAATTTACTTAAATTTTCTACGGAAATATATAAACCTATGTATTCTATTTTTCGTTATTATACCTGCTTTGTTAACACATTCGACTGTCAATTCGGATTAAGCAAACAATTTGAAGATTTCCAAAAAATAATATATACAAATTTAAAATAAGATGCTGGTATTTAGAAAGGCTTCATAAATTAACCAAAGATATTATTTGTCAGGCTGTGTTTTCTTTTGAGAAAGAGAAGCTTTAGGATTTATTAACTTTCGTGTGTCTGCCAAATCAGCCGTCAACGCCTTCTGCCAAATGGATTTCACTCCCCATCTCTTAACTAAACAAAGACAATTATTTATGAGCAAAAAATTTGTTTAAAAATTTTCCTTTTTAATTATGACAAGACAGGCGACTTGACAGTTTTAGCACTCACAAGTGTCACACTGGGAAACTCAAAACAAAAAATAAAACAAAAGCTAAGAGATGAAAACTGAAAATGATGCTGCTTAAGAAAATATCTAAAAGACATTTCTAAATGTTTTGCAAGATTTTTATGTATTTGAGAAACTAAAACAAAACACACACACACACACACACTCATATTGTTTTTGGGTTAAGTTTGGAACTCTGGCGACGCATCGATTGATTTATGGGCTCAAATTGAGGAGCTGGACCCGAATTCGAATTCGAATTCAAACGCGAACCCGAACCCGAACCCGGATACCGCTGCCAACCAAAAATTGCTGCTATTGTTGTTGGCTCGAGGCGCTGCCCCTGACAAAGGTGCACAGTGAAGGGCATCTGCTTTGCTGCGGTGGCTGCAACATGGTATTCATTCATGAAGCTCTTGCCACATACCCCGCCCAGCCCCGCACAGACTCACTCTCTTTCTCTCTCTCTCTCTAGCCACAGCTGCAGCGATGGCGCCGAAACATATGTATCTAATTTTTAATAATTATCAAAATTGATTTCAAATGAAAATGCTGTGGTTGTGTTGTCTTATTTTTGTTTTTTTTTTTTTTTTTTTTTTTTTTTTATATTTCCTTGTGGGCTGCTGCTCTTAACCCATGTCTGCCCTTTACTGGCAGCTTATGTGCAGAGAACCTTGAAATGTTTTGGCTTTGTCTGTGGCTCTGTTTCTATTACTTTATGAACTCATTAAATTTAATTTTATTACGCATTTTTATTTCATGCACGTTCCCATTGACCCCCCAAACTGAGACTCCCTCAGAGATGGGCAAGTGTCATGTCTCAACACGATGAATTGCCGATAAATTCTACAAAATATAACATTTCTCAATACTAGCAACAATGATTATAAAAGGGACAGCGCGAATATATAAATATAAAATATTTTAACTTATTAAATTGTTTGATTATGTTTAAATATAGAATGTGAAGTGATTGTTTGAAAAATATAATTTAAATTTAGTTTTCACAACTGAGGAATCCCTCGTGTGATTTCAAAATATTTTTCAACACTCGTGAGTGCATCGTGTTGGTAAAAAGAAGGCGAACCGCTGCCATCTCTAGCTAAAACGCAGTTGAACCATCAAGCTACGGTTTCCTCCCCCGCTTTCGGACATTGTTTTTGTTTTTTGTGTGCTAATTAGTTGAAATTTTCATTGTAGCCAATTAATTATGTGACACGCTTATCTGCAGCACATTTTTGATCATTCGCCACTGACCTGCGGAAATGAAAAGCTGTCCCCACTTCCGCCGTCTGACCCCCGACAATGGCCATGCCCTCCGCCTCTAGACAGACGCGTCTTCAGATAGCAATTAAAAGCCAATAAGCAGCCAATTCATGTAATTCAGTTAACCAACCTCAGGGCTCATAAAATCCATTTAACTGCCGCATTAGAACCATTTCAACAGCCAGATCTGGCTCACTCACTGAGCTCAACTGTGCTGAGCTGTGCTGAACTGTGCTGAACTGGGCTGAGCTGAGCTGGGCTGGGCTGGGCCACATTTTATGGGCATGGCAGCCAGCTGCGGTCTGGTTTGGGGTCTGGTCTGTGGTAAATGGCGAAATGATTGCTTTTTATGACCTCATAAAATTAGATACAAATCGTTCTGTCGACATTTATCTCTCCGTTGCTGTGTGTATCTTTCTCTCTCTCTCTCTCTCTCTCCCTCTGTCTCTGTTGCTTTCTTTGATTCCGATTGCTCCTTTCACTCTCTTCCCTCTGCATGTGAGTGTTGCTTTTATGGGACATATTTATGAGATGTACGAAACTCAACAATCTCTTACCCAACCGATTCCCAACTTCCTAACTTACCAACACTTCCCATGTGCTAAGCGGAATATAAAAAGTGTGCCAAATGATTTTATGCCACCAACTGGCTAAGTAAATAATTATTTAACGCCTTTTATACATTTTACGTGATTATAATGGAGTGCTCTCTGATCCGTTCTGGGTTCGGTTTTACGAGCTTGGGTTAGGTCAGCGCAATAGGAAGCATATGGAAGTAAGGAAAGAACACATAAAACGAACTTTTAATTATGTCATGCTTAATTGAAAAGCAATAACAATTTGAAATGCGGGATACCACAAAACTTGTGATCATTAAAAAGTGTTTAAAATAAAGTTTTTATATGATGGAGTTGAGTTAATGACTGTGGTGGTGTGAGATATCATTTGGGATGCTTTGTTTTAAAAGAAATCTTTGTGTTAATGATAAGATTAAAAAAATAGTCCAAAGTTTAATTTGCAAATTGATAATTATATTCTATACTTTTTTAAATTTATGCTCATTAAAAAAGGAGAGAGGAGATCACAGCGAATATTTTTCCAAAACTAATATGTTTTCAACGATATTTTAATATTACTAATCAATTTATATGACTGTTTAATATATAAATATAATTGAGAAATAGATTGTATAGCTCTTTTGAGCAATATATTGACGTTTAGCTATAAAAATTTAGTAGCAAATTACAGTAATATACTCGTAATTGCACAGACTTTTGAATATATACACCTTTTAAGCAAATACGCAAAAGCAGCAACCTGACGCTGAACGAATGAGAGTGAAGAGAATGGAAAATTAATAATAAACCTACCGGTTGAATTGGATGCAGACACGGGCGGATATTTTTTGACGTGACTGTTAGCGAAGGAGAAGACACGCTGCGATGCCCAAAGCCGGAGAGGTAGACGAAGCAGAGAGGCGTAAATGGTTTCGAGGCCAAATCAACTGGACAGGGGCTGGCAAAAGGAGGGGCTGGTGTGGTATAGGGGCAGTGCCAACGAACAACGAATCATCAGAATCAGTTGGTGTTGTTGCCGGCAACTGGCGACTGGCGACTGGCAACTGGCAACTGGCAACTGGCGGCTGGTTAAAAAGGGAATTCGGACGCAGCTGGAGGGCAGCAACAATGTGCAGAGGACCAGGACCAGCCACATCCTTTTGTGCGCTCGAGCGAAAGGTAGAAGTAACAACAACAAATGGTGGTTGCAATTTCGCTGAGTGGAGAAACAAAAATAAAATAAAAATGGGAACTTTAACACTTTGCATGTGCGGAGAAATATTGAAGGAATTACCAAAAATGTGATGCCCACACTCGAAGGATCGCTTTGGTTAAACGTGTCACAACTTTAATTTCCGCCCGTTGGAGTTGGCCGCCGCAGGACTTCCTCCATGGCAGGCCAGCAGGGAGACAGGACAAGCAAAAAGCAAAAGAAGCACCAGTAAAATGCACACATACTCAAACTGAAACCCATGCACAGCTTCAGGCTTGGGCATGTTCACTTTGTATGTAAATCATTCCAGCAGCTTCCCCGGCAGGGCCACAACAACAGCAACAGCAACAACAACAATAACAACAACAGCAAGAGGAGCAGGAGCAGGAGCAGGAGCAGCCACAGGATGCGGATGCGCCGTAGGTGGTCAACGGTACGCGACCGCAGAGGGCGCCGTAAAAGCTTTTTGTGTCAACGCCATCAACGTTGAAATCAATTCAACCACCGAAGCTGCAACCATTCCACCCCCATCTCATACCTTTCTTTTGCCCCCCAACCCTGCTCCTACTCCGACATCGTCTGGTGCTGGCATAGTTGATGGGTTGCCTGGCAGTCGGTGTTGGGAAGGGGGGAAAGGATGTTGCTCTGTTGTGCTTGTGCCCTGCACCCCGCCATCCGGCTGAACTTTCACCTACGCGTTTCCCGGCACAGCAGGAGAACGCGCTGGATGCGAAGGATGCCATCAGAAAGTGTCAATAGCAAAACTGCGCAGGAATTATGAAATATTTTATTAAAACTGAAGCAAAATGTCGGCGGTAGAGACGGAGATGGAAACAAGGACAATGGCGTTGTTGGAAGAAGGAGCTTAAAGAGCTAAACGCTGAGGCATTTGATTGTTAAGTAATTATACCCTGTGCCGGGAATATATTAACTTTGTGCAAAAACAGGCCGAAGGAAAGGTGGCAGATCCTTTAAAGTAAATATGTTCTAGATCAGTATCAGCACCCGAGACGATTGAGCCTTGTTCGGCAGTATGAGCGCGTAGATCTCAGCAATTATAAGAGCTACAGACTTAAAACTTGGTATGTATCATGCATATAAAAACTAAATTGAGCTTTAGCATGAGCAAAACTATCTGAAGCTTGCTGCTAGCGAGCTGCTGCATTTATACGTTTTGCGCTATGGATACTGTCCGGATCGAAGCTCTTATTGTGGAAGCTCACTTCGAAATGCTTTCTATACAGAAGCACGCTGTTCGCAATCAGTGCAGCGATAGAATACAAAACCAGTCGAAAAGGCTACAGTCGACCGCATTCGACAGTATTATACCCTGTACAGGCTTCTTTATTAAAAGTATTTTGATAATAAGTACTTTGATTAAAATAAAAGTAAGAACATAACAGGTGTTTAAAGAATACCCTTTTGAAACTCTCATTTCGGATATGAATTCTTTGCATTCTCATAGCAGCTAACTTTCACATATTTATACATACTCAATCAAAAGCTGAGTGTTACGACACTTAATTTACATATGCTTATGTCGCAGTCGTTTGCTGTCTCGCTCGCACACATTGTAAACAGACGCTTGTATCACAGTCGTTCGCTGTCTCGCTCGCACACATGTGCTGCCTGCTGCTCTACGATTCAATGGAAAAATAACTTTTATTTCTTTGCTGATTATTGGTCGTATTTCTAAACCGATCTTGATGAAACTTTCAGCATTGCTTCTATATGATATTCTTCAAGCACCTGTTAAGTTAGAAGTGTCTACGTTGAAAAATGTTGCTATTATTCGTTTTTTTCAAATTGCGGGGGATGGGGCAAGGTATCCAAAATTTAAAATAAACTTGATGTGCGTATGGTATACAGGAACCTTGATGATTTGGTGTCTTTAGCTCTTATAGTTGCTGAGATTGACGCGTTCATACAGGCGGACGGACGGACGGACACACTGACGGACATGACTCAATCGACTCGGCTGATGATGCTGATCAAGAATATATACACTTTATAGAGTCTGCCACGCCTCCTTCTGCCTGTTACATACTTTTTGCACAAATCCCTGTACAGGGTATAAACACAGCTGCAGCTCTCTGCAGCGCTTTGTCTCTCTCGCTATTTCAGATTTGATTAGTGCTTGCTATTAATATTGTGAAATATTTTATAATACAAACTTATCTTTAAAAACTATTTACAAATTTCATAAAAATTGTAATTATTTATTTGTGATAAATGTAGCATATTAATCCATTGATCACTTCTACAAAATATTGTTAAAAAGCTTTTAAATAAATATGAATGCATTCAAAATGACAAAAGATCAAAATGTCAACGCATTCGAAAACTCGTGAATGCAAACGCAAATACAAAATACAAATATGAATATGAATACAAATATAAATGCAAATGCATTACAAATGGCATTTGACATGTGTTGTTGTTATTGTTGTTATTGTTACTGGAATGAGGGGAGGAGATAAAGTGGGAGAGGTAATAATTCATTGTCTGTCGCTGGCACGCCAATTTCAATTATTTAATCAATAATATTAATTTTCGTATCATATTTTGTCACAGGCAATAAATGCGAAATTTGTAAAGCAGCCCACACGCCAGACAGGACGAAACACGGACACGTATAGATGCACAGGACAATTCACTCATGTAATGCACACACACACACACACACACATATACCAACACGGAGAGACATTGAGAGCACTGCAGGATGTTCACACATTTGCAATTGTCCCTGCATCTCCCTTGGCTGGGGGCAATTGCACATTTCATTTGCATTTTGTGCATTGCCTGCAATTTCATTTGTCGCCCTCCTCACCCACTTACTGCTCCCTCTGCCGTCTGGCATAGTGCGCATTCCAGTGCGCTGCGTTGACAATTGGCCCCAGCGAAATTAGCCACTTAAATGCGCCTGTCCCGTTCCCCTCTGTGATGTCCTCATTCTGGTCCTGCGTCCTCGTTTTCATTAGCAACAATTACTCAGAGCGGATGGCTGGCAATTGACATTACTGTTACTGTTGTTGTTGCTGTTGCTGTTGCTGTTGCTGTTACTGTTGTTGTTGGCATTAAATTGTGCAGAGAAACTTTCACTTTAATGCGAAACGCATCCATGCTGTTATCCTTGTTTTATGCATTTCATTTGCCATTCTCCAATCTTCATTCCCCATTCGGCATTCGCCTCGTTTTTAATCAAATTGTCAATCGCTGTCGCCTGTTAAGCGTCCTCCACTTTGGCCATCTCTTATTTATGGCCAATAAACTTCAAACGTTGTTCTGGAATTTTTTCATTTGTTGCCGTCCAGCCGAAGGACTCTCAACAGCACACTTCAACGAGGACACTTCGAATTTAATTTTGTGTAAATTACAAAAGCAAAAGTGGCACAAACTTGAAAGCCATCCTCATCCTCCCTCGCTCACAACATTAAATTGCTGGTGCAGACGGATTCTTGAAACATTTCTAAAGTCTTCAGGAAATTATGCAAATTGATTGATAGTTAAATGCAAAAGTTAGCAAATTATTTCTATTTCACGTGCAATTTCCTAGTAAGTAGACGTTGTAGAATCTTACTCAAGACAGAAGAAGATAAAGTAATGTAGAATAGTTTTTAGAGTTCATAATTTTAAATTTGTACATTATATATTTCCCAGTCTTAAGAACTTCAAGGATATCACAAACTGAAGCATATGAAATGCATTTTTCCCTAAGAAACAAACCCAAATGTGAGGCAGTATATACTGTTTGCAGAACACATGCACAACAAATGAGGAAATGGCAATAACAAGATGAGGAAAATTTTAAATATTGCATTACGAATTTGATCACAGTTCATAATTGTCACAGCGCCGTGTTGAGTCATAAAACTAATGATTGGGAACCAACTGAATGTACTTGGATATATTCAAGAGACCAGAGACATTGACCTTGCTATACTTTGCCAACCGCATACAGGACAATTCGAAGGTTCTTAAAATATCGCTTGCACTTTCTGCTGACCTTGACGCGGCCACAAGGACAGAACGAAACAGGCGTTGCATAATGTTATGCATTTGCCTGCAGCTTGTACTGCTTCTCAGCCAGATCCTGGGCGAGGCCATGCAAATTGGCTATGGCTTGTGTGTGTCCTTGCACTCGTTGTTCAAGTCAAGCTGTAACTAATCCCGATTGTTCGACTACGAGTTAGTTACATAAGTTAACTGTTGACCCTGTTCTAGGTACTAGGGAGGTCTAATGTTTTGGCTATTCAAATGGGCTTATAATAACAACAAATTCGCCCACTGTCATGCAATAACAATGCAACTTTCTCTTTCCACAGCAGCCGGTGGCAGAGGACTAATCCGTACACGCTATTGTCCTGTTGCATTTCTTACTGTAGATCCTGCTGCTTGACACTTTCGCTTGAGCTGCGTGCGCCGCAAAGGATTCAACTGTCTTTTCTTTGCGTTTTAGTGTATTTGGCAATGCAAACAGGTTACTTTGCCCGTTCCTATTCCCATTTCCCTGGCAATTCCCGCAGCGCACTGACAAATTTCTTGAGCCGCCGTTTGGCAGCTTCTCAGAGACAAGTCGAAGGCAGGCCGGGCAGTCAGGCTTGGCAGTCAGACGAGGCCAATGAAACGAAGATAGATTGTGTGTGAAAATCCTTTCAAATGATTTGTTTACCAACAGCACATCGCGCGCCTTTCTCCGCTCTCCTTTCAGTGACTGTGCCAGGCAGCGCCTGCTGTTATCCAGCTCTGGCAGCTGTTGCATTTTCCACGCATTTATCAGCCGGTGTCGTTGTCGGTGTCGTTGTCGGTGTCGGTGTCGGTGCCGTAGTCGGAGTCGCGTCGAGTCGTTGTCTGCCAATGCGCCATGTCCATGTCCTCCTCATCAGCTGTGGACACATATTTCAATGTTCGTGACTCGATTTTATTTTCCTCGTTTCGTTCTCTTCTTTTCTGCTCTCCACTCATCGCTTCAACTTCAACTCCAACTCCAGCTTCATCTTCATTTTCCTGGCTGACTGTCGATTCCGTGCCTCCGACTCGCCACTTGAACATTTTTATTTTGTGCGATTTCATTTTTATTATTATTTGCGCTTTGGTCAATCGCACACGTTCGCCATCTACTCAACCTTAAACTCATCCTCAGTCTTAGTTCACCACCATCCCTCACATTTGCTACGGTTTATCGACAAATATTGTGTGAGAAAGCATTCACTACATAGTAGCGTAGTCAGGAGTGAAGCTATTGAATGGTTTGTAGTCAGAGACGGAGTGAGAGGGGTCGTTCACATCAAGGAGTGTTAATAGAGCTATATATCGATATATTCAAATTGAACTTTTAAAATATATGTAGCTACTTACTTATAAAGTACATTTTCTTACTGTTTAGTTCATTTATCATGGGTTTTCATTAATATAAATATGAAGTTTCCTTTCACCTATTCACAAATTAACTAATTATGTTTTCCCATATTTCATCTTAACTTTAATTTAGTTTGCTTCCCCTCCCCGCAACTCGTTGCTATCCCCTTCTGTGCCACTGACCGCGCAGCTGGCCTTTTGTTGATTGTGTTTTTGGCTTTCGTGTGGCGGACTTGGACTTGAAACATGTTTGCGACCATCAACAACAACACAGCACAACACAACACAACACAACAAAAACTTGGCCGTTAGCTTTCTCAGGCTGCTTATGTTGTTCGAGTACGTGAAGTTCGACGTCGACTTTGGCGACGACTTTTGTTGCGTTTGCCTGCCAGTTGCCGTTTACTCGATCGGGCCATCATTTGGTGCTAAACTTGTCCACACTTTATTAACACTGACTGACACACACACACACACACACACACTCATACACAGAGAGACAGAGTTGCCATTGGTCCAACGGTTCAATCAACATTCGTGTTAAGCTCGCTGCATTCAGTTCCGACTGAGCATCATCATCATCCTTTGCCTGAGCTGTAGTCTGAACCTGGAGCTCAGCTGCACGTCACAGCTTATTAAACGTTGTCCACAGTTGCCTGGCCGATGGCTTGGGCCTAATCTGGCTTGTCACTTGTCGATGCAGTTTTGTAGGCACCTAAGTGGCCCATGCTTTGCCTTAGCTCATAATGCTGCAACTGCATGATGCCCCTGACACTGACTGCGACTTCAGCACCGACACTGACTTCGATGGCGGCGCAATCTTCAATTCATTTACATTTTTATTCACGCAGATTAACAGTATCGGCATGTCATCTGGCTTTGTGCGCTGTGGCTTATGCTAAGAGCTCTGGCATTGAGTGCCCCGATCTACGAGTACGCGACGCCAGCTGGCAATGCTCCATGCCGAGCTGAAGCTAGTGGCACCTCCACGTTGTACCTCATACCTCGCACTTCGCACGTTCGCCAAACTGTTGCAATGTCGCAAATTTTTATCGCACGTCTACAAGAAATTCAACGCGTGCACATTCCACATTCTGTGCTCACAGCATCCCAGCATGGTACAGTGGGATGAAACTGTGATTTTCAACCACAAATCATGATTGATTATGGAATTACAGAAGCTCAACTTTACTCTAATGTAAAGTAAATGTTTATCTGCTTCTTCAACGTGATATTCAAACTGTTAGGAAAAAGAAGTAATTTATGTATTTGTCCCACTGTGCTGGGAATCATCGCGTCGGTCGACATTGCGACGCATCGCCTGTTTGGCAGCTTGCAACTCGCGTACATCTGTCTGTCTATTTGCTGGGCTAGTTGGTTGGCTGGCTGGCAACCAGGCTGCCTGCAGCATGAGGCATGCAGCATGCAGCATGCAGCATACAGCATATAGCATCCAGCATAGTTGGGCAATTGACTTACGCTTGTTTGATTGCATTCGAACTCGCACCTTGGGCCTCAACTGCTGCCACAGATGCAGTCGCAGTCGCAGTCGTAGTCGTAGTCGTAGTCGGAGTCAGAGTCAGTGTCGATGTTGCCGTTGCCATTGCAATGCCACGACCGATGCTGACTCTTGTGGTTGCCTGTTGAGGTTGAAGTTGCCGTCTGTGCCATTTCGCAGAAATAAAGATGTTAAACGTTTTGCTGATTCGTGTTTTATGAACTCAATTTCAATTTATAATCTCTGTTGCCACTCACTGGCTCCAACTCTGGCCTGGTCTGGCATTGGCACTGGCACTTGCACTGGCACTGGCAATGGCAATGGCAATGGAAATGGCTGTTGCAGCCGTTGCATGCCTCGCCTCCTGACCATTCGGCCAGTTTGAGGCGTTTTAGCCTTTTGTGTTATCGCTAGGAATACACTTTGAGATACATGCACTAACAAAACAACGTAACAGCATCAGTCTCAGTCCTGTCACTTCACTCTCCCTGCTCCCTTCGTGCCATCCCCCCACTGGAACCACTGTCTGTCAGTCTATGTGAGTATCTGTGGGTTACTTAGTTAGTTGCTGATGCTTTTGTTGTTTTTGCACCCTGTGCATTGTCAAGTCTGCAATTTTAATGTTGACAGAAATCAGATACAGACGACTGCAGGAATGCTGCATGCGCATTTAAGGCATTTGAAATGCATCCACAGCCAAGTGACTCTAACTTGGCCAAGATGCATTAATACCTCGAGTACAGGTGTGCGAGACTATTTGCGTGTTTACCTGCAATGAAAGAAGAGGAAGCAATCGAGAATTAGTTCAATTTGCAAGGCGCGTGCTTAACAAATTATAATTAACATTTCAATATGATATCTATTTGAATTGCAAATATGCAGTCGGATTTATTCATTAATGATTGTGCACAGAGACTGAGAATTGTTAGCAAGAGGAGCTACAAATATTTAAATAAACTAATAAGGATATTTGTTACATATTGATTTATACAAATGTGGGGCAAGTAACCGTAGAGAACAAAATAAATATAATTTCAACTAAGTTTAGTTAAGAATGCCGTCTCGAACCACTGAAAAGTCAGCCGATTCTTTTGATTTATCTTTGAATAATAATAAAAAAACCAAGAAGCTTCATTTCGCCTTGTCGATTGTCAGATAGTTAATATACTTATTACTTGTATGTATTTTTTACAAATATAAACAAATATAATTCACATACATAATCAAAATGACACAATGACCCTTTGAAATGCTTCGCATTAAATCAAATTTAAATTTATCTTCCCACTCGGAATCCCAAGTATTTTAACATGTAACTTTGCCTCTTTCTCGCACTCGTTCTCTCTCTCTCTCTCTCTGTCTCTCTCTGTCTCTGTAAAGATGAAAACTAAAATCATATTTCACAGACGAAATCATTCCAATTAAGTATAACATGTATTTTCTGGCGCCAAACGCCTCCAGGGACTTGGACTGACTTTTCCCACTTAACTAGCAGCTAGTATATTGTATTTATGTATGTCTGCAAGTGTGTGTGTGTGTGTGTGTGTGTGTATGTGAATCGCTCAGAGATTGAGTCTGCATCTGAGATGTTGTCGCATGTTTAAGTCGCAGTTGCAAGATCTAATTTCCCTCGCAGGCAACTTGTAATATCCTGTCTGTCTGCAGCGACTGTAAACGAGGAAATCACTTACACATACGCATTTATAAATACGTACAAGTGTGCGAGTGTGTGTGCGATTGTGTGAGTGTGTGTGTATTAGTTGACAGTTTGAAACAATTTACTTATTCGATGTTTGCTGACGTCATCGTTAGAAAAAGTGTTGCCTATGCAAAATGAAACCCAAACTAAACATCGCCTCGTTTCTCACACACACACAGGCAGAGTCATGGACGATGGGCGCATGAGTTAATGGGCGTGGCCAGGCGAGAACTCTGATTACTGCTGCATACTTCGGGGGTTGTTCGTCGTCGTCGTCGTTGTAGTTGTCGTTGTCGTTCCTGCTGCTGCTAATATTGACGCTCTGCTGATGCCGATGACGTTGACAGTTACATTGATTTATGGCCATCGCTTTGCCTGCCTGCCTTTCTCGCAGCACTTGGTCCTGGCTTCTGGCTCCTGGTCCTGCTCGGCTCGTATAGCTGCTCCTTTTTTCTACCCGTTTCAGTTGCCAGTTGCCAGTTACCATTTTCCTGAAATCTTATCCATCAAGCGACATGATGATGTTGGCCCAACCCCTTTTAGATGGACAGCGCTTTTCTGTGTTAACTGGTACGCAATTAATGAATATTATTCACAAGTCCTTTGGGCTGAGCCAGGCCAACTTGATTGCAGTCCTTTGTGTACAATTAGTTAATTGAGCTCTGGCGAACCTGGCCAACCACTGGCTTATCTCAGTCCCTCACAGTCCCTCCCTCTTTCGTAAGTATTCTACTTTCTAGGTGCGTGCTGTGGCCCAACAAAACTGCCGCTCTTATCACAAACAGTTACTCCTGTTACCGTTAAAAGCTGCCAGTCTCATGTTAACGCTGATGAACACATCTCCTTCTACCTACTCTTCCCCCTGCTCTCTTCCGACGCTGTCTCGCCGCGCTCTTGTTGCCAACACGCAAAGCTACAAGAAACAATCAACTGACCATTCCTGTTCCCGTTCCCGTTCCCGTTTACCATTACAACAACCGAGTTAAGTGCACATGGAGGACAGAGACCAGGATAAGGGAAACAGGAACAGCGACGGAATCGGGAACGGGAACGGGAACGGGAACGGGAACAGGCTTTGAGGCAGGGTCATGTCGAATGCGGTAAATGCAGCACATCCGATGCTGCTCTGTCCGACATCGCTGCTGATGGTTCAAGGCGTAAAATACAAGCATAGAGAGCAAGAGAGCAAGAGAGATTGGTAAACTGGGAGGGGGAAGTCGAGAGAGAGGCAGCAAAAATGTGTGTAATGAATTATTACCCTCTGATAAAAGTGCATGTCGACTTTTTTCACTCTTTATCCTCCTCATGTTAACCGTCGATTTTTGTTTCAAACTGCAAATACTTTCAGGTTTTAGCTTTAAAGCTGAATTTTGAATGAGAAGATTCTATAAGGTTTTTGAAATATCAAAACAATTAAGAATATTGTAAATTAAAATAATTATAAATGCATAAATCATGAAGTTTATGTTTTAATAATACACACATTTATTTTATTTATTCAATTAACTATACAAAATATTTGATAATAAATACAAAAATAATCTCCAACATATCAGATGATCCTAAATAATTTCGATGTGAAACCAGAGCATACAAGTGTCACAAAGGAATGCCATAAGTCTTGCGCTGTTGTAAGTCTATAACGCTTTGGGCCAGCACTTAAGCATTTTGGCTGAAATCAGAACTCGCAGATCCAACAATCACCGCTGGCTAAACACGCGCCAGTAATTGCGGCAATTGGCGCTCATTTCTCTGTCATAAATATCTAAGGTGAGCTGCAAAATTGGATGAAGGGGGGGGATCATGCATGGGAGTACGAGTACGTTACTCCTAGTTTGGTAGTTGGCAAGCAAGCATTGTAAATCACCTTCACACCCGATAGACACGCGGACAGCCAACTGCGACTGCGACTGCGACTGCGACTACGACTCCGATGCCGACAATTTCTAACACGGCGGCATAATCGATGCCCATTTGGCCCCAAGGTCACATCGTTTGCGCTAGAAAACGCTGTTAATAAATTACGTGTAAAACAACGTGTGAACTAACATAAATAATTTCCTTAATCCACCTCCACTCTCCACTGCCCCTTTAGGGATGTATCGGAGGAGGGCATGAAGAGAGGGATGTGGATTTGGGGGCCTAGGCACATACGTGCACAACAATCGATTAAGCGTAGATAAAAATCAATTTGCGGCAATAATAAATTGCTCAACTACCAGGCGTGCGGACCCAAATGATGCCCCCAAACATCCGCATATGCCACAGTCTCCACTTCACCCATCCCATGCCCCAGTCGATGTGCAACAGCAACAGCTGCAGTGGCCAGGGCCAATTTAGCTTCATTTTGCGCACTGTCGAGTCGCAGAGTCTGAACAGTTTCTCGAACAAATTGGCCGCAAGGTGAAAACAAAATGGCAGGAAGACAGAAGACAGAAGACAGGAGGCAGGAGGCAGGCGGCAGAAGGCAGGAAGACAGGAGACAGCAGACAGCAGACAAACGACAGAAGACAGGAGACGCTGCCCGAAAGGGAAAGACACACCAAAATTTACAAACATTGTAATCATGGGTTAAATATCGCCTGCTCCCCGTCCCAGCAGTGGAACATGAGGTCTCTCAGCGTCTGCAACTTTAACTCTAAACTGTGACCAGGTGGAAGGCGCGTCTGCATCTGTTGCAAGCTCTTGAGTATCTGCCGTTGAAAATCTGCTTGAGCCCCAGAGTTCATGGATTAATCACCGCGGGCAGGGCACAACCGAACTAAGCTTCAGCTCCACAGTCTTGTGGCTCATCCACTTGTAGTCGCAACATCACGATTCACAACTTAATCCACAGCCGGTTCGAGGGCGCAGCATCGTTTGTCGATTTTGTGGCGTTTTCTGCAATTCACATTTCGCTTAGCAGCCGTAGCACGCCCCCTCAGTTCCGACCCGCCTCCAACAGAATACAAAAAAAAAAAAACAAAAAAATATATATATAAAAAAATCGACAACAAAACTAAGAAAAATCCAATTGCCAGTCGTAACTGATTCATCGCACTTGGAAATAAATGAATTCATTTGCCAAATGCATTGCGAAGACACCGCCAGAGGCTCAACTCCAATTCCAACTCCAAGTCTGCGTTGAGTTTTCTAATTGAACTGTTTTCCTAGGCCTGGCAGCTGTAAACGGTTGTCATTAGCAATAAATATCGCGAAAAAGATGCAAAAGCTAAGCACAAATATATGGAATCCCATTTAGAAAGACTACAAAATTGAACAAGACAATATTTCCTAGTTAATGCTGAAGTTGTGTTAGCTGAACAGTTAACAAAGTAGTTCAAAAGTGAATGATGATTCTGTATTGAAGTGTGTGGTTTATATAACTAGATAGTTTAAATTATAGTTATAAATATTTTAAAATATAATTGTAGCCGAGTAAACTGATCTTCAATTGTTCTTTAGGCACATCAATTCTTCTGTTACAATAATAATCAGTTTAAGTAAATTGGTAAAATATTTAGAAAATCAAAACACATTTGACAATTTATGATATATATTTTGTATATTTAAGCAACAATTTTCAAATATTATTTCTATAGTGACACAATGTTGTGCTTTCCAAGTTTTCTAAGTAGAAAATTTAAAGTTGCTAAAAACTTTTATGTGAATATTGATTTTAAGAAAAATAAAGTACATACTTTATTCACTTCTGTCACACAACCTTACAAAAATGATTAAGATAAACTAAAGAAAACTTATAAATAATTTCAACTTCATCTGCAGTTACTTCGGAATCTCTTTCTATTGCTATGTACAAGATAATTTTGTGTATTATACGCAATTAATTTACGAATGTTTCGTAATCATTTGAACTAAATGGGGATCATCAAATGCGTTTGTAGTCCGTTTCGAGTAAGCCAGGTACAAATCGATGCTTTACTAAAATTCCAACAACAATAAGCAATAAAAACCGCAAAAAGCAGCCGCAACATTTGCAGTTCGCAGTTCGTGGCGCGTATTTTATATATTAATTTGCGAACAATCGAAAATCGACATGTGACACGCGTTTTTTAAATTTATGCCCTACGAATTGCATTTACAATTTTTTGTTTATTGTTGTTGTTGTTGTCCCTGGTTGTTGTTGTTGTTGTCGCTGTTATTGCAAATGCATGACCGTTGAATGCAAAATGAGAAACAACGCAGGCGGTGCAGGCTGCAGCCTTTAAACGTGTGTATGTGTGTGTGTGTGTGTGTGTGTGTGTCACATATAATAATCGCAACT
Source organism: Drosophila funebris (assembly GCA_018901825.1). NCBI lineage: Eukaryota > Metazoa > Arthropoda > Insecta > Diptera > Drosophilidae > Drosophila > Drosophila funebris. The sequence continues at coordinate 6,822,220 of JAEIFK010000678.1, forward strand.
GTGTGTGTGTATGAGTGTAAGAGGCAGGGCTGTCGACCTGCATATGTATAAGTTGTTTGTGTACGTGTGTGTGTGTACGACATATCAAAAACAATTCCCGCTCATCAGCATCATCGTCATCAGACTCGATTCACGGCAGTACCTTTGTTTTTCCCCTCCCTCTCAACCTCCTTTTGCTCCGAGGGAGCCACACTTTTTGCCTCGCCACACACACGCCATAAATCAATGTTCGATTTTCCCAACAACAGCAGAAGGGAAATTCGCAAAGCATTGCAAAAAAATAAAATAAAAATAGAAAGGGAAAGAAAAAAGCTGGAGGCAGACAGAGGGAAACGGCAAGGACACAGGACATTATGTTCGCGCCATGTTTAAAATTTTTGCTTCCTTTTTTATTTTTGTTATTTTCATTTTCATTTTTATTTTCCTGCGCTGCTTTTCATCTCGTGCGTTACACATTTTATTGTTGTTGCTGTTGTTCTTGTTGCGGCAATGAAATGCATTAAATTTTGTGGCATGCGGGGCGCCGGGAGAGCATTTGTAGCATTACAGGGGCACAGTCCATGGCATGAGCACTTGGCAGGTAAAAATGTAAAAGAAATGCGACAAATATTACAGATTCCAGATGCCAAACGAAATCTGAACATTGCAAAACTATACTGCTCTCTGCGACGACAATTGGGACTAACCACAGAAATGGAATCAGGACTCAATAACTGCATTTTGAGATCATTTAGTGTGTTTGAAGTGCAGCTAATCTGAATGAATGGATACCCTGTAAATTGCCACAAAAGATTAAGATATGATGAAGCACATTAGTTGAGTATATCGGACTTTAAATTAATTTATGAAGTTAATAACTATGAGTACTTGAAGTCGTACATCTGTAAAGTTACTCTGCACTAGTGAATGTAATGTCTTTAGTAATGTTTGCTTCAGTTGAAGTCAACCTGCATTAACTCTACGTATTGACCCTGTGCCGCTTGACGATATCCTATATTTACACTACTAACAAGTCTATCTAGTTACTAGAATTCAAACCACAGCTAATCTGGTGGGATTGAAATATTAGGAATATATTTAAATATTATTATTAAGCATATTTTTAAAGTATATCGAATCTTCTTCTCTTTTCGAATAAATAAATAAAATATTCTTATACAAAAATAGTACAACATTCTCCTTTTATGTACTTCATTTCTTCGCGTACATCATAAAAGTTGTTTAGCAACTGTAAGAGTGCATTTCATTTTGTTACGGAGTCAACAATACATTTCGACAGTTTGTCATTGGCTTCGCAGAGTGTGGCCAAGTGAGAAAAAGTTGTGAAGTAGTCCAAAAATTGTGAGCAGCTGCTGCAGAAAATATAAGCAAGTGCAAAGTTCAAAGTTTGCCAACTTTAATGAAGTCGAAACAAACCGAAACGTGGACAACCCCACCGCAAAGTCTTCGGCAACTTTTGTCAGACATCAAATACTGAAATTATACCCTAAGATCTATGAAGTGTATTACCTGCAGAATTGAAAGTCCTCTTGAGGAATTTAGGGAGCGGGCTTTCAATATGCCAGAGCTGAAACCGTAAACACTCAGGGAACTCAGGATAGAGGAAGGAATCCTTTGTGATGGCCGCTTGTTATGTGTGGAACTTTTTCCGTTTGGTTCTGAGGCGCAGTTTTCGTTTTTCCAATATGATTGTGCACAACAATTTCATTTGCTTTATGGGGCACATGTTCACTTCGATGTGGCTGTGGCTGTGGCCGTGGCAGTGGCAGTGGCAGTGGCAGCATCAACGCCCACTCATGCTCCTACAGGGATCAGTCATGCGATCGATCCACAGGCAACCACAAATCACTGGGGAACACTGTGAAAGGATTTTGCCGCCGGCAAATTGCGACCAAAATCAATTTCCATTACACTAAAGCACTGGAATATTCGGTTTACGGTGTTTTTCCTTTTCTTGTTTATTACGAATATAAACTACGCCACGAGAACTGCTCTCGACTGCCCCGCACGCAGTGCCGCCAATTTGCCAACTAGCTGCCACCGCGTCGGGAGCCGCCAGAGGAGCCACAAAAAAGTATATACTGCGAGTATGTATTCTTATTTTTGGGGCAGCAGAAAAACGCTGCACGAGGAGCGAAAAACGCTCAACCGAAATACTTAACAAAAGGCAAATGACAAGAAAAGCAAAGCGTGAACAGGCAGAAAGTAGCAAGAGTATAACACAGCACAAGCAAGCACAAGGCAAGGCATAAATTATTGGCCAGCTTAAGAGTATTTTCATTGCCAGCTGAGAGCTTGTTTCGCATCGCCTTGGCTTGCCAGCTGGCAACATAATAACGCAACATTATGTGGCAATAAGCATTTTGGCCTGCCCCAAAGCAACAACTTCATTCTAGACGCTAAACTGTTACTTGATGGCTCTTCAATAGGCGCCCATAAAGAATAAGTTCTCTTAACTCCAAGGAGCGATGTGGCATGCCATGTGGCTCGGGATGATGGCACAGTGCGCAGCATGCGCAGTTGCCACTGGCGACTCTCAGCTGGCGGCCACAGCCACAGGCTGTTGCAAGACCAGCCCAATGACAACAATAAATAAATCGTACATTGGGCACCAATGGAATGTAGCTAGTAAATGTTTATGTAAATAGATAATAATTTAAATTAAAGTAAAAAATAATATATAAAAATAAATAATATAATAATAATAAATAAATATCTAAAATATATTTTGAAAATAAATAAATGAGATTAATTAACCTGTTGGATTTATTCTAATTCAATTTAACAATTTATATATATTTTAAAATATTGAAATAAATAAAACAAATTAATTAATCAGTTGAAACTATTCTCATTCTGTTTGGAAATTCATCTCCTTTTCCAATTCAATTTATCACTTTATATGTATTTTAAAATATTTAATAAAAGAAGCAAGTTTTACAATTGAAATACAATACAATAAATTATAAAAATTATTCTAAAACTCTTAAAGTAGCCAGTGATTTTTTTCTGAAATAGCAAAAGCTATTTGATGTTCAAAAATAATTCGATTAATTTATATTCTGTACTATGATCTAATTGATATCAAAAGCAAAATGAGTTGAAGTAAATTTACCAAAATTCTCTCAGTCTATGAAAATTAAATAATTAATTTAAAGAAATTACCGCTGACTTCATTCCACTGTGCAAAGTTGGCCAGCATTGTCATCGCCATTGCCATCAACACATCGCAATGCGTTCACTGTAAGTGTGCGTCTCTCTCTCTGTGTGTCTGTGTGTGTGTGTGTGTGTGTGTGTGTGTGTGTAGTGGCAGCAAGGCAGCTAATAAAATTAAAATGCCATATTTCAGGCGTTGATAACAACAATAAGTGCAGCAAAGTCGCCTCACGTTTGCGAGTAGGAAATTATTTTTTGGCACGAACTCATTGCGGCCTTGTGCCAGAGAAAGAGCACAAATCGAAGCGAGAGAATAAGCGCGGAGAGGAGATTGGGGGGAAAGGGGTCTCATTCTCCCAGCCAGCCAAGTCTATTGATATGACAATGGCAAATAAAAGCGCCGGAAAATTACCTGTAAAAAGTTTTTAGACCCTGCGAAGGAATTTCATTTATTGATTTTTATGTCGACGCCGTTTGCCTTCGAGCGAAATTCTTTCAAGTCAAATTATGAATATTGAATTTGCGGACGGGGACGTTACAATGGAGAGGAGGAGAGGAGATGAGAAGGTGGCAAAAGATGGTGTTGGGTGCTGATTTGGGTGATAAGCATCGGCAGACAAGTCGCAAATGGGCAAATGATTTATGCCACACAGATTTTATTGATTTCGTATCAGCTCTGGCCTACGTACCAGGCTAATCTATTAATGTGCATATTTATTTTAGCTCGAGCAAAACTCTCCAGGCGCCTCAATCTGGAAGCTGGCTGATGTTTTGCTCTGTGCTCCGTGAGGGGCGCCTCTAGGCAGCCTTGGAAACGTAATTAAATTAAAATTCCTGTTACATGACATGCCTGGCAAAAGTGTCGACACACATACACACACACACAACATGGGAGTCAACAACTGGCGCCCACTGTGAATGAATATATGTGTGTCTGTGTTTGTGGCAGCATCCATGTCCTGCACTGCCACAACTACTGTGTGTGACTGTGTGTGTGTGTGTGACTGAGTGTGTGTGTGTGTTGTAGCTCGTTTTGTGCAAACTAAGACACGTTGTCAGCATTCATGTCACCGGTGCCTGACTACAAGCAAAGGGGGACCTGAGGGACGCTCTGTCTGCCAGCCTTTAGAAGTGGCTTCTACTTTTGCATTCTACTACAAAGATTTTTCATTAAAATTTACAAATTTTAATAGTTTTTCCAGCTTTATTTTCTATACAAAAGGCAAATTTCTGCTGTTGCAAGTGAAAAACTTCAGCTACTCGGATATGTGTCAAATGCAGACCAAAGAATTTTACCCCAGGATGCAATCCTGCCTTAAATGCGACACATTATTAAATTACTTTGCTTAGCCTGCAATTTAAATTGAAATTTAAATGCTGCAAAAACTGTTGCAAATATTTCTAAATCAAAGATAAAACATGTATCGAACTGCGCGATAAGTTGCCAATGTAATTCATGGAATTGAATTGATTGTGCTTAATTGTGGTTTCCCATGGTCGATATATGCTGAATCCATTCCGAAATATGCGGGTTCTTACTTAAACCAGATTAAATTCACTCACTGGTATGCGAATCTATCAACCCATATATTTATCAAACGATGGCGAATAGGTTTCGAATATATTTTAAGTTATTCATGATTTAATAATGTTAATTTGATAATGTTGATTTAATGTTTATTTAGTAATGTTGTTGACTTCCAGGGCTATGTTGATTGATAGTCCTAGACTTTAAATTGCCATAGCTGTTTGCATATCAGATTTCTTACTATTACAACTTAAGATCGATTTAAGATTGCTTTCTTTTTGAAATGATATCCATTCTAAACCTGGTATATGATCTTGCACAACGCTTCTCTACTCTACTCTAAAATTGATTCCTAGATGGATTCGACATATACATGGTTACATTTTAATGTTGCATTGAAGCACGTTTAGCATACAAAGTGCGCATCATTTCATTTGAATTCATTCCATTTATTTTCAGTCGCTTTTCCCTTGTTTTCCATTTGATTTTCATTTCATTTGCACAACTTTCGACCAGGTAGTACGAGTAAATAAACAACCCATCGAAAACAGAGCAACGTTTAAAGATACATTTATTATTTGGCAAATGCGCAAACACTTCATGATGATTACCAAAGACGTGGTGGAGAGGGGGGGCCTCCTCTGGTGCGAGCTGCGCTAACAGTGAGGGAGAAAAAGCAGCAGCCAGGGTTGCCGGGATACCATACAGAAATCTTTTAACGTCAGTTCTGCCTGTCTTGCTGCCTGGCATTTTCTTGCGTTGTTACCTTCAGCCAGGGCAGGCGGACAGGCGGGCTGCCGGGCAGGCGGAGAGCAGCGTGCAATGCTTGGCTGGCTACGTACTTCTTCAGACCCTTCCCCACTTGTTTTGCCGACAATCCTTCAGAGCTAGAGAGTCAACGCTGCTGCTCTTGTTGCTGGCAATTTCCTTTAGACGAGCTGCGAAAACACACGAAACTGAAACTTTTGCGAAAAACGTTAAACGCAATGTTGTCCGTCCCACGTTTTCAGTTCCAGTTTGAGCATCAGGGCCTGTCCCTCAGTTCTCAGCTCTCAGTTCTCAGTGCTCAGTTCAGTTCAGTTCAGTTCAGTTCTCAGTTCGCCCGCCCCTTTGTGTCTGTTTGTCTGTCTGCCTGTTTGGTTCATCCTTCCGTTTGCCTGTCTCGGTCTCGGTCTCGGTCTCAGTCTCAGTCCCCGTCTCCATCTCCATCTCCATCTCGGTCTCAGTTTAGTATATAACAAGTCAGCGTCAGCTGCTCCTGCTCCTGCTCCAGCTACAGCTACAGCTACAGCTTCTGCTCTCCTGCTTTGGTTTTGGATGGGTCTGGTCTGGTCTGTCCGTTTGTACGCCACTTTGTCGGCTGCCTCGAATACTTCCATGTTCATTTTACAAGTAAAACGGAAATGACAGTTCCGCAGCGAGCGACGAACATCTTTGCAGTTGGCAGCGTCCCTCACCCCAGGCAGCGGCTCTCCATGAAAGTGAAAGAAACCTTTTCCCGCATAATAGTCTGTCAAAGTGGCTGCCACCACCGACACCACCGGCCCCAACGGCACCAACGGCACCACCGATGCCAGCATTGTCAGTCAACTCCAGCTTCAGCTCCAGTTCCAGCTGCAGCTCCCTCTGTAAGCTGCCTGCTCTGAGATACTTAGCACTTAGCGCTGCCTGCTTCTTGGATCAACTTTAACCCACTTCAAGCTGCCCTTCCTTTTCCATATCCCAAACTGCCCGAACTGAGAACAAAAACAACTTCACTTGGCGTTTTTGAGAGCCGTATTCAGTTTCCAACTAATTTTCTAATTATGAGCACAAAGGCGCACAGAAATCATGTCACGCTTCCTGACTGATTTATGGCCGTTGGAGAAATGTCAAACATTCGCCCAGCAATTGTTCCCATAACCACCACCCCCCTAATTCCAAACCCAAAACTTGATCCAATTCCCATTCCCAATCCCCATACAGCAGCCCACGCTTTGGCTTTTAACTTATCCAAATCACTTGGCTACGTCGCCAGTTTTTGCCTTTTGCATTTGTTTTTGTTTTTATTTTTGTTTTTCTTCTTGTTGTTTATTGTTGTTGATTTATTTGATTTATTTATTTATTGTTGGCCCTTGCTGTATTTGTACTTGAGGCGCCTGCCCAATAATCGCCAGCCGACCGACTGATTAGCTTAATTTAACGGATGGTGGCCCCTGCTCCGATTTCGATATCAAAGTTTAATAAGTACTTCAACTCCTTTTTGAGCTTCGAGTATAGAAATGCTATTATTAAATAATTCTTGGATAACGTGTAACGGAACTTGCTAGCAATAATTAATAATTACCATTTATTACGCACTACTCAATAGCGTATAATATTATTTATTTATATAATATTTATATAATACATATCGCGATTATCGCCTGCGTTTATCAGCCATAAGTAATTAATCCCATTGAACTTGGAAAATAATTTTAAATTCACATATATAAATATAAATAATATAAATATACAACTACGATTTACTTCTGTGATATATGATTATATATAATCTAAAATAAATACATATGTATATATTATTAATTTGTTTAAAAGACGTCAGTTAAGTTTACACACACATTTAATTAAATTATAATCCTCAGAGATTGGAGAAAATATTATTAATGAGAAAGCAATTCATTAGGGAAGGCTAAGAAGTGACCTTGTTCAATTGATATTATTTTCAATCATTTGCTACATTAATTATTATTATTAATATATTATATATTTTAATATTGCGTTAATTTTCATTTTCATTTTTATCATGAGTTTGTAACTATTTATTGTTTAGTCACGCAGTCATCGCTATTGGAGAACAACACCCACATATGCTGATCCACTTTAGCTGAGCGTGCTCGCATGTCAGCTGATGTGTGTGTGTGCATGTGTGTGAGTGTGTGTGTGTGTGTGACGACTCCCAGGGGCCGTTGAGGGGCAATGACGATGGCCATGGGGCACACTTCCAAGTAATTTGCAAAACTCCGACATCCGACACTTTGCTGTAGTTTGGCGACTTTGATTTATCGCCGAGCGCCTCGCTGGGGACACAATCAAACGCAAATGCAGGCATAAGGAGCCAACGTCAAGCGCTTCAATGTCCTGCAAGTGAAGTAGGCGCGGCACACACACACACTAACATTCGTACATACATATGTACATATGTATATCCTGAGAAGGTCAGCGTTGTTAACGCGATTATGGCAGCTGTTAGAGGAAGCCAGAGAAAAACAATGGCCAGCTCGGGGTCTTTAGCAGTGACATGCAAACCCGGAGTTGACAGCCCTGCAGTTAGCAACAACATCAGCAAGAGCAACAAAAAGCCCGTAGAAACAACGAGTATAAAAGATGAAACAAAAGTCCATGTTATTCTACGAAAGAGTCAAAAAGTCAACCTCAACTTTGGCTTTAGCCTCAACTTCGTTGGAGCTGCAGCCTCAGTTTCAGCTTCAGCTTCAGTTTTAGCTTCAGCTTTAGCTTCAGTTTTGGCTTTAGCTTTTGCTTCACATGACCGAAAAGTCTCACAAAAATAATCCCAAAAACTTCGCTGCTCAAAAACATGAAAACGTTCAGCACAATGACAGGCATGGGGGTGTGTCAGGGGCGGGGTGTGCAGAGGGGCTGCAAATGCGGAGACGTTGATCACAAAAAGGAAAATGTCAAAGTTCTTTTGCGGTCTCCGAGGTTCTTTAAATGTTCTTGGTAACAAATAATTTTGTTCTTCTTTTTGTTTCCCTTTTTTTTTTTTTCTCGGAACCTTCGCCAGGGAATTTAGCACACGAGAATTGTGCGCGATTTTTTTTCCGTTCCCGTATATGTGTTGTTCTTTGGGTATTTTTTTTTTGTGATTGTTGTTGCTGTTTTTTGATGTTTTTGTTATTTTTTTGTTTTGTTTTTATGTATATTATCAAAGCATTTTGTTTTGATGTTTATGTCGTGGCCTTAACTTGCCACAGAGCTGTGGAGGCATCAGTAAAGGGCAGGTAAAGGGCAAGATGAAGCAAGATGGTAGGCACAGGAAATGCCAATGAAAGTTGTGAGATTGTAACTAGCGAAACTTTGCCAGAGCTTTATAAGCACTAACTGTTGTAAGAGCTTCAGCAAAACAGTTATATACATAACTGTCTCAGTGATGTGAAGAGGACAGCAAGCCCAGAATACTTTTACAGTCAAGTTGTGGTCAGATTGTCGAACTTTTGGCCTTAAGTGAACTATAATGCTCTTTGGTAATGCAATAACATAATAATAATAATATTATCTGCTTTAATTGAGTATTGCGAGTGCTTAAAGCTTTAATGTCACTTTGCCTCTGTAATTAAGTATTAAGTGTGAGAAGAAAGCTTCTAAAGCTTGGCTGCTAAAAGCTTTAATGTGCTTTTGCGCATCTAATTGCACGTCGTTTAATAGAAAGTGGAAAATATTATATAATTTCAGGGCTAATTTATGAATTTAATAATTAGCCTTGGCCTTTAAGCCACAATTGTCGGATACCTTTGCTTGCCAATTTTTATTGTGGCTGTTCTACATGTGTGTGTGTGTGTGTGTGTGTTGCATAGTTGTAGTATGTTATTTTTATATTGTTTTATATTATTTTTTTTGCCTGCTTTTATTTGTGTCACGGCTGCATGAACATGAAAAGGAAGTGCACGTCAAAGCTTAGACACAAACCACGAAGCGTAAAGGTGCAAGTGAGGCTAAAGTAACAACATTCATTGCAATTGCCACCAACAACGAGAAACGGGCCAACAACAATGGCTTAAAGGGTATCCGTATCTGTAGCTTCAAAGTATCTGCATGCAGCAATGCGTGCCAGAGAGAATTTGTTAAACAATTTCGTTAAACTCGAGGCGAAAACTCGAATAAATTGGCTTGAAAAATGAAAAGCGAAAACTGCGCAGAAAACAAAATAATATAATAGCAGCCAGCAACAACTCTAATAGCGGCAACGGCAACGGCAGCGGCAGCGGCAACAAACGCACAAATTACAACAATTAAATGGCGAACAAAGTAAACCAAGCCGCAATTATCACATCACTGGCAAATGTAGACGGACTCGGAGTAGCAATCCAAGTCCAAGACCAAGTAGGAGACGCAATTGGAGGCGGCTGTAGCTGTGGCTGTGGCTGCGATGTCGGCTTGGCTTTAATTTATGAACTGCGGCAAGTGGATGTGCGACTTGGGTTGGGGTTTTAGGCGGCTTGCAGCCGGGTGGCCACTGAGGCGCATAGAATTGGAATTGGAATCTCTCTGAGTGTTTTCACTTTGCTTGCAACACGGTGGCAGGCAGACAGTGTGCCTCAAGGTGAGCAGCGATTTGTAGCGGCAAATGAGGCAGGTAAAAACACCAACAAAAAAAGTCGTGGCAAAAAATGCACAACAGGTGTCAGCAATTTAGAAGACCTTCTGTTGGCAGCTAATAAACGCTAAAGCAGCCAGAGCATAGCACTTTCTCAACTCATCTTGTCTCGTCGCGTCTCTTAATAAATTGACAACGATCCAATTTCATAATGAAATTTTTGCGGCTGTCAGCCTTCAATTGAATCGGAAAAACAGAACAGCGACAAAAGTGGCGCGAGGGGGAGAAAAGTGGAATAAGAATAACAGAAATAACGCACAGAGATCCAAGAATTCCCCCATGAAGAAATCCAGCTGACAGGCCTGGCCCCGTTCTTCCCAGCCGTCCCAATTTCCCCTCCACCTCCACTTCCGTCTTCTTCCTCACCCCCTGTGCTCGCAACCCCAACGAAACTTGCACAGAATGTGCCATGATGTTTGTATCTGCGTGGTGTATATGTATGTGTGTGTGCCTCTATGTCAGTGTGTATGTGCGTGCTGTTGTTCAATGTATATGTATGTATCTATGTAGTTATATCGAGTCAACGAAAAACAAAAACTTTTTTCCACTTGAGTAACTTAAGTGCCAATTCCTCCAAAAACAAAATAACAACAGCAACTACTACAAAAAAAAAGAGAGAATGAAATGAAAGCAGAAGAAAAACCAACACAAACAAAAGAAGAAGAAGCTTAAGAACAAAAAAAGAGCTAAATAAAGAAGAAGATGAGCACATGTACAATTTTTTTTTAATAGGGGGCCGAAAACTTCTATTGGTTTCAATACAAAAATCGATAATACATCAAGTTGAAAGACATGAAAAAACAAGCTGAAGACAACAGCAGAAAGTTGATTACAAATTAAATGTGATAAAATATGGAATTGAAGCTTTAAAGTTGTTACATAATAAATTCATGAGTTGTCGATTCTATTTTAAGGAAAATTTTAAACTTTCGTTTTCAAATTCTTTAAATAAAATATTAAATGAATTTACAGTAACGATATCACATCACTATATTGAAATACATTTAAATGTAAATAAATATACTATACTTAATAACATATACAATTTATATAAATTCTAAATTATTTTCTTTATTAATTAAAAACTTTAGGTATTTGGCAAACATATAATTTTATTTGTACGTATCTGTCAATAAAAATCTCAATCTCTATTAAATTTCATAAAATTATTGTAACTTGAACAGCCGTCGGCAATTGCACAAATTCTAAAGAAATTAAAAGGAAATAATTCCGAATATTATATCAATTACTATCACTAAGTTGCAAGCTGTGTTCAAGGACATCTCAAGGCGCAGTTTAGGGGGATACGTACTTCAGCCGATGTCGGAGGACCAGCTCAGCTCAGCTGGACGCTTTTAACAGCTTTGCTGATTTCTTGTAAAGGGAAATATGAATAATGGCTGCACATCAAATCACATTGATCAACCCAGAAACCGGCACACACACACACACACACACACATTCACGCAAACAGTTCAACACACAACAATAGAAACGCGATGAAGAGAGAGCAAATCAAAGAAAAGCGGCCATGATTTGCCGTCGGCAATTTGAGTGGCACTTCAGCCATTGAAGAGCGTCGGCCTGGCAACGGGCTGCCAGCCATGCGAAGGCTTTGAGTGGCGAATGCTAAATGCTCGTCATCATCCACCATAGAAATCGTATCTTTAAGATACTTTCCGCAGCCATGGCCATAGCGAACAGATGGCATCTTTCAGTTGCAACCCCACCAGTGAGAGTGAGAGAGCGAGAGCACACCGAGTCGAGAGAGCGACTGAGCGCGCTCTCACACAATAGCTGCGCGCAGTCTAAAGAGAGCGCCTATGGAAGCAGCAAAGAGAGCGCCAACCATACTCTTATCCTGTTTTACAGTTCCATGCGCTCTTCCACATGCTTGCCATCTCGCTCTCACGCAACAGCTGCATGGCTTCCCGCCAAATTGTTTGTCTGCCATGCTTCTCTCACTGGAAGTGCCGCTCTCTTGCACTGGAAAGACGAAACAAGTTGCCGGCGCTCGAGGACAGCACTAGGAATTGCGAATTATTATTAACAATAATGAATTATAATTTTAATTCAAATATTGTTTTTCATTTGATATTAAATTGCTATTGAATTTTGTTGTTTTATCAACAATTTGATGTCATTGTCGAATTTGCGGAATTGATTTGCCTTCTTGCATATTAATCACAGCTCTGAGGCTATTTTTAGTTCAATTACATTAACATAAATTCGCAACTGCCCAAAACGGCGTCTCTATAATAAAAACTTTCAATCGTCTAAGGCAATCGAGTGTTAAACATGGCCAAGAATCAAATGTATCTTTGGCCATTTGCACGTCTGACCCTTTTGAAGCTAATGAATTTTTGCCAAACACTTTGATAGCTTCATTGAACGATCACGTGGGCCCCAATTATTTTGCAACACTGTGAGAAATAACTATGATAAAGTATAGAGAATTGGCATTAAATATACTAGGAAAACAAAAGACAGCATTTAAAAAATGTTCAAATAAATGTAAACTTATTCAAATTATTATCAAAAGATTGTTGCAAGAAGTTGAGGAAGATTAAATCCATTAAATTTATAAATATGAATACAGAAGACCAGATCGATGAATTCCAACAGATCTATCAACTTTTGTTATCAAACATGACCCGGTTTAGTAAGAAATACAGGAAGAAAATTATAAATAAAATCAATTAGTTATTGTTTGATTCTGATAGATCCATTATCACTTCTAATCAATATAAACACAGTTTATCTAAGAAATATAATGAGAAATTTCAAAACAAAATCAATCAGTGGTTTTCTACATTGAAATCAGGTTTAATCAACTTGGCAAAAGTTCCAGAGAAACAGTTGGGGGCAGGGAAGGGAGCAACCTTCGCATTCCTTTGCATCGCCTCAAGGCGCGTACGTTGTTCCTGTCAGTTGATCAGCGTATCAGGTATCGATTCCAATTGGAAGTCGACAGTCGCACTTTGGAACACGACGAACAGAAAATAATTAAGTTCTCAAAAGATAAAAATCATGTTAGCCGCTGATCAATTAGTAGATTTTTGCAGTCCAACGCATATTTCATCTTTTTACTCGCCTCAAGCGACGACGCCCCCTTCCATTTCCCCCTTCCGCCCACTCGTGCTGCACATGCAGACGCGAATGTTGCATAAATTTACATATGAGAATGTCTTGAAATGATATTGAAGGCTGTTGAAATGCAGCAACTGTAACCTGCAGAGAACAACAAACCGAAAGCTGAGAAACTGAGACTGGAGACTGAAGACGTGAGACCTGAGACCTGAGAACTGAGACCTGAAACCTTTAGTGGTCGAGGCAAGGCACCTGCCTGTGCTGCCCTGTAGCGATGGCTGGGATCGGATTGGAGACTGGACTTGGACATGCACATGCACAGACATGTCAGTAACTCATTTATCGCTTAACTGGACTTCAAACGACTCTGTGGCCATTTGGACTTAAGTTCGGGTTCGAGTTCGGGTACGGTTTCGGTTTCGGATTCGAGTTCTGTTTTTACTTTGACAACGAATTTGCATGCACTCGAAACTGTGTTTTGAGCCTTGTTAATTTTGACTAAAGTCGCTGGCTAACGTGCACTGGATAAGCGCCAAATGCAGTCCCAATCCCGGTACCAAACCCAGTCGCTGTCCCAGTCCCAGTCGCAGTCGCAGTCGCAGTTTCAATCCATGTTGCGTGACTGACCAAATGCGAGTGCTACGCATGCGCGCGCTTACAAACGCGAAGCTCAAGCAAAACGATCAGCAACAGCCACAGCAACAGCAACAACAACTTTAACAACAACAACAACTAAAATAACAACAGCAGCAGCAGCAGTAGTAGTAGTTGTATTTAAAACAAGAAAAAAGAAGTAAAATGTGAAACAAGAACCAAAACAAAGTGTTCGATGTTTCCGTTTCAAATTCTATGGAACAAGACATTTGCGCACCGCCAGCAGCCCGGGAAGACAAGCGCACCACAAGCCCCACAAAACAGCCCAAAGGCCCCTGCGTTACTGTGGCCACAACAGATTCAGATTCAGTGGCAGACCGAGACTTGCAAACCCGGTACCTGCTCTAGACTGAAACTGAGACTGAGACAGAAACTAAGACTGAGACTGAGACTAAGGCTGAGACATTGTGAATGGACAACTCGCGGACTTAGGCGGACGCGTTAACAATTGTTCTGGCCATTCGTTTTTTGGCCCAAAACAAGTTCGGCATTTTGCTTTAACAGACCGCCAGAAGTGCAGCCAGGCAATGTTTGTAGTCGCACCCTGGGCAAGAAAAACCAAATAAGATATAATAAAAAGCAGTTACATTTTAAAGTTATTCATTAGATCATGAAAGCGAAGTTGTAGAATGGCTAATCTGCATAACAAAACATATTAATAATCAATAAAAAATAATGTAAGACAATAATTATAAATATGAAGATGTAAAACTATGCTTCTAAAAAAACTCATTAGATTAAGTTAACAAAGTGGAGTCTTGGATACTTTTGGCTACTTTCATGATGAATAACTTTTGAGTTGATTTTCTGATATTAATAATGTTAAAAGTTCAAATATTATTAATTAATACAAAAAAATGAAAACTATAATTAGAAATATGAAGCAGAAATTGTTAAATTAATAGGCGAAACTAGTTAACTTTCTTAATAAACCATTACGTTTTAGAATGGAAGGACTTATTTTATTCATTAATTGTATTAATTATTAGTGAATTATTTTGAAAAATCTAATTTTTATATACAATTCATAATTTAAATAAGTAATAATAAATATGAAGAAGTGGTCTGAACACAATTATGATAACTTCCCTTTAAGAAGCATATACATTTTGCCCACCAATTCGCCATTGTCACCCACTGTACCCCTGCCATTTGCTGCACTGTTTCTCAGTGCCGCGCAGCTGAACGCGCGATTGTGCCACAGATAAAGGCACTTGCGCATTACAACTGCTCGAGCAGGCCATCCACAAGCACGTCCACTAACCAGACAACAACAACAATAACAACTATGGCAACAACAACAACAACAACAAGAGTAACCACAACAAGATGCGGAAAAGTGCAAGAGAATTAACAATTCATTTTATTGTTAAATATGCCGGAGTTGCAGGCGGAGGCAAGCGGTTCTAAGTACGAAGAGACTCTGCGCTTTTGGCCAGGCTAACAAGGCTTGTCTGCATCTGCATCTGCATCTGCATCTGTTGGGTCTGCCGCACACACCTCACCTGTCTTGCGCCCGCTTCCCCTCTATCCACCCACTGTGGCCGCAGGTTCTGGCAGCGCTGGCCGCTGTGGCTCATAGTTAATAATGCGATAATTTCATTTTCATTCAAAGCAAATCGAATGGACTCGAAACGCAGAGACGCGACGAAGCTACCGGATTACGATGCGACTTGCTGGCTGGCGTGTTGCAGCAACATGTTGCAGCCGATGCGACGTTGCTACGTTGCGACGCTACAATGTTGATGTTGTTCTTGTTGTTGTTGTTGTTGTTGTTGTTGCTGATGCATGCGCAAAATTTAAATTATGTTGTTTTGTCGCATGTTTTTCGCTTCTCATTGCTTCTCATTTGTTGTTGTTGTTGCTGCTGTTGTTGTTCGTTCGTTCGTTCGTTCGCAATGTTGTTGTTTAAGGGCTTAAAACATTATCAATGAATAAATGAAAATGTCTTTTGTCGACGGAAAATTGTCGTGTTGTTGTTATGTGGCATGCAACTTGCAGCAGCAACTGGGCAACTTAACTTAACGTCTTCTTTTGGCCAACAAGCGCTTTAAGCCGCTGTTTTATGTCACAGTCAACTGTCATTTGTACATTGAATGCGCGACCCGTTGTCACCGAGGGGGAGTACGACGCCAAGGGGCAAGGGTTGTGCAGAGAAGTCAGAACTGTAAGAGAGGAAGGGATTGTGTTGCACGGCGATATGTTCAATTTGCATAAAATCACAGGAAGCACTTAGGATTAATAGGCCGCGCTAAGGATGCCAATGCCGATGCCGATGCCGATGCCGATGTCAAGTGACTGCCAATGTGGTTTGGCAATCGTGCAACAGTGGGGCATGGGTTAAACATATGTATGTTTGCACCACTGTGCTTGTCATCGGGTTAATCGAATTATCGTTTAGCAATTGCTCAATTTTGTGCAATTTTCTTACCTTATTTGTAAATGTTGCTTTGTAATCCATAAATCCACACTCAAATCAGCTAATCCAAAATTTGCATATATGTAGGTAATCCAGTTATCCAATAATCTGCAGTTGCAAAAGTAAACAAATAGGAAATCGATTTAGTTATCAGTTTATCATCCACATGAATTTCCCTAAACTAAGAAACGAACCAAACCAAAAATCATGCGCAAACACCATACACAGATATTCTCAAAGCTCCCTCTAGCGGCAGTTCTTGGCAGTTATCCAGATGCCCAATTCGAGAAAATGAATCATATATCTTGAATGCGTATTCAAGTTAATATGTCTTAATTTATGTACAGATATTTCTATGTGTGTACAAATCAAAGAATTAAATATTCTCTGAATTCTGGTTTTGTTAGGATTTCATTGAAAGTGATTTAAGTTCTATTCGTGGAATATCTCATTAATGTATTATAAAAAAGAAGTATTTATAATTTATTAACGATGTAAGTATTAAATATAATATTCTTAATCTGAAGTTAATCCCTTAAATATATTAATTAAACTCTTTATATATATATTCGCACTTTGCAGCTCAGGGAAGTATGTATTTCAGAGGCCTATCTAACTACATAATACATAGCAGTTTTCCATTCTGTTTAAGTTAATTATGTGTAAGTTTATGTGAATTCCCGCTCTAATTGAAATTACAACAATAGTATATTTTTACATTTATAATTAATAATTCTGCTTATTTAGTTTAACAATTTGATCAGTTATCATTTTAATTTTTATTTAGAACTTCGAACTTCGTTTTGCAGCACCGCTGTTATCGCTGCAATTATTTCGATATCGACTTAACCCCACCGCTGTCTCCCTCTCTTCTGCTTTGTCGATAAACAAAAAGATTTTTGCAAACTGCTGACACTTTCCCACCTTTTAATGTCAGCGCCCAGTTGGCATATGGACCCGAACCACGACCCGTTGTGGCTCATGGGGCATACCAATGCTTCTGCCCCTGCCCCTGCTCCTGCTCCTGCCCCTGCCTCTACTGGTGCCAATGCCAATATCCGACTGTTGCTGCCAATGGGACTGTCAGGTTTGGTGGCTGTCATATCCTTTTGCGGCAGAGGCAGCCGCCGAGGTTGTTGCAGTGCTCTGGTGGAAATTTGAGCGCGCTTCTCATTCATTTGCGCCAAATGTCATTATTGTTGCTCGTTTGTTGTTGCTTGTGGCAGAGGCAGAGGTAGTCGCTGCTCCTGCTGCTGCTGCTGCTGGTGCTGCTGCTGCAGGCGGCATCTTTCGCCACTTTGGTGTTGCCAGCCAGAGCATTGGGTCTTTTGTAAGACTCCCTCGTTAAACAGATTATTTTCACACCCGTCTTGGAGTCAACTCGACTCGAGTCGCGTCGTTGAAGTTGCTGCCAATTTGGTAAGCCGATGTGAAGCCTGCAGCCTATAGCCTCTCGGCAAGGCGTTAATAATGCGATTTCAATGCAATTGCTGGCCAAATTCAAAGGTTTCTTTTCTTTTTTGTTGTTGTTGCTGTTGTTGTATGCCTGAAAGTGCGAAGTGCTGGCAACAGCATTCGTATTCGAGGAATATGAAAGCGACAGCCGCTGCACAGAGCCTGCTCGGAGTGACACATGTATGCACTTGGTTTAGACACAGAATTCGAACTTTAACTCTGACTCGGAGTCAAACAGCCAGCCTGGTCTGGCCAGAGGATGCCAGGCCATGGCCTAACAATGGAATGAGCCTGCCACAATCATTGGCATCGCTTTTGGGGGCTGTTAATTGCAACTGATCGTGAATGGTTCGCCCCGAATTGAGATCCGGAAAACAAAAAGTTTCTACAAAAGCGGAATCTCAGAAGAAACTTTTTAGGAGTAGAGCATTTAATAGTAGTCTTTTCAGTCTTGAGTTTTATAATTATTATTTAAATCGTTTAATATTGGAAGCCGCAATTAAGGTGCATTAACTTTGTCACAGTAAGGAAAATTCCAGCAATATCGTTTTCGACTTGTTGTTATTTTCACTGTATAATAAATAAATTCTTAAATATAATTTCATAATTTAAATTTAAATTTAATCAGATTAAGATGACCGATTTAATCGCACTTTTCATTATTAATTAACGGCTTCACGCTCTGCATTCTTCAACGAATAAATTTCATCTATAAATTGAAGTTTAGTTTTCAAGCTTTGATCTTGATCACATTTAAGTTTAAACTATAGAATTGATTTTTCCAGTGGATTTGCAAAACTCAGAGCTGCAAATTAGAGTCTCCCCCTCCGAAAAAGAAAGTGATTCCAATCAATATACGAATGCTATTAATTCCAATTAGAAATCCACACGCGCTCAGCGTCGGACATGCTCCAGGGCACGTATACGTCGAATACGAATACCCTTGGAATGCCAGGCGTCTATCCACGGTGGGATGGCTGGGTGAGGTGGCCCACCTAGGCGTAACAGTATCCAAATTCATATGCATATTTGTCAGTTTGTCAGTTTGTCTGTTTGTCTATTTGTTGTTGATTTGCTGATTCGTTTGTGAAGATGGGAGAAGCGCGAAAATATTTGCGTTGCTGCGTAATTTGATAGACGGACATGTAGTCTGTACGCTAGACTCTTGAGCTGATGGATTGACGTTCAGATAGATTTCAAAGCAACTCACGCCCAACATCAAAACATCCATAAATATTTTTGTCGTATTCACTGGCAGCCTGGCAGCCAATTTATGGCCGGGAGTCGTAAAAAGCCGTAAAAAGTTGAAATCGTAAAATTAAAGGCGAAAATAGTTTTTGGGCGCTTAACTCGCACTGTGTGCATAAAATACCTAATTAATTGGCACTCTCAGCTTCTGGGTGGCCCCTGGCTCCATCTTTTGCTGTGTGTTTTTGATTTATCGTATGCACAGCGCGAAACCGCTAATCAGTCGCATTTGCATGCGCAGACGCAGCTCTCCAGTATTTTTTGCAATGTTTTCAAATAAAGAATCGAGCCAAGACAATATTTTGTTGTTGTCGTTGTTGTTTCTTTTTTATCGACATTTATCGATACACGTTCGATGCCCACACTTTGAGAGCCACTGCTGTGTTGCTGCCACTGGATGCCAGATGGCGCTTTGCGGCAACCATCGCCATCTAGCGGCTGCTAGCGTAAGTTTTGTGCATTATCCTGCGCAAGCTCTGAGTTTCCACACAGCAGGATATTTTCATTGCCTTGGGTTGTGTGTATTGGCAATAGGAGCTTTCAAGGATACTGAAGGATACGAAATAGTTCGACAAATGACCGCTACTGCTAGCTGGCGTTTTGAGTCCTTTTTGGAGTTGAATATTGGTTGAGGAAATTTGAAAATGTGCTTTAGGGAAAATTATTTTGGACAATGTGTTAGTTAAGTTGACGCACAAATACCCTGTAGATACTTATGGAAGGTATGAATGATTTAAGTGTCTTTATTTACCTATATTTATATTTATAATTATTTGTTTATATTTTATTTACAATACTTTTGTTATTACTTCATTTAAATGAATTCTGTGTGATTTTCCATGCAAAAATCAAATATAAATCGCAGAATTTTAATAACTTAATTGCTAACTCGAATTAAATATAATTAATGCTTAACAATAATTACAAATAAATTATTAAAACAAAGATAACAATGTAAGGAAACAAACAAATGCCGTCTGATAACTGCTGAAAAGAGCAGCATGAAATAGAATAATTTCCTAGATGTTAAATTGAATAAGCAACGTGTAAATTGTTGTAGAGGGACCACACAAAAGCATCTGAGATAAATTAAAAAAGAAAAGATATAAAAAATAAAGCACAAGACAATGCAAACAGAAACGGAGACAGAAACAGAAACAGAAACAGAAACCGACACAAAATGTAAGGCAATAAAAATGAACTTCCCTTTAATTTTATGGTCGCGCCGACACTTAATAAACAATAATCATCATCATCAACGACGTCAACCGAGGGATGGGGGGAGCGGGGGGCAAGCATTGACAATGGCTTGGTGGAATGGGAGAGGGGATTGGGGTAGCGGGTAGCGGGTAGCGGGCAAGGGGCAAGGGGTATCCTCGAACCAAGTGCTACGCATCACGAGCCGGTTACTCGGTACTTCATTTGGATGAGTCCAAAGAGTTGGGCAACGAGATTTGCATTTTGATGAATTGCAGGCGAGAAGCCGAAAGATGTTTTGGCCCGACATGGAGCTACTCGTACTACCTGTAAGTCATTTTAGTGACACTATCTGAAAATGTCGTCCGTGGGCGTGGCACAGCAAGAGGCGGGAGTGAAAGAGAAGACGGGAGCGACGGGGTGTGGCACAGACACAACAAACTCATGTACTTTTGCTGTGACTTGTGTGACTTGAAATTTAAATTAACCTCTGCGCGATTCGGTTCTGTTTGCAAGTCGTATTTATATTTATTTTTTTGTAATTTTTGCAAACAAAAACCAACAAAAAAAACAAACAAAATTTTATATATATATATATATAAGTAATTTGTGCTTTTTGTTGGCTTTGTTTGGTTTTCGCCTTTGGCTGAGTTATTGTACAAATTAAAATGAACGATGTGTCGGTAAGGTCGCAGCTTTTGTTGTCTAAGCGGCAATGGCTTTGCCCCGACCCCGAAGCGAACCCCTTGGCTGTGGCACATCACACGTCAAACTTGACTTCAATTTTTTCTAGCTTGTCGGACATGATGTGACTATGAGCGGAGCTCCATCCATCGAGCGGAGTGTAGCTCTATTCCGTGCCATGCCATGAATCTCCATCGTGTCCAGCTCGTTGTGTGATCGCGATAAGAATTACCGCTCCATGTGAAGCGGCCCAGATGAAAAGCTTTTGCCCCTGGCCACAACGAAATATTGGCTAAACGTTGATGCGGACACGACGGCGAACGCGGACAGACGCACCATGTGTAACTGTAAGTGATTACTTTACATGGCCAACAACAATGTTCACAATGGACAGTCAGAAGCGCCGCCTGCCCAGGGCCAACAATTGTGAACGTCGCAGCGAACTTGACACTCGCAACGGATTGAGTATCTTGATTCGCATCTAATCTAAATTCATAAGTCGACCTGAGAAACAATGGCAGCATTCACCGAACGTGTGAGTGCGTGAGTGATTGCCGTTATGTGGCTGGCCGAAGTCAAAAATGTAGAAGACGAAAAAAAAAAAAATACGTGGGATCATATCAACTGACATATACCCTATCATTGTGACCATCTTGATTTATGCGAATAGTTCCCTTCAAAGGGATCTCTTGTGCAGATAGTTTATCCATCATACTTATCAAGGTCAGCTTGCTCTAAATTCCTTACTATTTAATTCAATATAGAGACCTATATAAGATAAGATCTGATGGATGGAGAAACTTGTCATTTAAACGCAGATACTTATTGATATAGAGTAGACTAAAGTTAATCCATTTACCATTTACCTAATGCTAAAATTACTGAATGAATAATGAATGGAAATCTATATAATAAATACTGATTGTTTCTCTTATTGAATCTTTTCAGCTCAAGCTGTTTTAAGACTGCGATTTAATTAAAGCACAACTTCTAAGCTTTATTAATGTAATGTTATATTTAGTAATGGTATCTGATCTCCATATATAATTATGATATCGCTTTGTCAAGTTATTAAGTATTTATTCACATTTAAAATTCACGAATTTGAACTATTCAAAATCATTTTAAATTTATTTTAAGGCTCAGCTCACTCAGCTCGACCATTTTCAATTTCTGCTCGGCTTCAATTGAGACTAGGAATTGCCATAAATTGCATGTGCGACAGCTGTGCGAATGTCGCAATGCCTGTGTAAAGTGTGGGTGTGTGTGTAAGTGTGAGTGTAAGTGTGTGTAGGTGTTGGAATTGGACTTCAGCTGAAACTGGTGAATGAAGTTAGTTCATTTAACTTCAACTTATGACGCGCCAGAAATTTGCAGACAATGTCTGACAGACTTTCGAAATATTCCAGTTGAACTCAGGGGCGACAACGACAACAAGAACAACAATAATAGGAAGAACAATGTGGGCATACAAGTGCATGAATGTGTGTGGCTGTGTGTGTGAGTGTGTGTGTGTAGAAATGTGAATGTAAGCGCACTTGGTTTGAATTTTGAATGACCTTGGCATAGAGGAAATGGCAAAAAGCATTATTTAAACTTAACAAGCCGACAACTGGGAACCCCAAACACACACAGAGTGCTTCACACATACACACACGCAACGGGAGTTTAAGGGTTGGAGGGTTTGGCAGTTGCATGAGTGAGTGAGGCATGTTTCAAGTTGCCCTGCTCCCAATTTGCTGAACTCAATCAGTACACGGCAGCCCATTAGAGACTCATCGCTCCAGGGGGGGGGGAATGGCATAGTCAAAGGGGTGTGGCCCATCCTACTGCCAGCCGGTGTATCTATCAGTGTGTGCATGTGCATGTCTGTGTGTGTGTGTGTGTGTGTGTGTGTGTCGCTTCTGCGTGTATTTTGCTAATTTACTAGACAGAAATACGCCTTTAACCCACCAAGCTCATTTATTATATAAAACAGCAACAACAACGGCAGTGAAAGGAGTCGGAGACAAGCTGTAGCAGAAGGAGACAGAAACAGGAGCTGGAGCTTGGAAACTGCTGCACAGGAGTTACGAGCCATTGCAAGGACTAGCCACAGCCACAGGAGTCTTCATACTCCAGCTCCTGTCCCGTTCCTCGAGCAACAGACAGTCCCCAGACCTGTATCTGAACCCTTTTCAGCCTGCGACACGTGTGTCCTCTGTATCCTTCGTGCCGAGCATCGCAGGGTAGCAGAGTGGAAAAATCGTGTTAATTTAAAGGCAGCAAAAACAGAGATTTTTGATGTAACCATTTATATGAGTTTATAATTACTGAAATTAGTTTTTCCGCTTTTTCTCTTGCTTGCCATCGCTATCTACATATGTGATACAGATGCATATACAACTCTGACACGAGGTAAATTATAGTTGAATTGTCTGCAATATGAATCATATTTCAGTTGGTGAAACAGCAGCAAAATAATGCAGAGAGAAAATGCAGAACTATTGGAAATACAATAAAATTGAAATTAAGTAAAATACGTTGTAGTTTACTTCTCGAGTTATATCGAAATAATATTTGTATATATTTGGTTCACTAAAGGAATAATATCAGGGTTTAAAGCTACTGAAGATAGTGGATTAAAGTATTTAAGATAAATCTACTTTGAAATAAATACTCAACATTTGCCAGTTCTTTTGAATCTTTATTTTTATTTAAGTCTCTCAGTTGCTTTGATTGTCTTAGATATTTAAATGATTCGACGCATTCAGATACTACTATACTATAGTCTTTAAGCTGTTGTGAATGTAAATCATATTTTATTATCTTGAGATTGATTTGTATTCTACAATATACACACATAATACACATTCAGCTCGTAACGCCCTCTTTATAGCATTTCATACAACCAATTACAATGTGTTGCTCTCATTTTGGTTTTACGCAAATTTTATAAAATATTTAAATGCAATTAACATGCCCGAGGCATAAAAATCAGAAAGGCCAGCGTAAAAATGGAAAAAAAAAGTTTTGTCAAATCGAGTTCCTTCCGTTCTGGATGCACAAAATGAAAAATTTCATATAAAATTAACCCTGCTGGCAGGATTTCCAGCCCACCGCCGAGGGCAGCGTGTGTAAAAAAATAACCCCAAAGAGCGTGCCAGGACGAAAGGGGTGGCAAGCGGGATGAGTCCGGACTGCGCCCGAGGCAGACAATGTGGCAACAAATTTGTATGTAAATGTATGCAAAAGTAATTAATCATAGTCGCACATGCACGCACACACACACACATACACTCGAGCACAAATGCAGGAGCAGGCAATGCGGACATTACACAGACAAGGATACACAGGACGAACTCGTTCTGGCTCACTCTCATTCTCTGTTAGTTGGTTGGAGGTGCGAGTCAACTTGTTCAAAGGTTAACTTCATTTTTCTGATATTACGACATTGGCAGGAGACGCTCGGGCTTTCTGGACTTAGGTTCTTGCTAAGAATATACGGGAGGTCCTTTGTAGTCGATACTGATTGAGGCAACACTCAAGTGCTTTTGCCTTTGGCACACAGAGACATTGCACATGTGTGCAATCAGAGATATTGAAATGTGACACCAAACAACCGTAGCTAGACCCAAAATCCATGCTGAATCCTTAGGCAACAACACGTGGTCATGCAACTCAGAGATTTACCCCTGCAACGGGGTTGGTGGCGGCGATAAGGTTGGCGGCCATGATGCAAACGCCGCTTAGTGCCGCCCGTTGATAGCGTCCAACAGATGCTGATAGGTGAGAGGTACGAACGGTGGGCAGGAGCAGATGATAAGCAGAGAGGGGTGTAGACCAGTGCGGAGTCAGACAATGGCAGCGGCTGCAACGATGGCAACGGCGGTGGTGGAAAATGAGAAGCAAACGACGATGCCCTCAACAAGGCAACACCAGAGAACTCACACATACACACATGCATACAAGTGAGTGTAACCTCAGAGAGAGAGAGAGAGAGAGAGACAGACAGAGAAATAGAGTGGAACATATAGAGAAAGAGGCAGAAACACAACAGGGCAGTGTCGGAGAGTTTCAGCTTTTTGGTTCGTTCATAAATCATCACTGAGACGACACCATGTTAAATTGGAACTTTTCCCATACATAAATAGAATGGATGAGAAAAAAATTAAAGAAAAATAAAATAAAAATATATTCTATACACACATATTATATTTGGACTATTCGTATATAGAAATATATTCTATTGTAACTATATTTTGATACAAAAATACGAAATAAACAATTCGAAGATAGATTAAGTATCTCTTACAAAGTATCTCTCTTTATGTATTATTTCCTGAAATTAACTTAATAATAATACTTTTCAGTTTGCTAAGCCCTTAAATAATGTAACATTGTTGTTATTTTTATATAAATTTCGATTGCAATTTGTGCTGCAAACATTTGTGCAACATTTGTATCTAAAAGTAGCTACAGCCACAACATTTATTCAGATACAGATACAAATGCATATGCATATGCGAATGCAATTATGTGTATATGTATATAGATATATGTACATATGTACACTTGTATATAGCACACTTCTCTCTATCTCTCTCTCTCTCTGTTTTACACACTCTCTCCCTCTCTTTCGCTCAGTTGTTCGTAGCCAAAAAGCCATAATTTTCCAATTAAGCGAAAATGAGCGATTTATTTGCCATGAAATCAGTGAGAATCGCCGATAAAAATCTCTTCATTCTCTGCTTGCCACGGCACCAGGATCCGATGGTCTTGTTGTTATGGTTGTTGTTGTGGTTGTTATTGTTGTTGTTGTTGTTATGGTTGTTGTTATGTTTTTTGCAGTTGTTTTTCGCTTTGGTTGCAGAAAGTGCAACGTGAAATGTTTGTTGCCGCCGTTGCAATTATTTATTATGCGCATGGCAATGGCCAGCGAGTATCTGTGTGAGGGAGTGGGAGGTGTGGCGGTGTGGTGGTGTGGCAAGAGGGGCATGCCGGTCAAGGGGCAGCAGCAGTGGCTGTGGCAGCAGCTGCTGTTGCCGCTGTGGGTGGATGACTGTGGATGAGTGTGGATGAGTCTGTGCCACTTAACCCCCAGGCCAAACGAAGCGTCCGCATTCGCTGTGTCAACACGAGACCAACGATGCGTCGTCTCTGTTGCCCCAGCAGCGGGAATTTCAACCGGTGTCTGCATCGTTGTTGTTCCTCTTACTGTTGTTGTTGTTGATTTTCTTGCATTGTTTTATGCTCTTGCTGTTGTTGTACTGCTTTTTTTTTTTATTCATTGCCATTTTTCCGCTGAGCTTTTGCTTTGCTTCTTTTTGTGCCCCAACAAGCGACTGCAACTTCAAGTGGAAAATTGCTGAATATATGTGCGGATGTCTGTGCTGTTGTTGTTATTATTATGTTACCCAGCAGTTGAGTGAGTGAACGGGTATGATTTGTTATATGCATATTCTATACAATGCATAGGCAGATAGGGTATCTTCAATTCCAGCTGTTCTACTTGTTGTCTATAACAATTCTCTAAGGAATGGTCAGTTTGATCAACCCCTGCTGGGTGCAACTTGTTTGTCCGCCAGGGTTGTCACCATCCCTCGACATAAGCAAAGCCACTTCAATTGTAACTTTAATTGCGTGCTTTCGAATGGTGGGCTCAACTATTTAGCACCTGTTAGAGTAAAAGTGTTGCCATGTGCTAATTAAAAATGCAGTCAGCGAGGCAGGCAACACGCCAAGCAACTTGATGCCACCTCCATTTGGCTGCTTGCATGCCTTGTGCCACAATGAAATCAGCGGCAACAACCCCGTTTTGCAAGTATTTTGTTGATCCCAGCGAGCTTTGCATATTTTGGCTGCCTAATTCAATTGTGAGAAGCAGCCAAAGTCCAAGCTCGCTCGCCGTGGCCAACGCCATTGCCATCTCCATTGCCTCCTGTCTTGGCTCATTTATCAACACCTTTTCACTCGTCTCTATATGTATGTGTGTGTGTGTGTGTGGTTGTGAGTGTGTGTGTGTGTGTGTGCTGCAACTTCCGCTGTAGTAACTGTAGTCTGAGGGGGGAATGTTGGGGGAACTACACAGGTGCCAAACACAATTTGTGTTGCATTTTTAATTTGTGGCGCCCGAACTGGGACCTGACTTCAACTCGTGTCTGGCTTCTGAATGGAAAATGGAAAAATATTTTTACTTGAAGTTCAAGTTGGCCGTTAAGTGTTGAAATGTTTACGGCTGCAATCCTTGTTTGTGTATACATCTTATTGTATCGATGCTGTTTAAATGATTACATTTGGTTTGAAATGTTGATTAATTTAAAAGAAAATAAATTTCTCTGTTGAAGAAAGTTTCTATGAAGAAGTAATTATAATTCTCATTTAGTTCTAAAGTCTGTAACTTTAAAGTTAAAAAGTATGTAACAGGCAGAAGGAGGCGTGGCAGACCCTATAAAGTATATATATTCTTGATCAGCATCAACAGCCGAGTCGATTGAGCCATCTCCGTCTGTCTGTCCGTCCGTCGTCTGTATGAACGCGTCGATCTCAGCAACTATAAGAGCTAGAGACACCAAATTTGGCATCAAGGTTCCTGCATACCATACGCAGATCAGGTTTATTTTAAATTTTGGATACCTCCCCCCTTCCCCCGAAATTTAAAAAAAAAAAAACTAATAATAGCCTCATTTTTCAACGTAGATACTTCTAACTTGACAGGTGCTTGAAGAATATCATATAGAAGCAATGCTGAAAGTTTCATCAAGATCGGTTTAGAAATAAGACAGATAATCAGCAATAAAAGTTATTTTTCCAGTGAATCGTAGAACAGCAGGCAGCACATGTGTGCGAGCGAGACAGCGAACGACTGTGACATATGCGTCTGCTTACCATATGTGCACATGTGTGCGAGCGAGACAGCAAACTACTGCGACACAAGCATAAGTAAAGTAAGTGTCGTAACACTCAGCTTTTGATTGAATACGTACACATATGTGAATGCTTGCTCCTATAAGCATGTAAAGAATTCATAGGCTTCTTTAATAAAAACCTGCTATGTTCTTATTTCTATTATAATCAAAATACTTAATTTAGAAAACTGCACAGGGTTTTATACTACTGTCGCACGCGTTCGACTGATCCGCTTGTTTTAAGTTTACTTTACCATTTCAGCATTTTACATATACTCTATATGTTACTTTTACTTATATGCGTTATTCATTTGCAAAGAGAAGTGCATTTTGCTTTGGCGCCAGTTGCTGTGGTATACGGACTCGGACTGGCAATGTTTTGGGCACGCACTCTTGAAAAGTAACAACAATAGCAACAACAACAAAAGAATGAGAATCAGAAGCAGATGCAGAATCAGAACCAGAATGGTAGTCAGAGACAGGACGAGGACCAGGCCAATGCGGGCCAGGGCCATAAATTAAACGCATTTTCCATGTGCCCGGCTACAGACTGCCAGGGGGAATGGACTGGAAAAGGGGGGAGACACTCTCGCCTGGCCCACTCCTACTGACCCGGCCAGAATTTCCATTTATTTCATTTTATTTCTGTTAATTTGGTCAGGCCATACGTAAATGCAGCTCGCAGTCAGGTTAAAAATACGCGGCATATGAGGAAATGCACACGAATTTATGAAAAATTAATTTTGAAATCGTTAATTGAGTGTTTATTGCGACTGAGCTCACTGAGCGCGACGCCGGCGCCCCGAATCTGAATCTGAATATGAATGTGAATGTGAATGCGAATGCGAATGCGAATTTGAATATGAATATGAATATGAAAATAATGTGAAAGCATATTAAATATGTGAGATTTATGTGCAGCAGCCAAATTGCATATATGTATGTACGCAAATATCTACAGACTTATGTACACATCTACCACATACGCATATGTACATCCGAAATACTAGACCATACCATGCTGAAATCTCTGGAAAATTAACCATAGCCAACTGAAGAGAAGGGAGCCAAAGAGACGGGGGGCTGCAGCAGCTCCAATTGCCATTCAAATGCAAACGCGGCAAATGTCAGTCAAAGTCGCTTCCAATTTGCATACGAACTTAAATCATTTTGTCGAGCCCCTGAGTGTTTGACTGAGTATACACTCACAGTGTGAGTGTGTGAGTGCGAGTGTGAGTGTGAGTGCGAGTGTGAGTGCGAGTGTTTGTGTCAGTGTCGATATGTATGCATAACAAGAGCAAACAATATTTCTCACATAAATTCACACTTTAACCAATTTGCATGCAATCTGCGGGGGTGGAACAGCCCCTCTTTCGCTCTCCCCCTTCTCTCCTTCTCTGCCCACTCCCCGTTCGAAAAATGCGCTGCGCAAACAGCGATGCAGTGCAACGCCCCCGTCGCCATTGTCAGGCTCCCTACTACACAATCCCAACCCCAGCAGGAGCAGGGCATGGTAAGGGGGGCTGGGGATTGGGGAATGGGGGTTGGGGGGTTGTGCCGAGTGCTTTTTGTTTTTGCTGCATTCAGTGCAACGGCAACGTGGACTTTTGCATATTTAAACGACGCGAGTGAGTGAATGAGTTTGAATGAACTCACCATGACCAAATACAAAAGCTGCCCAAGTGAGCCGACCATCCCCCTCCTGCAGCCTTCCCCGTTTGCCCAACACACACCCCATCCCGCAGTCCCCGTTGGCGATAAACGAATGCATTTCAACGCAACGGTAAAAGAAAGGGCCACCGAAATGAGAAACAAATGAAAAACACGAATACATGTGAATGTACTCGGACGTGACTATTTACATAGCCTAGCCACACGAACAGTGGCCAAAATGCAATTAAACTCTACTGCAAAAAATATAATTAGATCTATGATAAACCTAGTATATACATAGTGAGATCAGATTATGTTATCATTAAAACAAATTTAAAATTTCTTTTGTATATTTGCATCGTTTTCCCCAACTCTGGCCCCACTGTGCATATCTTCTGAATATGTGCAACACATTTGCCAATGTCAGTGCATTCCCAACGAGTTGGAGTTGGAACTAGTATGCCATTTCCATTCATTCTACCAGCTGTGCAACCTACTAACCCTTTGCCGCCCCTTCACCACCACCCCCCTTAAGGAAGCTACCCTTAGTGCTCAGCCAGTGTAGCGTCTAGCAGTGCCAGTGGCTGTTATGGACTTAAATCAAAAGGTGACTAAACGAGAATTTCCTTTTTAAATTAATAAACTCGACCAGTGGCCAGTGGCCAGTGGCCATTGGGCTTCGGCATCGGCATCGGCTTGGACTTGCTTGGACTTGGAACTCGAACTCGACTAGCCGCGGGATTTGCCCTTCTCGGGGCACTTAAACTTACCCGTTAACTGCACTCATAAATTCTGCGGAAAACTTTCTGACGTCCTGCAGTTTTTATAGTCGACAAAAAGTTCCTTTTTTGTCGCAGAACCTTTAAAAAATGGTTCAAAATCATAACGCGCATGAATTTAACGGCAATGCTATGGCAAATTTTATGGTCCAACTCGGTGAGTTTTCTATATTTCATTAATTGCAGATAGTTTTGTGAACGCTTACCTGTAATTAGAGTGAAACGATAAATTAGATGATTCCTATTATTTATAATATTTTAAATAAATACTTATTAAATAGTTGTAAGTTAAATTATTATTTGGGTTTAATTGAGGAAAGTGAATTTAAGTTTCAACTGAACAGAATTCTTTGAACAAAATTGTAGCTTTAGCTGGGAAAATGATTCAGCTTGAGACATATTCCCGAGCGAATGATTCGTTAGGTGGATACACATATGAGAGACAGTTGAACTACCCTGAAGGCAGTTGGCTAGATTGTTGGCCAGGATACGGATACGGGTTAGTATTGCGACAGCAGCGCGAGCCCAGGGCCACACATTGGCTCAGCTGATAAAGATCAACCCTCAACCCCCGGAGAAGGAGACGGGGAAACGGAAGAATGGAAGGACGAAATGACGGGAGAGTGGAGAGTGGAATGACTTGGTCGGGCGCACTGCTAGTATGCCTGGTGGAATGCTACAATGCAGCACATGTCCTGCCAAGTGTTTTAATTATAAAAATGAGATATCGCAGACGTCCTCGGAGCGGGACACAAGTCGAAGGGCGCTCTGAACTCTGCACTCTGCTGAGGTCGTCAGTTCCTAAACCTCCCTTCAGTTCGTTTCAATGCAAAACTATGCGAAACGCGTGGCAGTTGCGCGTCTGTTGTTTGCCCCGCGGCATCGGCATCGGCAGGAAACATGTGTTATGCCTGTGTGTGTCTGCCTGTATCCTTGCTGGTAAAAGCCTTGGCCTTATCAGCAAACACGATGGTTCTTATCAAAAACGAGGCAAAGACAACGGCAGGCAATTTAAATGTGGCAAAGTCGCTTCACCAACTAGAAACAGTAAGAGGCAAAGAATAACAACGGCAGTCTGCCCGTGGACACAGAGTTTGAGTCCTGTCGATACGAACCACAAGCGAGTTCCATTTGGCATTTATTCATTCATGCGTTGCACATTCGCATTCGCTCTGATAAAACGAACCAGATAACTCAAACAGCCCCAAGGATGCCGAATCCGAGATACAAAACGCCCCCTAAACAATCCCCTTTCCAACCAGCCACATTGCTTATTTATTTGACTTGTGTTGTCTTCTTTGCTGGGTGACGATGACGATGACTTTGTTGGCGTCATTTCCAAACTACTTGGGAGTGTACGAGTTGTACCCCATAAGTCTCATCTGCTATTCTGCTCAATAGAGAGTAGAGTTAGGGATCTTAAATGCTTCTTGTAATTAATTGAAGCGGTCAAGGAAATCTATGAATATTCAAATTTAACATACACTCGTCAGATTCGAAGGGTCTGTCGTACACTATATAAATTCCTAATTGGATTTCTTTGAGTATAATTTGATCAATATATAGAAAAAACATGAGACTAACCGTTTCCAAACAGTTGAATAATATACTTAAATCTATTTATCAAATAATTATTCATAAAAACTTATAATATAAAGACATTTTCTGCATTATTCAAAGAGTACATCAAGACTTAAACAAGTCAAATAATTCCATAATAAATATGCCCTTAAACCTCCCACAATTCATCCTTCCCCGATATGTGACTCAACTGCTGTTAATACAATGGAATGGAGTTCTTTGAGCATTTGAATAAAGGCTGAAAATCACACGAATGGCTAAAACAGAATTGGGCTAGTGCTCTTGAGCCTGGAGCCAGGAAACAGTAGCCAGGACTTGGAGCGAAATAAGTCAAGGGAAAGTCACCAAATATGGGCAAACGGAAGCCATAAATGAAATTAAAACAACAGGAGAGTTCGGGGAGGGCGACAGCGACATTTCTCAAAGGACTAAAATTAGGGTCACTGGGTGTGTTTGTATTTTGGGACTCAGGGTTCAGGGTACAGGGTACAGGGTTTGGTTCAAGGGTTTGGGGCATGTACATTGCGTAACAGAAACCCGCTAACATAGAGAAAGAACCAGGCGATGTCTCGCTGTGGAAATAGACAACGCAGAATGAAACCAGCCGAAAATGTTTTCAAGTAGAAAATTTGGTTCTGTTCTTTTTCTTTTTTTCTTTTTTACACCATTTTCATTTTGAATGCGGCGCCCATTTTTTTGTCTTCTTTTTTCTGCTGACCAGAAAAGTTGGAAAATCAACTTTGGTTTTCCTTTTTTTTTTTTGTTTTTACGTATTTATTCTATTGTTGTTTTTGCATTTGTTTCTGTTTTGGCTGCACAGCAAGCGATTTGCTTGTTTGTTTTTGCTTTTGTTTTGGTTGTTGTTGTTTTTTGTTTTAGTTTTTTATTTTTTGGTGCCGCCCGCTGTTTTCCCCCATTTTTTATATTACCACGCCATTTATCATTTCCTTTGCCAAACACTCGCACATATTTGCCGTCCCGCTCGCTCCTTGTTTGTTTTTTCGCCACATTCACTCAGTGTGTGTGTGCGTGTGTGTGTGTGGGTGTGTGGTATGAGTATCTAGGTATATACTTTGAGTTACTTTCAGCATATCATATAATACTCGTAGGCTTCAGGTATATAAGGCAATTTTCACGCAGCTTTAATTTAATTTATTAAAACTTTCGGTGTTAGCTGCGATTTCTTTCGGGGCAAGGTGCGTGCCAGGCCACACCCCCTCGCTACAACAATTCCAGCTATCTAACCCCATTCTCCATTCTTACCCCTTGCCTATTCTTTACTGTGTGTGTATGTGTGTGTGTGTGTGTGACTTTTGGAATGCCTTCAGTTGCCACTAAACATGAAACTGGCTCGTTTTGTTTTCGTGTTCGGTTAACTTCGTTCTTGACATTTCCTGGCCGGGAACCTTTGGAGCTGTCGCTGCTTCTTCCCATCTAAAAGCTGAAGTTGTTGCTGACGATGGGATTGAGCTAGAGCAGGAGCTGGAGCTGGGGAGCTGGGAGCTGCGTGTTTGCATTTGACACATTTAATTCCACCCCCTTCGTCTGACGCTGACATGATTTATTAATTATGAGCCAAAACATGAAACGAACTTGAGCTCTTAATTTCGACCTTAAAGCTCAACTGAGTTTTTCTGCTTGTTCTATCTTGGAATTTTCCACTATATAAAGGTTAAACTAGGAAGCGGGAGATTGGTAGTAAGGTTTATTACAAATATTATATAAAATGGTGAATTTAATAATATTTATATTCAAATATCAATTAATTATCAATCAATTATCTCTATAATTGCTAAAGAAGTGCGATTAAACATAATTTATCACACAAGATTCGTTAATATTTTTGATTAACTATATTTATTTTATATTTAGTATGATTTGCGAAGTATTTGTTAGCAAGTATTAGATTAAATTTATATATTTTTGTTATCAAATAAATATATAATCACCATAAACTAAAATTTAAATTTTGAGAAGAAATATCTACAATGAAGTTAATCCCCTAAATTTTAATTAAAACGTTATGTTGTTAGCTGTAAAATAAAACACACACGTGTCTGTTTACGTGTGGTTTTCTATCTAAAACAAAGAAGACAACTACAACAACAGAGATAAAGGCCAAAACCAGACGAAGAAGAATGTTTTATTTTTGAAAATTAAATTTTTGTAGAAAAACAACACAAGTTGGGAAGCTGTGAGAGAAGGGTAAGGAGAGAATAGGAGCAGGGAAATGAGAAGGGAGGGGGGATGCTGCAACATAGACGACATAGAAAACAACTTTGGCGCTGAACGGAACGCGCCAAGCGAGATAGATGGATGGCTCGGGTGCCAAGATTTATGGTTGATCAAGAATTTCCCGTACGTTGCACGCTTTTTTTTTGGCTCCGCTGCCTCGTCTTGCCTCTTGCCTCTTGCCACATCTTGACTTGCCTTGAATTGTAGTTTTTGTTTTGCTTATTTTTAGATTTCCTTTTCGTTTTCAAGCGCTCAGTGCAATGCCCCAGCCCCGCCCCGCCCCGCCCTGCGATGATCTGCGACGCCATTCAAACTGCAGTCGTACCGAAAAATTTTGTCTTATTTTCAACTTGTCGTCTTGCAACTGCAACTGCTTGCTGCATGTTGCAACTGCGGCGACGCGTCGAGTGAGAAGAAGAAAAATGTCTCTTGGGTGTATTCATAACATGCCACAGCCATAAATATGCTTTCTACGAGACATCCGACATCTGCGGCTGCGTCGACGTCTTCGTCTTCGTCTCCAACTACAACTACATCTCCATTTCCCCTCCTCTTACTGCCACAGCCAATCGCACGTCCAACGCCCCAAACTGGGCGGGCAGCAACTGTTCCTTGACGAATTGGACGGATGCAGTGCGTCCGTGTTTGATGACTACACATACAGTCACACAATCAAGTACAAGTGTGTATGTGTGTGTGTGTGTGTGAGCCAATCTTCTGTGAGTTGCGCTGCTTAATTGAGAAACTAGTTTCAGTTCGCTGAAGATGTCTAAAGGCTCGGCATATTCAAAACTTACAGACACTGCACAGTGTGACAAAGCAGTGAAAAATTGAGAACTAAATTGAATTTGAAATGTATATTCAAGTATCTTTTACTTATATCAGAAAACATAAACTATTTAACTTAACTTAACTCTTTAATGTTTAATCATTTTTTAAACTTAAAATTAATTAATTTAATTTAATTCAACTTTCCTAATAAATTACTACAAACAGAAATTATGTATATTAAATAAAATTAGGATGATTCTAATGATGTAAACTAACGTATCTTTAAAATATAACAATTTCTATATCAAACAAGTGTGTTAAATAAAAGTTCATGTGCAATAAATCTTTATCCCCAAGAAAAAGAAAACACAAATAAATATTCGATTTATATAAAATACTTTTCCCCAGAGAATAATCAAT
Organism: Drosophila funebris; assembly: GCA_018901825.1. NCBI lineage: Eukaryota > Metazoa > Arthropoda > Insecta > Diptera > Drosophilidae > Drosophila > Drosophila funebris. The sequence goes on from JAEIFK010000678.1 coordinate 6,857,351, forward strand.
CTTATTGGAAAACTTGCAGCAGTTGCATGTTTCATCTGTTATCTTATATATATATATATATATATATATATATATATATATTTACTTATAGATATTTTCAGTCGGAATTGTTGGTGTTGCAACCATTGTGCAATCGAGTTATAAGCTTGGCGCGCTCATGTCGCAGGAAGTGTTAAGCGGAATGTTTTAATAGCTGGCAACGCAGGGCACTTTGGGTTCTCCTTTTTATGCAAATTACAAGAGTCTGCGCTAATAACATGTTCCTCAGCGTATCCGAGAGATAAAACATTTTAATTTTCAAGTGCGACACTGGCCCCAAACGAGTTCGATGCGGCTGTGTGTTCGCATTGGGTTTGGGATTGGAACTAAGGCTGGGAATGGGGATGGGAATGGGAATGGGGTTGGGTATTCAAAAGAGGTCGGGATACATTCTTGGCAATATCTCAATTGCAATTGCAGTGCGGTGAGGTGGCCACCTACTTATAGTTGTGTATACCCCATGTGAAATTCATATAAATGCAAATAAATAAAATTGAAATTAAAAGTTGTTTGCGACGTACACCGAAAACACACGAAAGGTGATAAATCAGGTGACAAAAATTAATTGAGTTATTCAGCATTGGCTGCATCGCATATGCCTTGACTATATGTGTGTGTGTGTGTGTGTGTGTGTGTGAGCGTGAGTGTGTGCCCCGCGTGTGTGTGTGTAGGTACATGTGTGTGCTTGTCGTCGCCGTTGTTATTGGGTGTTGCAGGCGAGTCTCGATATCGATATCGAAACTCAAGTGTTGTCATCCGGCCTCACACTTGAGCTTCATCTGCCCCAGGCCGCGCCTCAAAGCGACGACGACGACGACAATGTTTTGTGCCCCCCGCAACCTGCGTGCTTTTTTTTTTTTTGCACCGTTGCATGCCCCATGTTGTTGTCGTCTACGTCGTTTGCTTCATTTCTTGCTTGTCTCTTGCTGATTTTGGATTAATTTGTTCTGCAGTCAAGTAAATCCCCAATCGCAATCCCAGCCCCTATCCCTATCCCTATCCCTATCCCCAGTGCGTTGCATTTCTTGTCCGTTGCGTCACAAAAGATGCTTTGCAGAGAAAACGGAAAACAAAAAGCAAGAGGAACAAACTAAAATTGAGGCACAAGTCACCTACCTGGCAGGGCTAACATCAGGTTTTTGGCCAGACCAATGCAACAGCCACAGTCACAGCCACAGCAGCAGCAGCAGCAACGGAATGATATATGAAGTATCTCATGGTATGACATTAACAGCACACACGAACATGTAGTTTTGTTATTTATTGAGTTTTCAGATATTTTGAAGGCATTAACATTGAAACAAATTATTATGATTACAAGATTTATTGCCGCTTGCAAGCGAAACATACGAATAATCGTATCAAAGTAGATAGATTAACAGAAAGCGAAAGACAGTAAGCGAAAGAGAGAGAGAGAGAGAGAGAGAGAGAGAGAGAAGGGAATCAGCCAAAATATCGCATATCTCATTTGAATGAAATGTCTCTGTCGGCCTGTCCCAACCTGTAACTGTCCACTGCCCACTGTCCACTCTAGCACGCCCCTTGTCTGCCTCTCCCGCTCACCTAACATTCATTTTTATTATCATCTCGCTCACGCACAATATACCGTTTTGTCAGTTGATTGATTACGAAATCTTTAAGCTTCATTTGAACATCACAGCACGTAAAATGTTGCACGTGTAAAGTTTGAAAAACTCAACAACCTGTTAAATAGCTGCAAAATTATTATTGATAATTATAGTTACAAGTTGCTAAGTTCTTTAATTATAATTAAACTACAAGGCTTTCTCCATCATCAAATATGTAGAAAAGATATCACATAGTTAAACAAGTTAAAATTTGAAAAACAATTAAAATTAAACATGTTTGGAATTAAATTAATTAGTTTAAATATTCCTAAAATCACAATTAAGAAAAAGGGAAAGTTATAAGGATTTCTTTTCTCGTTACATTACTTTAATCCTTGCCAAAGAATATTTAATATTTATTATTTCTTAATTATTATTATTATTTAATACTTTTAATTAAGATAAAGTAAATGAGATCATTGATCTACCAAACTGCTTCTATCTGAATGCAGTTATTTGTAATCTCAAGTCTAAGCTTAAGTTCATCTAATAAATATTTAAATATTCTGTGGTTTTTTATTCATTTTGAAAATATATTTTACAGTTTCTTATCTTAATCATTTCTTACTCTGCCGTCCCCCCCAACCCTATTTTAATTTGTTTCGCTCACGCACTGCAGACGCTGAGCAAATAACTATAGATAGAAACATTTAGTTATCTCGGCATTTCATAGATGATTTAGATGATTGAAGATACGAGTTTTGAGTAGGCAGCCAAGCGAACCCAAACACCCAAGAGAGGGACACGAGAGAGAGAGAGAGAGAGAGTGAACACCAACATTTTATTGGCATATTAGCATTGATAATCTCTGGATGTTAGCCAAGTGGTCTGGGCCCGCAGTGTCCGGCTAACTGACCCACGCACAGTGGCCACTGGACGCCTTAAAATTGTCGTGGTATCGAAACGTGACGCAGCGCGGCGACACTTTTGGCCAATTGCAGTTGCCAATTGGCGATTGCATAATTGCAGTCAACTCTTTGGCTAGTTGGAATGCGCAGAAGCAAATGGTTTTTTATTGCGGATGCATTGGCAGACGATTTGCAGCGGTCGATAACACGAGACTGGACGGTGTCTAATCACAGTTTATTGATTCAAACGACAGCCGAACCGACAGCTACAGTTCTGCTACCGATCCCGGTAACGTTGCATACAACACCTGCCACAAATGGTCTGGCCTCAGTCCTAGACTGAGACTGCCACTAGGACGGGGACTGCGACTGAGACTGGGACCGAGTCTGGTCTGAACTGAACTGACGTTTGGGTGCCAATGTCTTTTGTGTGGTGCTGTCTGCTGTCTGTGCTGTCTGGTCTGCTTGAGCGCCAGCGGCAGCGTTGCAAGTGCCTTACGATGTGCTGATGTGGCCACGGACTTCATAATTGCTGCTAGTTGACGCACGTCGCACGTGGAGCTACGTGCCCGCTGTGGCAACTTGGTAAACCAAACGGTTGCCCCTCCCTTCCTGCATCATCATAGGCGAATCAACGACGCGTCGTCGCATTTTCTTTTTACTTGGAAGCAAAATTTTATCACACTTTTATTGCCGCGTTGGCTCCTCATAATTTTATAGCTTTTTTTTTTATATTTTTTATTGGTTTTGCAGCCAAAATGTCTTGGCTTTGGGTGTTTGGTTGTTGTTAACGTGTTGTTGTTGCCGTTGTTGCTGCTATTCATACCTTGGGCCACTTTGACTAATTGCAGTGCACTTGCGGCTTGAAGTGTCTGGCAGTTGTTGTTATTGTTGTTGTTGTTGCTGTTGCTGTTGCTGTTACGTTTGCCGTCGCGCCTGTCAGTCAGCCCAGTCGGACAATTTGTCATCTTCTCTGTCATGTCACAAACGAGAGTGTGTTCTCTGTGTGTGTGTGAGTGTGTGTGTGAGTGTGTGTGTGAGTGTGAGTGTATGTTTGCTGTGTGTTGTATCTGCATATCCACATAGGAACGTAAGTTTTATTAGATTCTCATATAGAAAGGGCAGACCACGCCACTTTATTAAGTCCGCATCGAGTTGAGCTCAGTACGCTGACCATCGTTTATCACTTCCTAAGACAATTTACATGCAAATCAGTTGTGAGTCTTGAGTGGGCTTACTGGGCTTTGCATTCGTCAGTCTTTCAGCCTGTTGGCAGCCTTAACTGGAAGTGTAACCAAAGTGAGTTACAAGTAAAAGAAAACTGCCAAAGCTGATTGGAAACTTATTCGTTATGTAAGATATCGATTCATTTCAGACAACTTGAAAGGTCCTAAGAGATCTTGACTGTTTCAATTCAAGTCGAATATAGTTTATTATTTTTAATATATTATATTATGCATTTTAATCATATTGTTGATACATTAAAGTCAACTTTTCTGCTCTTATTATATACATTTGTATATAACAACAAATAAAATAACTTGAATTATATATCGCACACCTCTTTAGCACTTCATGAGGTAACAGCACATGCAGACTTGATTTGGCCAACCCCTAAACAGAACTTTCCAACCCCCGCCAAGTTCAATCCGTTCGGTTATCGTTTGTCTGGCGCATAAAGCTTTCGACTCGAAGGAAACCAATTTGTTCAGCCGTTTGATTTAAACGGTTTTATGGCCGTCCTGTTGTTTTCACTCTCTCGTTGTCGCTGACGCGCCCTTAAGTATGCCACTCGGCGCACTACCCCCCTCATCCCCCTCATGCCATCTCACCCACACACCCGATGTGGTACTCGACTCGACAAACCCCCCCTACCCAACTAATGCCAAGCAGACAGTGGCAAATTTGCAGCATATGCACAAAGGGCGCACGGCAGGACGTTAACGAATGGACAGATAGACGGCTAGGACGACAGTTTCGCAAGACATTTGGTCAAATTCAAATTCATTCTGCGGGGGCCGCAATGTCACTGCCCGGGCATGTGTGTCCCCTGTGTCCTCCTCCCACTTCGCTTCAATCTTAGCCCCCGCCTCACTGCACACACACACACACACACAGCTAAAAGGGGCGTGCGTGTGTGTGTGTGTGTGGACGCAATGTGGTGCAAATGGCAGCCGTAACGGTTTAATCTGTTTTAAATTATTTTTGGGAATTTGCGGAGGCCAAACAATGGGCAAGAGACGTCGACGTGGATGCGGCACGCTAATCTGGACGCGCGCAGTGAAACGAGGGAGCGCGTGGAACGGACTGCGGGAGGGGGAGAGTAGGCAACGCAAGTCGAATATTTTGGTTGCGAATTCGAAGCTGATTCCCAGTTGGGTTGCCTTTTATGCATCCGCATCTTTATTTTGGCTTTCATATTTTTTTTTGTTTGCGTTTTTGTTGTTGTTGTTGTTGTTGTTGTTTTCAGTACGCTGCCCTTTTAATCCGAGCAACAACAACACACCAACTCTCTCACTCATTCGCTCTCTCTTGTTCACTCTCTCTCTCCTTCTCTCTCGCACTATTTCGCCCTCTCACTCTTGAGCGGGGTTAGGGCTGCCCGCGTTGCCTGGCAACGCTTGGCATCAAGATTAATTTTAGACGAAAAAAGGAAAGAAATAAGTCAAAATGATTAATGGGCTTTAATTTTTGTTCGTCGTCGACGTAGACATTGCCCAGTGCTGCTTCTTCTTTCTCGCTATGAATGAGTGTGTGTGTGTGTGTGTGTGTGTGGTTGTGTGCGTGTGTGTGTATCTAAACATATGAGGGATCTGAAATTGGTACTGGTATTGGGTTTATGGGTCTCACCCGCTAGTTTCGATTTTACCAAATAGTTCTCATCTCTTCAGTGCATTTTCTTTGTTCAACCATCTTTCTAATCATCCATTCATCTCACTCACACCCTCTGCCTGTCTCCCTCTCTCTCTCTCTCTCTCACACACACACACTCTCTAAGTGACTCATCCTCCACCGAAACCGAGCAATGGCTCTGGCAATAAGAGGAATGGGAATACCATTATGGCTGCCGCTTCTGATGCTGCCTGACATGATGTGTGCTACTCGATCTGAACTGCACTTAAGGTGACAAATAAATTAGAATATTAATCGCAAGTTTATGATATGTGAATAGATTAATTTGAGTTTAATTGATTTAATAATCTTTTTGCACATTACCGAATGGAATGGGATATTCAAATTGTGATTGTGATGTAATCAACTATTCTATACATATTAGAAATACATTTATTGTAGAACACAATAAACACATCATATCATAAATGTACCAAGACAAATCAAATGCAATTCAGTTATCAACTGATTTAATGGCTTAATCTCTTTTGCCCTTTTTACTTTTTAGCTCGTTTCATTTCGCTTCAAGTTTTGGCAAGCAAAAATCAGATCATCGACGGTTTGTGGTTTGTGGTTTTTGGCTGATTTTTGTTTGGAGTTGAAGTTTGTGTTTGACGTTGACACGATTTCTCATATTCCGGTTAACTCTTTCCTAAGATTTTGTGCCTTTTTAATTGTGAAATTTCCACGAAATGCGAGTCGCGGGTTTATGGACTTGGACTTGGTTCGTGTTTTTGGGCCTGACACGATTCCAATTCCGCCAGACAGCAGACAAAGCGCTGATGATGACGACGTGGGTCCAGTGGAGTCCAAGTACGCTGCGGGTTCAGAGTCCAGCGGAGGGGCCAGGAGGGAGATGCAGGCTAGTGAGCAATCCAAGCCACATTTGTGTCATTCTGCGACAACTTTGACATGTGTGACATTGTTTTTTTTTTCTTCTTCTCTTTTTTTTCGTTCGCTTTTTTTTTTTTTTTTTTTTTTTTGCCTGAGTTTTGTTAGCGACATTTTCGTGTAGTTTGTCGGTCTGGCAACGGCAACAAAACGAATTATTTCATGCTTTTTTTCTAACTTATTGTATGCGAAACTCACACAAGCACGCCAAATGCCCAACTTGCCCATGGCTAGTAGTTAGAAACACATACAATTGTGTTTATACAAATGCAGATACAGATACAGATACTTAGATACCAGATATGTCGACATCTACATGAGTATATACTTATGTATCTACAAACATATATAGAAAACCTCGTCGCTTGGCCTTTGCTTGTTCAATTTGAATACCCTGTATTTATAATATGGGTAGAGCATAGTCATTAAGTAGCGAAACACAGAAATACATTGATTATTGAACCAGCAGATTAAACTTATTAATTATTTATGAATACTAATCTATTTATTCACTTTAAAAGTATATATAATTATTAAATTCTTGATATTTGTTTAGAAAATATTTGATTTTGTTAGTTGAACTTTTTAAATATTTCAGTATTATTCGAATAATAAATAGATTATTGCTTTGAAGCGATCTTGAGGCACAAGAACTGCGTATAGGGTATCTGCCAGTCTCTACTCGAGCTCTCTTAGTTCTTTCTTTTATTTTTGCAAATTTGCCGCCCAACTTTGAGCTACGTTTCGCAGTTTCTTCGTTGCAAATTTGGTTCGCTTTTTGCCAGCGACTTTTTTCGACACGGTATTAGTTTCTTTTTTTTGTTTTTGTTTTATATTACGACTATTCTTTTTTTCTTTAATATTTCTTCAGCTCGTGCTGTTTGAACAATGAGTTTTTTGTTTGTTCTTGTCAAGCTTGTTGTTATTGTTGTTGCTGGGCGCGGTGTGTGCGTTTGAAATTCATCGAACGCAGTCAGCAGATACGAATATATTTGAAAGTAATGCATAGCATAAGATACACATTTCGAAGACCCAAAGTCTCTTGAATGTAGAGCGTAGCTAATTCCAGAATATTTCCATATTGATATTCATATTTGTCATTGTTTGGACATATCCGTCGGCTACCGTCGGCGAATTGATGTAGCGCGCGTCCTCAACCTCGCCCGCTGCTTCCTTGGAACTCCCGCAGTTTGCGACCTCTGTTGCAATATGCAAATGTTATGCAACATATGTCGTCATCAAGTTCATGTCATCCCGTGAATTCCTCAATGATACTGCCCCATGAAAATTGAGACAATTGGACTGCTGCAGCTCACAGCAGTTGTTGTTGCTGTTGCCGTTGTTGCTGTTGTTGCTGTTGCTGTTGCTGCAGACAGTCAGCCTGCCTCTTGCAACGCCACAGAGCGCTAACAGAGATTTATGTGCGATTTTTTATGAGTTATTGACTTCTTCACACAGATAAATCACAAATTTTCTCCATTCTGAAGTGTTTGTGTTTGCTTTTTGTAATGCCGTGTGATCGTTTTGTGGCAAAGGGAAAAGTATCTAAAATTTATATATATTCTTGAAAGATTTGTGAAGAACATAGAATATATAATTTCAGTTATCATTTTCACTTATTTGTATGATAGTTTCATTCTTTATCGTGCTTATTTAATACATGTAATACAATTTTTCCGATTACCTCTTAATCCTTTGTAGAATGCAAACAACACGGGCTTCTAAAGATTCACAAATTGATTTATGGCCATGTGACACATTGAACTGCATACAAATGAATTGATTTATTATGAAATTTCGTTTTCAGTTGAAAGTAAAAATACAAATGAACTGGCTTATCTTCAAAAGGCAGAAGATAGCCAACTCTGAGTCCAATTCGAACTGAACCGATGCGATCTGGGCCTGGCTCTGGCTCTGACTATGGCTGTGGCTCTGATTCAGATCACTTTCAAAAACGGCGACAACAATGCGAACTCATAAATAATAATTTCAGGCTGCCTCGCGCTGAAAATCTAAAAAAAAAAAAAAAATATAACAAGAAGTAGAAGTAGACGAAGAAGAAGCAGAAGACGGGCAACTGTAAAAACAGGTAACCTTCAAACACAATGGCTGCAAGCAGAGAGAGAGATAGATTGAGCGAAGGGAGACGCAGTGAAGCCAAAAGTCATGTCCGGTGCTCGGCAGGGGTAGATCAGGGGGCAGTTGCAGCGCATCGGTTCAAAGTCAAACGCTGTGGCATGAAGATGATGCATTTGTTGAGATACGCGCCTCAAATTGCCAGTGCAAAGGACGCATATTAATTTTTATGGCCGTAGAAAATGACTATTGCATAACCTGAGACAGAGAACTAGGAACTGAGAACTCAGCGGCCTTCGCAAGGTGACTTCCTCAATGCCTAATGATAATTTGGAATTGGGAAATTCTTTATGGCATTTATGACATGTGCAAGAAAATTGCAAGTGACATAAAGATGAAAATTGAAAAACCACACAGCAGGTTTTCACTTTCGTCTGAGCTGACTTTTCTTTTGTTTCTTCGGGTTGTTGTTGTTGCATTTTCAAGGACATTTTGCGCATAAAAAAACGAAGTATTTGCAATCTTAAAGGTGTGTCAGTGGGAACTAGTGGATCAGGTAGTTGGATTTTCCAGTTAGTTTGTTTAAATTCGAGTCTTAACTGTGAACACTTTCTCGCTCTCTCTCGCTCTCATTTTCCTGCTCTCTCGGGCGCTCTCGTTCTCTGTCTGCATTTTTTTACTTTCGGACTTTTTGCGTTCGTTGTCGCGTATCTCTTTGCCATAAATCATTGTCACCCGCTCGGCGCAATGTCACTGCGAGCGCACCCCGCTGGGCGGCCCAAGCTCAGGCTCAGACTCAGACTCAAACCCAGACCCCGAACCCGACTCTGACTCTGACTCCGAGTCCGACTCTGCTTGCAACTCCCCAAACTGAATCCACGCCGAGCTGGTGCCACAAAAACAGTTCGAGTGCACTCGCAAAAGGCGCTGACTGCTAGCTCCAAAAACGCAAAACCCACAGCAGACATACACACACACACTCAAACGCACACACACACACACACAGACACACACTAACAGAGAGTTGCTGAGAAATGCCAAACAAACTGCAGTCACAGCAAATTGCCACCCAATGCCGGGCAACTGGCAACTGGCAACTGGGTGCTGTTTAGTCCTTTTTTACTGCAGCTACATCAAAATCCGTACAGAAATTAAATAGCACAGCAAAAAGACCACAACAAGTGGCATGCCACAAAAAAAGGAAAGAAAATAAAAGAAAATGTGCAACTCTGGAAATCCGCTAGAAATTCGTTGGCTTAAATCGTTTTTGGTTGAATGGATAAAACAACTTGAGAAACGTTGGCAAGGAATTCGCAAAGAAAAGCAAAATAAAATCCTCTTCTGCTCTGCGATGCAGGCAAAGGAATTTCGTCTAGAGTTGAAACATTACAGATCAGCAAAGCATTGAAATTTAACGCAATATTATTTAAACAAAAACAATCTAATCATATATTAACTAAATAAGAGTTGAAGCACTTTAAATTTAATTAAATTTAATATAAAGTTATAGATGAAATTAATTATGCTCATTCCACAAAATATCTTATCTATAATTCCAAGATAAAAATAAATCTATTTAAATTCATTCTACATGTTTTGATGGAATACTTTTACTTAAATTATTGTTAACTAGTAAACGATTTGTTTAATTAATTTTCTTTCAATTTTATGCATAATCTCCATTTTTATTTTATTGATTCCCTGGAGTAACCTTTGCTTATAAAATAAAGTGAATTATCGTAATGTGAAGTTCGTTTTCAGACCACTTAAGAAGAAAACTCTTATCGTGGGTTCAGCCCACCATTTTGTATGCTCATTACAGTAACATATTTAGCAACATTTATCAGAAAATACCGTTTTGAAAATAAATAGCTCTTTGTATTAGTATTTAGTGTTTGTGAAATTTGATTTTAACTTTTGTTTCTGTTTTAGGTTTTTGCATTTGATTAATTAGCCGTTTCATGTCGCCATTTATCAATGATTTTTTTTATCTTCTTTAAATAATTTTAATTTCAAATGCACGGCATCTGCTTTAACTAAACAAGTTTTGTTTATTGTTTTCTCAGAGCTCTTTGTTTCGAATCGTTTTGGGCCTTTATGAATACATTTATCGGCTTCATTCAAAATTCATTTGCTTTTGTAGCTTAGATTTGGTTTTGGTTTGGTTTTCTCCTCGCAGTTGACTGCGTTGATTAATGTTTTTACAAAAGACTTTGTCGCCATTATTATACGGGTTTATTTATACACATAAATCAAGTCGAAATGTGTAAATTTGATTAAAAATATAGACACAATAATGTGAGGTAATTTAAGCGATAATGCAAACTTCTTACTCAATTTCTAAAAAACAGTATAAAGATTCGAAATAAAGACAATGAAAGTGTAAACAAATATATCAATTTAATCGGAAGAATATCAAGAGAACTCTCAATGTTACAGTTTTGAGTTATACATTTATTAATTAATATGATGTTAAGAATATACTTCTAATATCAGATATGTTGAGACTTGAAGTTAATTTCGATATAATTATGCAACAATCTGACTGAGACTAGTGACAATACGAAGTGCATCAAAATACAATGTTAGTTCAGTCTCCAGTGTCCTGTCTGAGTCATAAATCATGAACTTTTTGCAATGTAAACATAAAGAGAAACAGAAACAGAAACAGAAATAGACAGAGAGAAGGAGATATAGAGAGACCGAGTTTATGATTTTGTCAGCAGTGAAACATTTCCAGCTGATTAAATCGATAAATTATGAGAAAATAATATGATCTGATGACAAAAATTGGCAACATAAAATGGACTGCCTGTTTATATAGTACAAATGCGTTAACAGCAAACAAAGTAAAGGCCGCAGGCGTTGAATGTGGCCGATGTTCATTAAAGCTTATTGAACAAATCAACAGCGAATCAAATAAATATTTATTAAAACTGTAAAAAAGTGCATTTAAATATGAAATGTAATAAATCTGAGCGCAACTGCACAAGAGAGGCAAAGAGAAAGAGAGAGAACGATAGTAAGAGACAAATAGAGATGGAGAGAGGGACAAAGAGAGAGCGACAACAGACAGAGAGTGCGACAAATATGCAGGAGCCAGACAACTAGGACAACAACAACAACAATAACAACAAGGACAATGCGCCGCAACAATGGCCGCATAAATTTTCTATGCAAAGGGTGTTAGTCTGTGTGTATGTACGACTCTCTGTAAGTGCCTGTATGTGTGCGTGTGTGTGAGTGTGGCATGGCTGCCGCATGCGGAAGTGAAACTATGTTGCCCAGGATATATGCAATAATTCAAAATGATTCCAAGTTCAAAGCGGCCATTACTCGTGGCCAGCTTCAGTTCCAGCTCCAACTCTAGTCACAAGTTCCAGCTCCAGGTCTGAGCTTTGCTACCAGCTCCAAAATTTATGCAAATGTCTAATAAGCCTGTCAACAGTTAGCAGTTTGACTGATGTCCTCAACACTTATGAATTGCTAGCATTATAAGTCACAGCTGCGCTTGCTTTCTGTTTTATATGATTTGATTTTTGAATATTAATTCTATTAAGACACTTTTTATCTATCCTACACTATGGTCTATCTTCTGGCTAAGTAACTCCATATATTCCTTTTTCTAGGAACTTTGCAAGGAGAATGCGAGAGTTCAAGTAGCTACGTGACCCACTTGCATTTCGATTTTGGTAAAACACCATCTTATTGCTCATATAACATATTAAGATCTATGTAGATTAATGACAAAGAGTCTTATATAAGTATGTATGCATGCATAGGCAGATGAAGTGATGAATTTGCGTGCCACAAAAAGCGGCAACTTACCATTTAAATCCAATTTGAGTCACCAAATCCGTGGCTCCTTGAGGTTTATGAATTCAACTTGCAGTTGTTGTGCACGTGCGCAAAACTTTTCCGCACAAACTTTTATTTGAATTATTTTAAACTTATTCTATTTTTTTTATTTACTTTTATTTTGTTTGTGCGCACTTTTCTTTTGCTTTGTTTTGTTTTGTTTTGTTTTGTTTCTTTTGATTTTTGGCTGTCTGCTGCGTTTGTGTAAATATTGCTTGCTTTTGGGACTAGAAATGTTAAGAACTCTCGTACACTCGTTAACTTGGCTTGAATTTGTATGAGAGTGTAACGAGTGTAAATACACCAACTTCACTTATTGCACAATTTGCTAGCCGAGTTAGACACCTGCCAGACATAGACATAGGCGTTTATTGGCTCTTAAGTATCTACAACATAGGTCAACATCATAAAATATCTAGCCGAAAGAGCAAGAGAGACGATGATGATATTAACGATGATTAAGATTACGATGGAGAATAACGTTGGGAATATAGAACAAAATACGGAGTAGACGAGAAGAGCGCGCGCGTTTCTTTAGCTCTGCAATTTTTATCTTGTCCGCGTTTGGCTGTGGCCAATGTGCGACTGCTGGCGTCTCTAATTTTTTACGATTATTGTTATGATTATATTTATGATTTTTATGATTTTTACGAGCTGTCAATTGGCCGGTATGTGGCGTGGAGTTGTGAGACGTTGGGGCGGGCGGGCGACGAGCTGACCACGGCGACCGCAGGCGACCGAATAGTTTGGGCAAACAGAACCAAAAGATGCCGCTGCTGCTGATGATGCCCCCAACGTCGACAACAACAACAACAGCTATGACAACAACCAGAACGAGAACGAGAACGACTACGACTACGACTACGGCTACAGCGAAGACGACGACGACGACGACGGGCAACGTGTGACATACACGGTTTACAGTACACGGGTGCGTTTTGTATTGTGTGATGTTGATTTCTTTACGACTTCTATCAAACTAAACCCATAAAGCATTCAATTCAAAGCATATACATGTGAAAATCCAAGCGAGAACTCCTTATTAATCCAGAAGCGACGCGCCAGCTGCGCAGCCAACGCCAGCGCCAACGCTAGCAGAGCCCCCAAACAGTATATAAATAATCTTATAAGAAACTCACGCGCCGACAGCGACCAGCGAACAGCGGCAGAGCGCGAGAGAGAGACCAGACCGCAGCCGCGCAGTCGACGTTATTTACGAGCAGGCTACTGCTGCCTCCGTTGACGCTAGCGTGAGCGTCAACGTCAACGTCTACGTCAGCGCCAGCGTTGCCTATAAAGTATTTGCAGTCAGTACGAAGCAACAAAAAAATATATTCTCTGCTCGCATTGTGTGCTCTTCGCCTGAGTATCAGTTGAGCGAATGAGTGAGTGAGTGAATGAGTGCGAAATTTACGTTTGCAAGAGCTTGCCACAGATTGTGGCACAGCCAGTTGCCCGTTGCAAGTTGCCAGTTGTGTTTGTAACTCACATTCGCACAGTAGCTACTTCTAGATGGCCCAGGCCCTGTTTTAAGCACTCTCGGAATGCGCATTACTGAATAACCTTTATTTATGGTATGTTTATTTGTTTTTGTGTTTCTTTTATTTATTACGAATTTTATTTTCATCTCAAATTCATTTTGCTTATTTAAAATGCTTGCATAGCTGTTACTTTTGATTTGCAAATTGGCAAAACTTTAAATTATGCAAACATCACAAAGTTGAATATGGAAAATAAATTTCATTTTTCGGAGTATTCAATTGCAATCAATTAGATTCCGTTCAGATCTCTGTACTGTACTGTATATGGATGCCAACAATTCTCAAATTAATCATATACGAAGTAATTACACCAATTCTTAAAATTCTTATTCCTACTATACTACTACTAATATAATTTTAAATATAAACTTATACTTAATACTTAAATAGTTAGACAGTTAAGGTTTCCAAATTAATTGTCTATCATTGAAAGCTTTTAAAATCAAGAGTACCTTAAGTAATAAATAATTAGTAAAATAGACAAAAAAAAATAATATTTTAAAAAATTGCGTTAAATATACATAACTCCGAAATCGAGGGATTTGCAACGGAGAATTATGGCTGCCGTATATCTGGTATCTTCATTTGCCGACGGCACAACAATCATGGCGTACAATCTCCACAAAACACAAACAACACGCACGCACACTCATACGCACGCACAAGCATATATTCATACACACACACACTTAACACAGAACCACCCCAAATGAGCGAATTGGTTCAGCATCTCTCTTTCTCGCTCTCTACTTATTTCTTGCTCTCTTGGCTGGCCACAGCTGTTGGCCGCACAGAGCGCGAGAGCATAAGAGCATGAGATCAGCAGCAGCAGCAGCAGTTGAAGATGATTATGATGAAGAAGAAGAAAAGCAGCTGCTGTGGCTACAACAACTTGCACCACGTGCAACATGCTGCTGAAAAGGGCCCCCAAATCGACTCACTAACAGCTCCAAGCAAAATGTTGGCCAACTTTGCGCTGCCTCTGTCTCTGCCTATGCCTCCGCCAAAGCCTCTGCCTCTGCCTCTGCCGTCGCTGGCGTTGCAACGCTACCAATTGGCAACGCGTCGGCAAACAGGGAGGAGCCGCTGCGGCGTGCAGCGCGCTCATAAAGCATTCTCGGCTGTCGCTTGCTCGACCGCCTGCCAGAGAGCAACACCAACAACTCGCCTCCAAGATGGATGACGCTGTTGACGCTGACTGTGTGCGTGCAAGTGAGTGCGCACGAGCGCTGACTCGCATGCGCAACAAGGATGGCAACATGCGGACCGCGTTAAGTGTGACGAATGTGCCATTATTTTGCTTTATTGTGTCGTGAGCGGTCGCGTTGCTCTTTTCAATGGGATTTCTCACATAAATTTACGCAGCACACCGAGCAGTCCTACAGACCAAGCCGACGTCGGCTTCGACATCGGCATCGACGTCGGCGTTTGCTGTTGCGTCGACGTCATCATTGTGAGCGCAATCCGACGGCTTCGCTCTGAGTGGAGAATCATTCGGCATTTTGCCGTCTGCTATGCATGAGGAGAACGACAGCGGCTAAAACGGCGTTTACTTGGGATAGTTTACATCTTCCTTTTCTGTTTTAATAGAGGGTATTATAGGAAAGGCTCGAAATGGTTAATTTTATTTTCAAATATTTAAAAATATAGTTTAAAAATTATATTTTTTCTTATTTATTTTATTTTTTAGGAATACAGGAATACCTGTCGCATTTCTTTATTAAAATATTTAATTATTGATTCTTCCTATTAAAATTAATGCATAGATAACTTGATATTTAAAGCATTTTGTACTATAAGAACTATGTTTTTAACTAATATTCTCATATAAAATAAGTATTTATAACAATATTTAAATTGAATTATAAATTTAGTTTAATTATAAAAGTATCGTAAATAAAATACTTAGTTATCATTTATTTCATATTGTTCTGGATTTAACAATCTTTAGAACTATTTTAAATATATTAAAATAACACTACACAATTTAAATGTGGAATCCAGAGTCTGGCAGCTGTTTTTAAGTTTCTTCCGAACAATTTTACACTCAATTATGTGGAGCAATAAATATCCGAAGAGCGGATGAATCGGTTTAAAAAGCGTACTTGGCGCCCCACCAACGTTGTTACCACATGGATGCGGATGTGGATGCACCTCTGGCCCACAACTGGCAGGACCAAAAGCTATGCGCTCAAGTCCATGGTCCGCTGTCCACGGTCCATTGTCCATGGTCCTCAGTGCACAGTCCACGGCTGTAGACCCGTACGCATCGCTGCTCTTTGACAACTGTGCGCCCTTAAATCATTCAATTGGGTTGCGAGAACGGGAACGGGAGTGCGGAGTGTAGGTTACAGGGATGGGGGCAACGGAAAGGTGCTTTGGCGGGGGCTCAGCTGGAATCGTGTTGCTGTAGCTCTGGCTGCGGCCCGTTTTGCGTTGGGTTTGTCCTTTTTGTGGCGTTCACCTTGGAAAATATTTTCACATACCGGCAGTGGGCGCCCTCAGTCTCCATTTCCGCTTCAGCAAACTGCTGCAACAACAAGAACAACAACAACAACAACAACATCAACAGCAATCACAACAACAACAACATGAATAACAGATATAGCGACATTCAGAAAAACAAGACGCGCGTGCCGTTCAGGCGTTCAGCCGGTGGACCTGGGACCCTGGGACCCAGCCTGTCTTCTGTCCTCGGCTCGATTCTGGCTCGGCAATCGGGCAAATAAGTCAACCTGCTGCAGTAACAGCAACAGCAACAGCAACAGCCCAAAAGTGATCGATGAAGTCCAACGCCAAATTTACGACGTGAAACTTTGAATTGTTTCGCATGTCGCTTCGATTTTACCTTCGAGTGGAGTTGCCCCTAAACCTGCCGCTGCTCTTGCCCCTGCCACAACCCTCCCCTTGTTCACGGTGCTGATCCTGCTCTCAGTGTCGCAGTATTTTAGCTGAATTTCAAGTGATAACAAAATTACTTATATATTACTTAAGTTGCTTTGATTTAACATTGAATTTCTCTACTTTTGAACTTGATTAAATTAAATTATTATGTCTCAAAGTTACAAATATTAGTCACCTTTTTTAATTTAGGTTTTATTTGTGCTATCGATTCAACGTTTATTCGCCTTTGTATATTTATTCCCTTTAATTATATCTTCGATGCGATATTGTCTCTTCGTATATCTCTTCAGTCTTTTGTTCATTCGACAAATTGTTAGACTCTGTACTTGAAAAGTACATAATCTTTTAAGTTTATTATACGATACTTAGCTGAGTTTATACATCTCGCTTTGCTTTTCATTAAGTTATTAATTACATTCAAATTAATTAAAAACTCGTTATGCATCAATTGTGAAAGTAAATTGTTAAATTATCATTTATTTATTTATTCATTTTTATAAATATTGATGTGTCTTAGCTGTGTTTCGCTCCAGTATTTATTTTTAATTTAAATCATTATTTGTAAATTGAAATTAAATAACTTATTTTATTTAATTTAATTGAAATCATTTCTTGTTTAATTAAAGTTGTACATTTTATATAAATAATCATTTTAATATTTAATTTAATCTAATTGCCTAATAAAATAAAAAGAAATATATTAGATTTTAATTGTGACAGCTTCTTTCATCTTTCTTCTTCTGTAGTATATGAAGTTGCGTATTTCTCTGTGTCATATGTGGCATTAATACATATTATGTTGCACGTTCATTTTGCAATTGTTCTGAATGAAGTTGAAGTTGTTATTGTTTGCCGTTGTTGTTGCTGCCTTTGTGCCAGACCGTGCATGCATACGAATAATCAGTCAAGTTGATCAGGTGAGTCAATAAATAAAGCGGCAACTGACGGCGCACGGTAGCCGCGAACAACAGCTACAGCAAGAGCAATAAGAACAACAACAATGAGCATAGAAGTACAGACAGACAGACAGACAGTCAGACAGGCAGACAGTCGACATATGTGAACATATGACAACATTTTAATGGTCGTTTATCATAATTTGTCTTTGAGCTGAGCTAATGCTAACATCAATTGCTTACTTTGTGTGTATATATTTCGAGCATTGGGCGTGGCACTGGGCGTTTCTGTTTCACCCAGTGCCAACGTCAACAATTTTGATTAAGTTCGTTTTGGCCACATTACATTACCAACAATGCGGCCATCACGAGCCCAAAGTGCCGTTGACAAACACCAGGCGACAACGAGCACTCATATGAGACAACATGATGATGCCTTTTGAAATATCACGAATCACACATATCCATTCATAACGATTCAAATGGATCACGGAAAATGTCCGGGAAATCTCATGGCACAGGCGTGACATTTGACATTACGGCTCTTGAAATTGGCACAAATTGAAATGGATTGGCCGTGTTGATTTAATAAATGTAAATCCCTTCAACAAATGAAATACGATTGATTGCTTTGGAGAGTCATTGTTTAGTTGCTAATATGTTCAAATTATTCTGAATATTATTGTAATAACATTTAACAAAAATTTATATTTGGGAATTAACGTTGCGTTTAATTATTGTTCTCATATATTACTCATATTGGAAATATCTCCTTAACGTTAGAATTAATATAAACATATATTCGAATGGTTGAAATGATTAATCAATGATGAAAGTAGCATTTGTTTTGCATACTCAAAAGTAAAACTAATAAAGTAATTCATTATAATTTTAAATTAGTAATCATACTATTACATTTTCCAGCAAATTCCAAAACGAATAATGAGCCAGATTATTCAGAGTGTTATCACCTGTGTCAGACCCTCGCCATAATCAGATTATACCAACTTGTAATACCCTCATCAAGTGTAAGGAATTCATTTATTTATTTCTCATAGATGGGCTTAAATTGAAGTGAAACACGAGAGTAGCTCTGTTTAAGTGTGCGTGTTAATATTTATTTGTTTTATTATTATCTTATCAGGCAAATAAATTCCCGAGTGAGTCAAAAACTATGCCCAATGGGTGCATCTAATGATATGATTATGAAAAATATTAAAGCCACAAAAAGAGTGAAAATAAAATACGACAACGCCCAGACATACATAGTTGGGAATGTGTGTGTGAGAGTGTGTGTGTGTGTGTGTGTGTGTGTGTGTGTTCCTATCTATTGTATCGAAAGCAAATGCGTGTGCGCCATTAAAATGAAAGAAGCGGAACGCCTACAACTTGGATGGATGGGTGTGGGCAGAGCCAGAGGCAGAGAGAGCGAGAGAGTGGCAAAGAGAATGAAAGAATGAGAGAGAGGTTGGGTAAGGGGGCTGCTCTTCTGGGGTGGTGAAATACGATGTGGCAACACCCTTAGGCGCCACTAACATGCACACAAATACTCACACACACACACACACACTTATATACATATATATATATATATATAGAGTTGCCAATGCCTCTCCCTGGACACGCACGCGAGCAACGCACGCACGCACTCGACACATGGCGCTATCGGCGCTTCCGGTGCGTGCCCGAGCCCGAGCCGGCACATGGACCCAGTCCCAGTTCCAGACTAAGGATTCGCCAACTTGGAAGGCGGCCCAAGGCGGTAGGAAGCTAACGCAAAAGAAAAAAAAAATCTAAAACGCAATAACTTTGGGGTGAAAATAGCCGAAAATATCGATGGAGGAGGACACACAACAACAACAAATACAACAACAACAACAACAAAACAGTGACAGCAGCAGAGGAAAAAAATTACAAGCAAAATGAGAGACCGAAAAATGCCAAAATAGAAATAAATTCCTTTGTGTGCTCTTATCTATATGATTTGTGATTCTGGGTGTCGTCAATTGTTGTTGATGTTGTAGTTGCTCTTGTTGTTGTTGTTGTTGCTGTTGCCACTGACAATGGGTGGGTGAGTGGAGCTGGGTTGAGTGGCTGCATCATCCCCAGCTGGCCCTGTAACCGCAGCGAGCCTCAAGACCCGGCAACAGAGGACCTTCCAAAAACACAATCTCTAAGAAGGTTGAAGTCGAAAGTGATTGACGAAGAGATACCCTCTTGGTAAAGCTTAAGTTAACCATCAGTATTTTCTATCATATTTTGTTAATGTATAGTTGAAGCTGATTTGGAATACATATAATAATGTGTAATAAAGTGTTTAAGACTAATATTTTACATTTATATTTACCTATTTAACTGATACCCCTTATATTTGTTCATGGTCACAGGGTAAACTCAAAGCAACTTGGCCGCTTAATGGAATTTTTCGGCTGCCGTCTCAAGGATGCGCAGCAGAAGTGGGAGCATGAGATGGTGGTGGCGGTAGGGGGAGGGGGAGGTCAGCAATTGCCATGTGGCGCAGCATAAGGAGCTGCTTGTATCAAAGATATTTCGCACATAAATATGCAGGCGGGGCAATCTATCTTGTGGCACCGCACGTGAAATGCCTTTTGTCCTGCAATCAAAATGAGAATTTTTCAGCCAGTTTTCCTTGGCATGTCCTGGCCAGCCGGCCCCCATAATGAAATATACATAGCTAAGTATTTAGAAAGGCCCAAACAAGAAAGAGATGGACAGCGAGTGGTGGTGGGGGAATGAATGCCGAAAAAAGTATATAAATAATATCTCATAATGTCGTGAAGTATCTGCAAATGTGCGCAGAGCAGAGCAACTGCTGCCTCTGGCAGGGGCAGGTGGGCCATGTTGGCCAGGCTAAAAACTGAGAGCTGAAGGCTGAAAGCTGAAATCTGAGAGTTGGGGACATTCGCAGGCGGGCGCGAAAGCATTCGCAACCGTATATTATAATAATGCGGATAAAGAGATACAATTTCATTGATATCGTCTAAAAGTCCAATATACACGAAGATTTATAGCCAGCGGACGGTTGGTCAAAAAATAAAAACAACAACTACAAGATGATCCCCCAGTTCCTTGAGACTTGAGTTGGCTTTTTGTACGCTTTTATTTTGTTTTTGGCTGGTTGGCTTTTCTGCGAGCCAAAAAGATTCATGTTCATGGCCAAGATACACCACAAAATTATCAAATACTCGCACATACATATTCATTTTTTTATGTGTGCCGCTGCAGATACAAAGATACAAGATACATGCCCTCACTCGCGCACTCACAGACGATTTTTGATAAATGCCCCTCATTACATTTTTCATTATGAGCCTCATATATCTCGGCATTGTGGACAAGATCCTAAGCCTAGAATTTGGACAATTACTGCCATTGTTAGATGGGGACACAATTGGTAATTTCATTAGAATTAATAAGCTCATAATGTCATGTAATTAAATGGGATTTCATTTAAATCACGCTTTTATATTGGAGACAATGGTAATGTATTCAACAAGTGCAATGCATTTGATTGAAGCAATAAATCAATGTCGTTGTATCTTATATTATTGAAGTTTCTCAAAGGAATCTCATGTAAAGTTTATTAGATTCACTTATTCAGTTATTTAAATATGTAATTACAGCGAGGTTTATGAAAAGTGTAGTTAAGTTCTATCACACTAATTATTGATTATGTTTCATTTAAACAATGAATACATTAAATAATTATTTTGGATATTGTTCCATGAATTTAATATTAATTATCTGTGTAATATTACGAAGAATGGATAGAGTTAGTTTGCTAATTCTTAGTAAGCTTTATTTAATCAGCTGATGATTGTGTTAAGAATAAATAGAAAGATTAGAATGAGCTCAAACTTTATTCAAGATCTTTCTGGTTTAATTCTTCTTCGTCTTGTTTATTTGCTGCCTGACCCTTGTCCTTGCTAAGAATGCATATCAATAAAATAACTGAACAATGTGTTGCACTTTCAGTTGATGTGTTGTAACTCCAAAAACGAACCTTGAGATGCAGCCAGGTGACCGTGAAAAGCGAAAGTAAACGATTTGTTTGAGACACACCTGAAATGAGCGCATGGTCAACGAACAAAGAAGGCTAATGTTCAACTTGTTCCAGTCAAAAGGCGGCAAGTTGAACGGTTGAGCATTAGGAATTTCAGCGGCACTAACACGGCAAGTGGTGGTGGTGGTGGTGGTGGTAGATGGGACACTAATTACCCAGCGCCGTTGGCGTGTGTGTGTAATAATGCATAAGAACCCGAACCCGAACCTAAAACAGAAACTGAACTGCAGTTGGCAGTTATAAAATGCAATAATTGTTGCAATTGCCACAGAGCAAGTGCTGTGAACGGCCTTGCCGTATGGCATTAGTGGTGCAAGGTCAGGAGCGAACCGCAGTCAGGAATCAAGGTTAATTGTCCATTAAGCGTGCGGAGAAAGTGCAAGTGTCTGGGAAATGCCACCACCAAAACTGCCATGAAGTGGCATGCCCCGCCAATGCCATAAGCCAGCCGCTGGGCTGCGTTGCATCTTAACAGAACTGCGATTGTGCATTTGTATGTGTGTGTGTGTAACTGTGTGTGGGTAATTTATGAGGTCAATGCGCTCATTTGGCTCTGACTTTTACTGTAAGCATTGGCTAACTGGTCGCCTGAATGGCTTATCAACTGTTTGTGCAGTTCCACTACAAATACGTCTTAAAGGCTAACGAAAAGGGCTTAAATAGTTAGAGAGAGATTGATCAACAAATGGGCTAAATAAATCCACTTCAAATGCAGAAAAAAAGGCTATAAATAGGAGATGAATTAAGTTGCAGATGATCATCAGTCTATTTTCATAAGATAAAAAAGATAATAAATGATATT
The DNA here is from genome assembly GCA_018901825.1 of Drosophila funebris. Lineage (NCBI taxonomy): Eukaryota > Metazoa > Arthropoda > Insecta > Diptera > Drosophilidae > Drosophila > Drosophila funebris. Next base: position 6,879,810 of record JAEIFK010000678.1, read on the forward strand.
CTCTGCTTCCTGGAGTTGCACGGTTGACAGGGTATCTTTTAGTCGATAAGCATTTAGCTTATTCGGACTTCCTAACATCATATTACAAAAGTATAAATGTGATTTACTTTTGGGCCTTTTAAAAATGTCATCAATTGAGCCTCACTTCATTTACTTCCCTCCTCCCCTAACTGTTGGTAGCGAAGGCTCTGTATGTTATATGCCAAGTGGGAAATGAAAGCGAAGAGAAGGAAGGACAGTTGTGTCCACCCACCATAATGAATTCAAAATCACTTCCGATTTGTCGATTGAATAAAATGACTATAATAAATTTGCACACACAGAGCTGGGTAATCCCCTCGAACTTGGGCATAACAAGTGAAAAAAGATTGGCACCACTTAAAAGAAATTGCCAATGATAATGATAAAATAAACAACAACAAGTACAACAGCAACATCAGCAAATGAAAGCCAGAAAGCAGGAACCGCAATGAAAGAGGCCCACCAAATGGGTAGTCAAGACAAAACTTCGCCCCACATCGAACCACAGAGAGCAGAGAGAACACCACACACACAGAACAGCAGCAGCCGCCGCAGCAACTCAAATAAACAAAATGCCTACGAAAACTTTTCGTGAATTTCCATAAAAAAGAAAAACACCAACAGCAACAACAAGAAGAAAACAGAAGCAGAAACAAGTTTTGGGCTAGCAGGGGGAGGAGCTCTACTGGTTGGGTGGGTGTATGGGTGTATGGGTGTTTGGTTGGTTGGCGGATTGGAGGGGGGTGTTGGGCATCGAATGCGAGCAGAAAAACAGTGAAAAACCGTAACCAAAACCACATTTTCTTCATTTCGAGTATTGTGGGTTGGTCTTGCTCTGAGGTTGGTACCGAGTCACAGACTGAATCCACTTGTTTTGCTTTGACTGACAGAGAAACTTTTGGCCGAGAAGCAAATACACACACACACATGCAGACAGTTAGAGATTGGCATATGAATCCTGTGGGAAATCGGTTTCACTCAATTTCGAAAATGTTTTTCAGCTTCGGAAAATATCAACACATTTACACACACAAGCTAAGAAATAGTCCTCTCCCGCCTCGTTCCGTTGCCTGCCCCCTGGAGACCAACAAACCTAATCGCTTATAGCCGCTAGCTGAAGAGCCATCGGGGATTGAGAGAGGATATCGATAGCTACAGCTACCCCAATATAGAATTCGGTAGATGCAAATCCGACAGATGTCAATCTGCAGTTTTTCTGATTGGCACTTTGATTTCTGCAAGGGATGAGATCTGCCCCACAAAAAGCTTTCTCTACATAGGCCAATGGCTTCCACAACTATTCCCATTGTCATTTGCATTTTCTTGCCTTCGCCCTTTCGCCCCCCTGATTGGCATGCCATACATGAACCCTCAATTAGTGCATTGCGTACTCAAATTGTATTTTCATTTCATTTTGGTATTTCAAGTGCATTTTGCCATTTTACAGCTGATGCAATCGTTCAACTATGGCTAAATCTTTGGATCAACTAATGGGGGCGGGGGGGACTGGAGAAGGATGAGTTGCTCATTGATTGCCAATTGAAGGCAATAACATGACTACAGAACGAGACACAAATCCCCAAACAAACTGAAGAGGCAATTATCCTTTGCTTAGTCGAGGAGACAGCTGTCTCACTGATAGATGTGTTCTATCTAGAGAAATTTATAATAGTTAGGCTTGATGATACTTTTATTTTTTATTTGTTGCGTCATCAATTTCCAAGAAACATCTCAATAATATAAAATGACTTCCTTATAGAAAGAACTTTGATATGCCCAACACAAGAGGGTAATGATTCTACTCATACTCATAAATTCTATCATATTCAAGTGCATTTCAGATGCAGTACGCGTTAGGTATACAAAATTATAAGGTGCATTTCGAATCTCTTCCTATATAATCCAATTATATACCCCCTTTTTCGCCCCCTCCCCCTTCTGGCTATAACCATGTCCACAGTAATTGGCAACGGAACGCGTAACGCCCGCACTGTCTGGTCTATGGATCTGGCAGGGCAGGATGATGAAATCTTTATTTATAATACACAGACAGAAGATCAAAGCTTACAGAATTCGCTCGGAGTGAGTGCGGTAGGTCTGAAATGAGTAGACGGCATTTATGTGCCTTTGGGTAGGTAGATAAACTAGTATCTGGCTTATCTTATGTAAGCAAGCTACATACTATTCGTACCATAAAAATTCCAAAGCATTTTTGCAATTTGGCAACGTCAACAACAACAACTACTATATTAGCATAAACAATAACAACGACAGCGACAACGACAACAACGACAACAACAACAACAACCACAACAACAAGAGTGTGTTAACATTTTCCAAAAACTGAACGTTACGTGTCAACGGACACGACTAGCAAATCCAGTGAAAATCCATAAAAAGAAAACAATGCCAAAGGCTGCAACTGCAACTCGGAGACGCAACGACTGCAAATCGCATTCATTTCGTTGCGTGGAAGCGGGCAGACGGAAGGCAGAGGATTGCGGTAGTGGAAGCGAGGGGTTGTCAGGTGGCAGGTGGCAGGTGGCAGGAGCATTGCATTGTAATATGCCATCAACAATGATGAGCAGATTTACATGCAAGTGCAGCAGCGTCGAACTACAAACGTATCCACACCCAATCCCCTCTCTTTCTCTCACCACTCCCTGATCCCCGATCCATCTCCGGCCTGGCATCGACAACCAAACAACAAACGAGGAATCGCAACGAATGCAACGATGAAAACGATGGCAACTGTCGACAGTCGACTCCGACGACGACTTAATTAAAACGTGAGCTAAATGCAGCATGAAAATAATGAAAAACTGACCGAGTTGCCTGCAGGTGGAAATGTGGAAATGCAAGCCCAAGTCAGGCACCCAGCCACATGCAATTCCAGTTATAATTAGTGTCAACAACCACATTACCATGCCTCACCAGGCCCATGTCGATCTCGAGCGACGAGCAGCGAGTCGAGACTCCATTTTTATGCGACAGCAATCACATCCAAAACTGTCGAAACTGTCATTAGGCAGCGAGCATAGAAAGCCTTTACTCAGCTCTCTGACCAAAATTGGGTGTCAGGGAGGAGGACGCTTTGCTTTGCCAAGAACTGCATGTTGTATTTGCCAATTGTTGATGCCATCTGCACATCCACATGCCATCCACCTGCCCCTCCCCATTGTCTGATCTGCTAATGCAAAAGCATTTTGCCAATTCTCAGCACGATCCGCGTCGCTTTTGCTATATTTACGAGACAGATCCGATGGGTAAAAGTTGAGCACTGTGCACTGGTAGCGACAACAATACAAACTTGATTCTTTTTATTACACCTGTCGTTATGAGGTTGACATACAAAGTGGTGCGCCTAATGGAAGGTATCGATTGCTTAGACTTCAAATCCAACTGCAGGGCACAACTCAATGAGGCTTGAGAAGACCAAAGTAACTTCCCGTTTGAAAGACCTACAGATGCAACAATCTTTCAAGATTTGATCAAAAAAAATTCAAATAATGAGGACATCTATAAGTCAACAAGCAGCTTCATATAAAAAGAAAGGTGAAAGTGTTAGAGATAAGTTATATTTATATAAGTTATAGAACTATTATAAAGATACCTTGTTATTGTTTATTTGCCGAATTAAAATACTCTAGAAATGTGCTTTGATTATGTAGTCAATTAATTTGTAATATTTCGGCTCTTTATTTCGAAGTTGAGACAATCAAAAATACGGCCAAAAAGTGGAAATAACAACGTGCAATGGATCGACTCTGTCAGCTCTTGATAATCTCGAGCGTATTATCAAGAGGAGTCCAGGCTTACTCAGGCAAGAGTTTCAAAACCAGCTATCGAACATTCGCAAAGAACACCGGGAACTGCCGATATGCCGCTGGAAGGGAATTTACATTGTTATGTAAAGGTAGCATCACTGTCGATTTGCTTTTAAGATGGCAAGACTTGAGGGTGGACAAGAATGTGCTTTACTCACTGTGGCACTCTGGAAGCACTGAGGACTATACTATACTGGCATCGTTCTATGATTCTTTGATTACCGATTACGATGCCATCACTGTTGTGCCAAGCGGCAATTTCCTGAAGGGTAAACGACAGGGTGACAACTATAAAATAATCAGATTTAATCACTCGGACATGCACTGCTTCAACATTACCCTAAGATATCTTAACGATCTAAAAAGCAATTGTCTGGGTCATGTCTATGATCCAGATGCTCCTGTACCGCGCACAATTTTACATTACACAAATGTAAGAGTCCCTTCCATAGCAATCGCTTTAATGTCTGTTCAATTGCAGATTTCTCTGATCGCTCTCCTTGTCGCGTTTGTCAATCCAATCTATATGTAAATATTGAAATTTGTAGTGCATAATAAATAATAATAATAATAATTGTTATAGGAACAGTTGTCAAATGGAAGTATTGCTTCTTAGAGTGTAATTTTATTTAGAAAAGTTATAAAGTTTGGTTTATAAATCTAGTTCCCATCATTTGCTTTACACTGTTGAAGAGGCCATCTTCTGCTCATTTCTTTTATGGTCAATTATGAAATTGCATTTGATGTATAACTGGCTTGTGTATGTGCGTGTGTGTGCGTTCATTACTGACAGCAGCCAATTACTTCCAGTCGTTTCCTACATTACTTTATCTACTTTCGTATTCAAGTGTGAAGTGCCCGGCAAATGTACACGCAATTTAAATGAGCAAAAGAATCCCGAGCCCCCACTCCTTGCACCCCTCCTCGTGCTTGTAAATAACCCACCTTCATTTATTTCATTCATCTACTTGCTCGCACCACCCACAGTGTGCCACTCAACTTGCAAGCGGCAAATGAGTTTTCCCATTTCTTTTTCTGCAACGCTCATCTATATGCGAGTATGTTGAGGAGTCTGTGTGTGTAGAACTCTCTGTTAAGCAACCACCGCTCACCGCCCACCGCCTACCACCCACCATCCACCACCCACTGCCCACGGACTGCCGCCGTTAGCTCATACCCAACCGCACACCTTTAATCAGCATCTGCTGCTCACATCTTCAAGTTGCCACAAAATGCTTTATTGCATTTTGTTGTGTTATATTACCCTCGTGTACCCCACCAGAAGCTGGAGCAGAGGCCGCAGCAGCAGAGGCAACAGGAGCAGCAGCAGCAGCTGCCGCCAGCTTGCCTGTCAGTCTGTGTCGGCTCCAGGACCTGACTGTGCTTCTGCTTCAGCTTCTGCTGCTGCTTCTGCTCCAGCTTCTGCTAGCTGAGCAACCCCCAATGCCAAAACCAAAACCAAGCCATTGCCTCCAACTCGAACATCAACTCCAACTGCTGCGTATCCGTGTGCTAAAGCAGCAGAGGCAAGCACAAATGTCCTTTTCTTGTACATGCCGCCCTCAGTTGAGTTGAGCTCAACTCAGTTTGTTGTTGTTGTTGCTGCTGCTGCTGTGTTTTTCTTTTATTTTCATTTTGCTGCGTTTTCTTTTGGCATTTTTCGAAATTAGTTTTTGCTCTCTGCGAGTCGAGTTGACTCGAGTCGAGTCGAGTCGAGTCGAGTCGAGTCGGTTTTAATATATAGCATCCCATACATATTTATAGAGCTGCGGCACATTCATCTTCAGACCATCTACGTTCCCCCACTTGCCACTTGCTTCTCCCCACCACATCCCACCCTTCCCATCAATTTGTGAGCCTGCGCAAGCGAAGGCGCATCACCCACTTAACTTGGCATAAACTTTGAAAAATTGTTGTTATTTTTCACCATCTTTGCCCATTGGCAACCTCATCAGGCTCTTATTCTCATCTGAGCCCGCGTCAAACTGAATATCTAGAATTAACAAAAACTGTTCAACTAATTTCTAAGCGCCCCATTTTGGCTATTTGTCTGTGTCTGTGTCTCTCTCTGTGTGTGTGTGCGTGTGTGTGTGTGTCCTGCCACTTAAGAATTCAACTTGGACACATCTGGTGCCATCTTCAGCTACATTTCTGTCCGCATCAAACCCTATGCCCTATGGACAAAAACCTGCCTACATTCTGCTCACAGTGTGACACAATTGACGAATGGGAGTACAGTGGTGCAAATTGATACAGAATACATAAATACAATTTATCTGGGTGTAGTCATAATTAAATAAATATTGAGTGAATATATTGTATATTTCTTTTAATACTCAATACCTTTTAAATTTATTTACTCATCATTTCATTATTTATATTATTACAAGTTTAAGCTTTCTTACTCATAATTAATCACCCACCTAGTGCAATATTTACTAATTTGTTTATTTAAACAAACAGTAATAAATGCTCATAGCATTTTTAAAAATATCTTTAATACATATTTACACAAGTTTATTAGATAAATGCTTATTAGCATATTAAAATAATTACTTTTAATTTAATTTGTTTTAGTATTTCATTTTTTTTAAATATATTCATTATTATATTAATTGTATTGTTTATTAATTATATTATATTAAATATAAATACAATACTAATATTTATATCCAATTTTCACTTAAAATATTACATATTCTGCCCACTGTTTAGGGAGCTAAGCATTGCCTTAAATGCTTGTTGTTTTGCAAATGCCTAAAACTTTCCATTTTCGCAATTTTCAGAAAACAACAACAAAACTTGTTAAAGAAGAAGAGGAAGAACTGACATGGAATTTAGATGAGGGTAAGAAATAATTCATTCGCTCGTTGCGACGCTCCTCCAACTATATACATGCTTCTATATATAAATATATATATATATATATATATATACATATATATGTATATATGTATAGATATACACCTAATATCCTTTTTTCGCACTTTCACATGGATCTCCACTCACTGCTCCCGCTCTGTTGTTGTGCACGCAATTTGCTTGACTACAGCAACAGTAACAACAACAAAACGCAGAAGGGAAAGTAGCAACGAGAAGAACAAATAAAACATTTTATATAATCTTAGGAAATATATCACACTTAGCGCGCTCGCGAATCCCCCTCACCTCAATCACCCCGCACAACAGCACACCATTTCCCCTCCCTTCCTCTTATAGGACCACTCGCTCCATCTTCATCTACATGCCCAGTGTCTTGAGCTAAGAATCCGAATCCAAATGCGATTCTCTTTCTTTTTTTGTTCTCCCCTTTTTCTCCTTTCCTGCTGCTTGTCCATTGTCTGCTCGTCCAGCTGCCGAGCTCGTCCTTCGCCGTCCTGCTGTCTTCTTATGCCAGCAGGCACCATCTTGCGCTGCTCTTTCTCAAGCTACTGCTGCTTCTGCTGCTGTTGGTAGTGGTGGTGGTGATGGTGGTGCTATTGCTGCTACTGCTGATGGTGGTGGTGGGTGTTGTTCATCTTCGCTACGTGCGAGAAAAATACCCTCGAACATATTAAATTGCGAATGTTGAAAATGCTTTATGGCTTTTCAGTTAGATTTATTTCCATTTTGTATGTTTTATTTATTTATATTCGACTTTGCCGTGCTGTTGATACTCCTACCACACACACACACACAGTTATTCACACACACACACAGAATTCTCCTCTTCCTGCTACTTTGCTACCCTTACCCAGTCTTTCGTACTCAGGGATGAGTTCTGTGTTTTGGGTTCGTTTTCGGTTTCGGTTTCAGATGCGCCAAATACATATTGTTGCTGATGTTGTTATTGTTGTTCTTGTTGTTGTTTTTGAAGAATGATAGCGAAACTAATCGAAAAATAATTGGATGTTGCCACTGCCATTGCTGCTGCCTAGCCACGTTTTGCCTTTCTTTTGCTTTCCTTTCCTTTTCTATTTCTTTTTTTTTTTTTTTTGCCTTTTTTCCTACAGAAAACTTTTTTCCAGCCACTTGCAATGAATTCCCCAATGCATCGTAATGTTTAAACAATTTAAAGCCAGCAGCATTTGGCTTTTATTTTGACAGCAGCAACTGCCAAATGTGCTTTACACTTGGTCTAACTTCTCGCCCTGCATGATTCATCCTAGTTTCAATTCCATACATCTCAAGTGAATGGACTAAGTATAGTAATTCTGAAATAAATATATATATTTTAAATAGTCTTTATATTCTGATACTAATTTAAATTTTGGAGTAAACTATATTGCAAAACTTTAATAGCAAAGAGGGGAAGTTCTGAGTTCAAGTTAATCGATTTCTTAAGGGAAAAACAAACTGTATTTAATCAAAATATTAATTAATTTTATAGTGAAATAAATGCTACGACAATTCCTTTCAGATCCCTTAACCTTATATGGTCATAACTATTTAAATCTTAATAAATATAACGTTTCAATTGTGTTAAGGTTCGATTTCCTTATAGAGAAGTTCAACTGAAATAGCATTGTCCACATTGTCGTTAGTAGTAATGAGCTCATGCATAATTAATTGAATGTTTCTACAAAACCGTTAAGCATACAAATCGATTAACTGCAGAAACATGGAAATCGCTAACATCACTGAAAATAATCAAATTTATCATGAGCGATGTCCAGCAGAGAATTTATGCATTAAGTGCAGCGGCGACATCATTCTCTCTGCGATTTCATCCCGATCCCAATCCTTTCCCTACCTATATCGCTGTCCCTGTTCATATCCGTATACCAATCCATTGTCATTCCCATTTTCATTCGCAATTTCGTTGGCATTTCTGGTTCTTCCTTTAATTGAATCGAAGCAGCGCAGTGCGGACATGTACACTGAGCCTCAGCCTCTGCTGTTTGCCTGCAATGTTCAACATAATCATGTCCTGCTGCTGATGCTGGTTCTAGCCCTGGGCCCTCGTTCGCTGTCTCTTTCGCTCTTGCAGTGCACGAAAGGACCGCACAGTATGCTGGACACCAAATTAATTTGGAAGACAAAATGCTCCAGTGCAAGTAGCCAAAAGTGCGCGAGCGCCATTAGCGGTTGGCACTGAGCTACAAAATGGACAACCGGCCGAGGGGAAGGGGGAGAGCATGGCCTAAACACGCGCCAGCCGCAAGCTGTGACTTCGAATCTGTCCCAGAACGTGACACGACCCAACTGCAAACTGTTCACAATGCGTGTTGGCCGATTCGATTTTAGCCTGGATTTTGAAACCTTAAAGCCAAAATGCTGTACGAATTGGTTGTAACTATACAACACATGGAAAATGAAAAATATGTTAACAAATTGTTGTTTTCTGCAACGAAACGAATCTGCAACTTAACAAATTCGTTGACCATAAACTATAATAAATAATTTATGAAAATTTTCATAACTTCTTCTGTTTTAATTTTATCTGAATTTATTTGAATGCATTCACAATAAATTTATATAATCGTAATGTTGAAAATTAAAACAATACGCCACATAAATGCTCACGGAGGCGCACTTCCAGCGGCCATTGTTGGCGCAGTTTCCTGGCGGTCGCGAACCGCAGGATCGTTGCGCCAGCTGTCCGACAATGTTGAGCAATCCCAGTTGCAGGGAGACCATGAATATATTCAGTCGTCTATTCAAATGTAAATTTTTCATGAGCCAATGTAATGCGCTGCCGAAATTCGTCTGCGAATTTTGATTTTGTGTGTGTGCAAGAGGCGAGAGTTGAGAGTTGAAAGTTGAGAGGCGTTTGGCTGGATTGCACTGAAAACCAAAACCAGAAGCAGGAGCAGAAAACGAATTGCCTGCCATATCCTTCCGCGTATTAATTTTTAACCACACGACCACACAAATACAAAAAAAGCTGAATGCACTACAGGCAATCAAAAGTCAACCAGTCGCAGCTGACAGGATGCGGCGCAGGGCACAGGGACGAGGACGAGGATGAGGACAAACAATTGGCGGCCTGTTGCCAGACAAATGTCCTGTTCGAGCTCGAGTCGCTTGTAATTGTCGACGCTGCCATCAACGCTCGGGAATCGTTTTAATAATTATTTAAATTATTCTTGTTGAAATGATTATGGCGGTTGTAAGTGTCGCGCCCCATCTCCCATCTCCCTTCTCGCTTCTCCACACTTCTCTTCTCAGTTTCTCCGTCAGCTTCTGCTTGTTTCCTCCCTCGGCCCGCGATTCATTTCGAAATTATGTGGCGCATAAATCTTTTGGTGGTTTTCACAGTCAATGCGGCCACTGAGCGTCCCGTTGTCTTTGTCACCCATTGATATGGTACTCTGCCAGTGGAATTTCACATCCGCGTAGGCTTTTAAATAGATGCTTTATGGCATTTGCAGCTGAGCTAAGGTGAGTTATATTAAAAGAACCATCCAATAATGGAATTTACAACGAACCGATGAGTTCATCGTTGCTTATTTTCAGGCACGATAAATTCGAATTCAATTTGTAGGTTGTCCAAAGAGATGAGATCAAGAAGTGATAGCTAAATAAAACTATTAATTTCAAATCAATTAAGCCAAAGGATTATGTGCATATGAACAATTTGCATAAATTACTTTCTCTTTAATGAAATCATTTGGACTGTTTAGAAATTGCAGCAACAGGAACTCAAATTAAAGGCATTCAAATCATTCAAACACTCACAAAAACGAAGTACTACAAGCTACACACACACGCGCGCACACACACACAGGCACACACTTACTCACATTGAGGCACACACACACAGTCGCAAATGCAGAAGTAATGAAATCCTTCGCTTTATTACCATGCAATATTCATAAATTTCTGCACAACATCGCCGAGGACTGCAGCAACAGCAGCAGCAACAACTGCAACTACAGCGGCAACAACAACAACAACAACAACAACAACAATCACAACAACAACTAGAAGAGGCTACTAACAACAATGCGAACAGTGCGCAACAATAGAAAAGTGCAGCTAGCTGAGAGCAGCTCCTCACCCGCAACCCCTTCGACGGCTCGTTACTTGTTGAGAGGTGTTGAAACTGTTGGAATATAATAAATAATAGCGCTAAGTACTACTTTAAGAATTTACATGCGGCAATTGCAGCAGCAGCAGCAGCAGCAGCAGCAGCAGGAGACAGAGGAGGAGGTGGTGGAGGTAGAGCTGGAGGGAGCTGGGAGCACCAGCAGCCGCGGCACCAAATCCTAAAGCTAAGGCGAGAAGCAGAGCAACCAGAGCAGTAGGAGCTGCAGCAGGAGAGGGGCCTGTGGCACTGACGCCAACATGGCTACGAGGATTTTCAAACACACACACACACACACACACACAAACACACATACGTGAGCTTGTGACTTGCATTTTGAATAATCGTTGGACAACATGGGGAAATGGGAAGAGGCAAAGGAAGGGGCAGGAACAGAGGCAGGGCACAAAACCATGTCGAGAAGCTTTTTGCATTGTGCGGCGGCTGTGAATCTTTTTGGCTGCGCCTTTGTCTCCCTACTGGTGTGTGTGTGTGTGTGTGTGTGTGCAAGTGTTACTGTATGTGTGTGTGCATAAGTCTGACTGTGTGTGAATGTGTGTGGCTTAATCCTTTTGAGTTTTGCCGCATAAGTAGCGTGCAGAAGAGGGTCAGGGGAGGATCTACATTAATGGAGCCACTAGTCGAGTCGAGTTGAGCAGAGCCGTGGCAGGGGCGCGATAAATAAACCGTCATCAATAATGTCTAAAATAAATGTTGGCTTATTAAATCCCATTTCCCTGCATCAAGTTACAGTTAAATAAAATGAGAAATGTGCCCAGCTATTTGGCCACTGTGGTTTTACCCACTTGCCACCAGCGTGTCCTGTCTGTCCTCCAGTTTTTTTTTTTTCGCTTGATGCCAAAGACGCTGGTAACGTCATCATCAGCAGCGGCAGATAAAAAATCCATTAAAATAAAAATACGATAAGGTTTGCCTTGTAGTGAAAGCGTGAAAAAAACGCGTCTAAATTTATGCGGCTTTGCCATAAATTTAGCAGGCTATAAGGATATCATTAAAGCGCACCAACACACACCCACACACACAATGAAACATCTTGGCAGGCTTTCACTTTCATACAATCTATGTCCGTGAGTACGGCTCGAGTTTGTCCTTCAAAATACGCCGTACAATGGGGGGAAATTTCAATTAGTTGCCACAAAAAATGAGCACATGCTGTTGCTTAACGTTTATTGTTAATTGTTACTTATAAAAATTCAGAGCTAAGGTCTGATAAATATAGAGAGAGACATTTTAACTTGAGGGAGAAGATTCCAGCTTAAGAAGCTTTGAGCTTGATTTTGGTTAAATTTAAATAGGAAGTTACCAATTTATTTTTTAATCTTCTCCCCCAAGTTTTAAGTTTGTGCAGGTCATAGAAGTATATAATTTATTAAGGAAACAAATGTGCGAAAGCTGAGAAATGTGCACCAATATTATAGTTAAAGTGGGTATTATTCTATCCTTTGAATATTTACTATATATATATACTATTTGGAAGAGAAAGAAGTGCGCTTCCAATAGATACAACTAGATTGTTACACTAATATTTAACCCAGTTAAAATTGGATAAAATGGAGAACGCCGCATTGCATTTAAATTGAGAGAAAATATTTATATTACATATTTTTAATATCGCACCCATTGTTAGAGTGCGGTAAATTTACACAAGCTCAGTCAACGGCGTCTCGACTTGCTGACTGGCTGCCTAAGAAACATTCGAGCACATTAATAATAATTTTCGATATTTATGACGGGAAACATCTCAGATACAATGTGGAAGTGGAACTGTGATTACAAATGCCGCCCAATATCGAAGCCCCGCCCACAAATTAATGGCCATTGATTATGTGCAGAAGTTTTGGATCAGCAGCCTCATCGGGTTAGGGCATAGAATCTTCGGTATTTGCATTGGCTAGTTCGGTGCGTTGTGAGTGTGTGAGTGTGTGATGGTGTGTGTGTATTTGATTGTGGGAGTGTGAGTGTATTTTTCTTGCCAAATTGTTTGGGGGCCCCAGAAAGTTTTTATTTGTTCGGTTTGCTGGCCAAAATAAGCAGCAGAAAAGGCGAAAAAAGAAGAATTTCATTTATATCGAAATAAACAACCACTGGAAACCCTCTGTTTGGGCGCACTCCAACGTTATTTATGATGTCATCCATCATTTTTATCGTGAAAAAACATTTTCCTGTCTCAGCCTGCGCCTGAGCCCGCCCCATCTCCTGGCTGCTGACTCCTGGCTCTTGGATCTGTTACTGCTACTGCTTCGGCTGCGGCAGCGGCTGTGTGTGGCTGTCATTGGCCAAGGACTTTTTGTGTCGTTGTCGCTGATGCGAAAGCTCCCCTTCCATCCTCCGTCAGCCGCAGGACGAGAGCATACATGCGGCTGGCAGGATCCTTGAAGAAATTAGAGAAGGTCTTCGCCAAAAAGGACGTAAATTTCAAGGCACGACTATGCTCAACGACTCTAATGATGCATCCCACCCCCAAACTGGCTCGCTTCCCTTGTCCCTGCCCCCGCCCCTGTCGTTGCCCCTGCCCCAGCCCTTTCTTGACAGCAGCCTGGTTAGCAGCCATTGAAGCGAACTGAAACAAACTCTTCTTCCTTGGAGCTAGCGCCAGGCTCTGAGGGGATGTTAATGAAGTGTATGCGAATGAAATACGGAAAATTACAAATTGCTTTAGCAACGCAAAAGCAAGGGGGAATTACAGCAACAACAACACGATGAAAAAAAAACTGCAAATGTTGTTTACGATGTTCACGGTTTCCTTTCGATTTCTTTGGCAATTTATGGTGGAAAGCAATTTTCGTCATGGTAGCATTGGGTTCGGTTTTCGGATTCGAATCTGGCTCAAGTGGCCATATATTGGTCAAAGTTTCACATTCACATTCACATGCCCATCGCCGAGCCGTGCTCAATGGCATTAATTAGCGCTTGTCAGAGTTTAGATTGATTCATAGCAATATATTTAAATTTAATGAATTTATTAAGTATGTGGCTGTGCGATTGAGAAGCAGACAACTGGGAACCGACACCTTAGATAAGTATCTTTCTCATCTATGACACAATTCAAGTTTCATTAAATTATGGAACAATATAAAAGAAATCTTCGACGATCGCAGAGTATTTGTCAAATGGTCTGTAGTATATGTATAGCTAAAGAATATGATAATTCGTGAGGATTTCTCTATGAATTTGATCAAAGAGCAAGTTGTAACAAGACATACTATCTTCTTATTGCGCTTTTTATACTTTTCTCTATGTTTCCAACTAGTGTGCGCTTGAGCATTCTTAATGCTCATTGTAATACAACATATCCTGGTGAGGTCTGCCAAGTGCTTGTAAAATACACGAGTTTATAATGTACGCAGAAGGCCCATAAATTAAAACGTATTTCACTTGGAAGAAAGAAATCTACGGCATATAAAACAAATAGCATTCAAAATTATAAGACGCACACACGAAAGAAATCATATGCATCGTATGTAATTCAAATCGGAGACAGAAATAAGGAAAATTTGTCTCGAGAAAATGTTTCATGTTTATTCTCATATGCCAGAGATTGTCATGGCCAGACTGTCAGACAGTGTCTCAGACACAGTGACAGCCATGTGTGCTAAAGAAGCAGAACATAACAATCAACTTCTTCCAATGCATCTATTTATCAAATATATCAAATTGTGATCACAGCATTGCATTTCAATTTTACTTGTAATTTATTATGTTCTTCAAGGCTCCGTATTTCATATTAAAATTTATTTAATTAACAATAATTCTTTGTATATTTGCTAATAATTATACCCTGTACGGGGATATATTAATTTTGTGACAAAAATTTTAGTAACAGCAGAAGGAGGCATCTCCGTCCCTATAAAGTATATATATTCTTGATCAGTATCAACAGCGGAGTCGATTGGGCCATGATGTCCGTCTGTCTGTCCGTCCGTCCGTGCGTGTGTATGAACGCGTCGATCTCAGCAACTATAATAGCTAGAGACACCAAATTTGGCATCAAGGTTCCTGTATACCATACGCAGATCAAGTTTATTTTAAATAATAGCCACATTTTTCAACGTAGACACTTTTAACTAAACAAGTGGTTGAAGAATATCATATAGAAGCAATGCTGAAAGTTTCATTAAGATCGGTTTGTAAATCAGACAGATAATCAGCAATAAATGTTATTTTTCCATTGAATCGTAGAGCAACTGGCAGCACATGTGTGCGAGCGAGACAGCAAACGACTGTGATACATGTGTCTGCTTACCAAGCATAAATAAATTAAGTGTCGTAACACTCAGCTTTTAATTGAGTATGTATACATATGTGAAAGTTAGCTGCTATAAGCATGCAAAGAATTCATATGCAAAAAAATGAGAGTTTCAAGAGGGTATACATTAAACACCTGTTATGTTCTTACTTTTACTTTAATCAAAGTACCTATTATCAAAATACTTTTAATATAGAAGCCTGTACCGGGTATTATACTGTCGAATGCGGTCGACTGTATCCTTTTCTACTGGTTTTTATTACGCTTTTATTTATAAATATAAAATAAACATTTGACGATTGCAAAATTTATATAATTTTTCACATTTATTATTAACTTTCATTAATTCAATTTGAGTAAAACTTCTATAGCACTACTCTTTAATTTCATACTCTTTAATCAAAAGGATGTATCTTTGTTTGTTTGTCCTCTGTTTATTTCTCCTGTTCACATCTGGAGTTTATTTGCCAACAACCATCGATGTTGTTTCTCCAATCGCTTTGTCAGCCCGTGTGTGTTCTTGTGTGTGTATGTGTGTGTGTATGTGTGTGTGTGTGGGAATGTGTATCAGTGTGAGTGTAAATGTTTGCTCGGCGCCATAAGTCAAGTTGCGGCACAATGTGATCATTGGATCGCATGATTTGGATTTATTCCCGCCGCGCCATTGGACATATTGCCGGCATGTGTTCCACTCATGTCGCCCAAGCAATGGAAATTAAATTAACATAATCGAAAAACGATTCCATTCCCTGCACTTTTTCCACTCCAATTTATTTATACTCCGTCAATTTCTGTTGCAGCAAATGCCGTTGACAGAATTAATTATTTCGCCACATAAATTCTTGCCGAGATGCGTAATTTTTTTTTCTCTGTTCACTGATGACATGTGGTCCAGGAAATCGACTCAATTTCCAATTGAATTATCGAGTATCCTGCTCCACTTGCATATATTAAGGAAAGAGTTAATCAAGATCTTGAATTGGGAGCACAAAGATTTTTGATTTAACAATTTGTAAACATTCTGTTGCTTAGAAATTTGAGGGATATTATTATAATGCTAAATAAAATCCTCAAAACATTTCATATCATTCTTTGTTAAATAAATATACTAAAGATTTAGCACAAGCAACGTAAGACAAATTGGATCTCAAGATACTCAAGATGATTGCAACACTTTGTAGTGTCAATAACACATGAGCTTCAGTTGCTCACAAGCCTCCAAGGACAAGAAGTGCATTGGCTGGGTAATAACTTATGAATTGTAAACCCAAACTGACCCACAGGACTTTCCTCAATCTCTCCGACAACAACAACTCAAAAATGCAAAGCCAAATTAGAGCCAACCTTATTGAAACTTTAATGCCCTACATGACCAGAGCCAACCTGGAGACGTCGTCGTGTGCCGGAGTCTGCAAAGAGTCAGAGGGAAATAGAGAAAGGGAGAAATAGAAAGAGAGAAAGAGATGCAAAGGATGTGGGGTTAGTCATGCGGAACCACTTACAAATCCATAAATGTGAATATTATTACTAAAATTGTTGTTGCAGTTGCTGTTGTAGTTCTTGTTGTAGTTGCTGTTGTAGTTGTTGTTGTTGTTGTTGTTCGTTGGCATTGTGCAGAGTCGGCCGAATGCCCCTGGGAAGCTTGTTGACTCGGGGGGGCAATTTGTGTAGGTTATGCGACTGAGAAGGGGGCAAAGCACCGCAATGACTTTAGCAAATAGTCAAGCAGCATCGAGAGACAACACCAATAACAACAACAACAACAACAGCAGCAATGTTTGCACTTTGGTTTTGCGATTTGCAGTTGTTGTTTGTGTTTCTGTGTTTGTTGTTTGTTGTTTGTTGTTCGGAATGAAAATAAATTCCAGTAGCTTTGATAGCCAGCAGCCGGAAACAAACGATTTTATTGCTACTACTACAGCAATTGTTGTTGTAATTGCAATTGTTGTTGCTTTTACTGTTGTTGCTGCAAGCTATTGTTTTTTGTTGTCGTATAACATGTCGTATTATTTGCGATTTTGGTTATTTGCCTTTTGTTCCAGCCATCAGGCCATAACGTGAGAAAGCGCCTGAGAGAGCGAGAGAGAAAGCGAGCTATGAATGCGTTTACGGACAACTCCCAATTTCTTCTGCCCCATCGTCCGGCAATTGATTTTATTTTATTTATTGTTTTGCGTTAAACTATTAAAATATTGTCGTTTGTTTTTTGCAGTTCAACTCGCATGATCTCTCGGTTTTGGCCGTTTTTCCGGCTTCTGTTCGGCCAAATGAATAATATTTGTGGCGTCGTTCTGCTGTTGACTCAAGTTTGGCAAATAATTTGATTTCCAAAACAATAAATTTCGCAAATATATAAATTATACTTATTCGGACTTAATACAACATTTTTAAAGGATTAAGCATTGCAATTGCCAAATGTTTTTTATTTTTATTTTAATAAACTAAATGAAAAACTTTCACATTGCATTTCCATAATGTACCATGGTAGTATCATAGTGTTTTATAAATCAATTATTATTTGAACTAATTATCTGCCATCACTTTTGTTTTAATAATCATTGAAAGTTTTATTTCTGATCAATTATTTGTTTATTTGTAAATTAAAGAAAGAACGATGAGTCCACACTGTAGATTCTTCAGATACACATACATATTTATTGACTCACATAAGTAGCAATTTCAGCAAATCTCTAGTTACTACAGTGTTTCTATAAAAGTATAGAATATATGTATTAATTTTTTTGTATGTATTTTTTTTTGTGCCTCCATTAAAGGAAAGTAAATAAATTAAATGTAGAAGTGGGGGAAAATAAGCAGGAAAGGCGGAACTTTCGCATAAATTAGCCGTTTGCATTTGAAAATTCGAAACTTCCTCAACTGAAATCAATTCGATACTTTCAACAAAAACAAATTCAGTTCACTTGCCGAAAGCTAGAAAGTTTGTTTTGCCATTTTTCATTGCTTACAACAGAAAGTTTTAAGTAAAAAATAAATTTCAGCTAGCCGAAAAAAGAACTAGCACAAACATGCCGAGTTGGCAGAAAAAAATAAAAAATAGAAAAGGACCAAAAAATTACTATGTTTTCTATATAATTTTTGCGCATATATTTTGCGCGTTGATTTTTCTGCCATTTCCGTGCATTGGCTAGTTGTGGACACTCGCATCGACAATGGTTTGAGTTTAAGGGGTGTATTATTTGAAATGACTAGCAGAGAAACTGTCAGAGGGACAGTCTGGTATACATAGACAGAGACTGTTCTGTACTTCAGCTTCAGCTTCAGCTTTGTCGTAGTCGTTGTCAAAGTTTCTTGAGAATCTATTGGAACGCATCCAAATTACAAGTTTTGCCCTCATTTCAATTCAGCTGCATAGACACCCTAACAATGTTGGGTCTGGGATCAAGAAGAAGTATTTGTAGTACTTATTTTGAAGTCGGCTTCATCATGGGTTCTTCACTCTATTGGGCTCCACTCCAGCTCGCCATTCAACTCCAATAAAAGCCCAACTATTTTAATGGAAACAATATTTCAGGTCGCTTACAAAACGCAGTCTTTTGGTCAGCAGTTAATGAAACTTTGTTTATGAATATTGTTATTTAAATAAGTTGGAGTTTGTATGCAATTTATATTTTGTCTAAGTAGCTAGACAATGAAGTTGAGTTAAGGAATTCTAAAGAGGAACTAAAAGGAATGATTATTATAATTTTTTTATAAACATTGATTGTCTTTCTATAAAGAAACTTTAAGAAAACTATCAATGTTCGTTCAATATGACTAATAATTCTTTCCTTTCAAATCACATGGACTTCTGCTGCATATTTCTGTATAAGCGAATCTGAGGAAGAAAAGCAAGTCTATTCAGCAGTTCTAGAATTGGATAGTCTGATAATGACAATTCCATTTACAGTCCATTGCAGTGTTGTGAAACTTGAAAATAAGTAATATTTATGTCGCATTCTTTCAAACCGAACTCGACAGAAATCCTTGCCAAATCCTGGGCAGCGTGTTGTGCCGCAATGAAGCAATCAATCACGTCGCAAATCGCTTTGGTGTCGCAAAGCACCGCTGGGCAAAGACTTTTCGCCTTAGGAATAATATCCATCATTGCAGTCCCAGTCATAGTCGTTGTTGTAGTCGCAGTCGCAGCCACAGTAATCGTCTTCATTTCCAACGTGCATGCCGCGTCGGAGACGCTTTTGATGCCCCAAACCCAGACCATGACTCAGTGTTTGATGCATAGAAAGGATAAGGGAAAGGGAGGAAAAGGGTGAGGGTTAGTGGACTGTCTGCTTATGTGTGTGACGACTGTGCGATTCGAGTCGAGTTGAGTCTCTTCTCCATTTCCATTTCCATCTCCATCTCCATCTTCATCTCCAGACCTAACCAGGCTAGCCTGCAATCTCTTGCTGCGTAATCACATTCAAGTGCCTGCCCCACCAAGCACTTCGTTCCACATGTGAGTCGCAACGACGCCGAAGCTGTGCCGCATATAAATGTTTGATTTATGCATCCAAATGCTTGAATCGCAGCCAAAAAGTCTTCGCCATTGCCATTGCAGCTGCTGTTGTTATTGTTGTTGCAGTTGCTGTTGCAGTTGCTGTTGTTCTTGGAGTGGAGTCCACTGCACCGCCATTGCCTATAATGGCGGCACTTTGAGCTCACTAGAAACCACCGACACAGACAGCTTATCCTATCGATGCATTCAGTGCATCGCCGATGACGCTGACACTGACGACGAGCACATTATCATTATCAGCGATACTAGCACCGCCACCACAACTACCGCAACCTCCACAGGCACCACCAGCACCACCTTCCCTAAGGCCTTGCCCCTGTTCACACTCAGTTATAAATCCATTCATAGCGGCATTAAACTGAGGTGTGCTTTTACTTCGCCGAGTCCGTATCTTATAGATGCATTTGCCATCTGCCAGCCAAACCTGAAGATACACTGAAACCTTCTACGTCCTGTGTAATTTTGCCAGTTGTATGCAATGACGGTCGCGAACCACAGCGAATATTACGCCATTTATAGCTCGTTAAATGCTAAACAACTTATTCAGCATATATATAGTGAGTTGGGGGCCAGATATTGTGGCCCTAACCATGGCCTAAAGCTTAGGCAGGTCTCAAGAGGCGTTGGGTTAGGGCATCTTGCAATGAGTAGTGATTCTGAAATAGGTAATTTCCATTGTGTGGGAGAAGACAACACTAAGCATCTTTTACAGATATAAGTAAGAGAAAATGAGAGTAAGAGAGTAAGGGAAACTGCTGTCTGTTTGGGAGGAGTTACTGCTGTTTGCTGTAAAGTATATAGATGGATATCTTATGAGATCTAATTTGTTAACATATATCTTGATTATCAGAGCATACACAACAGCTTAACAAATTCACAGTCCATGGAGCAGCCTATACATACAGAGCGCTCCAATTAAGTTCGAGCTCATCTGCACGGACTCATGAATAATGCATAAAATGGTGGGCAACCAAGTTGACTTCATTGAATGAATACAATTACAAAACTTGCGTATGCATTGTCCGTCGAAAGTTTTCCAAGTTTTTGCTTAATAAATTTACGAGCAGAACTTTACGCCAGGACTTTGAATCTGTTGAGCAAAAAGTAATCACTTAACTTTTCTATACTCGGCTACTCGGACTCTTGGTTACTTGGTTACTTGGCTAGTTCAAAGAATGTCTAGTTGCTAACTTAATCATAGCTCGCTGATAACTGAATTGAGGAAAAACGAAAAGAACTCATTATACAATAGACTTAAATACACTAAGAAGTACACCAAAATGGAACTGAAAGCTCACGAAACTGCTGTAACTAATTTGCTAACGTATCGGCGGATCTGCCATGGAACAACATCACGAACTTGCCATCAACTCAAACATTGCCAGTTGCCAGTTGCCAGCTAGCCAGCCACCCGCGTGGAAAGCAATAAAGCAACAGCAAAAAAAGAGGAATAACAAACTTAAATAAACAAAATGTACTCATTATTTATATTCGCGATGAAAAAAAGAATAAAAATCATGGAAACAATCTGTAAGACAAAACTTCATATACAGGGTTATTATTTAAACACGTGGCGCTTCAACTTAGCCAATTCTGAATCATTAGGAATGTATATAGCTAAATATTAACTCAACATTGAAATAGACTTGTCTCAGCTTAAGTTATTTTGTAGGATAAAAGTGCTGTGATATATAAAACTCTTAGAGTTTGTTGCTTTTGTTTCAAGATGGAAGGATAATGGGAAGATTTAAGAACTGATTTGAGTGTTTATATAATTATTGTTGGCAAAGCTTAACTTATATCGCTTCTTATTTATTAGATTATTCAGCTACTACTCTTAATTCGATTTAAATTAACTATTCAACTATTGTCTATTCACTTGCATGTAGTTTTGCGAAATGGATCACCCTGTAATCGAGTTCTGAAATATGCTTAAAGTTTTCTTGCCACCAGACAATAGACGTAAGCAAGAAAAAGCGCATTAATTTGTTGCTGCTTTGTTTGTCTTCGCATTGCCTGCGTCTTCTGCACGCACTTAAAAATTAATTTAATATTCTTGTGTATCCTTTCATGAGGCGACGTCGACTCGCATGTTCCTGCGCCATGACTGAGGCGAGCCGGTGCTGCCAGGCTGCTGCCATTGGTGGTACCCAACCCAATCTTCTTCCCCCTCCAACCAGCACAAAGTACAAAACGCCGCTGTATATCATAAAATCCCCCTCAGACCCCATCGAGCGATTGTTGAGCCCTGCCAAGGATGAGCATCCTGTATTGTTCGTGCTGCTGTTGTTGTTGCTGTTTAGCTCGCATGGCGGCTGTAAATATAATTACGTCGGGAAAATCCGATCCTTGCAGGATTAATTAGCGCGCATTATGAGACGCACTGTCGACATCGAACATGGGGACATGGGGACATGGGAAAGGAGCACGCAGCTCGGTAGGCACTCGGCTAATTTGCTGCCTGTGTGGATGCGGCAACGTTACGTGAGGGGGTCGTGGGTGGAGGGGTGTTAACTAGCTCATAGACCGTAGTTTGGTTATACCGTTGTGTATACATGTGTACGTGAATCGCGTTGCCAAGGTGTAAAAAACAAATGGGATACATTTGCTACTAATTAAGAATCCATGTTTAAAATATGCTCCTCGTTCACTTTTCGAGTGCTTCGAGGTGAATGTCTGAGTCTCTGCATCCATTCTATCTCTATATACGTACGTGTGTGTGTGTGTGTGTGTGAGAGAGTGTACTTGTGGTTTTGAGTTGCAAGAAACGGCCATAAAAATATAAGTAGAACATGGCGCATAAATGTTCTGCCCAGCGGGTGGTAGGAAGATTGAATGACAGCCACCACCTCAATTTCACCTCGAACACAATCATCAAATGTGAAGACCTTAATTTACTAGAAACTCAATCCTTCGACAGAGGCAGACTCTGAGCCGAAAAGCAAACACGTCTTCAACAAACACGAGTCCAAATTCAACCATAAATTTTAATTACAGTTGCACAGAAATAGGCGTGTCATGTTTAGAGAACTCATAACTGATCTTTGTGTTTGAGTTAAGGATAAGTTTTTCCATTAATATAAAGAAATATCTCTAAATATTATTTTATTAGAATAATTATGTTAATTAAATTCAAAATTAATTAATCGTTACTTAAAAATTACAATATAGAATATTTCTAAATTAAATTTATGAATTTTAATTAATAATCCTTCAAGGCCAGATTTGTCAGTTTTCACACCTCCGACAAGAGACTCTAACCTTTCGAATATCGTATTCAACTGTCAACAAACAGAAGTTGGGTCTTGATTCATACCACTCGTATAGTTAATCATGGTGACAAGTGAGCGGGCACTGAAAACAATGGAACCAAATTAGAAGTGAGCCAAAACCAGGCAAATCTCGTAAAAGTCATAAATGACGCAATAACAATAAAAATTCCGGTTGCAAATAAAGCTTACAACTTACGAGTCGATTTGCCGAGATTCGCAATCCCAGTTCCAGACCCGGCCTCAGCCTCAGTCTCAGTTTCAGTCTCTGGCTCAACATGTTCATAAAACTGAATTGAAGCCTGTTGCTTCCTGGAGCAGAGCAACCAACTGTTGACGGGATTTTACGAGGCGAGTAATGACATCATAAAAATTAACAACTTCATGGATAGAGTATCTTGTCGCTCTTCTTTTTTTTTTTTTTTCTATTATTTTTTGCTGTTTGCTGCCATTTGCATTGAAATTATTTGAATGTGTGCCAGCCACACTTTCGATTCAAATCCAGAGTGTGTCTGAAGGGAGGTGTTGAGAGCTGTAACCCGTTAGTGCCATTGGGGACATCAAAACGGAGGCGACAATCATTAGCTGGAAATCGCGGGGGTCGAACCAAGTTGTCGTGCCAAATTCAAAGGCGAATTCAATATGAAAACGAATTGGGAAATTAAAATGCAATCAGACGGGCTCAAAAGTTTGCACAGTTTCTCCTGAAAATTTATTTGCGTGCCAAAAACAAAAACAAAGGCGAACTGCAACAGCCCAAGGTACAAGGATGAGGCACAGCCGGAACCGGAGTGTGGCAAAATTGCGTCGGAAAATTTACCGTCGAAACGAACGGGCCAACGGATACGGCCAACAATGCACACACGACCCCGAACTCCGCCACAGTCACGGGAGACACACACACACACACACACACACTTGTGTATGGGCGTGTGCATTTGTGTGCGTGTAAAAGCAGTGCGAGGGTCCAATAGCCGACGAATATAATTTATTCGATCTGTGATAGCAGCGGCCTCTGTCCGACATGTCTCATAAAAATTGCAGTTTAATTACTCCATCGACAGTATCAATTTAGCGAAATCTTTTATTAGTGCCGCAGATGGATTGCCATCGTGTTAAAGCGCCATCTGTAGTCAGTTAAAGGTACTCTTCACCTTCTTCACTGACATCAAAATGGATGTTGAAGGCGAATAAAAACAGTTTTGCATTGCGAATTTTTGCAGCATAGCCAGATAAAAGAGCCTTAAAGGTTAAGCAATAGATTATTCGACGTATATAAAGAATATATATAGAAGAAAGCAAAGATGTGCAGGATAAATAAAAGAGAGTAAGGATATGTTTAGAATATAGTAAGTAATATAAAGTAGTTCAAGTTCCATAGACTCCCCGTATGTCCTTATAGATGTCCCTTTAAGTTACGGCTCTGAGTAGCAGTCCTACTCTAAAGGAACTCCCTGTTAGTTTAAGCTATAGAAAATGGTCCAATATTTCGATTGCACAAACTGACGCACAGCTGCTGACCCCCAATCTGAAGCAGAGTGTTGGGCCAACCCCACTTCGTGCCGCCCACTCGGCACCCAGCCCGGGTGCTGCGTTGCACGCTGCATGCTGCATGCTGCACGCAGCACGCTCATCCACAAGATTTATGTATCTCAAATATGTGTGTGCGAATGCGAGTGCAAATGCGAATGCCTATGCAACTGCCAGCTGTAGCCAGCATGCAGCAGGCAAGGGACTGAGTGCATAGGGCAGCAGCCAGTATCGAGGGTCAGAGTGTTGGGGAAGCTGACTCCTTCAATTACTCCGACTCCGACGCCAAATGCAGTCGCATCTGTAACTGTATTTGTATCTGTAAATAAGCGAGTGCGAGTTGCAAGCGAATGTTTTGTTATTGTCCCGCGCTTTTTAAATTTACGTGCGGCAAATGCAACATACTTCACTTACGGAATTTGCGTTAATGTGAATTTGCAGACCACTTCACTTGGTCGGCACTGACCAGCCTACCCCAGCACCACCGCACCCGCCGCACCAGTTGCTGCTGCCCTGGCGAACTGCCTTCATTTTAAATTTGTATTGGCGCACAGTGAGTAAATTGTAGGGGAATAATGCAATATTCCTTAAATTAATTAATATGATATATAAATTCTCCGAAATTCTCTTATAATATTTATATTGTATAAATGTAATCCTTATTTATTAATTAATAATAATACACAAATCCACAAATCTCTGGCCAAACGAAATTTCGTTGTTCCTGAATGTGGTGGACTTACTTTTCGAATATATTTATGTATAAAAGTATTTTGATAATAGGTACTTTGATTGAAATAAATGTAAGATCATAACAGGTGTTTAAAGAATACCCTTTTGAAACTCTCAATTTTTTGCATATGAATTCTTTGCATTCTTATAGCAGCTAACTTTCACATATTTATACATACTCAATTAAAAGCTGAGTGTTACGACTCTTAATTTACTTAAGCTTGTGTCGCAGTAGTTAGCTATCTTGCTCGCACAAATATGCACACATGCGAAGCAGACGCATGTATCACAGTCGTTTGCTGTCTCGCTCGCACACATGTGCTGCCTGCTGCTCTACGATTCACTGGAAAAATAACTTTTACTTCTTTACTGATTCTTGGTCTTATTTATAAACCGATCTTAATGAAACTTTCAGCATTGCTTTTATATGATATTCTTCAAGCACCTGTTAAGTTAGAAGTGTCTACGTTGAAAAATGTGTCTATTATTAGATTTTTTCAAATTGCTCGGAAAGGGGGGGAGGTATTCAAAATTTAAAATAAACTGTGTATGGTATACAGGAACATTCATGCCAAATTTGGTCTCTAGCTCTTATAGTTGCTGAGATCGACGCGTTCATACAGACGGACAGACGGACGGACGGACAGACGGACAGACAGACAGACGGACATGGCTCAATCGACTCGGCGGTTGATACTGATCAAGAATATATATACTTTATAGGGTCGGAGATGCCTCCTTCTGCCTTTTACATACTTTTGCACAAAGCTAATATATCCCTGTACAGGGTATAATATGAATCACAATTTGAAATACGAATAAGTTAAGTTTGCCCACTGTGCGCCGTGTTGCTGGCTTAGGGGATGAGGTGTGTGAGGAGCTCTCGATGTGATGCGGATTCGAATGCGAGTGGGGATGTGGATGTGGTTGTGGATGTGGATGGACCGGGCACAAGTGCAGCGGCATTGACTTTATACAAAATGCACTATGAGTGCATGTTGCTATTGTTGTTGTTCCAGTTGTTGCTGTTATTGTTATTATTGTCGTTGTAGTTGTTGTTGTTGTTGTTGTTGCTGGACTTTTGCTCGTTTTTTGCGCTGCATCTGCAGCCCAATGTCAGATACAAGGTACATTTTGTCGGTGCCTGTGTCTGTGTCTGTCTCTGTGGCAATGCAGATGCAGACGGAGGTTGCGTCGGAGTTCCCAAACTCCTCCACTTCGAATGCAGCTCATGTGTGCACACATGTCTCTCTGCGTTAGTGTGTGTGTGTGTGTGTGTGTGTGTGTATTTGAAATGTACGTCCGTACGCAAATGCAGCCATGATTTATGATCTGAAACAATATTGAGCGCCCGAAAATTTATGGAGTGCTCCGCTTTGCAAATAAAACGAAATAAAATTTTGTCAGTTGTATTTTTCGTTTCAATATTTCTTGATAGTTGTTGTTTCTGTTGTTCTTGTTGTTGTTGTTGTTGTTGTTGTTGTTGTTGTTGTTATTATTCTTGTTGTTGCTGTTGTTGTCGTATTGTTTTTTATGCCTTGCCTTCAAACTGACGATTCATCCTTTTGAGGCCATTCATTTCGCTCTCGATTTATTTCGTTTCCGTGTGTGACTATGACGGTAAAAGCGTTTCGTAGGAGTCTGTAGTCCACATTCCCTACTACTAGAAGACCCAAAATATTCTCCACGCAGAGACTTTATATTGTTTAAAGAAGCATCTAGATATATATAAAGTCCCTTTTGTGAAAAAGCTGAAATTTCAGTTATGGAAAATCTTTAAAACTTCAATGATTATTTATTTATTATATACATTTATTATGTAATCTAAATACTTAAAGCATTTTAATCCAAGATGTTATTTGAGGATAATTTGACAAGTTTATCGAAAACTTAACAAGTTGAAGAAATTACCAAACTCAAACTTCGATAACAACGCTTTCCTCTACTCAATTTCAATCTCAAGTCAGACTTAGCTAAATTTCAATTAGAAATAATGAATTCAGTTTCAATTTGGGTTATCTGTCAGAATATGTCGTACATAATATCAAATAAAATTGATTAGAGATCATTTTGATAAAACACCAAACAAAATTGAAGGTCCAAACATATTTTGCCGTCTAGTTAAATACCGAAAAATATATATATATATATATATATATGCAAAGCTATCTCCCAGCAATCACAGCAGTCTATGCTATGAGATAAACTGTCATTTCGAAAAGTCAGAGGTTGGAAAATTGTGTTACAAAATACGTTTGGAAAGCCCATTAGGTTAGCATTCTCGTAATGCCACTTGAACTGATTGTCATATCGCTGATGCGTACTAGTAAATGGATCAATGTGCTGATGATGAATTCCCCGGATGACGACAGGGCCAAACAGCGACGCATCGATGTGACGCCCAATGGAATTCGATGGATCGAGCAGGACTTTGAGCAGTTTACGCCTCTTGGCCAGTTCTTTGAGATCAATACGAATCCAGAGGTGGGCTTAACCGTGGACAAGGAGACTGACAATGAGACGGCTATGAAGATCAGTCTGCTCAGCATCAACGATGAGGCACTGGAAAAACAGACGGTGAATGTAGCCATTGAGGCAGTGCATCTGCAGCTGAGTGAATCTATGGCTTGTGGTTTGCAGTGCAGCAACTGCTACAATGATTTGGTGGACAAGCGTCGCTTTAGCCGCATCAGGCCAATGCCCATCTACACCTTGGAGCCAAGAAAGTACTTTTGTTCCAGCAACAATATGTCCACATCTCTCTCCGATGACGAATTGTACTATGCCCTCAACTATATTGTGATTAGCCCGAAGATTCTAGGCAAACGAGTCTTAAGGAATCGGGAACATCTTCACTGCAGCCGTTGCCTCCAGTTGGTGGGTGAATTGCTGGGCGAGCAGACGGCAGCTCAACTATATGTGGACACGCTGTGGGTGTCAACACGAAGGCAAGATGAAGTGGGACCGCCAGAGGGTCGATTGGAGCACCTATTTGATCAGCTGACAGTATCGCAGCTTATGCTGCATCTGTTGCACGATGCAGTGCCTATTAGCGAGGAGAAGACGCGACTTTTCCTGAAGACAGTGCGATCAGATGGTCAACTGCATTATATGCTGCTTCTGGTGGACACGAGTCAAATTCATCTGCTGCGTTCCAAGCTGACACTAAGCGATCAACTCAACGTTAGCTGCAAAGTCAATGATGACGGCACCGACAGCGACAGCAGCAGCACCGGGGAAAGCGACAGAAGCAGCGGAAGCAGCACCGAAAGTGACAATGATATGGAGCCGAAGGCAAAGCGTCCACGCCCAACTGAAATGAAACCCGTCCATGAGGTCGAAGTGAGGGGCTTTCGAGGTTGCCGCATCAGCTACCACATCTTCTCCAGCGATGAGCAGCTGGCGGCTAACCACGAGCTCATCGAGCAATGGCACAACGAGGGCACACCCATGTTGCGCATATCCTATGCCATGATGATGGACTTACACCATGAGCTGCAGATCAATGAAACTTTGGTTGCCAAAATGGAACGAACCACGCCCGATGTGAAGGAAGGACGCACCAGCTATATCATCTATATGCCCGATGAGAATGTTAAGCACAACGAGCAGTAGCAAAAGCACTTGACTATATTGTATCCAATGATCAGTTGAGTTCTAATTATATTTTAACATACTTATCGGTAACCATTGGAGTTTTCTTTGGATTCCCATTTCTTGAGAAGCCTTAGACTTTGCTGTTTCCCTAAATTAGATTACGCTCACATGAAGTTTTATCTAGAAGGTAAGCAGAGTCTGCTCGTTCCATTTGAGTGGTAATTGGGTACGAGACTTGGATAGGGAATGGGAATGGCAATGGGAATGGGAATGGAAATGGAAATGAAAATGGGGACTAACGAGACGAGAAAACTGTTGGTATTCATTTGCAACTGACAACTGCTATAAAGGAGGATAACACGCACATTTATCATGTTGCACACGCAGAGCTCTGGCAATCGATTTGTGCCCGATTGAGCCTTATCAGCAACTGCATGAGATTGTGGCATGCGGGGACTGGGAACGGGGCATCACAGCATGCACAATTGAATGCCGTTACGCCTACTGCTTAAAATGGCTGCAACAGCATCGAAGGCTTAGGAAAGCACTTCCTGCCCAAGGATACTAAGCTGGAGCATAGTGCGAGAAAATTGGGCTGCCAGCATATCTATCAACAGCAGCACTCGGAATTAGATTTGGATTTCGAGTTGGAAATGGAATTCACCCCAACATGAGTGTCTGCTTCATCCTCATACGGATGCCTCGCAGCTGACGGACGCCATTTTGTTTTGACTGCGCGACATATGGCCGCATACGGTAATGGATCTTTAAATGGGGAACCAAAAAATAAGGCCAAGCTGGGCTGTTTCTATTTTAATATGACAAATGCTCTACATTTGCCACTCTGCACGTGACTTTCAACAAATTCCCTAAAAACCTAAAATTAATACGAGTAATTCGGAGGCGAGTTTAAGAATTATATAACAGAGTTCTTGGACATTAAGTATAGCAAAGTTTAATTGAATTGATTAGTTGATTGAACTGAATATATTCAGATTATTATTCTAAAGTTTAGCATTACATTAGATATCACAAATAGAATCTTAGTGAATTGCAATCGCTTTTCTGTTAAATAAGACAAATAATTTATGTATCTGTATACAAAATATTTTAAATAATTAAATAAATTTAAATAATTAAAATTAAAATTAAATTAGTAAACAAAATTAAAAATTAAAATAATAAACACATTAAGATTGATCTATTGCGCTGATTATATTTATCTATATTAGAAAACTTACCAAAATTATAGAAATGTTTCTGCCTTGATAAAAATTAAGAAATATGCATAAATAATTGACAAATATTAACAACAATCATAGAGAATACAGTTTCAAATAATGTAAATCTGATCTAAAATCATATTTTAGTATCCGAGAAAACTCAGGTCGTACTTGAGTCTGGCAATGGCAACATATGCCTTGCTGTATCGATCTGAATATTCATTTCTCTTACGGCAGAGAGTGGCTCATATGCTGAGTTTGTGTTGCATGCCACACTTGCCGCTGTCTAAGCATCCTGTGCCGAATGCCATAAATCATAACAGCAGACAAAATATTCGCCAGGCATAAGAAAAAAAAAGGACCGAAATTATGTTTTGCTCCAGATATGTTGCCGCACTAAGGACAAGCCACCATTCGAGAGGCAGGCAGAGACTTGCGAAAATTCACGTGGAGTGCGTAGTTTGCATATGCTACGGACGCAGGACAAACGCATCATAAAACAACAACAAGGACAACATACCGAAAATATATACAAAAAAATTATGCTTAAATGCATTTATGCAGTTTTTTGTGTCGCTGTTGCATGTGGCGCATAGATATGATTTATGATGATGCAAACGGAACGCATCTCAAGTTGTGCAACAAGCAGGACGAAGTGAGCTTGCCATGCGGTAAGTGCCACATGCATCGCGGCATAGCGGCATAGCTGCAACGCGGTGGCCAATTAAAAGTCAATGCGATAATGCCATCAAAGTGCAATTCATACATCGTTAAATGGGAAATATTCATTGAGATTTCTACACGCCGATGCCACTTGCAGCTAATTCATTATTAATTGAATGAAACGGAACCCCGTCCAGAAACTCCGCCGCTCTCAAGCTGATAGCCACTCCCCGTCGGCTTTCCTGCGATGGCAACTTGCAACAGACAACTGTGATGCGAGTTTTATGTTCTATTTATGTTGTGCAAACGATTCCCCATAATCGTAAAAATATCAAAACAAATCGTTAAAATCGATCGTCGTTGATTGTCGTCATTTCGTGCTGCTTCCTCCATTCACACTCACATTCACATTCACATTCACATTCAGATTCACTGAATGCTTTCGTCTGGGGATGTGAGTGCGGGCACGGCTTCATTTGTGGAGTTTGTAGCAGCTTTTTGGAGCCCGGGGACAATGATGTCTATATGGATGTTTCATACGACGCGTGTCAATTGAGTTGCTCTTGCTTCCGCGCATATTTGTATTCGATATTGAAAGTCTCAGAGTGTGTGTATGTGTTTGTGTTTAGTTGGCTGTGTGTGCGTGCGCCCATAATCATTGTGGCATTGTGGCATCGTGGCAATAGCAGCAATGCCAGCCAGAAGGAGCTCATAAATTTAGTGACTTAATTAAGTTGGCATCACTTGAAAATTGTTTGAATTCTCTTATACTTCGGGACTTGACTTCAAGTGTGCTTTCTCATTTGTTGTTGTTGGTGCTGGAAAGTGTGTTTAGTTTACATTTACAGATAATAATTGTGAGAGCCCATTATTGAATTTATATTGATTTATAATTATTAAATTGGTTCAAGGGTGGCGTTCATAGTTGGGAGACATTTACCATAACAAATTTGCTGATGATGGAAAGAAATACGATAATCGCACAAAAAGTATCTTTAACGCTTCACAATAATTTACTGACTAAACAATATTTAATATAATTATAATGATAGATGCAGTCTGATATGTCTTGTAAGATAAAATGAAATGTTCAAAGAATAAGAAGATCATGTAAGTACTAGTTAATTCTAGAGATCAACAAACACAGCATTCTGTGGAGAATAAACATCTTTAGGCAATTTAATATAAATAAAATAAATACGATCGATGCCATGTGCCAAATGGTCTTTCAGATTCGATGTTTAATCTCCATGCGATTTAAAAAATGTTGCTACTATTTTCAAAATAAATAACTAAACACAATTTTTAGTGGGTTTCTTAAAGTGAAAATCATCAAATTTTGTACATTTTGTTCCGCTTTGTTTATTTATGTAGCGTTTGAAAATCTTGAAAAACAAAAACAAATTTGGAAATATTCGCAGCATGCCCCTAACATCCAGCCAGCCCCAGAGACATGGTTATGGGAGACCGAGTGGCTCTCAGTGGCCACTTCCAGAGCTGGCAGTCTCTTTTTTTTTGGAGGTGCCACACGATATGTAGAGGGGCGCTCGAAGGCGGCGTTTGTTTATCCAAAGGGGGTCGACACTTGCCTGCCACATGCCCCACTATTTGTTTTTATAGACTCATTTTATGTGCTTTACGGAGTGGCGTTTGTTTATTTGCTTTTGCCAGAATTCGATTGCTCAACACTTGTTAAGGATGGGGCATGTTTACGACGAGTACGAATACGAATGCGAATGGGAGTAAGTGTAAGTGTAAGTGTAAGTATGTTTTATATGAGTATGGTCGGACAACTACCCAGACTCATGATACACACATAATAACCATAATAATAAGAATTAACTTGCTCATTATCCAGCAACAACACACAAAGGATTGGCATAGGGATAGGGATTGAGACTGTGACGCTGACTCTGACTGTGACTGGGCAGACAAAGGCGTCATAAAGACATCATAACTCACAGCCTGCTGAAAGGATAAAACGGACACGGACACGGACACACAGAGCCCATAACCGACTTTGCTGGGCGCAATAATTAAGTAGTTTTCTATGCAAAATTGCAATAAAGTTCTCTTCCACTCGCTCTCTCTCTTTCACTCTCTCTCTCTCTTTTACTCTCTTCTCACTTTCTGCTTTTGTTGCCGTTCCCAGGTAAATCCTGGCTAAATTAAAATCTCCCTCTGTGCGCGGCAAGTGCCCAAGACATTGTCACACATTATCCAAGAAGATGAAGCGGGTGGCAACAACTCGAACTTTGAAACAAAGACGAAACAAAGAGACGGTTGCCTCTTAAAGGGGTGTATGGCAGGATTGAACAGTCTATGTTGGCTCAGCTCAAAGGCAAACTTTTCGCAGTGGCTGCTACTTCGTATACGGGCGACGCAACAGCCGCCCCTCGGCTCAATTGCAATTACGGCAAATTACTTTATTACGTCCGTAATTGTGTGACCATCGAGCGTGCCATTTTTCGGGCAGTGAAATTAGTAAAGCGCCACAAGTGGTTGGGTCCCCCTTCCCCCTCATTGACGACCAAGTCTCAGCCTACCAATTGGTTATTATTCTGCCGGATTTCATTGCACGCGCAGACATCATTAGCTGCAAAGCCGACGGCAACTGGCTCGCAGCTTGAAGTGGCAAACAAATAAATAGAATGCGATATTTAAATATTTTCTTAACGGCTAAGATAAAATTATATTCGTATGAATTAAATGTATATGTAAAATACTTTCCATTTGGGGATTAGTCATATTTTCATTTGCTTAACCTTGTGTTTTACTTTTAAATTGGTTGAGAATAGTGAACTTCAAATTTGAATTATAACTATAAATGTAAAACCGGAAATTTAACTCATAGCTATAAAATAAAATTCAATAACTTAAAATCATATTAAATAATTTTTCTGTTTAAATTAATTAAATTACTCTATTGTCTGAGCTGTAGCGAGATTATTGAAATTAGATTACAAATCTCAACGCAATATATGATGAAATTCAATTGAATGGAAGTTGGTACGTATATGTTTTATGTAACGAAATCAAAGCGAAGCAAACAGACTAGTATATTTATTATATTATAATATAATCAAAATAACACATATAGGAAAGCGATCGTAGCTTATATGCTTTATCCAGTGACTGATAAGTTTGGGTTATAATATATAAATAACTTCTAACCTTTTTTAACCAAACGATTTTTACCTGCGCAACTTATGTTTGGGTTTATAATAAGCACCATTGAATAATAAGAAAATTACATTGTTATCTATTACTATCTAACGTGCTAACGCGAAATTCTACACCAAATATTAGAATCTATGAAAATTCTGGTACGAAGAGAGATAAATAATCATATTAGTCACTAATAGTTTTAAATATGATAATCAAGAAAAACTATACCCATTTGACAAAAAATTATTGTGATAGTTGTTCTTTATTGGCAAATTATTAATTGTTGTTGTCAATATCACTTGTAATTATCATCAATGTTGATCATATTCTTAAACGTGTTTTGGCTCATTTTCGTCCGCTGACGTCACAGCAGCAAATTTGGTAACAACAAGCCGAGCAGGCCTAGAACGCGCGCCAAAAACGTTGAGTGGCTCCAGTACGCAGACTCGGCTCTCGCAGCTCAGCCATATTTATTTATGATGTAAACAAACCATTAAGCGGGAGAATTACGAGCGCAGTCGCAGTCTACGCTCTGCCCGGCCATGATGGCTGCGACGCGACAGCAGCGGAGCAGCGCGGCGGCAGAGCAGTTGCAGCACGATATAAATCACGCACACGCGCACAAATTTACGATGTCGCTGGCTCTCTCAGCTGCCGTGTTGCGTCTCGCTTGCGTACACTCGTTGGTATAGCGCTGTCTCGCTTGCAATGCTTTATAGCTGCCGGGAATGGTTTATTGCTGGCATCTTCATCTTCTGCCCGCACACACATACACAAGCACTCCAACTGACTCTGACACTGCGCACTCTCTCAGAGAGAGAGAGAGAGAGAGAAAGAGAGAGAGCAGCTGTTTCTGTGTCAAGCATATGCTTGAGTTGTTGGTGGCGGCAGAAAGAAAGGGAAGTAATTAAACTGGGCCATCGCATGGGTGTGAGCGAGGCGGCCAATCAGTCTCCGCCCCTTTTTCGTGTTGGAAAGTGCCACAAAACCGCTAACAATTCAAAAGCTGCCAAATAAATGCAAATATTTTGCATCTTCCTGGCACTTTGGCTACATTTTACCCTCGGCCGTTACCAGCACTGGCCTAATGAGAAACCTGTTAGAGGAGCGCGCCGCGAACTGGTTCAGAGCACTGTCAAATTTATGGCTACACGTGGCTTTCATTCAGAAACTGATGCTGCGGCACTCGGCAAATTGCTTTGTTTATGGGCGTTTACTTTTGCAGCGCTTATGAAATTTACGAGCTCTTGAGTTTTCATTTGAGTGCATTTTTGAGCACATCTCCGTTGCTTTGAGTGTATTCGGTATTGTCCCTAGCTCTTTATATGCGCTTTATGTTGTATTTGAACTTGAAAATTGCTTTATTAATCATTAAGGAATAAGCGCGTCTATTAAAACTCATTTATCATTTACACGACAGGATGGTTGAGTTAGCATCAAGTGATGATAACACATTTTAGCTGTTAGTATTTTAACGATGTTATACATCAATATAAATTCTAAATTGTTTATTGATAACTAACTATTTTTCTTACACGAACAAAATTCTAAAATTTAGCGAGAATATATGGAATAAATAAATGTAATTTTCGAATAATAAAATAGCAAACATTGTCCTACAAACAATTTTGTTTTATTGAAGCTGCAAACATTTTTTGGATATTTTTTTTGTTTTGTTAAACATTTATTTCATAGAATACAAATAATTTTCAATTTTTTTTGATGATTAGATATATACCCAAATATTTTATTTGATTCACCATTTCAAAATATTGAAATCTTTGTTAACAATGTTTTTGGTATCAATATAATTTCCAAAGTTAACCTATATTTTACAACATGGCTTGCAACTCCATTTTGTGTATGGATTACAGTCCCAAAAAGCGATGATCATCAATAAAATTGAGGCAACATCCAACACCTCGGCAGCGCTCAGTTTACGTAGTTGTTGCTTCGGCTTGTGGCGGCTATTGCTGCTTGCCTTCCCGCGGTGCCTGAGTGCGCTCCTTGGGCCAATTAATCAAAATCGTCGCCGTGTGCAGTCTAAGGAGTCAGTCAAAGAAGCGAGCAAAGAAATGTCGTTAACTTAAGTGTCCAATTAATTAAATTCGCATTTAACAGCCGCCAAGCTGCGAAAAGCCATTAAGATAGTTTGTCACACACTGAGAGAATGAGAGAGAAGGGGGAGTGGGAATGTAGAGAGAGGGAGATACAACACACGAGAATCAACCCCACTTCCTCCATCTCCATCTCCAACGCCATCCTCTCCATCCTTCCTACTCTGCACACCATTCTGTGCAATCCGACCGCCCGCAACATTTGCCTACTCCAAAAATTCAACTTTACTCCTTGTGGTTACATTGGCTTTTCGCTTGCTTTGCTTGCTGCCTTGTCTTGAGCCTGGAAACTTCATCTAGTGTATGGTTTTTCCTTTAATTTTGTTCATACGGTGGTTTTGCTCTCATGAACTCGTGTTCGGGCTTTATCGTGTTAGTTCTTTTGTTCCTCATCTGGTCATGTCTTAAATTTTATGGCCAAGTTGCTCATGTGGTTGTCTGCTTGGTGGTTCGTCAGCCTGAAATGCTTCTCTAAGAGAAGAGACTCTGCCGCATTGAAGTAATCTTCAAAATATTTATTATTATCTCTTTATATTTATATCTGTATAAAGAATATAAAATTAGCAACATAGAACTATGATATATCTACTAAACTACTTTTATAATTAGTAGAATACGATAATCAAATAGTAGTTCGTAAAAGCGAAAGGCACGTCTAAGGACTCTCTCTATTCCTCTTTCAGAATTTTAACAGTGAGGTAAAGTTAGAGTTGCCGCAGACGCACATTCATTAATTTGGTGCAGCAACATTTTTTGAATTGTTTTGTAGTTGTGAATGCGAACAGAGTTAAATTTATGTACTCAAAAAGCCGAGTTTCCTTAAGGCTGTCCTTGTGGGAGACCCTAAAAGTGCAGTGCCAGAATAGAGTTACAGTCGGGGACCAGGACGAGGGCCAAAGTTAAGCATTTGCCAGTTTTCTTTGAATTTATTTTGCGGCAAGACAATTTATTTGCGTCTGTTCAAATGTGAGGCGCTTATCAAATAATTGCCGGGCAGCAAATGTTGCACAATTAAGCGGTAAAAGGTCAGGCAACGTCCACCGGGTCTTGACCGCACAGCCGGCAACTGGCTATTGCCCAACACACCCACCATTCACTCGGATGAAGTTTTTTTTTTGTCCTTCCCTTTTATGCAGGACAATTACTCACACATATGTGAACGCTTGTTGCGCTCTCACCTTGCCAACGCTTTTTTCTTTCATTTTTTAATATGCTCTATTTTTCTTGTTTGACTTATCTTTATTGTCTCGTTTAGTGGTCTCCATAATTTTGTTTTGTTTTGGAAATTATGCAAATATTATTAAAGATCAACAGGATTTAAGATATTGACGATGATTGCGATCTTTCTGGTTTGGTTTATGTGTCTCAGATTTACATCCATGAAAGTAATAATCCTGCAGCTATTTGAGTAGAAAAGCATTGAAACTTTTAATTTCTTTTTGTGATATGCGTAATGTTTGTTTATTTCATAGTATTCATTTGATCAGTGGCAGTTCTCTTTGTTTTGCTCGGAATAAGAAACGCGTACGAATTAGTGCGAAGGTTGTCTAGTTGATAAGGAATGATATATGTAAGGTTGAACCTTTGCCATAGGTCTCATTTGACTCCGATACCGGCCTGGCACTGGCGGAGCAACTGCAATCGATCATTTCGAGCGCGTGTGCAGTCTGTGGAACCTGATGCCAGAGGCAAGGTTCACGTCGTTGCTCGATGGAGACGCAACGGGTACCAGTTTGTCACACAGAGCCAACGAAGTGGAGGTTCGTAGATGTGATCAAAATGCCGGGAAGACTGAAGCTTGTTGTTGGCCAGTGCGGCCATCTTGTGGTCCAGTGGTCCAACTCCAACTCCGACTCCGACTCCGACTGCGAGGTGTGTCACATCTCTTTTGTGTCGCACATTTGTCAGAAATTAATCATGTGCTTGTTCCAACGGACACATACATATACTCTGGGCAGGGGTATGCGTAAGGGTCTGGATACGGGTATGGGCATGGGTCTGGTTAAATTCTTGGCATTTTGATAAATTAGCCGTCGAGTTTAGCAAGGTGCGAGCTGCTGTCCGGAGTCGTCTTAAGTTGTTGGATGCGAGTGTAAAATGCAATTAAATGCGACCAAAACACACGACTTTGGTGGCACAATTAATTTTCATTAAAAGCGCAAACTCTAGAAACTGCAGCACACGATCTCAGATCTCCACGGATCGCGATTCGTAGTTTGGCCGATGGAAACATGAATTACTCGGTGTTTAGTGGTGAGCAGAGAGCACAAAAGTTGCATCGATTGACATTAATTGATATTCTTATCGGCAATCGATAAGATTACGATTACTCAGCGAACTCATGTACTCATGTTGTCGCCGCAGTTCAATCCACTTTCAATTTGACAGCCCCGACAGACAGGTGACAACCCATAACTCAAGATCGCTGAGTCGACGCATTGTTCGCCACTGAAATATGTCCACCGATCCCTACCATGTCCGCTTCTTTATTTATGCATGGCCCGTGTCCCTTGCCCCTGGTCCCTTGGTCGGGATTACTACTCGGCACGTATGCAATATGCCAGACACGAATCGTCGCCGTACTCGCAGTACTGTGAATTATGCCAAGTCGGCGAATTTTACTTTTAGTTTAAGCCTTTGGAATTCTCGAATTCTGCATGCACAAGAATTCGCGTCATCATCAACAGCATGAGGCAGGTGAATAGGCCTTGGCAATTCCATTGCATTTCATTTCATGGTAATAACATAATTGATGATATTGTCTTTTAATTCGTTGCATTATTCGTGATGCGCATATCATTTAATTCAATTTATTGTCGGCTATTCATTCACATTCACTCTCGAATGGCCCAATGAAGATATTCTTTATGTTATGACAGTTGCCAATTGTATGGAACCTTAATTGACAATAATCAAAACTTATCAAAGTTAATATTTTCTTTCTGTTTGATTCATTTCTTTGGATCAACACACATTCCATTTGCCTTCAATCTTCCATTTGCCACGCCACCACTACGTTGAGAATCGACAACAAAAGCGACAAGTAAAAAGTCAGTAAAAGGGATTTTTGAGAAAGGATTTCACCTTTGGAGCAAAACAAATTAGAGAATTCCAAATGTAATTTATGGCCAAAATGGTTGATCTATGATAGGTATTAAGGGTTTCTATGGCGTCGTTTGTTGAGAGTCCTTGTTCTTACCGCCGCAGCATTCTTCTTCTTCAATGGGGGTGGAAATACACACAGATATCACATAATAAGTACACACTCTTTTATGTGCTAGCTAATGT
The DNA here is from genome assembly GCA_018901825.1 of Drosophila funebris. Taxonomy (NCBI): domain Eukaryota; kingdom Metazoa; phylum Arthropoda; class Insecta; order Diptera; family Drosophilidae; genus Drosophila; species Drosophila funebris. The sequence continues at coordinate 6,919,037 of JAEIFK010000678.1, forward strand.
GATGCTGTGCTGATACCCTGTACCATTTCAGTGCGAACAGAGTTGATTCATTTTAAACCTATTTAGTTACTCCTTAATTTCAGAGAATACTTATTTATTGCATTAATTACTTCCTTATTATCAGAACCCTTTGAATGTTTTTATACCCTGTGCCCATTAGAAATGGGCAAAAAATGGTATAATAATTTGATACAAATGTATGTAACAGGCAGAAGGACCCTATCTCCGGACCCCATCTCCGACCCTATAAAGTATATATATCCTTAATCAGCATCAATAGCCGAGTCCATTGAGCCATGTCCGACTGTCTGTCCATCCGTCCGTCTATCTGTCTGTATGAACGCGTCGATCTCAGCAACCATAAGAACAACCATATACCCTCTTCAGATCGAGTTTATGTTAGATTTTCAATAATTTTCTACCTTCCCCCGCAAATTGAAAAAAAAAACTAATTATACCCGCATTTCTCAGAGTAGACTATTCTTACTTAGCATGTGCTTAAATAATATGATATAGAAGCAGTCCTGAAAGTTTCATTAAGATCGGTATATAAATAAAAGAGCTAATCAGAAGATAAATGTTGCTTTGCACGCAGCACATGTGGGCGAGCGAGACAGCGAACGACTGCGACACAAGACTATATAAAGTGTCGTTAGTATATTCTTACTTCTATTATAATCAAAATACTTAATTTAGAAAACTGCACAGGGTATTATACTGTCGCGCGCGCTCGACTGATTGATTTTATTATATATTTATATATAGTATTATACTTCCCAGAAGTGCACTTTGCTGTTTAAGTTGTTGTTACATGTTATCTATAAATATTGCAATTCAAAATTCAGTTAAATTGTTTTTAAATAACTTTGCGAAGGAATTCAAAAGCTAATAGAAGTCGCTTAAGATCCTGAACAAAGGATGTGCATAAGCTTAATCACGACTCTTAGAAATTGAAACGACAACAGCATTGAATTTCTAGTTTTTTGGGTTTTTTTTTATTTTAGTTTTTGTAGAGTTTCTTTTTTTTACAAATAAACGACGCCAACCGCCAAGAGCCGTCCGGTCGCCATTCATCCCATTCATCTTGTTTGCCGCCTGCCGTCTGCTTACGAGTTTACGAATACTGCATCAAGAAATCTGCTGCAAAACGGGAAAATAAATCAGCGCACTCTTGAGTGAGTGAGTGTGTGTGTGTGTGTGTGTGTGTATGTGTATGTGTGTGGCACATACGCGGACACAACTCGATACTCGTATGTCAAGTGTATTTTTGGACCTCTTCGTTGACCCCGCTGGCCCCCCCAGTCAGGCGCACCTAACCGCCGCGAGCCAAGCGACAACTCTTTCACTTGGCATCTTCTTCTGCTTTCTTCTGATTTTTCTCTGCTTCTTTGCTTCTTTCGCTTCGTTTTAACAGGCATCCTTAGCGCCGAGATTTATGACATTTTAGTTGGCAACGTCCACTTATCTTATCGAAATGTTGGCATCGCCTTCTCTTCGTATAAAAGCGCAGTCCTGTGTCTCCCTCTCTCTCCCTCTCTCTCTCTCTCTCTCGCTCACTCTACTTCTTGCTCTTGTAATGCATATTTTCGGCATGACCTCACTGTACGGTCAGCCCAGCAGCAAGGAAAATCTCTGTTTTATTGCCTCCTCAATGAGTCGAGCATTCAAAATGTTGCGCGACACTTTCCGGCCCTCACCTTGCAAGGGTCTCAGCTGCTAGGGGAGGGGAATTGTATATTGTTTTATGGTCGAATTAATGGAACTACCTGTGAGAGCTGGCTGAAAGTAAAAGTGCGTTGGCTGTGACCCAATAACGCGTAATGTCTATAATTTCTATCGGACACGGACAATGGACAGATAATGGCAATGTGAATCGTTTTCCCATTTAGGTCAAGGTCACTGATTGTTCCCATTGCTCTCCGAATGTAACACCTGTCAATTCAGAGTATAAATATTGCTAACATTGTCCTTCGATATTGTGTTTAATATTTAGAAGGTTTGTTTCTATAATTTCTCTTCATTGCGTGTAGAAATAAGAATCTTATGAATATATTCCTATTATATATTTAATATTTTCTATATACTATCTATTTCTAGCCAATGGAATCTTTATAGTTATAATACACATAGGAAATATTAATAATATGCATAAATATATATATAATATATAAATTAGAAATTTTTAACAGCTCAAACTGCAGAGGAAGATTCCTCAATACACTTTTTGCTACAGCTTCCCAGATTTATAAACATTTATATGATTTATATCGTGTGTTATAATAAGTGTTATAAATAAGGACAAAATATGTGATTTGGCTTCAGTTTTGTAAGGTAAATAAGAAATAAAATCTCCAAATAATTTAATGAAGATGCTTCTAATAGAGATATGAAGCTATTAAGATTGACATAGATAACTCATTTTATACCTTTTCTTTTCCGACACCAACTTCTTTTTATTTTCAACCGATACATGCTAAATAAATACCATGAATACATACATAAAAATACCTAATATAAACTTGTATAATTCGAATATAAATTCAAAAAACTGTATTAGATATAAAGCCTTCAAATTGCATGTCATATATATAATCCATTGTGATAAATATATCCTATATATAGGTGGGAGAGGCTTTCTAGTCTTATGTATACATTTTAATGGTACTGTTAATTTCTATATACTCGCAGTGGCAACTGTAGCAGTAGACAGGCACATTTAAATCTGAATTCAGCACATGTATTGATATTGATTTATCTGTGTAGAGCACATACATCTTCCAATTTTACGTATGCCACACATTCTTTCCCACCCACAATGAATAAACTTTTGCAATTTCAAATAATCGCAGGCTCCATAATGAGGCCTTGGAGCACACGCACACAGGCTAACGGAGAGCAGCAAAAGCAACCCCTCGGATCCATTCGCATTGCCAACTCCATTGAGGGGGTACGAAGCCCAAACAAAGCCAATGCAGACCCAACCATACCAAAGAAAAGAAAAACTTTCTTATTGCCAAAACTGCCAAACTCAGACCCGAAACTGAAGCCCCGAACCCAAAAGCCCCCCAGACTGAGACCCCAGGGCCAGGCCCAAGCCCAGACCCAAGCCCAGACCCAAACGCAGACCCGCAGTCGTCTCTGGTCTGTGGCAAAGTCGACAGCGGCAGCCAAAGACGACGCGGCGATAGCATGAGGGATTACAGCGCGTGATTTATATGGGATTCCGAAGAAATATGGGCGAAATGTGTCGGCAATTTTTATTGGACATTTTAAAAAGCGAGTAAGATGTTCTACGCGCGCTCTCAACACACACATAGCCCCCACGTCCCCATTCCCTTCTCATTGTCGTTGTTGCTGTGGAAGCAGGGTGTTCTAATGTTGTTCTGTTTGTTGTTGTTGTTGTTGGTGGTGGTGTTGGTGCTGTTGTTGTAGTTGTTGGTGGCATGGACGATGCTGCGGCTCCTGGGAATAAGAAATAAGGAACTGCGGCAAGAAAGTTGCCGCCTGGCCATGGCCACATATTTTCCGCTGCTGTGCCAGCAGCTGCTGCCGCAGCATTTTCCCACTTGATTTTCCGTGCGTAGTTAGTAAGGAAGTCGCGTTCGCGTCCGCGTCCATTCTAACGAGCGCCAGCGAATATTTATGATCTCCCCTCGCCCAACTTTACACACTTCACACCCCCAACAGGCAGCCAGTCAGCCAGCAGTAGCCAACAACCAAATGCGGCAAGTGGCAAGTGGCAAGTGGGAAGAACCAAGCGGCAAGCGGCAAGCGGTATCCAACGGCCGGTAGCAAAAGTTTGCCCAACTTTGCCATTTTCAGCGGTTTTGCATTAATTTAAATTTCGAATGCAAATGAGCCAATTTTACTGAGTGCCACGTTTTCGTCTAAAGAAGCTGCTGCTGCCACTGCTGCCATTGCTGCTGCTGGTGTCGTTGCACCCCCATCAACCCTTCAAAGTGCGGCCAATTGCCTGCTTGACAAATTGGCCAAAAAGCCTGCAACTTCACTACACGAATTTTGTGTGAATTGTGACGCGACGCGAGTGGCGTCAAAATGATTTAGTTTTGTCCCTGCCACTGCAATTGTTAATGCGCCACTTAATTTAATCGCCTTCCCTCACACACACACACTCTCCTTTCCCCATCTTCCCCACCTTAACCTATCCCACTCCACACATATGGGCGTCGCCTCATGTATTTTTGGATTTTTGTCGCGGGTTTTCATTTGTTTTTTTTTATCATTTTCTCCAGCGTGCGTTGCAAATTTGCAACTCGTGGCACGTTGTAATGGAAATTAATTAGGCAACTTCAACTGCCTTCAGAGAGACCGGCGCGGCGGCACTTTTATTTGCCACCCGCGGCATCGTTATATCATTTTTAATTTAGTGGGTGTCCCGCCTCGGGCATATTATGTAATTTATACCCTCAACGCGTGAATTAATGAGCCCAATTGCAGATCGCCAACTTGTAGAAATGCCAAGTAGTTCCTTCTACAAAACTGCAAGGGCTTCCAGCTATTTTACGATGTTCACTTATAATCGCCGATGGTTTGCCTTGATTTTTCATAATTGCAGAGCAAAGCACAAATGAAGTTAATCGTATTAAATTATGCAGAAACATTTATGTAATTCACTTCTGAAATATAAAAGAACATTTGATAAATTACTGACAATTTATATTAATAATTATGCACAATTTATTTGGAATCAATCAATCAGAATGCTGTGTTGTGCTTTAGAGAATATATCAAAGATAGGCTCTGTCTCTCTGTCTCTTTTACTTATTTACTTATCGTAACTAGCATATTACACGCAATGTAATATTAAAGTAATAAAGATCTTAATTCAATCCGTGCTAAAAATTTAGTTTTCATTCTGCAAATTATCCTACTGCGGCACCTCAATCATATTTTCATTCAAACTACAGTCTAATTGAAAATTAAGTGTGCAGTTTTAAGGCGTAGTCCTTTCAATGTAAGGAACTGCTGCTGCTGCTTAATTATGGAAACGCGGCAAGGACGATTTATCATATTTATGAGAAACGAGGCTGCGAATCTAACGTTGCGACTCTTTGCTAATGTGGCGCCCATTCCGCCGGAATCGCAATGCGACGGCGCACTTTGTAAGATGTACTCAAACATGTGTGTGTTGGAGAGTGTGTATGTGTGTGCTATCAACAGCAAATAAATGTAGGAAACACGCGAGAATAATGCGCGCATATTGTCCAAATTTGTTCTCTATAAATTTTATAAACAAAACACACAAAGCAAATACAAGTAGGGTAAAAAAATGGAACGTGAAGTGAAATGAAATTTGCGCTACTTGTTTACCGGAGAAGTAACACAGGAACCATTCCAGGATATGCACGGACTTGAAAGTGGCTAGATTTGCAGGAAACAGGACTCAATGGTTGGGTTCGGCTGGGATCGCTTGGGCTTGGTTGGTGGTTCGGTGGGGTTTTGCTGGATGTTGTAGGATGTTGGCGACTGTTGGTGGTGTTGCTGATGCTGATGCTGATGCCGCCGAGAGGCAAAAGAACTATGTTTGGCGAGAGATAAAGCAATAAATTCTGTCAGAAATTTAATTTGATAATAAATCTTTGGTTCTAGCGCTACGGAATTTATTTGGCTCGCACTCACGCACACACACACACACACATACAGTCACGCGTATACAGACATACTTGTGTGTATATATATATAAATATATATATATATATAGTCCATATGTACATGTATAGAAATTCGTGCACATAATAAAACAAAAAGGGCGCAAAAAACGTGCGTGCACGCCAAGGATGAATGAGGATACCGAACATGACACTTATGGATGTTTCACCAAAAGACATATACACACACACGCACACACACACACACACAAACACACAGACGCACACAAACTCATTTGGGACATGGTAGATGGCGACGATTGTTGGGTGTGTCGAACTTGTTGTCTCTTTATCCCTTTTCAAAATATCACCTACACCCATGCATGGTAGTAGTGTGTGTGTTTGAGTGTGCGTATTTGTGATATAGCCCAATGAGATGGTACACAGTATGGTTTCTAATCCGTAGAAGGGCCAAAAAGACTCAGGATTTCTCCAACATTATAAATTGCCTGCATTGAAAGCATTGATAAGATTTTAAAACAGCTTGTTGTAAGCACGGTTGCCACACTTGGTAGTTTATTAGCAAAACTGCTACCCTCTACTTAAATTGGTACTATTTTTATGTATATTTAAAATCACATATAACACACATATACACACATATATATTAGGAAGGTTTAGTTCTCAATACTACAATTCTGCTGAAATCCATCTTCATCAATAGCTAAAACTAAACAATAATTTAACACAGCAATAATATTTATTATTATTATTATTATAATTAATATAAAATAGTATATACAATAAAAATGTTGCATACTTCTTCCTATATTTGAAATAATTATGTAGCTCTTAAAAGTATGTTATAGAAACGAGTAACAGAAGTTATTTCACTTTTCATTTCTGAATTTCTGTATTATTTCTAGACCGATCTGAATCCGATCAAACACTTGTAAAGTTAGAAGAGTCTACGTTGAGAAATATAGACGTTATTAGTTTATGTTTAGGTGTACTTTGCTGGGGAGAGGTGGTGTATCAGAAATCAAATATAAACTCGATCTGGCAGTGGTATACAGGAACCTTCATGCCACATTTGGTGTCTCTAGCTTTTCCCAATCCATTTGTAAATTCACTTGATAAAAACAAAATGCAGTTAATGACAATAAATGACAATAAATCAACTCATTTGATAAAAAAGAAAATTTAAATATATATATTCGCAAAAATCTTTTCTGTTATATCTATCTTTATCCTTTGTTCGTTTCTTCCCATAGCCTTACAAACAATATTACCCAATTTTCGATTAGATTAAACCACCTACAAAATGGCAGGGCACTAATCTGTAAATATGTTAAGCTTAAAAATTTGATTCTTCATTTTTAGAGATATAATTGCTTACGTAATTCAATACCAGTTCAATTACACGATCGATTCTATTTTATATTCACATTCCATGTGACTAAGTTTAATTAAATTTAAATAATTCCTTCACCAACAAGAAACCAGTAGTATTTTCAGGTACTTGCAATATGTCTTCGAGTACACTAATAATAATTAAACATATATTAAACGTATTTTATCTCAACCATCTCTAGACCCAAGTACTGATTTGATAGTTCTTTAAACTTTGGGATACACAATTTTATTTGTTGGAACTTTTCCAAATATGAATATTTTGAAAACAAAATGTTGTTTTTGTGTTCTTTTCGGTATGGATCTTGAATGTTTTTTTCGCTGAATAAACAAACTGAGAGAGCGAAGGCTGAAAAACTATTGGCGTCATCGTGTTGTCGGTGGCACAACATTCATCTTGCTCGCGCCGGAAGCGCCATTGGAAACTCAGCAGCAGCTCTGGACTTTTCGCCTTTGGTCTTTGGGTACTGACTCCGTTTTGCCCCTGAATTTGAATAAAAAGAGAATTTTTCATTTCGTTGCTGAAGCTGCTGTTGGAGCCCAAGTCAGCTGGTGTTGGAGTTGGAGACGTGCAGTCAGTGACTGATGGTTGCTGCTTGTTCGTAGATTGAATGGAGTACTTCCGACTTCCGGCTTGGGGTTCAAATGCGAGCGCTGCACTTTCGTCTGGAAAACTGCAATGCACCGCAAAAACTTGACAACATTGCTGCTTGCCGCCCACTCCCCTTGCCACCCGTAGTATGTTGCAGTATTGACTTTGACTTAGCCAAGTTTCGCATCTCGCATCTCGCATCCTGGCAACTTTTTGCTGCTTCTTGCGCCAAACTTTCAGCTTCGCACACAGCTCCCTCGCAGCTTTCCTTGAAGACTGAAGACTGACCGAACCGCAGACACTTTGTCTACCACCCGGTCATAAATCTAAACGCGTTGTGCGTTTTATATATACAGATACAGAGTTGAATATAGAAAATGAAATGATTTCGAAACATCAAAGTGCTTGGGTTACCAGCACACCAGCTGAGCGTAATGTTTTCTCTTAAATTCCTTTAAAGTCAGCTGATACCGGAAACTAAATAGGATGTGTATTAGCTGGCAAAGCGGAAACGTATTTACTGATCGCATCCTCACTCTCTCTCTCTCTCTCTCTTGCTCGCTCGGTCTCTGCCTGGGCATTGGTCAGCAACACCGACACGGACAACACCATGGCGCCAGGCGCCACTGCAGCAGGAAACGCATTGGCAGCATTGGCTGCCCGCCCGTCTGGGTCCAACGCTTGACGCAGGTCCGCATCTGTTTGTTTGCCCTTCCCAGCCTCCGGTGCCTGCTTCAGTTTCAGCTCCATCTCCATCTGTGGCAGCAGCCTGGCAAGGATGCTCTTAATTTATGGCATTGAACTTTTATTGGGCGAATTTCTGTTCATTTCCATGCGTGTATTAAGAATAATGGCCGCAACTGCCGGAAGTGCTTCATTTAAAAAGGGTACATCTATTGCCAGTGTACTCATTTCAACATATACGAGTGCATGAGCGAATGTATGAGATCCTAGATACAAATGAACTGCCCTTAGTATATAAATCTGTAGATGTCAGTGTATTTATTTACCAAATAGAAATCTGCCTTTACAAATACTCAAAGGGTCTTCGGCAAAAGATATCATAAGTCTTAGTTAAACAACATTGAATTACTTGAATCATTTAAACTATTTATTAATCTAAAGAAAGAAAGTAGAAGATATTTTGGAAGATCTTAGTGTACCAGTGAATATTCGTTTTGCTATTCACTGAGAATTCTTCTTCATAATTTGTAGTATTTAAATCTCGGACTCATCCCTGGTAATCTTTTAAATTCTCATAATTGTACAGTAAACACAGAAGCATTCAGCTCTGTTTATAAAACATATACGCTTTTATGTGTAAAATTTAAATAATTACAAAATATTTTGCAAATATATTTTATCAATTGTGCGACTTCATTAAATACGCGCATATATCATGAGTGCATTTTTCGAAACCCAAACAAATGTGCAAACAATGCAATGCTGTGGTCAACAGGGGTTAAATCCATACCCATGCAATAACAACAAAACATACTTAATTGTTTAATGGTAGAATTTATTACAATTAGCAGGGGCAGATCTTCAGATAATTGTTGAAAATATATATACTTAGTATATAGATTACAGTCCAATCGAATCCAGTACAGTTAGACTCTCAATCGATAAACCTATTTATATTAACATCTTTTAAGAATAAGTTAGAGCTTATCTTAACTGTTTACCTAGTGATAAGTTCATATCTAATAAACCAGACAATGTCAATGCAGATGGAAATCCATTGGTAAATTGAATACAGAAAAAAGAATCGCAGGACTCCTGACAGAATCCCGGTTGCAGTGCATTTGCTGCCATGTGACCGCTAGACGTTGCAAGTGCGTTTATGGTTTGATGATTTACAGTCAGAGCCATAAATATTCGCACGGCCAGTGCGCACATTATTCGCGATTTATGCTGCGCCGACCATAATTCATGCAACAGCACATGTAAAATTTATGCAATTATTAATTTAACACTCCTGCGATTCACACCCCAACCACAGTGTCCACCTACCACTATCCCCTCCCAACCCGAATTGTGTTATCAGCCTATAAACTGGACAGAAAAGCAGATCTAATCTGACCTAGCTAAGCGTTTTAACCAATTTCGTGCGACAATGCAACAAATGAACTGCCAGCATTTGGATGTGGGTAATAGTAGTCCCCTCTCTGCTGCCTCTCCAACCTCAATCCTCCCCGCTGTCCGTAGGCATACTCCCACAGCCCGCACCCAAATGCACAGCCATAATTTACCCGACGAGCAAAAACACTCACGAAAATAATAAATGTCCAATATGTTAGCCCGGCTGGCAACATGGCCAACTCGGCAAAAGAAAGCAACACCCACATACACACACACAGAATCGACAGCAACAACAATAATAAAAAAAGCTCATTCATTTGGCATGTGTGAAACAAACAGCAGCAGCTTCAACCAAGTGGCAATGGGGTTAGGGTTGACGTAGGATTTTGGGTTTGGCATTGGGTTCGAGTCCATGGTCCAGTGAAGATTCGTCCTGGGGGAGAGCTGGAAGTAACTGCTGGCCCCCTTAATGCAGGCCACCTGCTAGGCTCGGACATGGACGTGGACATCGCGAAGAGGACGAAGTTCGGTTCGGAACATGGGCATCATGTCGCTCCATTAATTTGCCATAAAACAGAAGTGGACTAAAATTTGCCTGTAGTTGCTCTTGTTGTTGTTCTTGTTCTGGCAAAAAATTACAAATGGTTCGTACGATAGTTTGAGAAACGTAGAACAAGACAGAGGGATAACTACGGTTTCCTAATTTATTAACCTAACATTTTTGATGTTCTGCAAAATGTCCACAATGACACATTGAGAACAGCAAAAGGAGGCACAGAAACCCACAGATGGGAACATTAAAAAAGGAAATATTCAAAAGGACATTCCAATAATTATCGTAGTGTAGTTAGTTTAACTTTGTGCAAAAATTATGTAATTAACAAGAGGTGGCTTTCTTTACATTTGTCCTAAATAAAAGAATTTTAATATGAAGCAAGCTCTAATGTGGAAGCCTGCTGCATTAACCAGTTATTTGTGTGAGCAGCTAAGCTGTCAATGCATATGCAAGCTTACTGCTGCAGTGATTACTTCCAGCTCATGGAGAGCTCGCCCAACTTAGCATCCACAGAGAGGGTTGTGGGTCTAACGATGTCCACAGCTGCTCTAGCTCTTCTAATTACTGAGATCAACGATACTCGATTGCCACACTTGATGCTTTAGTACCAAAACTGGTACTTTATTTCTTATTGGTACAGTAGTTGGTACTATTTTTCTGAAAAAATGTGTTATTACTACTACTACTATTTCTGCTAATATTTCAACTACTATTTCTACTACTATTTCTACTACTATTTCTACTACTATTTCTACTACTATTTCTACTACTATTTCTACTATTATTTCTACTATTATTTCTACTACTATTTCTACTATTATTTCTACTACTATTTCTACTACTACTTCTACTACTATTTCTACTACTATTTCTATTATTTCTACTACTATTTCTACTACTATTTCTACTACAATTTCTACTATTATTTCTACTACTATTTCTACTACAATTTCTACTACTATTTCTGCAAATATTTCTACTACTATTTCTACTACTATTTCTACTCTATTTCTACTATTATTTCTACTACTATTTCTACTATTATTTCTACTACTATTTCTACTACTATTTCTACTACTATGTCTACTACTATTTCTACAACTATTTATACTGCTATTTCTACTACTATTTCTACTATTAAAATACAAAGGCAAATACAATAAAGTTGGTACAATAAAGTTGGTACTTTTTGGTTTTCATTTGGTTCTTTTTTCCCCAAAAATTGTCATGAAGTGGCAACCGTGCATACATATCATTATATATATTTTTGTGGAGAAATAAAAAAACATGAGTAAACACGCACGGATATTGTTCGATTTCTGTGAGTGCCGAACATAATGTTATTTTCAAATTCGAATAGATATAGGGGACAGAGGTATATTTACGTAAGAACTACTTAAACACTAAGACACTCTAAAGCTAGTGGCTGATATCTATGTTTATTTAAGATCTGTTTTCCTCACTGTGTCTAATGGCATCCTTGATGAACCCCTCAAAGTGTTGTATATTCGTCAAGGTTGTTAAGCTTTGGGCACACTGACCAGCATTAGGTGCACTGCTAATAATTCCGTATAGATAGTGTCTATAAGGATCTCGAGAGAAGGCTCTTGTCTCCCGCTCAGCAGTGAATCCACCTCCGCTGTCGCCATGACAGGCCAGAGACTTGCCCTGGGTATACATACAGAACTTATCCGTACTGATGTCCCTTAAACTAGCCACGCATACGGAGTTCATTTGCGATTCCGCGGGCACAAACTGCAGCTCGCGCTTATCCTTGAAGTTCCAGCCGGCAAACTTGCCCCGCACATTGTTATTGATGGTCTCCTTCTCGGCAAAGTCAAAGAAGTGCACGCACACAGGTCGAATGGCATTGCTCAGTTCATAGGGCTCGTCCAGTATTATCAGGGCCAAATCATTGACGAAGTTATCCTCTCTGCCCTTATAGCGACTGTAATAAACATAAAATTGATGCAATTGAACAAGCTCGGAATGGATCTTAAGGTATTCTTACGGTGCCACCATGATCTGATTCACACGCCTTCTGCGATCTTCGTTCGTGACGTCCTCATAGCCTCTATACAGCTTGGCGGCAACCACACGAAATGTTTCCTCTGAGTAAGCTTCGGAGGCCACCTCATTGAAGACACAGTGGGCAGCTGTGATGACGATGTCTGGCGTGAGCAAGGAACCGCCGCAGAGGAAGTTGAAACCCTTCTCGTTGAGCTCGGAGTAGAGACCCACATGCCAGGGCACCACCGTATTGTTGATTGAGTATCCATTTGCCGAGAACTGCTTAATGGGCGTGGCAATTTGCCCACACTCCTGATCACAGCGTTCCCGCTCGCGATTCCAATGTCCGCTGGGCAGGCACTTGATGTCCGGCAGACTTATCTTCAGCGTGCGGAATCCTGTGGCACAGACAAACTTCACCACAGTGCCCGGCGGATGGTAGCGTTGGGCACAGCTCACCTGCTCTCCATTATAAATGCATGTAGCTCTAGTGGAATACCCATTAAACTGATCCTTAGCGTTGCCAAATGAATCTCGCTTCGAATCGCAGTATTCTGTAACAAGGAACAAGCAGGGATGAAGAAGAAGTCATGGAAACTGTTGAGGCTTCTGTTACTCACTCACGCATTTTGGCACAACGGGCAGACTCCACTTGCGGTTGGCACAGTGACTGCTCTCGCTACCCTCCAGGAAGTAGCCGGATTTGCAGGCGAACTTTACCGTTGCCCTGATGATGGGTGGGGTCAATACATTGCCCCGGACATCTGTTATTATGGGACGCTCATCACCCACTGGCAGTGGACAGCCCAGCTGATCTGGCAGTGGCAATGGATCCGGCGGCTTTTCCTTTGACATTGATGTGGTGTTACAGAGCAGTGGTGCCTCATCGGTTCCATCGAAGCAATCATTCTTGCCGTTGCATATCAGCTCGTTGGAGATGCAACTGCCGGTGGCACACTTAAAGGAGTATCCTGGACATTCAAGGTGTCCGCATAAGGTGACAGATTCATCAAAGCCGCTGCCATCGCCGCAATCATCCTGGCCATCGCACAGAAACCGAAACTTGTCAATACAAATGCCAGATGGACACTTGATCTCATTCGCCCTGCAAGAAATCAAATCACTTTAATCTAGAGAAAAGCATTCACTTTCATAACTACTTACTGACAGTTGCCCTGAAGCCTTCGGTCAAATTCCCGGATATCATCCTCGCTGCCACATCGAAGCACTGTCTCGTCGGAGCCATCGGAACAGTCCTTAACTCCATTGCAGGGTGCAGTGCCAATCACACACGCTCCATAGCTGCACTGGAAGTAGGGCTTGGTGCAATGCTGGCGCTGTGATACACACTTGAGACCCGTCTCATCTGAACCATCCGGGCAGTTCTTAACTCCATTGCACACATCGTACAGAGATATGCAGCTTCCATTGTCACATTCAAATTTTGTGGCGGGGCAGACTTCAATGGTTGATCGGGAGTTCAAATAAAATAAATTTTTAATTTGATTACGTTGAAATAATAGGTTCAGCTAGACTTAATCAATATGCAATATTTATAATCAATTTAAATTAAAACTTTAAGTCAATTGTGCTCGAATAACAAATACCTTATATAATTGCAAATATAAGTATCAAATTTTTGAATTCAACAAACTGATATTTTCTTTATTTTATTCTTATCTGTTGTAGAGCTACCTTGAGAATCTTCTGCGAATGCAAACCGCATGGAAATCGAATTGATAATAACAACAATATAAATAAAACAATAACAGAGAGAAAACACACTTAGATCCATTTACAGAGCTCACTCTCACTGTCCGGTGCTCTTTGTCTTTATTGATTTTATTCTCTACATTTCTCTTTGTTCTCAAGATTCAAGTTCTTCCATTGTTGGCTCAAATCAAGTTTATTTACAACGTCTCTCTTAAAGCCAGAGCCACTGACTCAGATTGATATTAGCATACACAGCATGTACATATATGTATGCGTGATGTCTGTATAAATCTATTAAAGCTCGAATATTATTATCATTGTGAACTTTACTCACCTGCGTTGATGCATAATGGAATCAGACAGTTTAACAGTATAAGTGATAAGAAGTATTTCGATATCATCTTTCTGTTCTACACTCAAATTGATTCCATTTATATGCGCTGCTGTATTCCTACAATATAATGTCCTAAACTGTATTTAAATGTAGTTGGTTGCACTATCAGGAAGCAAACACAAACCAGCCGATCGACAGCACAAATCACACTGAATCGAGAATGATTTAAACACAAATTGATATAATCATATGAGAATTTATTGTCAAGCCGAAGTTGAAATACTCTTGCGAGCTTATTAGTCGAAATGCAGGCAAATCAAAATAATATGTTGGTTGTTGGATTCTAACCAAATGTTTAAGATATTTTTATTTATAGTCATAATTTCACTGAGAAATCTATGAAGTTCATTATGTTATTTGCGTATTCGTTTGTAGTACAAATCACAGCGCGTAAATATAGTACTTTTTAATAGAGTATAAAAACCGGGCCTGTTAAATGCTGAAGAAAATTTTAAGAGCGCGATTTCAAAAAAACAACAGCATTCTTAAGAGCGCGAGTTAGCTCTTAAAGTCTTTAATCCAATCTATCTTTCAAACGCGTAGTTTTAAACTTAAGCTAAACATTTATTACTATTATATTATTAATATACTTCACAAATGTGATACGTACATATATTCACATACACTTCATCGTTTGACTAACTTGACCAAATTGTATTTCAATTTGAAAATGTTCAGGAAGCAAACAAATAATTGAATTACTTATCCAAATAAGCTGAGGATACACACAACCAAATCTAATATCGATATAGTCGATCGATATGAGCAGAGTTAAGCGATGATTGTCATCGATATGCCGCATACAGGGTGGGCACAGCTACAAAACTTGTATTTCGCACGTGGCGCGCTCTTGTGGGAATGAACTGAACTAACATTGCGCAAACTCGTAGCAGTCAGCTTCCCATCAACTATCATATTGCTGCACATTGCAAACACCAGATGGCGGTAGTAACTGGCGCCCTCTTTGGATGAAATAAGAAAGTCAAGTTTACTTATTGAGTTTTTAGTTCAAAGTTTTATTGGTTTTATTTGTTTACCACATTCTCACTGGTTGTTTTTGTATTTTTTTTGTTTGTTTTGCTTTTATTTATATTAGGTATAGTTAATATTGATAATTTACAACTTACAGGGCTAACATAGAATGGCATTAAATTAGAATTACATAGTATACGAGTATAAACGATATTTCTTTTGGCCCCAAATATTACACGTATGTATGCATATGTGGGCTTTTTAGGGGGTTTACAAACGAACCTATCGAATTCATCGTTTATACATGGGTTTTTGGATTAGAGAGAAACATTATTAATATCAATTAGATGTTTGAGGCTGGTGAGGGTAAAGTAAAAAGCCACAAGAATGTACAATACTCGCAATGTAGCGTTTTATTAATACATATACATATACAAATACATATGGGGACATATGTATGTATTACATAAGTAAGTGTAAGTAGTAGGTAAGTTTGTAGAATGTAGAATAAATTCTAACGCTGGCGCGCTCCGTTTCATTTTACGTATATCCGTTGCTACGACAATTCACATTTAAATTTTTAAGTATTGTATTTTTAGCTTCTTCTTCTTTATTTTTTATTTTATTATATTTTTGGAGGGGGTTTATGGCGGGAAGGACCTCGTTCTTAGCCACATTCCTCTTCCTCGCTCTTCATCTTTTGTATATTTACGTATATGTTTAATTTTTTTTTGCCATTAAAATCTATAACATTTAACTTATCTGTTATCTCGCATTTTCTGTTGTCTCTTGCAAATATTTTCTTATTGTTGTTCATTTATACTCAATTTTCATGTAAAATACATAAATATAAATATATATGTATGTATGTATATATATATATAGAGAGATTTATATATATATATATATAGATTTACTTATTTATTTGTTGAACCTTATGCGCTTATTACGTATACATCTTGTGAAGGTTGTGGGTTAACCATTGGGTGAATCAAACTGAAAATAGATTTTAGCGCATCTGAAGATACATTTGTAGCTCAGAATTTCGCTTCGAGCACAGCTCGTTGCTTAGCAGTGATACTTGTGTATGTGTATCACGTAATCGATATCGATAACGATAGCATACAACTTACGAACAATTAACGAAACGAGATCAAAAGCAATTTAGCAATGGGTCACTTTCCCGCAGTTTTCAAGAACTCTAAGCTCTCTAGATTGGGTTCTATACAGAACTGAAACAAATGAAAACTAACGAAATAACAAAAATTGCAACTAAAATAATAACACAATTATTTAATTCGTTTTTCTTTGATTTCTTCATTTTTTTTTTTTTAGATTTTTTCAAAACCAATAATTTATTCGATTTGCTGTGGCAAATTTGTTTGTTTTTCTGCTTGTTGCTGATTTTTTCTTAGATAATCTCATTAACGCTTTTCATTAAACTAAACATAATAAAATTAAAATTTAATTTAGTTTAAAAACTTTAAAAATTACTTAAAGAAAACAGCTTCACTTTTGTTTGTTGTTGCGGTTGTTGTTCTTTCTGTTGTTGTTGCGGGCTTAGACGAAAACTAAACAATTTAATTTAAAATTAAACAGAGTTAACTAAAATTGCATTAACTTTAAGCACGAACTATACACATTTTTCAATTATTATTATCATTATTATTTTTAAAATTATTATTATTATTATTATTTTTTTTTTTTTAGTTTTCTATAATTTGTATTTGTTTCTGTAATATACTTTTACTTTGCTAACAAATTCTATTTATATTTAAGTTAAATTTTCAATAGTTTTCTTTCGCTTTTTTTTAATTTTTTAAGTAATTTTTGTTTAGTTTCAATTAATTTAAAAACGCGCCTTACAAAAATTCATATCAACAGAATTTAAATTTGTTTTCTTTTTAACATTTTGTATGAGTATTTTTTTTATTTTATAATTTTCGAAAAATAATTTAAAAATAGCAGTAAGCAACAAAGGGGACTTAGGGGGAAGAGGAGCAACATTTGAACATGAATTTTGAAAATAAAAAACTTTGCTTGTTCGTTTTGTAACATAAATCTTACGCGGGCAAACAATTTTCAAATAGTTTTTTTTTTAATTCTATCGTTGATTCATTTGTTGTTTGTGGAATCTAATGGAAATTAAAATTGTATTCGTATTGGTATTTGTATTTGTATTCGTATTTGTATTTGTATTCGTATTCGTATATAGTAATGTATGTGTATGCATCTAGATAAGTAGATCTGTTGTCTGTCCACTACTTTTATCTGTCACTTACGAGTTTAGTAAATTTATTTGTAATTTTTTGTTGCCGTTTGCTTTTACGTATTTTCGGTTGTTTTTCGAAACATATTTTTGTTCAAATAATCCTTTGATGGATTACACGTTTATACACGTACAATAACCATACAGTATAAGTATTACTCGTATTCAATTAAGTTAAGTAAATGGTTTATTTGTTACAATAATTTTTGCTCTGCATGCAATTAATTCATTCTAATTCTGATCTAAATGGCCGCCCTGCACCGCCGCCGCCGCGGCCGCTGCCGCCGCTGCCTTTTGCGCCTGCGCCTGTTTCTCCTGCTCGTTTAGTTCCTTGATCGCCTGGATTTCCTTTTTTCAACTTCATCCGCCGATTCTGGAACCAGATTTTAATCTGTCGCTCTGTCAAACACAGCGCATGCGCCATCTCAATTCTCCGTCTGCGGGTCAGATAGTGATTCGTGTGGAACTCCTTCTCCAGCTCGAGCGTCTGGTAGCGGGTGTATGTCTGTCGGCCGCGTCTCCTCAGACCATTTGTGCCTGTGGAACGAAAAGAATGCAAATTTGAGTTAGAGTGGAACATTGTTTTTGTACATTTCACCAGTTTAAAGCAACACTTGAGCACTTAAAGTTGATTTAATGAAAAGTCGAGCAAAGTTAAATGAACATTATATTTCTCTAAATTATCTGGGAAATGATCACAATATCGTAAGCTTCATCTAATGCTCAAGTGCCGCTTTCAGCTAGTGTCATTTGTTTATTTTGGGGGGAATCGAATACATTGACAAAGCAAAAGACAACGAGTGTGGGTTCAATTGCCTCATTTGGATCGTTTATAAACATTTCAACAAGCATATTAAATTGAAAAATCATTCCACAAAATTTGCAACAGTCTGATCATTTGATGTTGTCGTTGTTGTAGTTGTTGTTGCGCATTGGTTGTTGTCAAAACATAAATATAAATTTTTCAGCAACGATCAGCCAACATTTTGACGTAGGCAGCCAGCAAACAACAACAACAACAACAAAAAGATACAAAAAAAAAATACATTTCATTTTTATTGCCATTGGCAGTTGCCTGTTGGCTGGTTGTGGCTTGAAGTTGCTTTTGCAGTTGTTGTTGTTGTTGTTGTGTTTGTATCTTTGGCGAGATCGTTACTTTAAATTGAACATTTGCTGCTGTGCCGCTTGCTGCATGTTGCATGTTGCACGTTGCACGTTGCGATTGCGGACTGTCAGGCCTTTCAGTGATGTTGCCGTGTGCCACTTAAATTGCAGTTATGCCATTGTAATGCAACTTTAATTGGCAACTCACAAACTCGACAACAACATCGCCAACAACAACAACAACAACAACAACAACAACAGCAGCAGCAACAATTGAGCTGCCTCTCAACTATCTCTGTGTGTGCTCTGCTATTGCTGTTGTGTTAATCTCTGATTTTAAATATTTATGAAGTTTAATTTGCCTCAAGTGCAATAACTCAATTTTATGTGTGCACACACACACACACACACACACACACACACAGAGACAGACACTCTCACGCACACAGATACATACACAGGTACAACTGCATTATGCACAATCACAATCACAAGCACAAGAGCTGTGAGATTTTATCTCTGCAACTCTCCGCCTCATTGTCTCGCTGCCCCCAAGTTGAGCTCCAATGGACAATGTTAAGTAACTTTCGCATTTTATTGGGGCGGCTCGCCGTGTTCGCCTGGCCCTGGCAAAATGTTAAGTTAAATATTATGAGCATTTATTATGTTATAAATTTGGCCTAAAGGTATTAACAAATTTATGCCGACACGAAAGTCATAAAGTGAAAACGCATTTATCTTTCACATTTACTCACATACATACATACATACATACATATCCTCCTTCTGCTCATATAAGGGCGACTGAGTACGAATAAATACTTATGCATATATGTACATTCGTTGGAACACGTTGAATCAATGGCGAGACAATTTTATAGACTATGAAAAAGATATGAAAATATAATTTTAACCAAGCAACAAAGAAATTATCTATATGTATGTATATAGATACAAATACAGATGCACATACAGATACATTTAATTTAATGTGTTATTATTGCATTAATTAAATTGTAAACAAAGCAAAATACTTTATTTAATGTGCGAGAAAATTGCCGAATTTGCGACATCTGATTTATCAGATACTTTACAAGAGTTAATCCCTCAGATTGATGACTTGCAAATGTATCTATATCTATTCGTGTGTATCTTTTGCATTGTAAATGAGGTTCTGATTGCATTTCATTATTTATGATTATTTGTTCTTTGCTGGCTGTTGAGTTCTATAAATTTATTAGTCAAATGATAGACTGAAATTAGATTCTGTGTTTCGCTTGACATTCTTGTGTCGCAGTTACCCCCTCCGCCTCACTCCTTAGACTCAACATAAAATGCAAATACAAGAAATAAAATGGGAATCCGTAAACGCATAAATACATTTATTTAACACTAAACCTGTTTGCTGATTAACTTAAATCTCAGTGCGTCTTTCACTTGGATGCCCCTCCGCTTATCCCCATTCACTCACTCCACTTCTCTCTCTCTCAATTTCGCTCTGTCTTTCTCGCTCCCTCTCTCTCTCTCTCTCTCTCTCTCTCTCTCTCTCTCTCTCACTCGCTCCAGCTAAGGTTGAGGTTGAGGTTGGCCTGGCGCATGTCCTGCGCCTGTGGAATACATCACGCTGAGGTTGGCAAAAGTTTCATTTTATTTAGGAGGCAACTGGCAAGAAGGCAGCAGTACGTGAGTTTGAGCTCAACAATTTTAAATGGAATTTGTCACGCGCCTCCGCCACGCCTTCCACGCCTTCCACGCCTCATACCCATTCCTCTCTCTCATCCTTTCCCTGCACTCATATATATTTATATATATAGTATATGCAAAAATAAACTTTTTACCAAAAGTTTGCTTCTATTTTTTTTCCAGCTTTGGGTTATTCTTTTCTTTCTTCCTTATTTTTTTTTGACTCTGGACAAGTTTTAAATTTATTATGCGAAAAAGTGCGAAATTCATTTTGCTGGCTAGCTCTTCTTCTTATTTTGGCTCTTCTGTTGCTGATGCCACATCTCCTGCTGCGTTGCGCCATTTTCTTTTGTCGACTTTCAGAGCATTTTTGTGTATTTCTAAGTACATAATTTAAATGTTGGTATGTACGGCAGAACGGTTGGAAGGGGAAGAGGTATGACTTCAACTAGACAATAAAACTTTGTATGGCAAGGCGCGAAATTTTTCTAGATTATTTAGACGAGCGCGAGTTGAGGGGTAAG
Source organism: Drosophila funebris (assembly GCA_018901825.1). NCBI lineage: Eukaryota > Metazoa > Arthropoda > Insecta > Diptera > Drosophilidae > Drosophila > Drosophila funebris. The sequence continues at coordinate 6,939,958 of JAEIFK010000678.1, forward strand.
ACTAGAATCTTTTGGTGGCACACTCGTATTTTCTCTTTTCCGTTGCCTTTGAGATACATTTTCAAGGTTCTGTCTAGGTTGCTGACGGCTGATTTTCCTTTTTATATAAGTGTGGAAATGGGGATTGGGGAGATGCCAAGAAAGGGACTGGGAGATGGGAGGGGGCCTCTTCTGGGTAGCAGCTGCGCCCGGGCGACCGAGCGCGCAGTACGTGTTGTATTTTTTAACTTAAATTCCTGCGGGATTTAAAGTTTTGACAGTTTACGTGTTTGCCTTCTGCAGCGAACTTTGAACCAGAGCCGAAGAGTGCCATGTCTTTAGCCAACTGCCACACAGTATCGTAGCTTTATCTAACACACTCGCTCTCTCTCTCTCTCCCTTTCGCTCACGCTATCGCTGTCTCCCTTCTCCTTCGCCTGGTGACTGGCTCACCCCTGGCCAGGGCGTTGCCAATAAATCTTCAGGTGACGGTGACTCCATGTTGCATGCGGCGCATCGTGTGATCTATGCTTCTATTATAACTATTTATATACACAATATACAGATACATATTCACAGTCACTGTTACAGATACATTTAGGGAAGCACAGTCACAGATACTCACACGCACGAGCATTGCGCATGTGTGTGCCTCGCCCCGGCTACTATTTCTATTTAATTCGATTTCGAGGCAACTTCCCAATTCGGAACGCTCCCTCAGCTCCCTTCCCATGCTCTAATTTATGTTTTGTTGTTGTCGTCGTCGCCGTTGCCGTTGCCAATGCCATTGCCATTGCCCCGCCATTCAAAATTGTCACGCACGCGCCCGTTAATGGCCAGAAAGTGAGAAGAATCCATCGCGGAACACGTCTTCAGACACATGACCAGAACACTTTTTGTTAATCAGGCAACAAATGCTGTTTTCTGTTCTAATTCCCCAGAATAACAATCTCTTAGCTGGAAAAGGGGTGTGCACACACTGGCAATGGAGTACTGATAATTCGTGTATCTTAGCTAACGATCTGGGATTATCGTCAGAATTCAGAATCAGAGTTCAGCGCTTATCGCTTGAACTATAAACTGAATTGAAAGTAGAGTTTAAGAAGAAGAAACTACGCAAAGAAGATATTATATGCTATTATATGTTCTACATATGTTCAACAATATTTCATTATTATTTTCTTTAAATAAAAATAATAAACAAGCGCTCTAAGCACATCAAGAATCCTTTTAAGCAATACGGAGTAAACGTAAATTCTAAATTTGACCATTTAATTTAATATATGTTTTCAGGTTATTTATTTCATTTCAATAGTCTGCTTTGACTGGCTTATCCTCTTGCTTGGATTTGACCCAAGGCCAAGTTAAAAAGAACTGTCCGGAAGTCGTTCAACCGGAAATTGTCCTGACAGAAACCCGTTGGCAAACACACACGAATACACAGACAAAACAGATCAATAGAAAATCGATTAATTGAGTGTATGATAGCCTGTATTCCCCTCTATCTACTACCTAACCCATTTCCACCTTAACACTCCCCAGCCACTGTTCTTAGCTATACAGTTCGTCCAACAACAACAGCACGCAGTTTTGTTCGCAATTTAATTAAATCTATTTTCGTGCGTGTTGCTCGTGGGCGTGTTTCACCTCACGATGAGGAGGTGTTGTGGGGGAGTATACGGTTTATATATATATATATATGCTATATATACTGACTCTTGAGTGTGTCGATAAAACAATTAAATGCGCCCGAGACGCACAAAAGCCGCAGAAAGTCAAGTCGGAGGCTGATTGCGAGACGGAAAACTAATTTTCCGCACTGCCAATCGAGGCGCACTAAATCTGTCAATTAAATTGGCCGCAGGGAGTGCAAATCCCCAGTGCGTAGAGCTTTGTTGAATGTGGGTGGAGAAGTTGAGGAGTGGAGTAGGGGCATGCCACAGTTTCCTCAGACGTGATTATGGTTTTGGTCTATGCCTATGTCTCTGGCGTTGCCTCCATTTCTGGTCATGTTGCATATTGATGTTTGCGGTGGCAAATGCGCAATTGAGTTGCAATTGCAAACACGAACGCAATCTTCGAGATACATCTGCAGCTATATGCATATGAATCTGTGTATCTCTGCCTATATCTGTGTGTATGTGTGTGGTTTTCGAATTTTGAGCTACACGTTTTGGGTGTGCACAGCTGCAGACACACAAATACATGGACACACACACCTGCAATTACATCTTGCAGCCAAACAGTTGGAATTTCAATTTTTCTCAAACTCATATACTTGTAACAGGCGCAGGCAATCAGCTTTTAATTGCACACAGATACGCGCACACACATTGATACACGCACACTCACACGCACACTCTCACTCACAACTAGAGGGAGTCGCTGGCTTCTGGTGACACTTTGGTAATTGACTTTGTTTGAGTTTGTGCTGCGACTTAAGCCACAGCTGCAGAACTGCACTTGAAAGCCACCGATTGGCCAAGCCCCTTCTCATTCCCATTCCCAATCCCAGTCCCTGTGCCAGTCCCATTCCCTGTGCCCATTCCCATGATCTGAGGGCAACCAAAACGATGTGCCAAATATGATTAAGCGTACAGACGAGCAAGAGCACACACTGAGCATTAAAGTGAGGCACAATTCGTGGTGCATTCAGCCTACAAAATTGTCGGAAACTGAGCATAATTGTGGTCGAAAATTCACTTTGTCGATCGGCCTGCTGTGATATACATAAGAGTTCTTCACTGCAAATTCGCGTATGTATAACCCATTCCGTTGGTGAAATTGCCCGGCCGATAAAAATCAGCTTAAGGTACCGGCTTAGGGCTCAACTTCTTTTGTATTACTTTTTGTACTTTGTGAGCAAGTTGAACGCTTTTTTTGTTGTTATTTTTTTTTTTTTTTTTTTTGCGGCAATTTGGAGGTGCAAGCGCGCCGCTCAATGGCCGCCTCATCAACTGCAATTGAAATGGTGAACAGCGGGGAAAGGGATGAGGGATGAGGGAAACAGGTTTCTGGTGGCATGGCGGCATGGCGGCAACTGCAACTCACGCATGCGCAGGACACTCGATACAGACGGACATTTTGCTCGTCATTAAAATAATTCATTGCCTGTGCTGCCGTGCCAACAGGTAGCCTCCTGTGCCTGCTTCGTAACGAGTGATCACTGGACATGTGATCGGCAGCGATCAGTGGCAATGGCAAAGGGTAGAGGGAATGAGCAGCAGAAGGCACGCAATGCATTTTATTTTGAGTTATGAGTTGAAAGTCTTACGGTGCAGCAATTAAGCTGTAGCAATGGGAGGGTTGTAACAGATTGAATGATGTAATATGATATGATATAAAAAGAATATATATACATATATAAAGCAAATGTATTTAATGCATCAAGATTCTACTCTGTTTCTTGAATTCGTTTAGGATTGAGCAATCATCTTCCACAATATTTCTGGAATTAAACCGAACTTAAATACTTAACTAAAGTCTTTCTAAAGTCTGCTAATAAAATATAAAATATTTAAGAAATAACATACTTTAAAACACGTTCTATATTAGTTCATTTCGTTTCTATGAGCAAGACGAGCTCAGCTCTAAATTTATGCCTGACTGCTCACAGTTGGAAGAACTCTATAAATACATGATATGATATAAATTTTCCATCAACTTGTGAGTTTCACTTTCATGTTGTCTGCTGCATCGACGCAATGAATTGGCCGCCATGTTACGGTAATTAAAATAACATTTTGAGAAACAAACCGAAATGAATACATCAGAAATTTATTGTTTCTGCTTGAATACTTATAGTCTAGCATTGAATGGTGCCGGATTGTATAATAATTCCATCATTGGCTCGACTGGGCCGATGTCTGACGCCCCACTGGATGACGATTGACCCACTGAATAGCTGAAGCTCTGAAAACGCGACGAAGCCGAACAAAAAGTGATGCGGGTTTATCTTAATAGCTCAATTAATGAGCGATGCAAACGCCCCAACAAAATACACGATGAAGAGCAGAAAAAAAAAAAACAAAATAACAAAATATTTGAACACGCAACACGCCATTTCCATATTCACAGATACAGATAGAGATGGAGATAGTGAAGCATAGACATATATAGAAATAGACATAGATAGAGATACGAGGGATGTGTGAGTGTGTGGAACACACGCCTTCTTGTGTCGTGCCTTCATTTAAATAATCAACGACTCTATTTTGGCTCGATTCCATAGTGAAGCGACAGCTGGCTACAGCTACAAATACAGAGATAGAGATAGAGATACATATACATACACATATACGGATACGAGATACTGTTAACAGTTCAAAATGCGAAGCACAAGCAAAAGCATCAAATGAAGTTATTCAGTGGATTCAAATCCAAAGACCACTCTCAATGTTGGACATTATAAATAAATAAATAAGTGGCACGATGTCAAGCTGTTCCATATCATGAGGCAGCATCAGCAGCAGACGCAGCAGAGGCAGCTGCAGAGTTTGAGAAGGAAGCTTAAGGAGTCTGAAGCAGATGATGATGATGCTGATGCTGATGCTGCTGCTGCTGCTGATGATGATGCTGATGATGATGATGACCAGTTTTGGGACGATATATATTTTCAATTTCAGAGTTCATTAGACAAAAACTAAAAATTTGCTTGGGTTTCTCTGACATCATCGACAGCTTTTGATGTCTATCGCTGTGGAGTTATGGGGCAAGCTAAAACTAGAAACGGAAATGTGCAACATTTCCGCAGGCTCTTCGAAAGATTGTTGTTGCCCAATAAAAATGAGCAGCAAGTCGCAAGTGTCAAACATAAATTACACTGTGCAACAAAATGGCTGCCAATGGCTTTGATAAGCGGCAGATGCGATTATTTATGGTTTGGGCGCGGAGGGTGCACGCACGCAATCTTCCAGATACATTCTGTATCTGTATCTTTTAATTGCATTTGAGAGCGCCCCTCTGATTTGACACGCCCACTCGTTTAACTGGCTGCCTCTGCCTCTGCCACTGCCACTGCCACTGCCACTGCCACTGCTATTGCTGTTGCTGAGTGTGTTGCCGCTGTGGCAACATATCTTATCGCTTTGGGGTATCGCAACGAATGCGTTTTTAATTGCTTTTTGCTTTTTTTTTCTCTCATTTTTTTTTAAACTTTTGTTGCTGCTTGAAGGTGGCAACCATTTTGGCAGAGGCGTCTCAGAATGTGGCAATATTTGCCTATCAAAAGCGTCGAGAGACAAAGCTTTGACTACCTCATAAGCCATATAATTAGCACAAGTATCAAGTTAAACACCTTTACTCGCATTACCCATTCTGTAGTGTGAGTGTGTGTGTGTGTGTGTGTGTGTGTGAGAGCGTGTGTGTGGCAACTGCAACTTCATTAAGGGCGCATAAAAGTAAACAAGCCAAAAGTGTCGGAATTTCACACATAATTGGCACTTGAAGTTTTATTTTTATTTGTCGCCTTCCCCGAAAAACGAACTAAACGACAAACTTATGTTCCAACTGTGTGGGTGAGCCACAATGGGAGTGGCTAGGGGCAGTGGGGTCATGGGATCAGGGGGGGAGTTCAGTTTGAGAGCAGCTGCTTTCTGGCATAAGCCAAACATTTTAGCTTCCATTTTTTTCTGTTTTCTGTTTTCAGTTGCCATTGTTTCTGCTGTGCGCAAAAGTGAAAGTTTACTGCAACATTTCTTTTAGGGTTTCTTTTTGTTGTTGTTGTTGTTGTTGTTGTTGGTTTTTGCGCGACTTTTTCACCTCCTCAGCTGCTCGGGCTGCTGTCTTTTGCCCTTCTATTTCCTGGCTGCTGGAACGTGTGAAACTAGCAGTTAATTTCCGAGTCTGCAGTCGGCGTTCATATTCCTATTCCTCTTCCAATTCCTATTCCTGTCTCGTCCATTTCGAAAGTTGCAGCACACATTGAGTGTGTGTGAGTGTGAGTGTATGTGTGGTGTGTGTGTGTGTGCTGGCAAGTTTGTCGTTTGGAAGATTTATGCGCAAATTGCTTTTGCGCAAAATCAACAAAAAACTGCAAAATCTAGTGGCACAGTGGGCAAAAATAGTAAAACTGCTGATGTAAAACATGTAATAAATTACTGAAGCAAATAGGTTTATACACGTTTCATCTACCACTTCAAATCAGTTGCTTAGTTCGCTTACAAATTGTCGCATTTGTCCCACTGTACTTCGTGGTATAGCTGCAGTTGCTCGCATTGGCTTCTGTCCTGCTGCAGTTGTTGCTGGCTTCGCACTTTTGTCAACGTATTTCGTGTGTTTCGTAATCAATAACATTTTCGCAAGTGAATTACTTGCTATTGTTTCTTGGCTCATCCCTCAGATGTGCCACACAATTTACAGTTGCCGCCGATGGGGCCAAATGGAAGTGACAAAGGTTGAGCATTTCATTCGAAAGCCCCCCTTCCAAGACTCTGTTTTTATAGATTTATGTTGGTTTATAATGAACTTGTAAAGTAATTATGCGCTGCGACGCGTACACTCGTGTGCACCACCTACACTGAGCCGCCCAGCGCACCACCCAGCGCCCATCCAGCTATAACTCAGTCGCAACCCTTTTCAAAAAATGTTCGTCGTCTTTTTCGCGCTCGCAAGTATGTGAACATTTTTAGTCTGTTACGGAGCAAGGAGCAACCACCCAACCACCTAACCACCGCCCACCGTTGCGTCTTTGGGCGCCGTTTACGCTTGTAATTACACGCTTCATTGTTGGCCTCTCAGCACACGCGGAGTAGTCAGAGTCCTGTGTCCTGGCAGCATGCTTGAGCCAACTACGATGGGCACGCGACGTGAAGGATGAGGAGAAGCTCCATTTTCATGTTGTTTCGTCGCCTCACTTTGGTGTCGTATATCTCTTTTCTAATTGGGTTTCGTTGTGCGCTGAGCACGCTAATGTCAACCTTGTTGTCTTGCCAAGACCCCATTCCCAGTTTCACTTCCAGTCCCAGTCCCAGTCCCTGTTCCAGTCCCAGACTCAGTCTCAGTCTCGAGATTCACTTAGCTCATGCACATGCAAAACAAAACGTACTTCAAAAAGGCGACCCCCCCCTTCCCGCCCCACTTGCTCCGACATGCCATTAAAAGCGGGCGTTTGGGGTAAGGGGCGTGGGGAGTGGGGAGTGGCAGTGTGGGTGTTCGTATGCTGCTTGAGCATAAAGGAAACGGAAACGTTAAGCTTCGTCGCTTCTTGGGCTGCTATGTCGCAAGTCTACGTCTACGTCTTTGTCTTTGTCTCTGTCTCAGTCTTTCTCTCCTTCTCTGTCTAACTCTCTCATCCTCTCTGTTCACTTCGGTGTGGAGCTGTGGCAAGAAGCTGCTTGCTGAATTATGTTGCATGCTTTTAGGTGATTTAGCACACGTTTGTATGCAGAAACGTCTGCAACGTTTTGCTTTATGCTTTGTTTAACTAATATTTTCGAAAATCTTGCTCAAAATTATGAACTGTCATTCTCCCCTCCCCTGTTGCCACACTGCCTGCCTCTGTGCCTCTTTGCCTTTGCCTTTGCCTTTATGTCCGTCTGGCTGGTTAGCTGGCCACAAGGCAAAGTTTCTTTATTTTGCTGCTTGCCAATTTCACACTCTGCCAAATGCTGCTGGGCCAGCAATAAGTTTCAGCCAATAGCTGCCCTCAAAGAAAGGGGTCAGCAGCGGGGTTTGAAGAGACATAGACTGTGGCCACGGCAAAGACAAAGCTGACCCACCCACTGCTGTCCAACCATAACAATATCGATCGTTAAGATCTGGAGGATTACATATCAAGACAATCATATTTATATTGTATATTAACAGTGTGCATGGCTTAGATTATGCTCAGTCTTAACTTAAATTTGAAACTGAAAGTCTTTGATAGAAATGAAGAAGAGTAACTCAATGACTTGAATAACATTGTTGTTAGAACTGAATTTTCTGAATCAGTTTACTATATTGTACAAATAAATATGTATAACTGCCAAAGCTATCTATTTATTAGATATGTCTACCTTCACAAATAAACCAAAGTTTCATGCTTGAATTCTTCTTTCGCTTGATTTAATAGATGATCATTCAATCTTTTGAATTTATTTGATTCTATCCCACGCTCCTTCAGCTGCCCCTTGCAACCCTGCACAGTTTTCAAAATATTGTTCAGCGCCTGCCACGCTTATTAACTAAAGCGAATGGCGGCTGTCACTTGTAAATCAAAGTCAGAGTTGGAGGCAGAGTTGGCTGGATGCTGAGGCTAGAGTCTGAGGAGACTGCGACTGTGGGGCAGGCAGCCCACAAGTTGCGACAGTTTGCGGCAGTTTCAAGACTCTTTTTCACATATTAAAAAATCCCTACAACGTTTTGCATAAAAAATAAAGCATACACACACATGTAGACAGTCTCATGTGTGTGTGTTGGTGTGTGACATCATATCGTATATTGTCGCATGAATTTACGTGACCATATGTTGTCGCTGGAGCGCATAAATTCCAAGGGGCCACAGACTGGGCGACGGCTTCAAGTGGAACTCAGAGTGGCTCCCTGCCCCCTTGGCCCACTGCCCACAACCCCTTGCTACAGGCATAGTATCAGGCGGTGGCAACCCTTACAAGTGTTGATATTTCACCAAGTTTTTGCATATGCAAAACAACAACAAGAACAACAACAAGAAGAAAGAAGAAAAATGGAATTGAATTTATTGAATTTAATTTGAAATCGCACAATAGTCGACAACAGCTGGCACTGCGATACTGCGATACTCCGATATTCTGTTATTTATGTTGTCACTAGTATATCATTAGATGCTTATAGCCTTAGGCTATAGTCCTAGTCGTAGTCGAAGTAAGCCAGCAGCTAGCATCCAGCAGCCAGCCTGGCATATGAATATTTAAACTCGCATTTGGCATTCGCCTAATGAAGCTACGCGAAATTCGTTTTTAATTGCGACTGAAAATCCCGAAGATGGCGGCCAGAAAAATTTGCTTTTAATTGCTGGCAAAACGGCGGGCAGCTGCCCAGAACCCAGAGAACCCAGAGAACCCAAACCAAAAGCCAAGACAAACCTTGCCACTTGTGTTTTTTAGTCTTTGGCCGCCCCCAAACTCGATTTTGCAGCTAATGGATGACGGCAAAACTGTTGGCCTGGCCTGAGTCTGGACCGTGAGAGGGGGGAGCGGGGTTTCAGCATCAGCATCGGCATCGGCACAGCAGCCAATTAAAGGCATGACATAAATCCAGATGTGACTTGTATTGGGTGTTTCCGCCTGCGGCCCACATTCTCTCTCTCACTGTGCAGTGCGAGGCACAAAAAGACAGCTCCAAAAAATGTTCAAGATTGTTGCGAACAAAACAAAAAGTCGAGGAAAACTTTGCAACAACCAACCCAAAGCAGGCCCAGACAACCCAACAACCCAACAACCAACCAACCAAACAACCAACCAAACAACCGACCAACCGACCGACAACCGCTCGCTTTTCATGCTCACGCCCGTCGTTTCATTTTACAATGTTTTTTTTTTGCAGGTTTTATTTTTCTTTTCGTTTTTTTTTTTTTTTTTTTGTATTATTGCATTGTACGAGTATTTTTCTACTTGAGTTGGCAGCACCGCCTGCCCTGCCACAGAAACGATTGTTGTTGTTGTTGCTGTTGTTGGTGTTGTTGGTGTTTCAACATGCACTTCACTTGCTGGCAAAAGAAACCGCAGCTTATGTTAGTATCTTTGCCATTGCCTTCTTTTACGATACGTTCCTGGTACCGTTGGATTCATTTCCAAAACTGAACGATGCTCTCCCCTCCCACTCTCTTTCTCACTCTCTCACTACCTCTCTCCTATCTCTCTTTACTGCCTTCCTTTGGGAAATACTGAGCAGCCCCTCATGCGTCGCCACATTAAAATTCTTCCCAGTCGAGGCCGAGTCCAAGTCCGATTCCGAGTCCAAGTTAACTAATTTATGTCGGACGACTTGGAATTAATGAATAAATGGCGGGGGCGCTTAGACGAATGGCCAGGCCATGCTTGGAAATATGTAAATTACTTGGCAAAAACAAAAAAAAAACTTCAAGAAAATATAACAAAAATAACAACAATAAGAAACATGCAAGAAATGCCACACGCAATCTTCAGAGGGCAATGTAAACTTTTCTATGCTTCGCCTTACCATTTATAAAGTGCAAATTACTTGGGCCTTTAGTTTCAGCAGCTGCGAATACCTCAAAGTCTATGAATTGTCGTTAAAAAATGTAACTTTGCCTCAAAGTAAATGCCTTAAATTTGAACTGTATCAAGAGATTATGTAAATAAGCATAACAACATTTTTTTGTAAAGAAATTTAGAAAGAATCTTAAGAGAAATATACGCATAATTGCCGGGATTATAAAATGGTATTATTAGATTTTGTATATATTACTTTTATGTTTGTAGATGATATTTATTTAGCCATCAATCAAGTGTTTAGCTATACACACTCTGGATAAAGTAAAGCCACAAAGAAACCATCCAAAACTTATGTTCCCATCAACTGCTGGAAGGGAAGCACAACAATTACAGTAGCAGCAGATGAAACCAATAAAATTAATAATCATAATTAATATGATTTGCTCTTATCGAGGCGCGCAATTAAATTTGCTCGACACAAATCGAAGGAACCCCATTGGATGTCCCTGCTTGGATTCCATATTAAAAATGCCCGCATTTGTCGCCTCCCCATTGTCGAGCAAAAGTTCGGCAATTAAATTGGCCCAACACATGACGACAATGGGCTAAACTGCAAGTAGCAAATGAGTAGAGGAGCAGAAAGTGAAAGGGGATGGAGATGGAGATGAAAAAAAGAAAAGAAAACAACAATGAGGGGGAGAGGAACAAGATAAGTGGCCCAGAAGACGCAGCTTGAGCATTATCTCTGGGCAAACAGACATGACAACGCGGCACAAATAATAAATCGCATAAAATATAATTATGAAATTTGTAGCTTGTTTGCCCACAGCGAGGGGTGTCACAGGGGTATGGCGGTTGGCCATGTGGCCCACTGATGTGAGGGGGAATAGGGCGAAGCAGAGACGGCCCTCTCAATGCAGCGCACTGAGTTAATACACGACTGTAATTAACTTGTGATTTATTGGTTCAAGTTTTTAGCGCAACGGCGACGCTTCATTGGGCGGCCTTGTATTTTCTTTTCTTTGCGTTTTCTTTTCACTTTACTCCTTCTTCTTCTGCTTCTTCTTCTTCTTCTTCTTTAGCAGTTCCCTTCTTTTGGCTATGCACTTGTCGCACTTTTGGTTCACATTGTAAACTTTCTCCATGCGCTGCTTTATTCGCAACAAAATGTCTCAAAAAGTAAAGCTAATTTATAAGTAGTAGTCGCTGGTACCGCCCCCGTTTGCCCCACCGCACCACTGCACAACTGAGCCACCCATCGCGCACCGCCCACCGCCCACCTTTAATATTAAATGTTACACCAGGGACACATTTCGATGAAATATTTCGTAAAAAGTGTCTACGGTCGAAAAATGCGAGACTGAGCCTCTCCTATTCTCAGCCAGCTTCACCTTTTGGCCAATGTCTTGGCTTCTGCTTGGTTTTCATTTTCTTTTTTTGGTTGGACCTCTCCCTGGCCCTGGCTGTGGCCCTGGTCCTGTTCGTGGCTCGAGTTGCGTTCGCTGGGCGCCAAAACTTTCTCCTTGCGGCATTCATGAGCTTCAGCTAGAGTGCCACGCCTTCGCCGCCAGCTTACGCACGTGGCAGATGCGAGGCAAGTTGCTTGAAGATGCTGTTGGCATTGGCTTCATTGTTGTTGCCTTTGTTTTTTCCCCATATTGTTGTTGTTGTTGTTGTTGTTGTTTTGTCAAGACGTGCCAGTGGGGTAGGGGGTGGGCCTGGCACAGCACAAGAATTATTACCGACCAAATAAGCGATATTTCTCGAGGGATGAATGTGCTTTGGTGCGTGTTTTATTTTATTTCGTTGAGTTACAACCCGCCAGCTAACGGTACACGCTCTCCCTTTGCCTAGGGGTTGGGCTGTGGGGTTGTGCTCGTGTCTCTATGTGTGTGTGTGTATGTGTGTGTGTGTGTCTTGGTACGCATGGCTGCCACAGCTAAAGGAGGCGCCTCAGCTGAGGCAGAAGCCATCGCAGGGACAGCGGCTGGGACAAGGGCAGCGGCAGGGGCAGGGGCAGGGGAAATGTCGAATGCGAAATTAAGAAAACATGGCAGTAAAATTGGGTAATAAATCATTGGGGGTCCTCAAAGTGTTGCTTATATATAGTACATATACTGCGGCGGTACGACATGACAGCACAGTTGGAATTTGTTGCGATACAAATTATATAGATTTTGCGACAGTTTCCGAACATTTGACGGTGAGAGAGAATGAGAGAGAGAGAGAGGGAAAATTTTAGGTATAAATGAGGCATATTTGAAGTATAATATCTTATCATTTTGCATTAAATTTTCCATAAGAATAATTACTTCATTCTCTTTTGTTATTCAACCAAAATGAAGTTGCTTTTATAAATAGTTTAAATTGTTAGGAAATAAACATTGCTCTCTCAGTTCGCATACCAACTTTAAGTTTTGTATATCAAATACTTCCAGAGATTTTAAGCTCCATTGTGCTGCTGTTTGAGCAACTGTTGCAGCGAGCTATTGATAGGTTGATCCCCACCCACCTGGCTGTGCTCACATCGAAGTCTATAGCAATTCCCCTTAATCCCGTCATCCTCAGTTACATGTGTGTGATTAAAATGGCGATATGAATGCATAATAATATCAGAGTTATGAGTGTTAGGCCCTGAGCATCAGAAAAAAAAAGCATAGCCCAGACTCAGACCCATCCCCATTGACGCATAAAACTGCAGTGAACTAAGCGGCAGGCGCAAAGTGCAATAGCCGCTGCTGTTCCTGCCCCTGCTACTGCCCCTGCTCCTGTACCCAACCTTGTCCAGGGTTCGGCCATCAACGCCGGGTGAGTAAGTGAGCTGAACTTTGATGCCGCCACATTCTATTCGCATTTGCGAGTACGAGTACGAGTGCGAGTGCGAGTGCGAGTGCGAGTACCTATGGCCATATATCTCCAATGGTCGGACTAGGACTGTTATTTTGTATGTGTGTGTGTAGAGTCCGAAGCCGAAAAGCCGTAAAGCCAATGGCGGGACGAGGGACCAGGGCTGGCGCACTGGCAAAGACTGCCGCCGTTGCCTCTGGAAGATTTATGCAGTTCATATTCACATTTTCCAAACGCCGCATACCAGGCGCAGCATTCGAACGCAGGAGGCACCCAGTTTGAGGCATGCAGGCAGGCTCTGCCACATGGATATCAACATTGTAAACGTGCCTAAACGTGTGTGTGTGTGTGTGTGTGTGTGTGTGAGGGAGAGAGACAGAGAGAGAGAGAGAGAGAGGGAGAGAGAGAGAGCAGAATATGGAAGGCCAGTCGCAGTTGTTGAAGCTTTTTGGACGCAAAATGTGCGCTGAGCATTGCAGTTTGCTGTTGTTCTTGTTGTTGTTATCGTTGTTGTTGTTGCCCCCAAAAAACGACCCCACATCACAGTGGTACCAAATAAATTGTTGTGGGCAAAATAGTGCAAATTATGAAATACTTGCAAATTCAAAAATCAATGTTTTATTAGTTTCGCACAATATAAATAATATAATTCTTATAAATTGATAAGATCAGAACTTCAATTTATTTCGATAAATTCGTATATTAAATTTACTTTATATTTCTGCCTTTCCATTTAAAAGAGTTGTATATATTATCAGACACTGCGTTAAGAAATCTTTATTGAGAACTGGCTGAATGGTTACTTTATAATTATAATTAATTATAATTTCATTTGTTAATTACGCTTTTACTAAGTTTAATTCATACCCAATTTTTCACATATGCAATCCACTGTGCGCTGCCTGTTGGCCTAACCTTGCTGAGCCCTGTTCATGACCAAGTGTGGTAAGAGGAGGCTAGAGACTGGGTCTGGTACTGGGATGGGGATGGGGATTGGGATTGGGAGTGGAGCTCTGGCCTGGCTGCTGGATGACTGCAGGCTCGTGCAAGCGTTTGGAACACACTGCATATTAAGTTATTGTATATTAGGTGTTAAATCAGATAAATTTTCGCATAATACCGCATACAGCACTCGGATTTTCAAAGATTAACGTGGCGCACACAGTCGTTGGTCAGTTGTTGTTGTTGAGTGTGTGTCTGTATGTGTGTGTCTATCTGTGTGTTTGTGTGTGAATTGAGCAGTGCTTGGGCTGTGGCTGCAGCATTTTAGAGCTGTTTTAATCATTTGAATGCTGCACATTGTTTTCAAACCTCCCGTCCCACTTCTCCCCTAAACATTGTTGCACTTTATTTGCAACACTGCTCGTATGTGTGTGTATGTGAGTGTGTGAGTGTGTCGGGACTGATAAACATTATTGCAGTTGGTACTCCGTATTATTCGATTGCGCTTTGATCATTTGCCACATGCAATCGACTGAGCATGAAAATTGCAATCCAAATTGCATTGTTAACAGATTATTAAAATGAAAATAAATTGCTGTAAATTTATAATTGCACAAAGATTGTAAAACAAAAAAAAATATAAAAAAAAGAATCGAATAAATAAAAACAAATAGGCTTGCCTAAGCTGACAGTGCCCGACCAGTAGATACCTCGCAAATTGTTCAGAAACGATATCAAAATCAACAAAATTGCTAATTTTAAGCATCAGTTAAAACACATTTATACTCTAAGATAGACTATGGGTTGCTGTTATACCCAGTTTAGCTACTTCAGCAAATACAGGGTATACAATCGAAGTGCATGAAATTTGTCAGCGGACGCTTCATTAAGGCGAAATATAATTGTTGTTGGTTTTGTATATTTAAAAATAAATTTCACTGTTATTAAACAAAAGCTATTGTGTTTTATGAAAAGCGCATAAATAAAATGGCAAAAAGGCGACGCAGCACTCGCTTTAATTTATTATGACAAGTTGCTCTGGCACTTTTATCTCTCGGCACACAAATTTTGCAGCCAGCAGCAGCAACAACAAAAACAAACAAACAAACACATCTACACACACACATACACGCACACACACATTTATATAAATATCTACATATAGTATACAGATGTATATATATATATATATATGTATTTTGATATTTATTTATGCTGGTGTTTGTGTATTATACAATATATATATATATAGTATATACATATATGTATATGCGCAATAAAATAGCCACAAAACAAACTCTGCCCAAAAGCTGCTCTCGAAAACTAACTGCCAAAACAACACACACATACACACACACACACATGCTGATAAGAAGCAGCAACAAATTCTGTCTAGCACCTAAATGCCATGACAAATAAGTTGGCAACACAATTTACAGGCCATGAATGGAATTGAGAAAGGTTCAGTTCAGTTAACTAAAAGTTTTCTTTACGCAATTAAGTAGTTGAGCTACTCATATGAATTCAATACCTTAATGTTGCAACAAGTCTATAAACAATTTTATAAACTTCACATTTATTTCATAATTTATTTTGTATTTTAAACGAATTTAAATAGCGTTTTAAATATGTATTTTACAAATATAATCAAACATTCATACGATAAAAGATCTAAAGTATAATCTATATTTAATTCTTTTATATATATAATATTTATATAGATATGTACGATATGTAAGTTCGCAGCATCTTCTGCTGCATTTGCCGTGAGGATTTTGGGGCACTTGCATTCTGCACAGCGGGGCAGGCCAAGTGGCAACTTGCGATGCCCACACAGCTGCAGGGGAGTAACTGGGAAACGGGTAAGAGTTGCTGGCTGCAAAATTGCGGCTATAACTCATGGCTGTTGAGTATGTGTTAAGATGGCCTCATGGCAGACGAGCGTGCAAATAAATTTGCAGATTAAGCGCATAAATAAGACGAAAGTTGCAAGAGGGTATTAAGAGTTACAGAAACGCGGGGCAGAGTAATGCAATTGCAACGTAATTAAGGCGCACATATTTAATTTAATTTAATTAAATTTACAAGCAACGCTTAAACTCTTGGTGCAACTTTTTTGTTTACTCGTATTAATAATATTTGCAAATTCGAACAACGAGCGGCAACTGCAAATTATGCGGCGAGACGAAAGGCAGCCCCAACTTGATTGCAACAATTTGGCCCTGCCGCCCGTGTTACCTTGCAGCTGCAACAGTTGCATGCAGTGCCCAGCAGACAGGGGTGGTGGCACAGCAGAGGTGGAACTGGAAGAGGAAAGCGGACACGTTCCAGAGTCAGAGTTGGAAACCTCTGTTGCAAGGCGACTGGTCAGCAGGTTGTTCTGCCTGTTGTCGTTGATTTGTTTTGGCCAGTTGTTGGTGTTGTTGTTGTTGTTGTTGCGCGCTTTTCAAATTGCCCGTTGAACGTTCGTCGGGTGAGTAAAACGATTACCCGCCGGCTAGGCCTGCTTCGGTTAGAGTGCTCTCTTATGTGTTGGAACAACTATTATTAAGCGCGCTTAGTTGTTGCTTTTCTTGTTGTTGTTGTTGTTGTTGTTATTTACATACATACACATTTATTTATACTAGTTGTTGCTCTTGTTGTTGTTACTGTTGTTGCTGTTGTTGCGGCCATTGTTCTGCTTTGGCTGAAAATTATTATTCGCATGCCAAAATGAATTGACTTGGCCGAGACGTGGCAGAGGCTCGACTCTTGGCATGCAACATGTTTAGTTTATTCATAAACTCACACTCACACACACACACACACACATCCGGATTCACACACTCACTCACTCACAACTCATATGGGGTGTGAGTGCGTCGGCATATTCAAAAGTAGCCGCATTAAATGAGCGGCCTCAGCCTGCACTCAAATTGCCCAGTTATTAAGTAAATTGATTTTAAGTATGTTTCCAAATTATTTGCTTCTAAATGTTTTGCTGTTTTTTTTTTTTTCTTTTTGCTTTCTAATAGTGTATATATATTTCGCTTTAGTGGTGGCACTTGTTAGAGGAACCGGAACTATGGAGTTGGAGACCAACTCGCGACTGCAGTAAAAATTGATTGTTAACATCGCCTGCAATTTGCTTGCGATTTCCATTTAGATATGCCACACAGCTAAAGTGCCGCATAATATGTTGCAACCAGAAACTATAATTAAGATTATATGCCACTTAAAAATAGTAATTAATATTTTAATTATTTTAAAATGTGGCTTTTCATTTGATCTTTACTTCATGTACTACAATTTGTTTAAGCAATTTTAAAAATGCAGCAAGAATTTACTTTATGTATTGAAAATGAAATTATTAACAATAAATTGAGCACATTCATGAATATCTGAAGTATATCTATTCAATAAGATACACTTTAGATATATTTAACAAACTAATAATATTGATTTTAATCAGATATTTCTTCTTTTAATTTGCAATCAATTTTTTCACATTTTCTGTCTATTTGAATAGCCCGTGTCCAATGTTTAGTAATGCAAAATGGTTGTGTAAATATAGTTGTTGTTCTTATGTTTAAATTACATACGTGTGTGTCTTGTTTTCCACAATTTTCCACACATACATGTTGCTTTAGATTACATATATCAGCGGGCATTAATGAAGATTTCTATTAACTGACGTTAAATTTAATTTAATATAAAACTAACAACACACAAAACATGGGCAAATGGGCGCGTTGCATGCAAAATGAATAATATAAAAACAACAACAACAATATTGTTAAATGATAATCAGGGAGTCGAGTTGAACGGAGTTAAGTTGAGCTGAGTTGAGTTGGGAAACAGCTGCAGCCACTTGTTGTAGTTGGCAGCAGTCAATGAAAATGCTTCATAAACAGCGCAATTAAACTAATGACTGTGCCAGGTACTGCAATCGCTGGCACCAACGGCTGACCAACGGCAGCACATTGTAGCCACACCACAACGGAGGACCACACAAGAAGAAGCTAACGAAGACACTGGGCACCACCGACACCGGTTCTTCTGGCTCCGTCAGCAAATGTGGCTCGTTCATCAGGCGGCTTTTGGCACTTGTGCATATGATTAACCTAAGCTTAAGCTATGTTAGTGCTTGGTGGTGCGGTGGTGCTTAATACGTGAGTTGGCGCTGCCACGTGCACCACAAAGTGGTTGCCTGATGAAATGTGCGCGATTGTCTAATGGGTCGCCAAATGGGCAGCGACTTCTACTTGGATGAGCTCGTCTTGATGTATTGCTTCAAGTCCACAGCCATTGCAACTTGGCTGCTGCTCTTTGCCATGTTTATGGTTGCCATGGCAGCAGCTAGCAGCAAGCAGCTAACCGGTTTTTTTGGTTATCTTAAAAACCCGACTGAAGTCAGGTAAAGCCACAGCAGCAGAGGCAGAGACAGAGACAGCGACAGCGACCGAGGCAGAGGCAGAGGCAGCAGCCGGTTCCGAGTGGTCGCCTACTGTGCTACAGCCTCGGTCGCATGTTGGTGGTGGCTTTAATGGCTTCCGCCAGCGGATCATAGGAGTGAAATAAATGGCCAGACGGAACCAATAAACGTCGCGCGTTGTGCGTTCAACGCTCGTTCAGCCAAAATGAGTTAAGAACTGTGGACAGTTTCTGCAAGTCGTTGACTCATTGCGATTTATGTTCCAGTATTACGAGCAGAGAAAGAGACTAAAACTGAGACTGAGACTGAGACCGAGAGAGACAGAGAGAGTGAGGAGAGTTGTAAGTAACGCCCACGGATAAAAAGTTGCTGAAATTCCATGGCTAACCATTTACTTGTAATAATACATTTTGCATTATAATAATAATATCGGGGCTCTTGTATATATAAAATTGCCTAGACAGTCATCAATCAGTCGGGGCTCAAAGGAATTGACCTGGACTGGACTCGACTGGACTGGACTTGACTTGACTGGACGGGAGTGACTACACTTGGCTTAGCTCGGCCGCTTCGGGGTGAATGTGAAGGTGAAGCTTTGTCCAAGACCAAGAGACAGGACAGCGGTCCACCACCACCACTTGGCTTGTATAATAAAAGTAATTGCGTCTTTACCCTTTAGGGTTAGCGAGTGAAGCAAATTGCAACTTGAATGCAATCCGCTTTTCTATAAGCATAAAAATTGCTATAATTTGCTGAAGATTGCGTTTTATCCATAACCATAACTGCCCCCTCCACACCCAGGCAACCCCCCTTTGCAGTAAAAACCAACCAACAATTTATTCTCCCTCAAGTGCATTCAATCAATATAGACAATATAGCCAACTATACTAACTATTTATTATAAATGATGGATTGCTTTGAAATGCCTTTTTGGAAATATTTTCTAGTGAAGGGCAACTACACTACACTACTGTGGTTTGTTAAAAAATAAGACCTCAAGACATCATATAATTGGAAAAGCGAAAGATCACTGTATTTTAAGAATTAATATTACATATATTTGCGCTTGAAGAAAAGATTTAAGAAATATTTAATATACATTTCGTTTTGAATTCTCACAACTAATAATTGCCAAAATGTTTGAGCCCTTGAGTTCGATGAGTGCACGACGACAAATGGGAACTATTTCAACTATTTGCACTTTATAACGAAGTTGCCCAATGAAGCAAACATCGTCCAGTGGCGCCACATGGCTGCCTCATTGTTATTGCCCCTCATCGTACTCCTGTTCTTGTTTTTGTTGTTGTTGCTTGTTTGCTATTGGATTTTGGTTCTGTGGACTGCGGCGTGGCTGACTGGCTGACTGGCTGCCTGGCTGGCCTGACTGTTTGGTTGACTGTGGCAGCCCCAAAAGCAGATAACAAATATTTGCAGGAAACCATGAGCCCCTTAATTAGTGTAAAGAAGCTCTCAGCTCTCTACAATTGCCGCAGGAGCTGTGAGTGGGAGAGCAGGAGAGAGGGGGAGAGGAATGGGTCTGGAGAACTCATAAAATGCCAGCAAGGAAGCAATTTATCAAAGTTTTGTTGCTTAATTGTCGTCTGTGCGGTGTTGGCAGTGAAAGTTGTCCCTTTGCCAGCTCGAGACTCCTGCCAGCCAGTTCTATGTAGAACTACGGGGAAAGGGATTAAGGCAAATGAGGGCGTGTGCGGTTGTTCATTTGCCTGCTCCCAATCCTAATGATAAATGCTGTACGACATTTTTAAGCAACCTCCCCCATCAACATAATCATCAATTTTGCCTGGGCTGCATTTTTCAAGATATTTTCCACATCATAAATACATAAGGAGAGCCGACGCTTCCTCCGCACGGAAGGGGGAAACGTGGGGGGGAAACGTAAAGTAAACACACAGCTTCTGTGTGCCGTCACATTTATAACAATTTAAAATTGCACGAAAAAATGGCAATAAAATCCCACAGACAAACGAAATTACGTGACCAATGTGTTTTATTACGATTTTATTGCGAAAATGCGAAGAAGTCAGCCTGCCGCACGAGAGGGGAATTGGGGAGGAAGGCAGGGATTGGCAGCAGCGAAGCAACCGCAAATATGACTGCGTCTGCGAAGCGCTTTATTATTTATCTTTCGGCTGAAATCAGCACAGAAGCCAAACAGAAACCAGAGCAGAGTTGAGATGGGGCAAGTGATGGGACAGGGACAGGAGCAGGGGCAGGGACAGGCGCAGGAACAGTTGATGCCTTGTGGCACGTGAGCGTCTCGAATGCGAGGGTTGCAACCAGAGTACTAGTCGCATTTTAATTTATGTTCTGTCTCAGCCTTAGCACTACTTCTCACGTGTCAGGTTAATGCGAAATTTATGTGCCACCGTCAACTCAAATTGGTAGGCAAGTGTAACACGAAGCACCTTAACCCACCCTCCTGCGGACAAGTCCATCATTTCATTTTGCTGCTTAAAACTGTGTCATACAAGTGATTTAACCACCAACGCAACGGGGGCTGAAGTTCTGGCAAGAAGGGGTGGTTGCCGCCCTTAAAAACCCATAAATGGCCAACAGAAAACGCCCTCTTATAGCAGAAGCTGACCGGAATGGTCAGAGTGTAGGAAATGAAAGTGTAAGGGGAAATGTTTATATTGGCCTATTGAAATTATATTTAGCTTATGCAGTTTGTTGTTGTCAACATTTTATTAAGTAATTTGCATAAATTTCCCAACAGCATATGCCGCCAGAACCAGAAAGGGTGGGAAGGTGTGGAAATTATAAACCTGATTACAGCTGTAATAAAACTAAAAATAAAAACAAGAAGAGCATTTGATTTGCCTTTGTTCCGTGCAGAATTGAAGTATTCACCTATTATTATTAGACAAGTATTAGCAGTGATTATCTGTGGTATCGCTTGAGCTCTCAGGAGAAAGTAGGAGCGAGTCAGCCTGACTAATTCCAGTAAATATATTTCGATTTTACATTCATTTCAAATACAATATTGTACTTTATTTCAGCCATATTTGATCTGTGCCAAAATAAATATATACATAGTATCGCATATATAAGAATCTCCATTGCATCCCCCTGCAGTAGCAAACAGTTTGTAAAGACCAAAATCTTGCGCCAATAAAAATGATAAAGATTTTCTCGTTTTTTTTTTTTTTTGTCTCTTTTACGGAAATATAAAATTGAATTATTGCATGCAATTTAAAAAAACCAACAAAAGCTGACAACAGTCGAGCTAAAAGCCAAGCAGCAGCAGCTACAATAATAACAATAACAGCAACAACAACATTGGCATTGCCAAAAAATTTGTCAAAATAATGGCGTCATTCTGCAGTGGTCGCCAAAGCGGGGGGTATGAGGAGGGAGGCGATTGAGTGGGTGTGGGCGGCCGTTGTGAGCCGACAAAGATGCCATAAGGCAGCAAGGATCCGCCAGGACTAAAGCATACACAAACACAGCACACAAACATGATGCTGCTGGCGACGCTATGGTTTATCCTTTATCCTTTATCCTTTATCCTTATGCTTTTTTGCACATTATTTGCTTTTGCAATTCAAAGCGATTAAGTGCGACGACGACGACGCCGACTTCGATGCAGAGGACGCGACACAACTCGAGTCGAGTCGACTCGACTCGACTCGGGGGTCATTAAGGACGACATAAAACATGTTTTTGTTGCAACGGCAATAAGTATCTGTATCTGTATATGTATCTGTATATGTATCTATGTGTGAGTTTATAGAAATATTGCATGCCTAATGGCCAAGCCGAAAGTCGTATAACTCAATGGAGCTCGTTGCCATAACCCTAACCCTAGCTTACAATTTCTCTCTCTATCTCTCTCTGTCTCCGCCCAGTCTGACTGCCCATTAGTACAAGCGGTTGCATTTACAATAATACAAAAAGGCAGCAGAAACGAAGGAATTTAAAAAGTAAACCCCATTTAATAGAGCAATTATGACCAGTTGAAAGTCGAGAACTGAATTGAAAAACTCGAATTGAGCCAAGCGACGCGGCCATAATTCAAAGTGTTTGCCCGTAACTAATTAAGCAATTAATTTTCGAGCAAAGGCAGCCGAAATAAACGCACACACACACACACACACACATACTTACACATACAACACATACATATATTTAGTATGAGAACCAAGTTCAACAAACTTTTCTCAAAAATAATTTACAGGCCGCTGTTGCTGCTGCCATGGGAGTTTGCTTTCCATAACCAATCAGTTATGGGCCAATCCTTTTGGTTCATGCGTGCGCTGAGAAGTATGCAACACTTTTATTTCGCGCAGTCTTCATAAAATATGTTAAATGCCCCGAATTGCCGGAGGGTGTGAAAACTTGAATCAAAACCAAAAAGCAAACCACGCTGAATATTTATGATGCGATTAGTAGAACTTGCTGCTGCCCCTCATCGTTGTTGTTGTCGTTCTTGTTGTGCAGGTTGCAAGCAGCAGTTGAAATTTACGGCAAACTGGCAGCGATTCAGGCAGACAGGCAGGCAGGCAGCCAGGCAGGTTGCCAATTAAGCTGGGAGTGTGCCGCATGAATATGTAAATAAAAGCAGCTAATAAGTGGGTGTTTAATAACCGGATGGCCAACAGCCCAACGGCCTAACAGACCAAAAGCCCAAACAAACGGCCATTCGAGCATTCAGGAGCCCGAAAATGTAAGAGAAATTGCGAGAACTGTGCCGTTTGTCAAGCGACAAAGGTAAAAAATCAAATGTGGGGGGGCGTGGATGGCAGGGGCAACCCAAGGGGGCCAGCAGTGCCAACCCGAAAAGGTAGCATGTTTAATTTGCGTGGCATTTGCAGCTGCCTGCGGCAAAAAGATAACGAAATAAAACGTTTGTCGGCATGGCGCAGAGGTGTAGCCAGAGAGAGAAAGAGAGAGAGAGAGAGAGAGAGAGAGCAGAGTTGGGAACCAGAAAAAAACACAACAAAAAAAAAAAAAACAAACGGAAAAACACAATTTGTTGTAGCGCAGTGTAAACTAATTAAACAGCTTGCATGTGTAGGCAAATACGTGCTCGTATATACTTGGATAAATAAATACTCGTATGTTGCCGCAAAATGGCAATTAAAGCGCGTCGAGCCATTAAAATTATGATTAAAATTTAATTTAGCGAAAATAATCAAGCTGACTTTGATTAACTCCAAACGAGCGGACAATTAAATCAAAAAAGCTTCAACAAAATAAAAAAAAATAGGAGAGAAATGGATAAAAATTATAGCATGCCCCATGAATTCCATTAAAATTCAATTAAAATTGAAAATCAACAATGAAGAGCATAATAAAAACTAATAATAATCGCGAGTTAATGGCCGCAGCACTCAAGCGCCGCCTGGCGTTCGTATTCAGTAACTGACCAGTCGCAGTCCTTGATAAATATGCTTAGTCGTATGTGGACTGTGGACTATGGACTACGGACTGTGGCCTGTGGGCCAGGAAAACGCATTTATTCATTCATTAAACGCAGACAATTAAGTACCAGGAATTTCGTAGCACCATAAATTGTTACGCCCCCCCAACCACCCACAGGTCCATTAACCCATATATGGAGGGTGGGGGCGACATTGCCTGCAAATTGTCAGGTCAGCTGAAAATCTACATATGCACTGACCAAACAACTATTAAACTATGTGACTCGACT
Source organism: Drosophila funebris (assembly GCA_018901825.1). Classification (NCBI taxonomy): domain Eukaryota; kingdom Metazoa; phylum Arthropoda; class Insecta; order Diptera; family Drosophilidae; genus Drosophila; species Drosophila funebris. The sequence continues at coordinate 6,963,950 of JAEIFK010000678.1, forward strand.
CTGCTCTGCTCAGGGCCATCAACAACGTTGTGGAAATTTTGGAAAATTTTCAATTTGCCAGCCTGACGGCCATTTTGCATTAGTCGCGACCATAACATGGCCACCGAACCGCCCCCGAGATACAACCACTATAAAGGGTGACAGCACGGTCAGACGGTTAATTGAAAATTCTTCCTCGAATCATATTAAAAGTGGATTGTCAAGCAAAACTAACATAGAATTATGGACACGCTAGCGAGTATTCCAGTGAACTGACAGAATATCTCCATAGATGGAAGTATTATTAAATAATATTTCTTGATTTCAATAACTGAGTTTATCTTATTAATTGGAAGCACATTCGAAAGCCTTTTCTCCCCCTCTCGTATCAAGGGAGAAGCCTGCTTATCAGCAACTCGAGAAATGTAACTTGCGGCGGCTTACTTTTGAGAGTAACTGTGCGAGTGGGTGAATATGTATGTGTGTTGCTCGCAAGACATCAAATTACTTTCGTATGCAAATCAGCGGTCTTTTTTTTTCTGCACACTTCTTTTTCCTACTGTTGCGGCTGCTGCTGCCACACGGCGGCCGAACGACGCCTGCCGCCCACCGCCCCCCGGCCACGCCAACAGCCCAACACCCCCTTTGCCAGGGGCACTGTGGCAACATTGGCAGACAGTCAGTCCTACAGATAGCAGACACGGCATTTGATCGGCACCAAATTTATCTCAATGATATGCAGATAAAACTAACAAGTACCAAGTTTCGTTATTTCTCTTTTCGCTTCGGAGCTGTTTTTGTGTTTCTTTTTCTTCTTCTTCTTCTTCTTCTTTTAACATTCTGCTGCACTTCTCCGACATGCAAGAGAGAGAAAGATAGAGGGGAAGCGAGAAAGAGAGAGTGAGAGGAAAAACTACATTAGCAAATAAATTTATTTAGCATTACAAAAAATGAGGTAGCTGAGTGGCTGGTGCCATGGAGAGAAGGGGAAGCAGTCAGACTCCCTCTTATGGATGCATGTATAAGAGGGTGTGTGTGTGTGTGTGTGTGTGAGGGCGCCATGAATTTATTTAAGATGCTTATTGATTGGATTTGATTTTATGCTATGGGAAAGTAAATTTGCGCAAATAAATTTAAATGAGGGCGTTGAGTTTGCTGCCTCTGTTGCCCCGCCCACTTGTGGCAAGGCAGCAATATTTTCTATTTTTCCTTTTTTGTCTGTCTTTGAGTACGTAAACTAATCCCCGCATGTGTGCCCATATTGGAATCGGGTGAGACAGTGACTCTCAGTTTGGGGCCTTAGAAAAAACACGCATGAGTAATTTTCCAATTTTTGTTTCGCATTTGCAGCTAATCTGGAAAATGGTTTTTCTTTTGCGCCGACTTGAGCTGGGAGTTTCGGGTGGGTTACTTGAACATCTATTTGTTGTACTGGTGGTTGCTTTTAAAAGGTTTATATTTATTTATTTACTCACTTTAAGTTGCACTCGCTTACTTTGTCAATGTTTTCAAGGGACTTTGAGGAAATATTGTTGAAGGACCACTACACTTACCTGGAAGGAAACAAGAGAATATAAATGTATTTATTATGTAGTTAAATGATAACATAGAAGCTTGTAGAATTGTTTTATCATATGTTATATATATATATATATATTTATTAATTTCTAGTACATTAAGCTTAAGCATGCAGTTTTATTAATTTAATAAATCTAATAAATGCTCCATATATTGTCAATTGACCAAAGCGTAAATGCTATAAGAAGTGTGTAAACTATACACCAAATCTTAATTATATAGAGCACAATTAGCTTATTCAGAAATACTCAGTGAGAGTCGCTTGATCAGAACTTATTTCTCTTATTTTTGTGCAGCAGATTAATATGATGAGTCGCAACATTTTATGGGTTGGTTTTTAATTTTCACGTGGCAACTTCCCTGTGCCACAGCATGTTGCTCTTCATATTTTTGTGGCGTAATTGAGTAAAATGAAATAATTAAAATGCGTCGCATAAAGTAACTTAAAAATGCTTTAACGACCTTTTGTTAATAACGCAAAGTGCAAATGTTCTTTCGCTGATTGTTGCAGGTTGAACGTTGCACTTTGCCTGGCCATTCGAATGCGTAACTGTGCAACTGCAACGGTGGCAGCCGTGGCAACCGTGGCAACCGTGTCAACGGTGCGCCACACGCAATTTTCATTTGCTGCCATTATTAAGTGATAATTGAAATTTTATGCCATCGCCAACAGGCCAACAGACATGAAATGTACTTCAGGTTCTTCTGCAATTACCAGAAAGGTCAGAAAAGAATGAAGATGACACAGTAAGCATACGAGAGCTGAGCTTAAAGATGACTTGACTAAACTGCTTTGCTTTAAATATTGAAATATTTTAAATTATTTAAATCAGAATTAATAGAATTATTCTAGCTCAAGCACTTAACCTAGTCTCAAAAACTATACATTTTCTTCTTCAGAATGATATTCCATCTAACAGATTATCACAGCAGTTAAAATACTCTTCTCCCCGAAGTTGTTGCAACTCAACTCACCTTCAAGAAGCGCCTTAAACCCTGATGACAAATCGATATGGAATAGACTCTTTCGATTCTCTATTTCAAATTGATCTGCTTTTTTTTTAAATATTTTTCGCGTTTACTTCTCGGCTCATGCAGCGGCACTTGCAACGATTGTTCAACTGAATTCAGCAGCTCTTCATTGGGCACAGTGTTTGCCGTAAATTGTGCTGCCAACTTTCTAAATGACCAAAATTGCTGTTGAGTCATAAATCAGACGATGTTCAACGCTGGATTACAATTTCGGCCGTGTAACGCACTTTCTAAACAGAGAGACAAAAAATTGGCCCATACAAGAAAAAAAAAAAAAAAGATTGTTGCAAACTGTTTTGTCGGTCCGTCCCAACAATTGTTATGAAAATGTATCAACAAAAAAAAAAGATAGGAGCTGCAGCTGTTTTATGAGGGGTCATAGACAAAACACTGCGACAATTTCAGGCGGAAACCGCAAACGTTGCAGAAATTATGAAAATTCATATTTTTGCACGCACTTGGCGGGAAAATGTTTAGGGGAAAATTCGCATAGGACACAGGTATCTATCGCCGCGGGTGGCAGCCGTGAAATTTGCATGCGTCAATGGAATATGAAATTTAGAGAATTGTTGCAACTGTTGCAACTTGCCACATTCAGTTAGCCCAGTTGATTTACAACCGTGTTTTTGCCGGAACGCTCATAAATCTCGTGTGCTACTTTTTTGTTGTGTGTGTGGCAAATATTTTGGTTGCAGCGATTTCATGCCACGCACAAGGGGGGCAATTGCATTGCACTTGGGCTTGTTTTAATTTCTGCAACAAAAAAGAAGGAAACCCGACAGGCAAAAAATAAAGGAAGAAGACAAGTCGCACACATTTCATGCGGCTTCCACAAAAGGTAACAGTCGAGTCGAGTCGAGTCGAGTTGAGTCGATGCAAACCCAAACCCGGGTTCGTCGAGGGACGACGACAACGAAAAGCAATTTACGAAAAGCACGCAGCGTTTAGATCAAAAGCAAAGACGTCGCGACGTTGCAAGTCGCCATTGGCAGGACACAGGACAGAATACAGAGGACAGTCGACAGTCGACAGAGGAATGGAGAGAGAGGGGACCAACGATGGCCCAACGATGCTATACAACGCAAAACACATCATTAAGTATAAAATTCTTAAAATGGAATTTTAAATCATTAAAAATACGCTGCAAAAAAGTCAACAGCAGCAGCAGCAGCAACTACAACAACAGCAACATCGAGGCAATGTCGACGAGGAATTTGCAATGCGTTTGCTTTATTTGGCAGTGGCTCGTTGGAAGCTGCAGTAACAGCAACAGCAACAGTAACAGCAGCGAGAGCCGCATGCAACCAATGCCCAGTTGCTTTTGTCCAAAATGGTTGTGGCAGCAACAACAACAGCAGCAACAGCAGCAACAGCGGCAACAGCAGCAGCGTGCAGCAGTTTTTTTATGTACACGCCAAGCTAAACAGCTTGAATGGAAGTAATGATGCTGCCCCAAACGTTGTCCAAGTCTTGAGAAAGGCGCGCAGTTGTTGCATTCGCAATGAGTTGCCGTTGTGGCCGTTGTTGCCGCTGCTGCCGTTGCTGCAGCAATGGCATTCAGCAACATGGCCGCCTGGGCAGCAAACGAAGCTGAACTGCCGTCGTTGCTTTTATCGGCGTTTTAGCTCTTTTGTTGCTGTTGTTGTTGTTGTTGTTGCTGTTGTTGTATTTTTCCTATATGCATCAGTCGCGGCTGCTGCTGCTGCTGCTGTTGCTGCTGCGCTTTTCGGGTAACATGTTGCCGCTGCACGAATTCTATGTTGCACTCGGAATTTGAAGTAAATAATTCTTTCGCTGTTCGTTTTGCTTGCAACATTTTTGCAAGTGCTTCGTGCTCGTTAAGCATTTTGCTCTGCGATTTCTTTTCTTTTCGTTTCGTTTATTTTCCTTGGTTGATGCCTCGCAATGTTGCCGCTGCCTTGCAGTGTTGCTGCTGCTGTTGTTGCTGTTGTTGTTCATAATGCACCATCCAAAAAATATACAAAAAGATGAGAAAAATAAAAAAACACACTATATAAAAAGGGCGCGTCAGCTGCGAAAAGTGGTTCCGTTTCGTTTATCTCATATTTGGGTGCGTTCTGCAATATTCCCCTGTCTCTCTATACATAATACGTTGAGTAAAGTCGATTTATTTTCGCTTAAGTTGTGCTTGGGATAATGACGTCAACGAGAGAATGCAAGCGAGAGACAGAGAGGGATAATGTAGAGTTATCTAACGAAGGATTAATGATCCCGACAGAGACATATAACTCAGTTGATTAGAAACTCAATAAGCTTGAAAGCTTATAAAGTGCATTAAATGACAAAAGCTGTGCTGCAAATTAAAGTACTATATTGCTCTCACTCTAGCCAATTGATTTTGTCATTAGACTCTAATAGCTGCGCTACTCTGTCAAATTATTATCTACCCTCTTGACTATTCTTCCTTATATTTTCTAAAATTCACTCAAGAATCTGCAAATGTTAACTTGCGAAAATGTTAGATTTCATCGTGCGATTCCTCAATCTTTCAGTCGCAATCGAGTTGTTCGTCTGCATTTCTGTAGCTTGGCCAAAATACTTCACATAGCTGGCAATCAGACAAACCGCTGTAAGCCATTAAAAAGTCAACTCGTTCTGTATTCCGATTCGTATTCGTATTTGTATTTGTTTTGTTCTTTTTTTTTTTAATTTTTCTGTTTCTTTTCCTCGTTCTCAGTTCATCTCCATCTTATGGGCAATGCCTGACGACGTTTGCGAGCAAATAAATTCAATTTGCTGCTAGTCGGCAAAACGGCGACAGGTTTTTGCCGCATTTATCATCGCATCAACATCACAGACGACAAGACTGAGACGAGAGACGAAAGGCGAAAGACAAACAAGAACACATGCAGTTCCAGCTCCAACTCCAGCTCCAAATGAAACGCCATTTACCAATTTATTTATTTATATAAGGCGAATATATTTTATAACCCGCAGCAAATGCAGTCGAGCACAACGCAAAGCTCGGCACAAAAACCAAAGAAAAGAGACAAAAAAAAAAATCTGAAGAAAAAAAAGATGTTGTATGAAGTGACCAAACTAGTTCGTTAAAATAAATTCGAGAGCCACTAACAATGTTGAGGTGGACGGACGGTACATAGGGACAGACGGATGGACGAATGGGCAACATGCAACGGCTGCCGCTGCCACGGCCAGAGGAGACCCAAGTCTCAGGTTCCAGTTTCAACCAGGCTGCAGAGTCGATGTATGCGGCAGGGCGAAGATGTATTCCTTTTGGGATGTTTTTAATTTTTCTTTAAAGTCGTTAAGCGTCGTCGTTTTTTGCGCCTGTCTCGGCCTTTGTGCCTCTGTTCGTTAGCTGGAGCTCGAGCAATGGAGCTGGTGCTGAGAGCTGAGAAGTGAGTGAGTGAGAGCAGGGTAGCACGGAGTTGGGAGTTTGCAGTTTGGAGCGCGCCATTGCCATTTGCTTCCTGCGTGCCGCCGTGTTGCCTTTCTAATGGAGTTTTACAGATAACAGGCAACAGCAACAGCAACGACAACGGCAAAGGCAACAGCAGCTCCATCTCTTCTACCTTCTATTTACTGCGTCTCGTCCCCATCCCCTTCCGCTACCTATTTCCCTGCCCCAACAGCTGCTGAGCATAAACACACACTTACACGTACTTGGGGCAATGGCATGAAATGAAATTAAACCCTTTTCGGCGACGAAGCTGACGAGGAACGAGACTCAACCAGAGGCCAGTGAATGGGGAGGAGCAGGAAAAGGAGTTGGAGGTGGTGGAGGTGGAGCGGGTGTAAGGTACGGAAAATAGTTGCAAAAAATTAACATTATTGCAATTTCGCAGCCTCGAAGCAGGCAACGCAATGGCTAACAAGCCATGCCCCAAGGGACGCAGTTGCAAACATCCTTACCTTGCCTTGGCTGGATACCGAACCAAAGTCGACTATAATTGAAGATCTTGACTGCATTCAGCCATAAATTGAAAATCGTTTAGAAAATTAAAGAAATGAGTATGAAACTGAGCTGGAGAGCAACTACTGGGCCATGGCTCAACTCTCGGCTCGTATTTCTGTTTACTTTTTAGTTGGCAAATGGAAATGCCGACAGTTGCAAGCCAAACAACTAGACAAGTGCAGCAAAACAAAGAAAATTGTTAAGAACTTTTTTCTTTTGCCGACGACAGGCAGCATATGCAAATTTCCACAAGCTAAACTTCTACGGCAAGGGGGAGAGAGAGAGACAGATATACAGATAGAGACAGAGCGAAATGTTAAAGAAACAGACACAATTGTTGGGCACTCCTTGAGGAAAATGTTTGCATTGTTGTTGTTTCAGTTGGAGTTTCCTTTCATTGCGGCTCGGCCAAATAATTCACAACTCAAGTTAGAACTTTTTATGCAATTCTTGGAAAGTCTGAAATCATTCGCGTGCTGTTCTTAAGGCTGACAGCATTAAAGAAATTTCATTAGGAAATACGTTAAAAGAAAACTTGTAATACTTGAATACTTGAGAGTTGTTGTGATTATGAATGCATACTTTAAGTAAGACTGAGTATATTGATTCTTAATAATACTTTGATCAACAGCTTTCAGATGACATTCAAGTCATAACTCAAGAGAGCTTCAAGGGTTTCACTTAAAGCTCCTTTCTGCTCCAATTTAATCAAATGTTGAAGCGAGATTCGGCTGATCAACAGATCTGCTGGTTGCTCTTGTATTCTGGCAACAACATCAGCTATTTTTACTCCCATTGCCCACAACATTCAATTGTTGTTCTGATTTCGATTCCGACTGCCGCTGCTTAGTTTCCCGCTGTGCTTGCAATGATAACAGCCAGTCCCAGAGCCATTTCCAATTCCATTTCCATTCCCCAACCCACAGCCAGATGAAGTACCAGTTGTTTGTGGTATCGCTGGGCTTCAGTTCTAGAAAACGCAGTGGGTCGCCTCGTGGAACTGCAGGCGGATTTCTAATCTGTCTTCGCGTGCTGTTTGCTTGCATGCGAGAATTGCAAAACACGGCAAACATGCAACGCTATGAAGGCAGCTCCCCTTTAGCACTTGCCCCTCTTCCATTAACCCATGCATTTTCCTCTTAACCCTGCTTAGTCTCTACTCAAACATAGGCAACATCAACAACAAGGCTGCCACATGCTGCGCTGCTCTTGCTGTTGTCCCTGTTGCACGCACACATACATACAGCATGCTGACCTGTTCAGACACACACACACACACACACACACACGCTCGCACACTCGCACACACATTTATGCAAATGTCGGGCGCACCATCATAAAATTGGATTTGGCAGCTGATTCGGCATCTATTTTAAGCCCCATTTTTCGCGCACAATTTTTGAATTAACATTTTGGCCTGCAATATATAAATTAAATTTAATTTTAGCCAACATTTCGACCATTGCCTCTATATATTTTTAGTTTCAGTGCTCTTATTGCGTCGCAAATATGTTTTGTTTTTTTTTTTTTATTTCTCCCAATTTATTTATTTTTAGTCACATTTTTGTCGCATTGCGAATCTCTGTTGAACTCTCAGCGGCTGGGTTTTGTTGTTATTGCTGTTGCTGTTGTCTCTGGGCCGACTAAATAAATTTCGTTTTAAGCGTTTTCGCCACACTCCATATACAAAGGAGTTGCAGGAGCCGCAGGAGAAGCATCAGCATCAGCCAAATAGCCAACGATAATAAAATAAACAAAAGGTTTGCCGCCAGCTTTGGCCAGCGCTAAAGAAAACGCAACCGAGTCCAGGAAGGGGCAAAGGGGTCGGGGGTTAGCCCCCTTTGCGAAAGGTAAGGCGCAGTTGCTGCAGGTTTCGCCAGTTTTATTTGTGTGTTTTATTGTGGGCATATCTCAAAAGCGAATCTTTCGCCAGAGTCGAAGTGCAGATAAAAGAGGGCAAAAGACAACAAGAACGAAGCAGCAATGAAGCAAGGAAGCGATTGAAGCAACACATGAACAGCACACACACACACACATACAGAACAACAGAAAATACATAGTTAAATAATGGAAAAGAGAACAGAACCCCAAAAAAGAGTACCATAAAATAAAATCAATAGGAATACTTGAGAGAGAGAGATACGACTTTGCAGATACTTTATAATAATAATACAAATAATAATAATAATAGAACATATATAATATAAAGTTAAATATCTGATCTTAAACTTCAGCAAGTTACTAAATGTATAGAAATTTCATTAAGAGTTTACATTTAAATATTGAAAACTATCTTCTATACGAGCTACTGCTAAAGTCGCCTTGAAAACGCGCACGAAACGCGTGATAAACGCGTGATAAACGCAAGGAAAACGCTTTGCGATTTTGGGAGCGCATGTGATTTGCATTTTGCTGCATTCGCCTATTGCCCCCACATTGGACTGCCACTGCTTCTTGCCGGCTGTGGAGCTTGTCAGGATTGCGTTTTATACTGGCGGCAACGAGGCGCTGTCCGTATGCCCCGCCCCGCTACGCTGCGGTCTGCCTCACCCTGCCTAGCCTAGCACCTCCCTCGCACATATGCAAATAAACCAACATGCGGCGCAACATGCGACTTGAGGCAGCCATTGACTTTGGGTCCCAGTGCAGACAGTAGGACCGTAGGACAGAGGGACAGACAGAGGGACAGACAACGACGTGGTCGGGGTGTATCCGCATCCTCAGCTGCCTTCGTGTATCGAAGATGAATAAGGAGCTATTTTTACTTTTAAATCTTAAACAAGCATTTCTGTTGCATGTCCCCTCCAATGGATGTTGTCGTTGTTGCAGCTCACTGTGCTGCGGATGCGGGTCTTTTGTGGCACTTTAGCGGTGGCGGTGGCAAGTTTCTCAGGCCTCCAACTCGAACCCAGACGCAGCTTGATGATGTTGTTCCCTGTTGTTGTCGTCGTCGTAGTTGCAGTTGCCAGTTGTTGTTAGTTGTTGCTATACTTGTCTCATCTTGTTTTGTGGCAATGTCATCGAACTATCGGCAACTCTGACTTTATTTGTGCCGCCACAAAACTATTTTTGGCCACGTAAATCGTTTGCTGTAATCCTTGTAGGCTCAAGGACACACTTTTTTGGCTCAATCACACAAGCCGAGTGTGAGCTAGGTTCAGGTGTTGTGGTTACTCAGATACAGATACAGAAACTCGGTTATCCACAAGATACTTTAGTGCCACATGTCTGCAGCATCTTTGTTTGGGGCTAGTGGACTTATGGACTTAGCTAGTGTGCATTTATTTAATCGCTTGATGCATACACAAGCCAAAAACTATCATTTAGACCCTCCGACCCCTCGAACGCCTTGCAAATGTATTGTACATATAACATTTTGGGGTGAGAAGTGGGGGCGATGGCTGGCAGAGCCAGACGCCTCAAATCCTCATGTGATTTATGCAATTAGCACTCAACTAAGTCTAGTTAATGTACGACATGACGTTGGCAACTCTGGCAGACCCCAAAGACCCCGTTTGCTGTTCCTGTTGCCGTTGCTATTGTCGTTGACGCTGTCGTTGCCGTTGCCGTTGCCGTTGCAAGGCGACGAACCGTGGCGCCGCCAATGGCCGCTTAGACATTCAAAAATCAAATTATAAATACAGATGCAGATGCAGACACAACCCCTCCACGCTCTGTTTGCCAGTCCCAGAGCATCATCGAATTTCCATGAAAAATCCACAAACTGTGTGTGTGTGTGTGTGTGTGTGTGCTGTGTGTAATTCGACAAGGCTTCGTTTTTGTGATCGGTTTCTACTTTACGGCCTGCCAATTGGTGGGCAATTTTAATGCATATTTCATTGTAGTACAACACTACTTGGCCATGGATAATGCCTGTCCTCCTGTCCCATTCAAATCATGTTAAACCCCCTCCCTTCCCTGTTGCCCCTTCCACGCAGGCAAACCTTCCATCTATTCGCTGCGTTCTTTTTGGGGGAGTTGTACTCCATATTGAATTATGATTTATGATTGGAACATGTTGTAACTGGCGCAAGGGTACTTAGAATTCAAACGTGTTAGTATGTAAGTATGTGTGTGTGTGAACGTGTGTGTGTGTGTGTGTGTGTGAAATGTGCACATATGCGCTAGTTAGCGAGACATTTGCTGCAGTTTCAGCGAAGTCAGCAGTTCCAACTTGAAGTGGTTGAAGGCCAAAAATAGCGACATTTGTGCGCGGTACTTGAGAAATATTGGAAATGGGAAATGGAAAACGGTGGCCATGTTTTGCGTGCTGGAGTAACAAGGACACAAGATGTTCCCATAGATGTTTTCCATTTTTTCTTGTTTCTCGTATTATTAATGCCATTGCATATGTGTGTCCAACAAGTCAAAAGTTTGTAATTGGAGCTGCAATGCTTGAAATGTTCTCAAAATTAGTCTATTATCCCACTCAAGGCATGCACAGGATGTATATTATCTCCAGAGGTTAGTTAAGGACTCAAGATGATGTGAAATCTTGGAATAATCTCTAGAGATAAGTTATTGATTTCAGAACTTCAGCTGAGGTCACAAATCTGGCGAAGAAACTGCAGCTAAGCTAGACCATTATAGCACAAAGATTCTTCAAAATAATATATTCATTAAGAGAAAGAATATGTATTACCAATGTATAAGAATCTATCTATCTATCTCTTTGTTCTTCTTTATTATGTAAACTTCTTCTGATAGATCTATCATTTCCACATGTTCGTTGTTTCCCAAGAGTTGTAACTTGTATCTAACTCTATTTAAGCTGCTCATCGATAAGTTAGTTCCTTTAGCTGCCACAGACTAAAGTAGAAGTCGTGTCCATAATCGTGTTGGCATTGGTTGCACGTTGGCTTGTCCATGGGGCAACGTCTAATCACCACAGCTGTCAGCTGCACTCATCCGATGCGACAATGAGTGGCAAGTCAACCCATTCAAGTGTCGTTGTATTTTAACACGTGAGTGACTTTTATACGTGGCCATTGTGTAGAGATGACTCGTTTTAAAATGCCAGACCAGGCATAGGAAAATTCACACATACCACTTCTACAGACGAGCATGGGGCGGCGGGCGGTGGTTGCTATGGAAGGGGGGACGGGGGGTAGAAGGTTGTCATACTCTTAGGACCGCATAAAAATGCCATATAAATGTGACACTTTAAATGCCAACGACCAAAATAGTTTTGAATGGCAGTCGGGCGAGACAACTGTCTGGGGGGGGGGAGGAGAAGTTTGGATGGGGAAGCGTTAAAGGGGTCGGGGTTACTTCACGTGACGAATTCGTGACGTGACAACGCTAAAAAAAACAACAACAATAACAGCAACCGCAATGTGGAAATGGAAATAAAAATGAAAATGGCCAACTTACATTTATTTGCATTTTCAAGTTTTTGGCCAGTGTGCAAAGAGTTTTTTTTTTTTGCTTTTTATCGTTGTCTTGTTCTTGCCACAGACATTTGCACTTTTTTTTTTCTTATGTTTTGCTGTGTTAGCCAAGCACATTCCTCATTTCATTTTAGTTCGTTTCATTTCGTTTCGTTTTGTTTTGGTTTCGTGGCGTTTCATTCGCCCAGTTCCTTCCTTCCGTTTTGCGGGCTCTTCACACGACACATTTTCCACAAGAATGAGTCCAGCGAGTTGGCGACATATTTGCATATGTGTTCGAGTGTGTGTGTGTGTATAGTGTGTGTGTGTGTGAGCTGTCAACGCGCCATAGAACTGTCAACTTGATGGTAATTCTGAACAAAGCCATGAAAACTGCCAACAGAATGAGCCACTGCATATGAAAGGGGGTTGCACTAGACTTGGTATCAAGAATTTCCCTCCATTTTCACTTGTCGCGTCGCTGTCTGGTTCTGTTCATTTTATTCATTTTTCCCCCCCCTCCTTTTGGCCAAGACAAAGGAGCTACTGATGGATTCATTCAAATTAAATGGCATTCGTGCCATTCGCTGTCTTTCGGCACAGACAATTTCTCATTGAAAATGCATGCAAATATGTCGTATTTATGAGTCGCCTAACTCCGCTCCGCCTCCGACCTGTTCCGCCCCCATTGATGGCAAGGGTGACTGGCAATTAGTGGGATGTCGGGCAAACACTTCCGCTGCATCTTGAGTGCCACATCCGCTGTTGCATTATAAATCAAATGCTGACAAATTAGGCAAAAGTGTCTAAAATTCCCATGAATTGGAATACTGAGCTGAAAGTGCTTTAATCTATGCAAAGCTAAATCAACTGTTATCAACTGTTATCAACCAATTGGATTTCCTCTTTGCCCATATTCCCAACTGAACTTTGTCTATCAACGCGCTTAATTACGCCCATTATTTTCCGCGCTTTTACTTTTTATGTGTACAAAAAAAAAGAAACTAATTTATTTTATATGCATTGCGTGTCATAAATCTTCAACGATTTATGCTTATTGCCAATTTATTGGCAGCAGCAACAGCAAAAAAAAAAAAAAAAAAAAGAAACAAAGTGCGAAATGTAAGGGAAAAATTGCATCGAAGCGCCAGCAAAGTTCAAACAATCAACGCCATTGTTGCAGCACAGTATGCTGTTCATTTTGTCTACATTTCACAGTTTTCATATAACGATATTGTCAATTTACTATCAGCAACAGCCTGAATCAACAGCAACAACTACAACAACAACAGCAGCAGCAGTAACCATTGCAGCAAAGCCTCTTTGGGCTACGTTGCACGTTTGTGTTGTGGCATAAACAAAAAAAAAAAAAAGAATTGCAAAACTGAAAAATGTATTATTAAGTCCCAAAGCTGCACTTCAATTAAAATGCATTTTCGCAGTTTATGAGCTTAATCTCATAAACAATTTCGGCATTGTTGCAAACTCTTTTTGTTTTTGTCGCGCATTTTGACTGTCAGCCGAAGCTTTAAATATTTTGCGATAAATAGAGAATGAGAGAGGGCACAAGAGACAGAGAGAGAGAGAGAGAGGGAGAGGGAGGGATGAGAGAGAGCAGTCAGTTAATCTAATCAAATACATAACTTGCAAAGCGTTAAACAATCGAATTCAAAGAGACTTCAAGTAAATCTCTTATCAAAAAAGGTAAATTAAAGACTCTGATGAGACTATTTTCAACACTGAGAAAGATGAGACAATGTGCATATCACACCTATAAGTTAGGGAATCGAAGAGCTCAGTTTCCCAAATGATTAAATATCTTGTCAAATATATACTCAATATTCTCTGTAACTTTCATATCATTAAGTAGCTCGCTTTTATTTTACTATACTATTGCCAAGCTAATTATTGATCATTAATCGATCATAAGTGATCAATATCCATAGCCTACACTCCCGCAAATATGTCGATTAACTAAAGAGCGTATTTTAAATGCAATTGTTGCAGCTACAGAAGTGTCTCATAACCGTTTCAGTTTAAATTTCATCCTTAGGCTACAGTTACCACTGTGTCTCTTCCTCTGTGTCTCTGCGTCCCCTCAATCAACCTGTTTTGTTGTGTTTTTTGTCTTTTAATAACTTTATAATGGCGTGTTGTATCACGCGCTCGAAGTTCGTGTGGACACGCCCCCAAAAAGCCAGCCAATACTTCTCTCTGCTTCTCACTGCCTCCCCATCCCCTGGCCACAAACACAACATAAGCCAAACAACAATTGCAAACTGCCGCGAGTTGTTGTTTGTTGTTTGCTGTTGTTGTTGTTGTTGTTATTTGTTGTTTGTTTTTTGTTGTTGCTTTTGTTTCTGTTTGTTGTTTGTTGTTTGCAGCTGCAGTTCGTGCGATTCTTTTTTCGGTTATCGACAATTTTCAATCTATGCGCATAACTCAAGTGTCGGCGCAGCAAGCCGAACCCGACACCCCAAACGACCCCAAACCCGCATAACAGTCCGCGAACCCCTCCCCCCTCCCCAACCTTCCCTCCTGTCGCCTTCTCGTTCGAGGCATATGTGCAACTTCCGTGCAGAGCTCTCTTAACTGATGCTGGGCCTCGATCCGGGCGCTGGCCTTCGTTCTGCGGGCCCAGTTTGTATCAAAGTTGGCAATAGGCAGCACAACACAAAAAATAAAAGAAATCAGAAAAAAAGTGAGAAGAAGAGGAAGCAGCAGCAGCAGCAGAAGCAGAAGCAATAGAACACAACAACAGCGAAATAATATTGGCAACATTTTATTGCACTGTGACCTAGAGCATCTGTGGCAGCCACTGGTCCTGAACCTGCTCGAAATTTGACTCCGCACATCCTATCTCCCGCATTCCCCCTCCCATCGCCCTCCTGCGACGGGCAGAATGGGTAACTGGACTATCGCAGCAGCTTCATCTGCGCTCCATTCAGCTCAGTCCAGTCCGGCCAAAACCTCCTTATCGCCAACGTCAATAACAAGCCACCCGACGACATTCATTCTCCTCCGTCTCCACACGCCCTCTCTCTCCTCTCTCTCTCTCTCTCTCTCTCTCTCTCTCTCTCTCTCTCTCTTTCTACTTTCTCTTCATCCTTCTCTCCCACTCCGGCTTTCTATGCTGCCTGCTCACATCCTTGTGCGTCTCGTTTGGCTGCAAAATTTACATCCTGTACGGCTGATGGTCGTTTTACTGTTTCCGTGCCCTGCCGGACTTCGAGTGGCAACCCATGGCCGGTCTTGCAACGCATATGAATATTTTGCAGCAGGCAACAATAAAATCCATGACATCATAAATATCGATGCGTTGCCATTGCGAAATTTTCGGTGCGGGCTTAGCACGGCCCGCCAGGGTCATACATTCCATTCCATTCCATTCTGTTCTGTTTTGTTTGTGTGTGTGTGTGGTGGGGGGGGGTGTACATGCCACACCCGCAGCCAGCCTCGCGATAACTCGATAATTATGTCCGCTTTTGTTTATTTCGCACATCGATTACAATTTCGACTACTGCTGGCGGGCCTTAGGGGGGACTGGGAGGACTATGCGTTGGCCATTTTGTTGGCAACCAAAAGGGGCAAGTCGCCAGTGGTCAGTATCTCTGCCTCTGCCACACACGTTTCATTAGATAGGCTGCCTAGGGTCTGTGGGCTGTGTGTGCATACATCATAGTCTCAACACTTGCGGAATTTACAAACTTAACTTTGTCGAGATGGTTGGGGAAGGAGTTGCTGCCACTGGGGAGAGAGATACGGAAGTGCAACAGCTACCCCCCGAAAGGCAGACGTAACTGCCTCACAGGTAACTGATGTGGGATGGGGAAGGGGAAGGGGAAGCGGATGGGGCAGCGGTAGCGGCAGGGGCAGGGTGTGTTTGTCTGGCGTCGCCTGCTGCTCATAAGTAAAACGTTGTGAGCAAAGTTTTATAAATTATCCTTGTGAGAATCCTTATTTATGGCGCGTGTGCAATTTTCATTTTATCGCAGTAAAAGCAAAGTTAAGTTAAGCTGCTGCTATCCCCTTCCCACTTCCCGCTGCAACTTTGCTGGCAAATGGAGGCGTTGCAACAGCAGCAGCAGCAGCAGCAGCGGCAACAATAACTACATCTATCTCCGTCCCACTCTAGCGCTCATTTTTTACATTTGCCCTCGACGAACTTCAATTGTTCAACAGCAAACACAAACACAAACTCAACACGATTCAGACTGCAACTCTCCAAAAAAAAAAAAAAAGCAAACCAAACACAAGCCGAACTCGTATATTGCACAAATGTCGGTCTAAGAATCAACTGTGGCAATATGACACAATGGAAAAGATAAAAGATTAGAAGAATCTTAAAAATTGTTAAAGATTTAATGGCAAAAATCTGACATTATTATTGAATTATTAAGTAAGAGAAAAGAATGTATATTATAATAAAATGTTATTTTGCCACTCAGTTCTTAATCATATTTATAATTGAGCATATCTCTCAACAATTTGATACATATTTCCAAATACACCTTAGTATAAAGACAAATAACTCAATCTTCAGTCTAGCAAGACATCTGTATCTCGGGAGTTCGCCGAGACTCAGAGATTGTGCCATTGTACCAAACAGTTGGCACTTGGTGGTTTCGCATGGGCTGGGAACAGGCGATAGGAGGAACATGAATATGAAGATAAAAATGAAGAAGATGTGGTAGTAAGAGATGTAGCTGAAGAAGAGGAAGATCTCTCGTTGAGCTGCCAAAGTTTTTTATGGCCTGCATATGAATATTATGCGCTCGAGTATAAAATGTTGTTGGCCACACTTCCTACGTTTCACTTCCTGCACTCGACTCGAGAGCACATCTTAAGCACACATGCATACATATCTTTCAAATACATATATATACATATATATTCTATAGCTGCAACTAACAATGCACAATAACAATAACAACAAACACAACACAACAAGAAGAAGAAGAAGAACAATAACAACAACACGCTTTAAGAGTTGCCTTTAACTTGAGTTGCTCGCCTGAGGCTCAACACCAAAAAACTTGATTCCAAAAATCCCCGCACTTCTATTTGTCTGAAGTTTTCTTTGTTTTTCCCCCTTCCCCAACCAAGTGTTTATATATATGTATGTGTGTGTGTGTGAGCAAAAAATATTTAGCTAGCAAAGTTTTATTGGCAAAATCTGTTTATGGCTTTTGAATTTTAATTAGTTTACATTATGTCGAAATGTAGCTGCTGCCTCGCAGCGCGCCTTGCCACACACACACACACACACACACACACACAACAGTCAGACGGCGTGGCAGCAACACAATGGAGAACAGCATAGAACACAACTGAACTGAATAGAACTGAAGAAGTAGTATCCTGGCTGGCAAAGAGAAGAGTTTCATTACTATTTGTCTGCTGCCTTTCCGCACAGCAGCCACAGCCGCATTTTATGCGCAGGATACAAATGTACATGAATAACTAAGCGGGGCAAGCAGTTGTCTGTGGGATGAGGGGGGGCTTGGGCAGAAAGATGGAGCAGATTCTGTGTGCTTGCGGCCTGTGCCTGTGGCAGGATCAGCGCCAAACTTTGGCGGCAAAATGCGAACGTGCCATGTTGCAAATTTTAATTCGACAAAACATGCAACTAAAATTGTTATTGGATGTTTGCCTGCTGCTTGATACCGCTGCCTGCCACTTGCAACTTGCCCCAAATTCTAAACTTTTCTATTTCTCTTTTTATAAACATTTTACTTGCTACTTTTTGTGATTTCACATATATTTCATATTTTTACCTAGAAAATTTATCATTAAATTAAATTTTTAATAATTTTGATATTATAAATTATATTTTTAAATGCTGAACCATTTACGCAGCGTCCCAAAATACTTACGTATTTATTTATACATAGAGTTACACAGTTTATATTATTTAAGAGAAGAGCTGTATTTGCATAAACTTAATCATTATACTAACTGATGTCTGCTAATGACTGCCCCACTTAAGATTTCCACACCTTTTTGAGCATTTTCTCAAGCTGATTCACAATCTTAAATTGACTAACAATTAATTGCCTTAACTAAGCATTTAATTGAGTAACTTTTAGTCAACTGATCGTCGTGCACTTGAGTTCCAGCCGTAAATAGACAACGGAAAGCTGCAATTGATTTTAATGATTGACTGTAGTCAGTTGTACCCTCTGTGTCTCTCATATATATGGCAGCGACTAATTAATGATGTTGGTTGCATGCAACCAAAAGCTAAAATGGCGACAATTGAGCCAAGCATGTTGGACAAGCTGACGAATGTGGCAAGCCAACAAAAAGACAAAAAAAAAAAAAGGCTAAAAAGAGAAGAGTAATAAAATAAAAAATGGCAACCTTTGCTGCACTGCAGCCGCCTTGCTACCAAATTTGATGCAGTGCAACGAAGCGGCGACAACAGCAGCAGCAACAGCAACAACAACAGATGAAACAAGTCAACTTTTTGTGTGTGTTTTTGCTACTGTTTTCAGTTCATTTTCAAATCGTTTCGTTTGCTTTGTGTGTGCATTTTTATTTAATTCATTTTTCACGTTTTTGCAGTTGTCGCTGCTGCGACTGTTGCTGTTGCTGTAGCTGCTGTTGCTGCTGCTGCTGCTGATGTTATTGTCGTTGTCGTTTGGGGGCTGCAAATGTGCAATTAAAGAAACAGGTTACACGCCCATAAATCTTGCAATCTTGTTGTTGTTCTTGTTGTTGATGTTGCTGCTGTTATTGCTGTTGTTGTCGTCTCAGCAACTGCAGCAACTGTTGCTGCCGTGTCTGAGTCTGTTGCTGCTGCTGCTGTTGCTGCTGTTGCTGCTGTTGCAAATGTATTCGTATTCACATGTCTTAATGCTGACAGCATTTTTGTGATTGTCTGATTTATTGCCAACCAATTGATGACAAATAAATTACCTGCATTTTTGTTGTTTTTTGTGTGTTTTATTTTACTTTTTTTTTTTTTTTTTTTTTTTGCTTTTCTTGCATTTTAGTTGGCGTTTTTCCTTTTAGCCGCCTTTGCCTTTTGCCCGTTTTTGGTATCGCCGTTTCGAGGCCGTCTGAATGTAGTTTTTTCTGTATTTTGCTGTAGTTTTTGCCGCTGCGTTAATGGCTCTGGTAATTACTTTTAATTGCCATTGTAAAGTTTTCGCATCGCACCAAAAATGGCAGCGCCTTCAACGTCTTTTCAACTCGCCAGATTGGCCCTGACCACTTCCCATGACTTGGCTTAAATCCTCGCTGACTCTGACTCAAACTGGCGCCATTTGTATGCCCTCATTTACGAGCTTAAAACAAGAGCAAATATCTGGGACTGGTACCTTGGATAAAAGAAGAATTGCTTCAGAGATCTCTAGAATCTGCAAACTTGCTGAAATTCCTTGCGGAAACGATAGCAGAATAATGTGCCTGAAGTTTTTCTATACAATTGAAACCAGTTTCCGATTGAAACTGAATCAATTTGAACTATTTTACGAACAGTAATATATATAAATATATTTTAAAATAATATCGGAAAGAACTCAGCTAACTCTATTGTCTATTAAGAGTTACTACTGTATTAAGAAAGCTATTGTTCTAATGAAAGTAATTAAATGAACAATTTGCCAGACAACTGATAATTCAACTGATTCATTGTATTATTTTATATTATTAATAGTTGGCGGCTGATTGACTTAATAAATAACAATGACTTGCAGTGACTTCCAGCTTTAAGTAGTCAGATTAACTAATTTATAATAATTGTATAATAAGTGTAGCTATAATAGAAACAGGTTCGAGAATCAAAAGACAATTATTAATTTAATAAAAACGTTAAATTTAGACATTTATTATATGATTGCGCTTAAATAAATGTATTAAATGTAATCAGTAAATTTGTTTATCGCAAATTAACTTGTTATAAAGTTAATTTATAAATACTTTAAAAGCTGTTGAAATTGTTTTTGTTTTGTTTTGTTTTCTTTTTTTTTGTATACAACTCAATTGCCGCTGGTTTTTGAACTCCTCCCAGCTCACGTCCACCCCCCCCCGGTCCCATCATTCCTAACTTTTTCATCTCTTTACCTTTGCCATGAATTAAACATATAAATTTTAATTATGCGCCTCACGATTTTGTACACAATTTGAATTGGGTTGACAGCGCAGGGTCCAGCACCTACAACAACAACAACAACAACAAAGCACCGTCTTTTTTTTTTTTTTTGAAGGTATCTTATTGAGTTGCTGGTCGCTCAGGTAAAACGTGAAACTCCCAAAATGTATATCTCTAAAAATATATTTATATAAAAGTAACCAAACTTGCAGTCGACATCTTTATAAATTGCGCCAAAAAAGCCGCTCAACATAAATCAAATCAGATATTTGGATTTGAAATATACACATGGCAAACCTCTTGAAAGGGTAGATTACACTTTCAGCAAATGCAGAGACTAATTTAAATATATTTAACAAAGTTATTTAGCTATGCTAAGAATATTCTAATGAACAGTTGCCAAACTTGGAAGTTAATAAACAATAGATAAACCTGTATCTGTTGCTATTTATGTTCATATTTATGCATATTTATGAATGCAAATAACATTATGATTTCCTTGCAGCACTTTACTGAGTATGTGTTAGTCTAAACTACTTCGTTAGGCAGCTCTAAGTTTATTTCTTGTGGAAATTCTGCGGGCGTGCAGACGCGATCAACATCATTTTGAAAGCTGCCGATGAAGACAAACAGAGAGAGAGAGAGATAGAGAGACAGAGAGAGAGGGAGCGATAGAGAGTGGAAGAGTAAGAGAGTGGCTATGCTATGGCCTCTTGGCCATCTTGGGGCAAGGTGTCCCGTTGAGCTTTTGGCCATATCGCTTTTGGATTCGAATGAGCTCTCGTAGCTCACGAAATGTTTTATATCGCGCGCATATTTAAACAATTTGAGGCTCGTTAGTTAAGCAAGCAACGACAGCCAAAAACATTTCAGACAATCATAGCGAAAATCACGAAGTGTCCTTAGCCCAGTCCATGCAACAGACTGTGGCAGCTAACAGGGGTGGGCTGCGGTATACAGAGGGGCAGTCAACTGCGGCAAAGGAAATGATTGCATTTAAAATTCAAACTTGACTCGTTGGAAAAACAGCTGAAGTCGGCACAAAGCCATGTCGTCCACATCGTTCTCAGGCACCCAGACCCACTCACTGTCGCTGTCGCTGTCGCCATCCAAGTCCAAGTCTCTGTCTGAGTCCCAGTCCCAGGGCCTGGGTAAGAGGCACAGAGCCGCGTCAGCCATTTAGGCCGCGCACAGGCCAAACGAAAAACTTACAATACAAAAGGCAGGCAAAAAAAGAAGAAAAAAAAAACAGAAACGAGAGAGAAAAAAAAGTCAACAACTGAATAAAAAACATTTTCGAATACAAATGTTGGCATTGCATAACAAACGTTTTCTAAATGAGGCTAACTAAGCAGCCAGGCAGCGACGTCAGCCGCGGCAGCGACGGCGGCAGAGTCGAGGTCTGCATATGTTTGAATTGCCGATGACGATGACTTTTTTCCTTGTACGTCCGTCCATCCGTCCATCCGTCCGTCTGTACACTCCACTAAGCTCCCCTCTCCCTCTCCCTCTCCCTCTGCCTACTCCGCGCCTCCCCCTTTGTTTGGTTTTGGCCTTTTTAACTGTTTCGTGTTTGGTTTTTGTGTCGTGGCTCTTTGCTTGGCTGCTTGCTTGCTTGGCCCGGTGGTGGTCCGACTCTGACTGCCATTTTTTGCATAATAAGACCACAAAACTAACGGTTAAATGCTGGTCTACTCCCCCGACCATCCTATCTCCCCATTTGCCCGCACCCTGCACTGTGACCGTCCTGACATGGCCCAGGCCCAGGCACAGGCACAAGCAAATATTTGATTTGGTCTAAAGGTTTTTCTTCTACTTCTTTTTTTTTCCTTTTCTCTTGGTTTGTTTTTTTTTTTTTTTTTTTTTTTTTTTGTGTGGCACTCGACATTTCCATGACTGATTTAATCAGCAGACTTTGACAAGAGTCAGGAAGTCGCCACGTCCACCACCTGCCTAGCCCTACACCCATTTGCTCCCTCCCATCCCTGCTCACATTTGTGTCGACTCAGGCATTTAACGGGGAAGCCGCACGGTGC
This sequence comes from Drosophila funebris, assembly GCA_018901825.1. Classification (NCBI taxonomy): domain Eukaryota; kingdom Metazoa; phylum Arthropoda; class Insecta; order Diptera; family Drosophilidae; genus Drosophila; species Drosophila funebris. The sequence continues at coordinate 6,985,979 of JAEIFK010000678.1, forward strand.
AAAATTAAATTAATTATAAATCTGATAAGCTTCCACTCGAATTGCGCCTCAGTTAATTTGCAAAAACTGTCAAGTTCTGTTTTCTTAGTGTGTTAAAGCCAGTTAAGGGCTTGAATTTAAGTGAATTCTCAATGGAATTGCAATTATTAAAACTCGCATTTCATTTAATTACTTTTACTTAAAGCCGTAACTAATAAAGCATTGTCTATAAATATTCATTAAAATTGTTATTAAATAAGTATTTTATTATAATTGTGGTGAGAAGCTTTTGTAGTATTTTCTATGTATATTTATAGACAAAGATAGATTAGACATAGACATTTTATATGCCATTAAACTTTGATAAAGTCTGTGCTTACTTCATAGAGAGATATGACTCCAAATCAGCTTAAGTCTGCTGCTTAAAGTATCAGCAGTAGAACTACTTGCATATCAACTGTCAACTAATCTTTACTTCACTTTTAAACTGATTTCAATTGATAACTTTGTATTATCATATTTTCAGCTAAACACGTTCAATGTTTCGCCTTTTTACTTAATTTCTACTTGCTTTCTTTTAAATGTTTGCAACATTTCTCGACATTTACCTGATATTTGTCTTTGTTGTGCTGGCAGCTGACAGTTGGCAGGAGACTTGCTAAAAAAGTGACAAACGCAAGGCACAGTTCGCGGTCTATCTACCTAAATGGGAATGCTAAAACGGCAACAACAGCTACAGCAACACTCTCTGTGTATTTGTGTGTGTGTCCTGTGTCCTGTGTTCTGTCGCACAGCATCCTGTGAGCGAATTTTCAACGGAAGCGCAAATTAGCAGCGCTGCCTCCGTTACGAGGCGCGCACTTTGTTTATGACACTTGAAACTGCACTTTTTATGGCAACGCACATCCTTGGAACCTTTTTTTTTTCTCAAATAAAAAACAACAACACATTTGAGCTCAAGGACTGGGCTGCAGATACGCAAGGACGACCTTGACTATTTCGCCATTAAAAAGTTAATTATCAATCATAAAAATGCTGCGACTCATATGTTGAAAAAGCAACTAAAAAGTGGCATAAAAAACCAGGCAAACGGACTTACTCAAGGATAACTCTAATGTTGTATCCGATTCCGTCGCCGTCGCCGTTGACTTCTCCGTCTGTTTGCAGTTCGTGCCGCCTGCAATTTACGACAATTTCCCGCCGAAATGTACAGAAATAACGTGGCATGAACAACATTTCTCATTCGCTTGGCGTTTGCGGCACGAAATTCTTGTCATGATTCGATCGACTCGAGGACACGGACACGATGTGAACAACAACAACAAAAACAAAAAAAAATATCAACAAGAAGAACAGACAACGTTCACATGTTGCACTTCGGGGGTCAAACAAAGTTCAGGTTCAGCTTGAGAGTTGCCGTCGTGGCAACAGATAAAAGCAGAAGGCAACTTGCAACCGACTTAAGCACTGAGAGAATTGTCAACATTGCACCAACAACTGCAACAACGACAGCAATTGATCGCAAGCGCAATCCAATTAAATTTCAACTGAAGAAGCAACTGTAATTTTAGACTAAATATAATTATATATACAATATATATATATATATATATAAATATGTGCTTAGTATAGCTACGATCAGTTAAATAAGTTGGGAACCATTAAAATTATTTTATTATCATTTCTAATCTCCAACTTAAATCTCAAGTAGCTAAGTGCAGCCTTTCTTCGGATTACCCACTGTATTTATCGCTCTCTATATCACATTCTACATTTTCTCTGATGTTGATCCACTTCATTGGAGTCTTAGGGAAAATGTCTGCCATAAATCAGGGAAAACTGACAGAAAATTTGATAAAAAAAAAAAACGCAGAGCTGATAAAATGAATAAAAAAAGGGGAAAGGCAAGAGCGAAAGAGGGGGACAAAACATACAACAAACTCAACTCGTATAACATTTTAATAAAGACTCATAAATTTACTAAGAGACGACGACAAAAAGAATCCACAACAGCAACAACAACAACAATAATAATAAGAAGAAGAAGAAGACGATGAAGAGAACAACAAAAGCGACTTGGAAGATGAGCGCTAAAAATAAATAAAACTATTAATCAGTGGAATGTTGCAGGCGAAGACGGGGCAAAATTTTCCCTTTAGTTGGTGGAAAATGAACAGCGCCAGCGTTTGTGGTCATAAACAATTTTTAAAACAACTCTTTTTGCCAAGTTTTGTGTGATGAGTTAACGCGGAGAGGGGTTAGGGGTGATAGTGCAGTTGAAGATGAAGATGGAAGAAGAAAAGGCAACGGCGCTTTGCCAATTGTGGCGCGGTTTTTCAACTGCTGCCAAGAAAAGCCAAGAGGAAAATTGCAGCAACAACAGCAACAGCAAGAAATAGCAGCAGCAACAGGAAAACAGTCGAACAAAAACAAAGCTCACTAACAGAGAGCATAAGAATGCGACACTATGTATGTGTAAGACAGTGTGTGTGTGTCTCTCTGTGTTTTTGTGTGTGTGTGTGTGTGCTTAAGTTTGAGTGAAAAAGGGGGCGGGCTTGGCCGACGGCATAAGAAATGCCACTTGCGAATATTGTGTGCCAACGATAAACACTTCACTTCGGCCATTAAAATCAGCCAAACAGAGAGAGAGAGAGCGAGCGCGAGCGAGAGAGAGAAACAGAGAGCGCGCGCTCACACATGCACGCAAGAGCGCAAAGATACTCACAGACACAATCAAACGCAATCACACAGATAAACACATGCACGCTGCCCAGCAGTTTGCTGAGAGCGAATGAGTGCCCAGACCAGACAGCCAAGAATGAACATGAGTGAGTGAGTGAACGAGCGAGAGAGCGAGCGCAAGACAACAGCCCAAATGAATAATAGCGTTGCCGCAAGACAAATAACCCAGCCTTTTCTTCATGTTTGCTCGCTCTCGCTCTTGCACACGCGTCGCGCATAGTCAACGTACATGTGCGCGCGCCTGCTTTGACTTATGGCAAATAAATCAGGCAGACATTGTATGCGCTTACTATTATGTATGTGAGTGTGTGTGCGTGGAGGGGAAATGGTTGGTGCTTGAAATTCCAGCACTTGCTCAACAGACATGAAATGAGTGATAAAACGTTGGTCTGGTGTCTTCACACGTACTTACTGTTAGTTGTTTATTTATTAATTAACAATATGGAATTTATTTTATTTTTATAACATATCTCACAGAGCGGCGCGATTTACGAGCGACAATCGCTCAATTTTTTGAGCACATAAATAATTTGGATTGTTTTGAAAAGGCGACAAATGCGCATAAAGCGAATTAAGCACGTCTTTTGACTGGGAATTTATGTGTGAACAGCAACAGAAACAATAACAACACAAAGAACTGTTGCTTGCATTTTAAATACAATTTTAAATACAATAAATAAATTTAATTTGCAACACACGCGACGCTTTACGTTTATTTATGCTGCTGCTGTTGCTGTTGCTGCTTCATCTTCTTCTTCTTCTTCTTCAGCTGCTGATGTTGTTACTTCGACTTCGACATTTTGCGGCATTGCTTTTTGCGCATGTTCCGTAAATGTTGCCGCAAAATAAACACCAACAAAAATTACTCAACTGCAAGTCGCATGTTTTATGGCCGCAGGGCTGCAAAATTTATCGCACTTGCCGCGCTTTCTTATGCGCCGCAATAAATTCCATCCGGAGCGAATGAGAGACAGAGCGAGAGCACGAGAGAACGAAAGAGCGAGAGTGGGAGAGTAGAGTCTGTGCTTGAAGCGAGACTTATAAATGTTTTATCAACACTCAATTGCATTTATTTATACATTTGGCGCTGCTTTGAGCAATTACTTACTAAACTTCACTTGACACTTAATGAGCGCATAAACACTGCGATTTCAACGACAACAATAATAACAACAACAACAGCATCGCGCTCAAAATCAATAATATATTGCAATTTACTACTTACGGCGCGACGCGAAGCGGCTCGAGCGCTCATCGATTTATTTATGTGTGCGCGCCGAAAAAATGAAAGAGCTCAGACTCTGGCAGAGCCAAGCGACAAAGAGAGCGTTGCGCTCGCCTTGAGCTTGAGCGCTTTTTGCATAAGCTGCCGGCCCATAAAGCACTCATTTATTGCCTCGCTTCATCATCATCATCATCATTATCATCATCGTCAGCAGAGCAGCAGCAGTGGCCGTCGCTGTTGCTGGAAGTGCAGAGCATTCGATTGTTATATGGGTCAATTCCATTGGGAATTGAATGTGCTTAGATGCCGTCGGCGGTTGCATGAGGCACACAATTATATAATCTCCCTATTTAGATGCTTTTAAATTCAGTTTTTTACTTGTTTTGTTTACTTTTAAACGTTAACAATGTCATTTAAATTACAGTCAACACCTCATCAAAACGAATGTTTTTCCACCATGCGTGGGCGCATGCAATGCATTTTAATGAAACTCAACTGCAACTGTGTGCGTGTGTGAGAGGATGTGCTGCCTTTGTATGGGTGGGTGTGGGCAATTTATGTGCGATTCAATATGAATTGCAGGCCAAAACAAAATGAAAACGATCCCTCAGAGCTTGCGCTCAATTTAAAGCTCTGCTTGTTATTTTGCCCTTCTTAGTTGCCGCTAATGGCCAACAGATGGCAGTGCGTGCTGCTTGACTCATTTATCGTTCTCCTTTGCGTCTAACTCTTCTCGATGGTTTTGTTGCTGTTGCTGTTGTCGTTGTTATTGTCGAAAAGTGTATGAGCCACGGCCAAGCCTTTAAGTTTGATTTTTTTTTTTTTTTTTGGGACTAACCAACAACACGCACAACGATGTGAATTGGTTGTACCCAATGATGGGGAAAGGGGCGCAGTGGTGCGAAATCCATATGCGTGGCGCAAAACTCACGGAACACGGAACACAACTCGCGCCGGCGCTGAGAAGTTTACGAGTTCGCCAAGACAAAACAAAGCGTGAGCAAAAAAAAAAACACACATAAACAATTTGGTCGGTACATATTAAGGCAATAAAAGTGGTTAACTAACATTTTAACGAATTATATAAGTAATTTGTTGTAAGATTCGATAGAAAAGTAGTTAATCAATTGCATAAAGAGTGAGCATTCTCTATGATTATAATTGAATTTGTTATCTCTTATTGTAAGAGATTTTCTAAATAAATATAAATATTTATTTTAATTTTAGTTCGATTGCTTGACCTCCCCAAGGTCAATGTCTGTCACATTTCAATTTCAACACTGATAACACGCTTGATTTATGCCAGAAACATTTCCCTGCGCTAGCGATACGAATGGGGGTCTATAGGGAATTCAGTAGGCTCCCAAGCGGTTCCGAATCTACCAAAAATACGCATGGAAAACAAATGACAGAGAAATGTAGACATACCTAACCTAGCTTTTTATTTGCAATAAATGATAATGAATAAAAATAAATAGAAAAAAAAAAACAACAATTATCAAAAAAAAAACTTTTAATGAGGTCAAAGCAACGCACGGCAAATGTATTACGAGAATAACATTTAACTGATTAATTTCTGCGAGTGTAGAGCTTGGTGGGTGTAACTGTTGTCTGTTCAACTAAATGTGCGTGATTGTGTGTGTGTGTGTGTGTGTGCGTGTAAGTGTAAGTGTGTACGTGTGTGTGCAGCTGAAGGCACAATGATAAATGTGCTAAGCAAAAACGACAGAGAAATAAAGAAATTGGGTGAATAAATAGCCCAGATTCCGTTGGGCAAGCTAAAAAAAAAGGAGAAGAGGAAAAATAAAAAGCAAAAAAACAGAACCAGAATGAGAACGCGAATGTGAACGCGAAAGAGGGAAGCAAAAGCAACGCAAGTGGAAATAGAAACAGAAACAGAAACAAACAAAACTTTGCTTTTGCTTTTTGGCTGACTGCGAAAGGACAAACGGTGCGAAAAACGCAAAGCAAACATAAAGATGAAGAAGAAGAAGGAGCGGACAATATGAAAAAGATGTGCAGAGGAGCGCAGGAGAGCAACAACAACAACAACAACAACAACAACAAACAGTGCGCAAAATACCATTTATCAAAGGCAAAGGAATTTGGAATTTGGTGCGGAAAGCTACAAAATGTTGTCGACCAGCAAGTGAGAGAGAGAGAGAGACAGAGATAGACAGAAAGCTAGTACTAGGAATAGTTAGAGGGACAAAGTGGAAATCGGTAACGGAAAGCGGGTCGATTGGTTTCTAATGGCGATGGTTATTTGAATACTATGAAATTAGTGATGTTAACCTTGCATATGAGAGAATTTGTATTATAGCTTTTAAGGATTTACATAGTTATAGGGTTGCCAGCACTTCTTTATAGTAAGATAGAGACAGCACTATTCTCATTCGTTTCATATGAAACATCCCTTATTAGCCATATTAAAGGGGTGCTGCCCCATTGATCTGGAACTAATATGCTTCGTGGAGATAAGAATATTTAGATAAGGATAACAATCTAGAATTCAGTTGATAAGCATTTAAGTCATAAATTATAAATTACGTTGAAAGTTTCCCCGTTAATGGATTGATTGAACTTGGTTCTTTATTTCTTGTATTATTTATTTTTGAGCTAATCGTTGACCAAGTTTTAAGCCAAGAACATATACGTTACACAACCTTTAAACACGCAATCAAAATATGAAAAAAAGCTATCAAAGCCACAGCCAGCGACATAAATAAATAATTTCTATATGGTCTGCTCCACATATGTGTGTATCTGTGTGTTGTGTGTGTGTGTGTGTGTGTGTATGTGTGTCAGAGGATATGCGAAACAAGGATAACATGACTGATTATGTAAGCAAAATGCGGTGGCGAGGACTTGCACGAGTCACGAACAAAGTACACAACATTTGTGTCCTGCCACTTCCTACAGCTCCACCCCACCTCAGTAGCCCTCCCAAGCCCTAGCCCCCCCCTTCACGTGCGCCTAACCATCCTGAGGCCTTGTTTTTTCTGCTTGGCCTGCCCTTTTTTTCGGCAGTTTGCCGCAGCAGGTTGATTTCCACGATGTCATACACAAATACACACACGATTGGCTTGTGTGTATGTGTGTGTGTGTGTGTGTGTGCGTGTGTATTGTTGTGCGTGTTTTTGAGAAAGTGGCACAATTTTTATTTTACGAACGCCTAATGTAATAAAGCCCGCCCTGAGAAAGCCAAAGGCTGCCAGCAAATGTATTGCCAGTGTTTAGCATTTTGGGCGATAAAAGGACGACCAGCATCAGGATTCACACTCACACAGACACACACACACACACACAGAGATACACATACACAGAGAGAAACTGCTCCCGTAACAAATCTGAGGTTGCCAACCTTGCGAGGGCGTTGAGAGTGGGGGGAGGGGCTCGGAAATGGTTGGCCATGTGTGCGTCTGCGGGTGCGGGATGCGAATGTGGCCTGGAGCGGGGTCAGCGGGCATAAATCAAACCGAAAATTACACGCATTCATCTGCTGAGCTGGCAAAAGTAAAATATCTGCCACATTGCCCCGTGGCGGTGGCGGTGGCGGTGGCGTGGGCGATGGCGGGGACGGGGGGAATGGTTGGGGGCATCTGCCGCATCCGAATTGGGGGTAAGTTCTCGCCCTGGCAAATGGCGGAAAATATGGGTAACTGTGCAAAATTTAATGGCGTACAAAAATCAATAAAAAGGACGCAGTTAACACAGTTGGCGGCATCTTCAAACGCGGCCAACGAAAAAGTGGCAGGTAGACACAGTTTAGATAAAGAATACGTTGATACCCTGTCAAGAGTTGAAAGAGTATAAAGGGAGTTACACTTAATCTGTATTTAAATATATATCAAATAATATTCAAGTGTTTCATCTATCGAATGCAGATTATGTAAGGGTATTAAGAGTAACTTGACATTGTTGATGAGCTCGATTATCTGAAGTACTCATTAATAATCCATCCCTCTTTAATCTATTAAATTCTGTTTTAAAATCTTTAAATATCTATCAGGTTTATAACTAAATTCTTGGATTAGATTATTATATTTCTCATAATAAAATGATCAATTCTATAAAACTCAACCGATTCAAATTCCTTTCTTCTAAATCTATAGAGAATCTTAAACTCAACCACCCAAAGTTGTCTGCGTCTTTCACTTTCATATTTTGTATAATTTTATTGCATTTTGTGTTTTGTTAATGCTAAATGGTGGATTATTTATGCAAAAATTGTTATTCAATGCCGTTAATCAAAGTGCAAAGCTCAATAACAAGCTTAAGAAACACAAATTAGAAACGTATCCAAAAAACAATGCAATAATCATAATAAATATAATTAAATCAATACGAATATTGAATGTGATTTAAGGCCATTCAGTTTGGATTGCAAATTGATTGTAGATATTTTTAAATATTTTATTTTATTTTTAAAAGCAATTTCTTATTATCTATAACTAAATGCCTGAACTGGGTCACATAAAACTGATAAATTTAATATTTATTACAGACGAAAAAGGTTATTTAGATGATATATATGAACTCTAGTGCAGAGTGAATGATTTGTCAACAATGTTAACCAAGATAATACAGACTTATATATAAATATATATATATATATGTGTGTGTATGCATGTTGATGCCCGCTTAGTTTGTCTTTTAGGCAAGTACTTGCCACTTACTGCGTCCACAATGAACTGACCGCCAATTAACTAATTTGCCAAGCTACTCCGAGGGGCAATTAAATGGACTTGGACAGCGACATGTCTGAGATAGAGATACACTACACACACACACACACACACACACTTGCATGCACATGTAGATTACTACACACACTCGGCAGCAAGTCAAATGTCAAGTGAACTGATAATTTCGAAATATGTAGTTGTGGCTGGAACAGGTAAGAACAGTTTCACAAACCGGATATTGCTACAAAACAGTTCGAAGTTGTTTTCAAAGTGCTTTTCCCCTAATGGAGGCCCAGTTCGTTAGTTCAAAGTAATAAAAACTTAGCTAAATAATCTATACAAAAAAAAAAAAAATTATTTAAATATTCGAAAAACAATATTTGCTACACGCTCATGAAAATGCCACTTCAAAGATGTGCCACAATTGGAGTGGGTCAGGGGAGGGAGGGCGAAACGTCTCTTCAATTGCCTCGTTTCATGTTTTTCCCACAAAGTGGCGCCAAAGTTTATCAACAATTCAACAAATTTAGATAGTTTATTGCACATTATTATGCTCTCATTGTGAATTGCGTGCCATTTGCCAGGCCCCATCCGTCCCACCGACCCATCAGCCGGCGATACGAGACATTTGCTCCACGCAGTTCAATCGTCTCCGTCTCCGTCTCCACCTCCGTCTCCATCTCCATCTTTATAAATAGACACATTGTTATAATAATGACTACAAGTCCCAGTCCGAGTCCCAGTCCCAGTCCCAATTGTGCGCCAACATATGGCCACGAGACCACAAATTCGATCACGTGAAACTATTCAAAGTAATCAGATTGTTCAGTCCAAACCGAATATATTCCCGAGCATTTATAAATAGTATTACGAACTGACTATTCTATGCTGCCAGTTATATGTTTAATAGATTAACTCGATTGTAAACAAGCTTAACTGTCATGTTTTCAGTTAGTTAAGCATTATTAACAAATCTTATAATTATTGAATCATTATTAGATATTATTATCATATACAAAGTTGTATTACAAGGAGATACAAACACTTCTATAACAACTTAGTTTTCGTTTAGTTTTATATATTTAAAATATATATTCACAATGTAAGCATTTAGATAGATAGATAGTTAGATATTTTAGTTATTTTTGTGAATATTGAGTTATAATTGAGTTGGATTGAAAATATGCAACATGCTAAGCTAAGCGTTTATTATAAGTTTAAACTTGTTAAAATATTTGTAAATATATTTAGTATATGTGTGTTTTTATAATGAGGATCAGCATGCATAAAAAATGAATCTATTTATTTATTTATTTAGTTATTGTTTCTTATTTCATAGCCATTTAATATCAGAGTTACGAACAACTCAAGCCTATGAAAACATTATCCAGACAAGCATTTTAATCAATTTCATTTCATTCTATTAGCTTCCCCCCTTCTGAACAAATCTATGTAGAATTTTCTATGGAGTGAGCGATAAGTAAACCGCATTTATGTATATATTTTGTCGTAACTGAAAGTCTAAGTATATAGTATCTATGTGCTGTTTGGGCTGCTCTTTATTAATTTTCTAATGGATTTTACGTTTTCTGCATTTGAAGATTTCAACAAATAAATATTTATGCGTTTCTGTTCTGGCTTGGTCTGACTTGGGCCTGTTGGGGTGCAGATAGGAGTACGATTTCAACTTAAGATACGGATGCGGATGCGAATGCGGATGCGGATGCTGACACTGCCACTCTCTGGCTGTCTGTCTGTCTGATTTGTCTGACTGTCTGCGACAGTCTTGGTCCCTTTTTTTATAGACACACACATGAGAATTGATTACGATTGGCAAGTGGCATTTAGTGAGCGAACTTTGTTTATGTTTTTCTTCGCCTGCGGCTCATTGTCTATATGCGTTGCTCTTCTTGTTGTTGTTATTGTTGTTGTTGGTAATTTATGCGTTTGTATAAATTGCCAATAAACAACCAACAAACTACATACGACCATAGAGCATAGCGGAAAACTGCAAAGGTTGCACATACTACGTATTCCCATAGCCGAAATGTGCCTGTAACTGAAACTGACAGATACTCTGAAGTGTCTGGTTAACACAACTAAAAATAGGCATTAACAACAATTAACAATGATACCCTGTACATCATGCTTACAGCAAATGGAAATGAGTTTAGCAATTAGATTTAAAAAATAACTTTATTTTGCAACTCACGTTGCTGCATATTTCATAATACAAAATGTATCTCTGGCCGAGTACAGGGTATCATTTGACAGCACACTCTCATTGAAAAGCCTAACTAATTGTTTTTGTTACAGATTCAAGCACACAAGTGTTGTTATCTCAATTGAGGCAGGCAAAGTGTGTTTAATTGGGCTCTCGCTGGTTATATATGAGTGCGAGTGCTGTATGACTATGTACATAGGTAGTTGGTACATGCGATTTGTGTATGTGATGGGGAAGGGGAAGAGGAAGAGGGGGGTTGTAGAGGGGGTTGATAGTGAGAAGTAGCTGCGTGCCTTAAAGCGATTCCTGTAAAGTGCAGTACACTGAAAAATTGTTAACTAAATGATACGCTTTGTAAATTGTACTTGGCTCTGCAATTTTCTCACTCGTTTTCTTTGCGTGCCAAGTGATACTTTTCCAAGTGCCACAAAACCACAAAAAAAAAGCAGGGAAATGAAACGAAAAATAAAACACAAACAAGAAGGAAAAACCAACAACATATCGAGAAAATGCGCCCACTTTTGGGGAGGGGGCGGCTTTAATTGTGCAGCAAAGAAAACCTTTGAGCAAACGTCTGTAAATTTGTGTGTGTGTGTGTGTGTGTGTGTGTGTGTGTATGACGTATGCGTTAGTTTGTGTATGTCTGTGCGCGTGTGTGTGTGTGTCTGTGTGTGCGAGTTGACAAACTGAATAATTGCCAATTATTTGGCAAGTTTTATGAGCTGATAATTTCACATATTATATTGTTAAATTCATATTGCAACAGCTTTTGCAGTAAATTTTCTCGCTCTCTCTCTCTCTCTTTCTCTCTTGAGGCATGCACATGCTAACTTTGAGTATATATACAGCATATACATATCGATATATATTATATATATATACATATATACATAGAATAGATTTGAAATTGGGCAAATGCACACAACATTTACAATTTATTGGTATTTTGGTATTGAGTACTTTGAATTTTGGCTTTACCTCTTGTGGGGGACTGTGGGCACGCTCCTTTGACTGACACACTGGACACACTAAATCAAGAGGATGCAATATGCGCAATAACAACAACAACAACAACAACAATACTCAAGAACAATAATCAACAAAATACAAAATAATATTCAAGTTTAAGAAGCTTTTTGATAGGTTCAATAATTTTTGAGGACTTGGGTTTGAGTTGAGTATTTCTTGTTGTCTTTGGATGTGGGAGAAGCTGTCAATTGATTGGTTTATCATTGTATCTAGGATTTGGATTTTGGGCTCTTTTCAAATCAAAATTCAAACAGTTCTGAGCGCCGCAATTGGAGTGCAACTTATAAGAAATTTCAGAAAAAAAAAATAAAACAAAATTAAAAGCGAAAGAATTGAAAAACAAAATTCTTTGACAAAAATCAAAATAAAACTATAGTCGTAAACTATAAGCTAAAAGTATACAGAAAAAATATAAATATAAACAAAAATTGCACTTACCTAGCCAGTCTGGTAGAAGAGAGCCCGCAAGAGATTCTGTGTATCTCTTACCTGAAAAGCAAAATAGATAGAATTTTATTTAATTTTGAATGGTTTTTAACAAGGAAATGCCTCATAGATTAGTAAGTGTTACTCAACTAATAAATGAATAAATTAAATTTGAAATTAAATAAATATAATTAAAATTAATACATTATTATTATTATTATTATTATTAAATAAATCAAAATATAGTTAGCATAAATTAATAAGATTAAAAATGATTTTAGATAGATGGTTAATTGTATGATGATAGAAAATAAATATAATATAATATATAATATTTCAAAATTAAAAATCGTTTTACTTGATATTATAATTAATAAAATTCTGAACTTAATTCATAACTTTAAAAAATTAAAATGAGGACACAGCAAAGCAAAATGAAAGAAATGCCACAGTAAATGAGTTAAGATTGTTTAGTACACAGCGAATAAAACATTTATGTATTATATTGTGTTTTTTGAAAATTTCCACATTCTTTTTTAAGGAAAATGAAAATAATATACTTGAATATAAGAGTAAATAGAGTGCTAACACTTTCAGAAACAAACAGCTGGTGCTGCCAAAGTTGAATAAATATAGGGATTCACCTGGTTGGCGATTAATCTGGAAGCATTTGGGGTGAGGTCACTATAAAGAGCACATGACTCCAGAAAGTGCGGCAACTTTTTCATAAATTTGGCTCAACATCGCGCTGTTTGCAGTATTTCCTTTATAAGCATGTAAATATTGTAGGTAAATCATAATTTCATGCTTAGAGAACAGCCTGGAAGCTGGGAAGGACTCGTCCTCGTCCTCGTCCCTAATGCTAATCTAATAACTTTAGCTGTCTACAATTTATTTGTTCCAACAGCAGCGCACAAAATTATGCACAACCCAAGTCTCTGCCTGCTCCTTAGTCTCAGTCTCAGTCTCAGTCTCAGACTCAGTCCTAATCCAGCTCCTAGTCAACGTTATGTTCCAAGGACCTCGGCAGTAAGACATTGAAGCGCGTCAGGTGCGCGCATTAAAAGGACTCCCCTCCTCCTCCTTCACTCCGTTGCCTTCTCCTTTATCTTTACCTTTTACATTTACCGTTCTACTAAATTTCATCTAAAGTTTTAAATAATCGAAAACGACTCAACGCACTTGGCGAAAAGTTGAAACATGCAAAATTTGCATAAATAACAACTAAATGCAACTTGACGCTACGCAAAATGGCGTCAAATGATGAATTGCGTTGGGGCAACTGTGGCAGGGGCAGGGGCACACTCAATGTTGAAATAAGTGCCCTTTTTAAGGGTTTGCAACATGGATACCAAGTGGCAATTTGGCAGCAACTCTAAGGCAAACTTATGGATAAGTTGTAGATGTTTTAGTGATTTAAATATCTTCAATTGTATCTTCCTTATAGAATCTCTGTTTGAAGAAAATTCCAAATAGCATATTCTATTTATTATTTTTATTATTACGTATTTTATCTATTATTTGTCATACCTGGTATTTTCTTGATTAAAATATTATCTTATGGTTTTTATAAATTAGAAATTCTTCATAAAAATTGCAGCGCAGTTCAGCAATACCTTTCCACAACACTCCTCTTATCTTGCCCTTCTCTTTCGCAATTGGATTTCCGATTTTTGATTTAAAATGTATTTTTTATTGACTCCGAAAACGTCGCATCCTGTGTCCACCCACCAACCAGTTCCAATTTGGCTCTTCATTTGGCAACTGCCGTCAGGCCAATCGATTGCCCACAATGCCATCGAAGCTGGCGTCAAAAAGGGGCGTTGCGAGTGCATTTTTTTTTATATTGTTGTTGTTCCTTTTGTTGTTTACAGTTTTCGTATTCTCTTATTTGTTTTTATTTTTTATGCACGTCTGCGCTTTTGTATGCAAAATAAATCAGCGGCGCCCCGTCACATGTCGCATTTGAGCGTTAGCGGTGAGGGGAAGTGCAGGGAGTGGGTGAACGAGAAAGGGGGACAAGGGCGTAATGGGCGTAACTAAAGGCTGCAGTGCGCAAAAACATATCTCACACTATTTGTCACACTAGATACTTTCTATACCCTGTAGTCAAATCAAAACGGAGAACGGGTAGAATCGTTACCATCTGAAATTGAGATAATCAGAATCATATCTGACAACAAGCATTGAAGCTCTTCAGGCAAGTATCTTCAAAAGTGAAGAGAAAAGCAAAGACGGAAATACGGGGTATTGTCAGGTCGAACTACTATCTCATACTGCTTACTTAAAATAAATTGCAAACTCTTTTGCGACTTTGTTTGGTTTAACTGCATTTCCATATTCGGGCCGCATACCAGGCGATATTTTATAATGAAAATCCTCGTTTGACATACGATGTGTGTGTGTGTGTGTGTGTGTAGTTGTACTATATTTATGTACATGTGTGTGTGTGTTGGTGTATAAACTGCATGCGCCAAAATGCACACACAATTTTCACATTTGACTAAATTTATCACAGAACATTCGGGATTTGCGCCAATGAAACGGCAGCCAATAAATAAATTAAATTAATGGCAGCGAGTATAATTTTTTGTTACACTCCATCCCTTCTCCATCCTTCCCCCCTGTCAGCTCTTCTGTGCCCAGCAAAGCCCCCCATGGCAACCCCTAGTCAAGGGTTAAATGCTTGAAATTTGCCTGACGCTTTGGCTGTTCATAAAATTAGCTAAATTTACGTAACTGTTGGACATTGGGCCATTAGCTAACAATAGTCATGACCTGCCCTTCCCCTAATACCATCCCCGTTGAACAACTCTTTACTCCCCCCTCTGACAGTCGGGGATGTGCTGCCAAGCGTAAGAGTAAAGTCTCTCAGCCTGGATTTATTATTTTTACAAGATAAATGCAACATTTTACATTGGAATTTACGGGCGTGTGGCGAAAAAACAACAAGCAAACAACAACAGCAACAATACCGAAGTCAAATGTCGCCGCACAGTGGTAACAAGGCATGAAGAACTTTATTAGGACATATGCCAAATGTGATCGAAGTAAAAGTAATTTATTTAGAAAAAAAAAAGCAAATTAACTATTTAATTTATAATAAATTACAATAATTTGGTTTAAAATAAGAAAAGGAATTAAAATAAAAAAAATAATCATAATATTTTAGAAATATTTTAAATAGAAAAATAAAATAATAAGAAACATTTATTATTATTCAAAAATAGCTAAAGTTTGCTCCACTGTGCGGCTAGAATAAATTTCACATGGGAGCAGCAGCATCAGCAGCAGCATCAGCAGCAGCAACAACAATCAGCTAGCGGCCATTTGGCCATTTTCGATAAAACACATTTAAACAAATGAAAATCCTTTAAACAAGGATAACTCAGAGGGATGGTCGAGCGGTGCGCTGAGGTAGAATAAGCAGAGAGGGTTGTGGGGCAACCTGCCCAGTTAACCCCACAAATTCAACTCGTTGCGACCCTCCCTCGAACTCACTTGAGTGTGTAATTGTGTATTTATTTGCGTTATTTGACAAAATATCAACAAGCACAATCAATCCTCAGCAGTTGCAGGAGTCGCCAGTTGGTTTTCGATAGTCGACAGTCGACAGTCGACGACGGTAGCTATCGTTCTGCCTCCTCACACACACACTCACACTCTCCTCTCCCCTTTCCATTACTGGTTGGGAGCACTCCAATGGAAATTGCGAATACTGCCATATGTCTGCCAGAGAAATCCATTTAAATTAAAGCTGAGCTGCATTCGAAAAGGCATAAATATCGAGTGCTGGGTAAGCGGGAAGGGGATGTGGCATTATAACTGTGTGTGTGTTTATTGTATTGGTGTTGGTGACTTTGCTAACTTTCAATTTGAACTGAATTCAAATTTAGCCCAGGCAACAGCCCAACACTCCAGGTCAAAGGCAATAAACTCTACAATTTTTTCTTCTTCTCTTTTTCATTCTTTTTTTATTTTATTTTTATTTTGTTACCAAACTTTGGCTCAATTTTCGCACAAATTTAGAGAGTGCAGAGTGCAGGACAGATTCGCAATTGTATCTTATGCAAATTTACGTAAATTAAACAAAATCTTTGGAAAACAGAAAAATAAGTTTCAGTGTTTACAATGCAAAACTTGTGTATCGAACTTAAATTATTAAGCGGCTGCTGCTTGCCGCTGCAACTGTTACTTTTACTGTTACTGCAACTGCTACATTCCGAAGACTCTGTCTATGAATCAAAGAGAGAAAGGGGGAGAGAGAGAGAGGTCTTTGCTAGTAACCCAGCAGGAAATCTGAGCATGAAAAATAGCATGCTACTTATTTCTTCAGTATTTGTAAATATTTATTTTCTTACTTTCGAAATGTATTAAGAACAATACTAATAAATAATGTTATTTAATCAAAATAATCAGATATTTATGTGCTGTTATCTTTGCAATTTAAGCATATATAGTTTATATGTTCTTCTCTCTCGAAAAGATTGCTTAACTGAGTCTTAGCATTGTCATCACCTGAGCTTGCAGTTGCTTTCAAGTGGTGTTGAGATTTACTCACTAAATTCATGTGTAAATTTGCCACTGGGCTGCAGGTTGTG
Source organism: Drosophila funebris (assembly GCA_018901825.1). NCBI lineage: Eukaryota > Metazoa > Arthropoda > Insecta > Diptera > Drosophilidae > Drosophila > Drosophila funebris. Next base: position 7,002,893 of record JAEIFK010000678.1, read on the forward strand.
CATGTATTAATGTAGTACATGCATGCATGTGCTTGATTGCGTATGTGTGAGTGCGAATGTGTACAATGCGACAAAGACTTATGGTTTCAGTGCCGGAATTAGAAGCTTTCTGCCTGCATTTGCGCTGAACTGCACTTGTTGTTGTTGTAGCTGCTGTTGTTGCTACTGCTGTTGTAGCTGTTGTTGTTGTTGTTGTTGCTACTGCTGTTGTCGTTGGAACATTTGTCGTCCTTGTTGCTGCTGTTGCTCCCCCTTCCGGCTTCGCCTGGTTCGCCAAATATATTGCAAATAATTCTCAATATATCGTAAAATGTCTGTTGCTAGTACAGTAAATATGCAAAGCTCGTTTAGCGGTGTAAATAAAGGCTTGCGGGGGTAGCATTTTAGGGCAGGGGTGAATTGTAGAAGGGGGTGGTGCATGTTAGCTACGACTCTTGGTCAATGCGGCTTACAGTGTGATCCCCTTTCGGCGGAATCGAAGGAGCTGAATAAACTGAAATATTCGATAGATGCCAAGCATATTGTTTAAAGACAACTCAGGTCAACTAATTAAGAACACATGTGTTTGGTACGAACATACACATACATACATATAGAGACATACATACATAGATAGGTGTAACATATGGCGTTGAACTAAATTGGCGATGGTTCGCACACTTTGACAGTTAATTTTGCAATTGTATTTCAATAACAATAAATTTGGCGCACACGACATGAGATATGCTGTGCGGGTGTGTGTGTGTGTGTGTTAGTGTTAGTCTGTGTATGCGTGTGTGTGTGTGTGTGTGTGCTTTCACACGCAATGCAGTTAGTAAATAGCCACACCCTCGCAATGGCCAAAATGCATTTGCCGCATACGAATACAAATACCGCATCTAATTAAATTTTAGCAGCAGCTCGAACACACACACACACACACACACACATAATGTCACACTCACACACACACTGCAGTGTGTGTGCACTCTCTGCATACACATTGATCAATTAACAGACAATATTTTCATTTGTCAATGGGTTAATTTATAAGCAAATCAATGGCGCTGCATTAAACTCACCCGCCCACCCTTTGCCATTGCAACCCTCACCCTTAACTGCCAACTGACTGCAGGGGCGCATTTTCAAGGGTGTGGGGAGTCGACTATAGACACGATATTTGTGCCTCATTTCCTCAATAAGGCGAGCGTGCCGAACCGCAGCGGAGCGAGCCAAGCGAACCATATTGTTAATGGTGCAAAATCCGGAGAACAAACACACCCAACACACACGTACACACACGTACACACACGTATACACACACATACATATAGCTTTCACACATACACAGAATCAAGCATGTTGCATGGCCGACAGGTGCTGCAATGGCCGTCTGTCTGCGCTCTGCATGCGTGTGTGTGTGTGTGTGTGTCTGTATGTGTGTATGTGTGTGTGGGTCAACACTCAACCCCGCAGCTGTTGCAGAGGGTTGCTGCAGACGCGTATGCTCGCTCGCTCGCACTTACGGCCTCACGTTGGCAACTGTTTCATTCTCAATGAAATCCCCGTTGTTGTTGTTGTTGCAGTTGTTGTTGCTCTTTGGTGTGGTGTGTCCTGGCATTTCATGGCAGACAGTCGAGGAATGCCAAAAGTGCATTGTATATGTGTGTGTATCCCTATGTGTGTGTGTGGCCTGCAATTGTTTTCAAAGAAGTCCCCGAACCGTGTGCTAAATGTCAAGTTCAAATGCCAAAGTTCTTCAAATGAAATGATGCTTCTCTCTCAGTTGTTGTTGTTGCTTGTCTTGTTGCAACGGCAACTTTATGATCTGCGAATTTGTTGCCAATTTGCAGTTGTTGCTTTAACCGTTTAGTTAATTGGGCGCACAACTTTTACTTGGCCAACATTTTTGGGGTCAAATTGGTTTGAGTTGAACCAACTTATTGGGCTCCTCGACCATTGTGTGTATATAGAGCTTCCCTGTGCGGTTTAAGCATTGAATAAGTTGAATTACCTAATTTAGGTGAGCTATGTTTGCTTAAGGATAAAGGAATTCTTCCAGCTTTAGTCACAACAAAGTTGTCTTTTTAAATTGGATAATGTATCTATGATAAATTTATCAGTATCTCTGATATGAGCAAAAGTTTAGTTTATTGTTTTAATATGATTATTATTAAACTTCAGATGCTGCTCTCTCCCTATGGGACACATCTATCTCTTTAATTCTGAACAGCTTGGTATGATACTTTCATTAATATATATTTAAAATATCTTTTAAATACACAATTCTGTTTGTTAAAATTGTATTCCAGTCCTTATGGTTAATAAATTTAATTTGTTTATGTTCGTATGCATATTAGTTAACAGAAAACTAATCAATAATAAAGTACATTATTTTAATATATATTTTTTATCTTCTCTCAAGAGAATCCAAAAATTCTGTAGCTGAGAAGCCCAAGTACGAGTGCTTCCTACAAAGATGTCCCTGAACTCTTTGAGTTCTACAAGCTCGAAATAAATGCTTTCTATGCCAAGCTAGCAAGTATGTACATAAGTATCTTTTCACACACTCACACACACATATATATATATATATTTGCGTGTGTGTGTATGCTTATGTAGTCTGCTTGTATTTGTGTCTCTTCTAGTTGGGCGCGTGTGTTAAGCTTCACTTGAATGTGATTTATGTGATCCGTTTGAAATTTATTGCCACAAGTTTTGTTTGTACACACACACAGACACACACACACACACATGCACATATATACGCATACCCATTAGGTATGTGTGTGTGTGTGTGCGTGTGTGCGAAACGCTTTCATTGTAGAATTACCGCGTGGTTCGTTGCGCTCCCCATGTTACAACTAATGTTATTGTTGTTGCTGCTGTCGCTGCAATTGTTGTCGTTGTTGTTATTGTTGTTGTTGTTGTTGTTGTCACTGCGCCCAGCAACTGCCAAGTGACACAAACAAATGAAAGTACAAAAAATATAAGTGTAGAAGAACCAAGGAAAGCCAAGGAATGGCACAAAGCCCAGGGCAACAATGCACTCGTGAGACGGGAGCAGTAGGAAGAGAGAGGGAGGGGTGCGACTACCCCAAAGCACTTCCATTTCCACTTCCAATTGCATTTGCAATTGCCGTTGCGGTTGTTGTTGTTCTTGTTGTTGTTGAGGGCCTTATGTGGGCCATGGCATTAAATGATTGAATTGTCAACTCTATATCATTTGGCTTCCTCTCCCTCTCTCTCTCTACTTCTCTCTCTTTTGGCCACATTTCTGTCGCTGGCGCTACTTAAGTCTAAGATTTGCCCCTCCATCCATTTCCCTTCGCCCCCTTTCAACCAACTCTGTAGCTCTTTCAGCCATGGCGTTGTTATAGCCTCTTGCTGGCGTTTAGATGCCAAAACGTGCTGCGAATTGCCAAGTGAGCAGTTCCATTGCCTCAGCTATCAGGTGGAGCAGTCGGTGGCTTCCTCCCCACCACCCTCCCTCTCGTTTACACTCGCACATGCTTAATAAAGTTATGAAATTGCAATGCGTGCGTTGAGTTTTGCAACTTTAAGTGACATTTGTGTGACAGACATGCCCGTGCATCCGTGAGTCCGTTTTCGTGTCACGCGCAACTGTCAACAGTTCCTGGGAATGGGCGGGAAAAGGCAGGACAAGGCATACAATAGAAGAAAGTAGAAATATTGAGCATATTGAAATCTTTTTCGGAAAATCGCTAATGAAGAAAAATTAACCCAATTTATTTGTAAAATAATAAATTATTAATTTAAGCATTCAAATATATTGTAAAAATTAAATGGAATATATATTATATATTTGATTTGAATTTATTATTATTAATTTATTGTAAAGTCCTTCCTAAACAATTTCATAATTTTAGCCCATTAATTTATATTTTTTATTATTGGATATTTATTAATTTTAATTTACTTTATATAATTTTCAATTTAATTTTCTATTTATTCTATTGTTTATTCTCGCTATTCCACTGTGCTTTGATTTCTGCTTTCTCAGTTATTCCCTCATCAAGCTGGCCGAGTTTTCTTAACGCTTTACGCAAATGTTTTCAATGCGAAGGTCAAGTGATTTGTTTATGGGCACGGGACGCTCAACGGTTAGCAATTTGTTGTGACATGTGTAAGCGGCACGCCAGCAACAATAACAACAACAACAACTGCAACAACAACATCAACAATGACAACAGCAATAGCGACAACAACAGCGACAACAACAACTCATTAACCCATGCTGAACTCTAAAGCCCCAACTCAACCAACCAAGCAAACGGGCCAACATCTGTAAGCAGCAGAGAGCATAGAGCAGGAGCAACATGAAAGAGGAGTGGGGAGTGTGGAGTGTGGAATGATGGGTAAGGAGAGGGGGAAACCAACTGACAGCTACAAAATTGAGTTAGTTAACAGTTTTATACGCAGACGCGCAGATTTTGCGTGTTGTGCGAGGAATGCAGCCGGCAGAAACTGAAGACGGTCGACGGGACAGATAACACCCAAGTTTCGAGTCTGGCTGCGACTCTGGGCCTCAGACTGCAGTTCCAGGTTCCAGTCAACAAAGCAGCCAAGTGACACTCACAAAATCTGACAGAGGCAACGGCTTTAGTCGCTTCTTATTGTTGTTGTTGTAGTTGTTGCAGTTGTTGCAGTTGTTGCTGAGTAACTTGCGCGCATGCGCAGCCGTTTTGCTTTATTACAAGGAGAAGGCCAAGAAGAATGGACATGGAGACGGAGACGGAGACGGAGATGGTGAAGTAGAAGGAGCTGCAGTTGAAGTTGGGCACTGGGCAGGCAGGCGTGCGCAGGCGCGCCAAGTGACACATGAAAACGAAATGAAAATGACAGCGGCAAGTGACAGCGTCGCCATCAGAGGCAAAACATTGCCAAAGCTACCAATGACACTAGCTTAAATATTGAAATCAACTTGCCGAGATTAATTGCATTTAATTCAATTAATCTATAGAGTATCAAGTACTCTGAAATAATAATAATAAAGTTTCTGGCCAAACTTGGCAAAAAGGAGCTTTGTTATGCTCGCAGAACTCTTAACAAGCTTTCGTTTTGGCCAGGCCGCATTCAGCTAGTGTCATTGGGCCCTAAAGCCGAATGCAACTGCAACTTGAGCATTGTAATTTCATTTGTAATTAGCTGAATGCGGCATGAGTCGCTTCTCAAATGGCACAGTGGGCCGAATAGAGCCAAAAAGTGTTGCCAAGTGCCAAAAAAAAAAAAAAACAGTGCTGCTCTTGCAGTTGCTGCTGTTGCTGCGGCAATTTTTGGTGCGACATTTTGGTGCGCCTTATGCCATATTTTATTTCCATTGCCAAAAGTGTCATGTTACAGAGATTTATGTGCGCTGTCACCACGGACGACGATGCTGCTGCAGCCTTTTGAGCCATGTTTCGTTGATGGTGTTGTTGCTGCTCTTGTTGTAGTTGTGACTGTGTGTGTGTGTTTGTGAGTGTGTTCACGCCCAAAATGTTGTCATGTTTTGTGACGTAGAGAGAATTTTTATATATAAATAAAAATGCGTTGTCTACCAATTCAAATGCACGATAAGCACGAAAATGCTTGACTCTCTTAGTTATCAGCATACACTCACACATATTCACACACACACTATCGCACACACATTCATGCATACACTTAGTTAGCCATCCAATCAGTGATTTATGTCTGACCGATTTCATTGGAAAGTGTAGCTGGAAATGTTCTAAGCATTTGCTTCTATTCCCAGTTTGTTACCTGCTTCTCTGTTGACTCTCCAACTGCTGACACTTTCTTTTTCTTTCACTTCATTGGCAGCAGCCACAACAACAGCATGCACAACAGCAATTGGCGCCAGAGGCTTCAGTTTCAGTTACAGCTATAGCTATAGCTATATGTATAGCCACAGCTTCGGCTGAGTTTCAGTTTCTGTTTCTGTTTGGGTTTGGTCTGAGCTCAGGTGTCAATACACTCGCATTTGGTAGCCGCAGAGGCGGCCATTGGACATGCCTCTGCCCCTGCCCTACCCCCTGGCCATGCCCCTATTGATGCCCCTACTCCAGTCTCGATCTCAATACCAAACCCAGTCCCATCCATACCCAAGTCAAAGCCAAACACTGACAATGACATATTTGCCTGGCACTTTCATCGCACGTCCATGTTAATATGCTCAGGATTTATTGCCTTGAGGCACTGTTGACAAAGGAAATGGCATTGCATGTCAGCTGTTGTTGTTGCTGTTACTTTTGTTATTGTTGTTGTAATAGTTGTAGTTGCAGTTGCAGTTGCAGTTGCAGTTGCCCATGTGGGCACCATTTTGTAGTTGCCGTTGGAAAGTTGCATAATTTTTATGTGCGCTCGTTAATAGATCATCAATTGAGATTGGAAACCATTTCGTTTACGAGTAGCTGTGGTAGGTCCCAATCGAATTCATTTGAACTTGTCAAACGTTTTGGAATGTCGTTTCCACAGTTGGTTGCCAACCGCAACTGAAACCAACTGTGCGATTGTCTAAACTGACAAGGTGGCAACGCTGGCAATCAAATAATATGCGGGCTGCAGTCTGAGAAATCACATTAAAGTGCTATGAATAATTGACACTGGAGCAAAGTTAACTCTGTTAGTTAAAACTACTCAAGCAAGAAGGGGAAATGACTTTGATTTTCTAGTTATTAATTATTTTAAGAAGACATATTTCCTATAAAGTTGCAGATATGGAAAATAATATACTTTCTTTTTGTAACATAATTAATTATTAAAAGAGTGAAGCTTCGAAAAAAAACCATTTGATATTAACAAATGAGTTATTTTATTATTTATCTATTTAAAATTATTTCAAATCACTGAACAGCAAGCTGATTGCCACAAAATTCATTTACTAATCTGAATAATCTGAATAACTAATCAGACGCGCTAAGAGTCAAATGAGAAAACGTTTGGCATTTATGCAGGTGTGATCTGTCATGTATAACACTTTCTGGTTGTCTTCTAACATCAAACGCAACTCCAAGCAGAAGAAGAAGCGGCTCTGCGGCGAATATCGTTTACGATCAACCAGAGAATGATCCAACTAGCGAGCGAAATGTTCCAATTCGAATAGAGGTGAGATTCATTCAGTGGAAACGCTGAGCGCACACATAAATTAAAAGTAAACCGGCTGTGGCTGAGCTAAAAGATGATCAATCATCACGCAGGCAGAGAGAGAGAGAGAGAGAGAGAGAACGAGAGAGAGTGAGAAGGAGAAGGAGGGTGCGAGTGTAAGAAAGAGCGTAAGAGAGAGCGAGCTGTGCTCTCAGTAAACTAAGCGGACGTCATCACCTGAGCGTATGTCGAGTGTGTAGTTGCTCACTGTATTTCTGTTTCTGTACCTGCAATTCAAAATGGGCTCAGACAGATACAGATACAGTTACAGATACATATGCAGATACAGATAGACGCAGTTGCAGGTACAGACATATAGAGTTTGACTTTGGCTTTGACTGATGAGCTGCACACTTGGCTGGCGGACATGGCGGTGACATGACTTGTGTCTCCCACAACAGCAACGGCAACGGCAACGGCAACTCTACAACGATCAGCTGATCGCCATGATGGCCGCCTGAGAGTCAGTCGCAGTTGAAAGCAGGTTTCAGTCTTCACGTTATTAATCATTAACGCGCACAGCAAGAGCAACAGCGCGAAAGAGAGGGAGAGACAGACCGACAGAGAGAGAGAGAGAGAGACAGTCAGCGAGCACGTGAATCATTTGAAATTTTTGAAAACATTTTGATTTTTAAGCTATAAATTTATGAACAAAGCGCAAGCCGACGGTTGCCAGTTCGCGACATGCACAAAAGTCATTTATTTATATTGTTTTGTTTTGTGTTTGTTTTTGTTTTGTTTTTGATTTTGTGTTGTTCTTTGCAGCAGCAAATTGACCTAGAAAGAGTGTAAGTCGAGTAGCTGCGATTCGTATCTGCAAGATACAAATACTTATTCATAACCCACCAAAAAACGGCCGCACGCACTTCCGCTGCCAAAGGGGCCGAACCGCCGTCGAACCTTAAGACTGAACCCATAAATTATCTACACTACGTTCTACTGCTGCTCCTTTTGTGTGTGTGTGTGTGTGTCTGCCTGTGTGTGTGTCTGCCTGTGTGTGTGTTGGTTGTGCGAGCTCAGTCCCTGAACAAGTTTGCCTGCAAAGTCATAAGCTAAAAATTCACTATAAGCCGAAAGTTAACAATCTCAATCTCTTATAGAATTCCTTCATTTGCCATCTGACCGCCGAACGAGAACGTGAGCTGATCCGGCTGCCAAGTCGCATCCCCGTAATATTATCACAATTGGCAGGGGGCTATCGCAATCGCTATCAAGCGAAGCCCATATTCTCTTTCAGTATTCGTATTTACCGCCGGCATTTCGCGAACCGCGTGTGTATGAGTTGTGTGTGGCTGTGTGTGTGCGTGTGTGTGTGTGTGCGTGTATATTTTGATGTGCGGCAAATTGCTTTTTGGCGGTTAATAAATTTTCAAATTAATTGACTAATTGCATACCTACAGCAACGCCTGAGCATTGTGACCAAAAAGCAAAAGATACAAAAGTATCTCAAGCATTGTGACGCTGATATCTTATCGATATCTACATATGAACTAAATTCCCAGAGAGACTATCTATGGATTATCGCTCGTAATTGCTAACTAAGGTTAATATTACTGGTCTAATGCCACAATAATGCCATGTTGCACAGATACAAAACAAATAGCTCCAGGTTCCATAACATTTACAACAATGCCGCAAATGTAAATGCAAAAGGGAGGTGTGTACCCAAGATACAAGTTGAACCTTTCATTAGTCGCCGTAAACAAATGCAGCGAATGGAGCCAAGCAAATAAATGCACACTCTACGGCACAGCAACAATTACAGAAAGAATTATCAATGATTTAAAGGTATTAATTCTTTTAATGGATCGACTCAATTCCCTGCTCCATTATGCAATGAACGTACTGATAGAACGCGTAATAAAAGACAATACCAACTGAAATTCCCTTTTGGGAAGTTGCTGCGAAATATATTATTAAATATTCTTTCAGTATTAAGTATTAAAAAAAAAGATATTGTGGGCGTGAGAAATTAATGCATTGTTCATTGATAATGAATGATTTCTTTAAGCAAATATATAAATTCACAATTCATATAAATCGAAATAAGTTGATTTCAAATCTGTTAAACAGGTTTCACCCTCGTAAATGTATTTAACATTTATTTGGAGTTCTGCAAGATAAAACGTAGCTTATTCTAAAAGATACTTTTGCTCATGCCATCTAACTTTATTCCTTATATTAAGTATGCTTTTGTTTATTTCGAGTAAGTTTCGACTTCAGTTAAATTCAGAAATCTCTCTGTCTTTTAGGCACTTCAGATACAATGTTTATGTAGTATAAGATGCTTAACTGTAGCTAACTGCTCTGGTCAACTGTATTATTATAATATTAACAGAGTATCTTAGGCCCATCCGCCCACTGGACTGAATGGTCCAAGTGTTCATTACAGCAATGAAGCCGAAATTACTAATTCATTAATTGAAGCCCAATGGTCAGCTCCAGCTGGCGATGCTCTCTGCCATTTGCCACCACATGTGGCATCTCCCATCTCCCATTTCCCTTCTCTCTCTCTCTCTCTCTCTCTCTCTCTGTTTCTCTCTATCGTTAATTCTCTCGATGTTCTGTCTATGTCCATCCACGTGCTGCAAAATGCCAACGGTAAAAACGAAAGTGCTGTGTGCCATTTTATGAAGTGTTTGTTGTTTGTGCCACAGAGTTTCAGTTACAGGTCCTGGCTAGCTGGACATCATGACATGAGGACGCAGGGACGACAGGACAACACTTACACTTGCCGAACTACAAAATGCTCCCCAGTTAATAATTTCGAAGTGTGTAAAATCAAATGTGGCACATGATGTGCTGGTGTGCGTGTATCTCTGAGATACTTCACTTCTCTTCACTTTGTTGATGGACATGCTGATTGGAGAATATCTCTCAGGTACTTTAGCTCATTTCTACATCTGTTGATGCTGTTGATAATGATGGCATTGTTGATTTGCAGTTGATTTAACTAGTCTCTCTCTCATTCTCTGTACGTATCTTTATCTGTCTCTGGGCATAAATTACTCGTAATTCAAAGCTCAATCAAATTAATGGCCAAGTCTTTGAGTTCTACACAGACTTGTTAAGATCATAACGCATAATTTATGTATAAGCGTGCCGCAACAGTCTCTGGCCTTGTCCCTAACCCTTTCCCCATTTCGTTGGCTCCGACTGGATTCGTTTCATATGAGACCCTTCAAATGGTTTTGCTCCCTTGGTTGCCTCGCCCAAAAAGCATATGTGAAATTTTTGCACTTTTGCCCGCATTTACACTTTGCAGATTCTTTTCTCTCTTTATTTTTTTTTATTTTCTACTTTTTTGGCCACGTTAGGACGGACATATTTGTCCGTATTGCAGGTGCAGGTAACATCGTGTTGCGTCGCGTCGAGTCGAGTCGTTTTGTTTGCTTGTCTGGACGTTTGTAATGTCTATGAATATGAATTATGGAAATTACACAACAACAGCTTTAGCAAGGACAACAGCCGCACAGGACAACAACAACAATGAGAGCAGTTACACACAGTCACAGTCACAGTTACAGTCACAGTTACAAGTACTCGTTGCTCATCGATGCAACATTTTTTATTGCCGCCTTGTGCAAGATTTTTATGGAGGTCGTTGGTACAGTAACCAAAATTTGGTTGACACACAATTGAAACTGGTACAGTAGACACTAGATATGCTCAACGGCATATCCCCCATTGGAGGAATGTGTTCAAATCGCATAAATTTAATTAAAAACTGACAAAAAAGTAAACACAAAAATTATTTGAAATAAATGTGCAAACAAAAAAAAAAAAAAATAAACAGGAATTTACACGGGCTGCGGTTACGCCCCCGCCACATTTGCCCAGCCAGCCGACATTTACATTTAATGCTTGCAAATTTAACAAATAATATTCAATTAACAATTTGAATATGAATTTATTACAGGGGCCAGTCCGAACGGAGGCCGGGCCGCTTTCAAAGTGGTAACAAGTTCGACATCGACATGTGTGTGCAGAGCAGAGGGTTAAGAGTGTCGGATAGATGGGCACGAGGGAGGGCAGGAGGAGGAGGGGTAACGAGTTGGTGGCCGACTTGTTTACCCTGCCAGTGGCAACCAGAGGCGAAGACGAAACAGAAAACGAAAACAACAACTGAAAAGTTATGTGAAAAAGGTGGGAAAATGTAAGCATTGTTAGTCTTTTGCTCAGCAAACGGCAACAGCAGCAGCAAGAGCAGAGCTTAAAGGTAACGATGCATGCAACATTGGTGACTGCTGCCGTTGCTGCCACTGCCACTGCTGACGGAAGCCGCGCAGGAAGCACAAGGAGCACGAGCACAATTCCTGGCGGCCGCACATTTCAATAATTATTAACTGCAACATGCAACATGGAGCAGCACACACGCACACCAATAACAACAATAGCAGCACCAACGGCACCAACGGCCGCAGCATGGCTACGTGCAACATGCAGCACAGTAGCTGCCACCACAATACCAAATGCAGCACTGGACCTTGTGCCGCGCCTGCAATTATCAAAACTTGTCCAAATTGACATTTTTTTCCCTTTATTTTTGTGTTTCTGTCTGACCAACCAGGCGAACCGCATCGCTGCATCAGGTTGGGGTCTGGTGTGTGTGTGTAGGGGGGGAGGGGGGGTGGCATGCAACTGGGGCACGTTTTGGATTTTGAAATGCAAACACGGCATTTAATTCTATTAAGTCCGCAATTTAATTATCTCTTTGGGGGGAAAATGTCATGTTCAATGTCAGCAGCATTGCGATGGTTTAAACACCGCCCCGCCCCGCCCCACCCTGGCCCATCCCTCTCTGCAAAGCCCCCCCTCTCCATGCCAATCCCCCTGTTGTGTTGTTCGCCTCAGTTGAAATGAGTGAGAAATGACAGCGAAATGATGTGATTTTAACTGTTGTAAACAATAACAACGCAGAGCTCTAATTGTAGGTTTGCTCTATTAATTAGTTAAAAGGCAGTTAAGACTGTCATTAGTTGGTAAAAGGTTTAGACAGTGACTAATGTATGGTTAGATATGTAAGATATAAAATGCTTAATATCTAATAGAAAAGACTCTCTGCGTTAAACTGGTTTAAATAGGCTCTCAGACTCCATTAAAAAAAATCATATTAATACTCAATGAACTTGTTTTTATGTACTGTATGTGTTGCTATATACTTTCTCCCAGCTTAACTTAAGACAAAGTTTCTAATAATATACATTTATTGAGTACTAAATCAACTTTACTGAGGATTTGTCAGTGCTAAGATTCTTGCACAGAAAGATAGTTGAGTTCATCTTGAGCTAAGCATATCTTGCGCTCGCTTTGATTATAATATTATTATATATCTATTGTATATTATATATATTATGCACTATATAACAGCAGATCATGAACGCAGTTATCGTTCCGTTAAGCAGCCAACTAATTCCCACTCACTTTACAACGCAAAGTGGTAGCTCTCTACGGTGGCACCTACTTGCCAGGTTTAATCTATATCTAGAATCTTATCTACGGTCACTTAATTGCCAAGTGCCAAAAGTGCTGCCCACCGCATTGAGGAGGACTTCGAGAAACCCCCGTTTTCTGAATCCTTGGGCAACCTATCGAACCTACGCTCAAGTCTGGCTGCCCACTTGTTGCGCCTGTGCCAATATTTAGCTACCGATTTGCACGAGATAATCAATTGAATATAGTAAATAATAAGCTTCAGCACAGTCGTGTGCACAAAGAGAGGAATGCAGGAGGGTAGAGGGAAGTGTAGGGAGAGAGGGAGTCAAAGTCTGGGTGGCTCCGTCTCGGTAATTTTGAGACTCAATTCATGCCTTTTGCCAGGCGATTCATGTAATTTGAGTGCTCCGCACAACGAGAGCTGATCAGTCTGGCAAGTTTTCAGTCTTTCAGTCTTTCAGTCTATCAGTCTGTCAGTTTGTCAGTTTGTTCGTCTGGCAGTCTGGCAGTCTGTCAGTCTGTGCGTGTAATTGGATTTTAAGAAGTAGCTGAGACCGCGACGGCGACGAGCTGATTGATAACCTTGCAACGCAAAAAGGTTTCATGCAACAGGCTGAAAATTAAACGCCTCCAGAGCCACAGAAGCTGCCGCAGCTTAAGATAGTACGAGCAGAGGCTGCCACAACTTGTTTAATGTTAACATTAATTGTAACGACGCAACGTTGCGTGTTGCAACTCTGGCTTTTTGGTCTAATCAGGTGGCAGGCTCATAGAGCCGCGGCTAATCAATCATTTGCACACGTCGGGGCTGGCGCATTTGAGTTACCATTTGACGCCCACAGCTTGCCACATAAATATGTAAGTATGGGGGCCGTGGGGGGCCGTGGGGGGGGCGTGTTCTAGACCTTAGATTTTGCTTTGCCAACGCCAAGATGTATGCTAGAATTTAAAACTAACACCTTAACTAATAACTAGCTAATATTATTAGTAGTCAACGCTACGTTAGTCGAGGGTCTAGATGAGAGCTCCTTTCCAAGTTTTAAGACTATAAAATAAATAAATAAAAAATAATGTGGAAATTTTCTTACCCATGTCTGTTGATATGCCGCCGTATTGTGTTAAATCAGATCTTATCTTACCTGAAAATGCAGAAGACCAGAGAAAAGAAACGTTTAAAAAATGCTAAAAAATTGTTAACTCTCCACATCGCTACAGCTCCACAACGCTACAGCTCCACTTGGCCATCACCAGACGAGGTAACAGCTAATGGGGTAGACGACGAGTGAGTGAGCAAGAGCGCATGAGAGAGCGAGAGAGAGTGAGAGAGAGAGGGAGGAAGAGACACGGGGAATTAAGGTTAAGCAGCCGCACGTGGTGAGGCACTTGGGTAAATTGAAACTAAGCTTTGTTGTTGTAGTTGCTGCAGTTGTTGTTGTTGTTGTTGTTGTTGTTGTTACTTTCAATGCAGCAAATTGCTAGATCAAAAGTTGGATCAGGGCAGCAGAGCTGAAGGGGAAATCGTACTGCACAGTAGCCAATTACAGACACGTTCCTTTGATCTTCAACCTATGCTACTGATCATACGAGTAAGTATAACCATAAGAGTAAGTTAATACTCTGGAACTTAACTTGCGGAGTCATGATTCATTGCAATATAAAAACAATATTGACTGAATGATCGAACAGAGCACAGTGTTGCCTAACTATAAAGTAATTCACAGCTAAATTACGAATATTAGAATTCAGGAGAAGTAGAAAAGAAGGATTATTGATTATTGATTATTAAGAATATTCAAATAATATTCTCTGTTATCTACAATTAAATATTATTATATATTATTACTTATAATACTACTTCATTATTATTTATTTATTATCTATTTCCCTACAGACTTTGTGAGCGGAAACTGTCTGAGATTAGCTCAATAGTGGCTTATGTTTCTTTTTGCAGATCAAATGTTTCCACTTGACGTTTCGTCTGGCACAACAAGAGCCTTCAAATTGGCCATGAGCAACCCTATCATAGTTCTCCCTCTGCCCCTCCCCCAACCAAAAATTCTCCCACTCATATGCCAAGTGTTTCGGCGCGTCTTTTCATTTTCTCGTATTTCGTTTTCTTTTTTTTCACAATATTTAGCGCCGTTTTTTGTTTGTTTACGCCGTGAAAGTGCAAAATGTAAACAATCAAAATGCCAACGAGCTCAAGAGAGGGTGGTGGGCAGTAGGTAGTGGGTAGTTGCGGGAGGGGTGGCGCTTGGAGTCGTTGAAGGTGGCACAGCAAAAAGGTAAAGTATAAAAATATGATTTAATGGCAGCGATAAAACACGTGTGTATTTAAATATGCGCGCCTGGCGCCTGAGTAAACGTAATTTCCCACTGAACAGAGACAGCAATTGAGTGAAAGAGATGGGCTGACATGGGGGGGGGAGAGAGAGAGAACCAGACGGACTCCCACCCAGTTGCAGATGCAGGCGGCAGACACAGCGCCCAAAAAGAAACAACAAAGAAAATATTAAATTAAAAAGTAAAGGAAACACAACTATGTGGTGCTCTATGATGCTGTGGTTCACGGTGGTGCAATGGTGTGCGGTGCCAAAGGGGCGCCAACTAAAAGTAAACGAAAAATTTGACAAACGTTTTTCTGTTTTTTTTTTTTATTTGCAGCAATGAAAATTATGAAAATTGTACAAATAACAAGAGAGGGAGAGAGAGAGAGTGAGAGTGAGAGAGTGAGAAAGACAATGAGGGAAGAAAAAAAAAGGGCAGCCACTTTAGACAAATTCAAACAAATGGTTGGCGGGTCGCCGTAGCATCGGCAGACAGTCAGCTGGCCCAGGGTCTGGCACCGGGAGTCTGTGACCCGAGTAGGAGACAAAGAGGGGACGGAGGGATAATGTTTACAAGCGACGTGCGCGTCGGAAAAATTAAACATTTAGTTTGTGGTCTGCTAACGGCTCCAGTTGCTAACCAGTTCGTCAAGTGCATAGCATCCCACTACCCCCCCGCTCACCACTCTAGCCCTACACTCCTCCTACCCTCAATGGGGTGGGTGACTGTGTATTCACACCTTTTGGACGCGCATTTAGCTGATTTTTATGACTCTTTAAAGCGCCGCACGCTCTAGACAGAATTCCCAGTCGCATAAATGAGCTGCATAGCATAGAGATAGAGAGAGAGGAAGAGAGGGAGAAAGGGAGAAAGGGAGAGAAAGAGATAGTTGATAGCTACTGATTCGTTTCATTTGTTTGCACTTTGGCTGCAGCTTGCGCTTAGGGTTTTTATAGCCCCATCAAAGGCGATGATATAAATCTTAATTGCCGACCCAAATAAATAGACGAACGAGCCGAGCACATGTCAGACCATATTATAGACTATATCAAGCCATGGCAGTAGCTCTCTTTCGTTAAATGCCGAGCCTTAAAAAATAGACGAAACTATTTGTTGTATTTTCAGAGAGTGTCTTCACTTTCGTGGAGAAAACTCGTTAGCTATTTAGCATAAACACTTTCCAGTCAAGCGACAAGTTTGACCAACAACTGATAAGAACTACAACAACAACAACAACAACAACTATAAGAAGAAGAGGCAAACAAGTTGCAACGAAAGAAGTCATTAAGGAAACATTAAATTGACATTAATGTGCAAAGGCACAGGCGGAGGCCCCCAAGTGGTCAGGCCCGGGACACGGAATCAGAGTCGGTGTCGATGTCGGTGTCGGTGTTGGAGTCCAACTTGGTAGGGAAATCAGAGTGGGAGTTGTTGTTATGTTGACCCAAGGCGCCAGCGCGGCTTCTTAAGGCCCTACGTTGAGTTCAATGTACGGCTCTAAATCAAAATAGTATGTCTATAATTCATGCATGGAGCACATCGATTCGCTTTCCCAAATATTTAAACTGGTATAACAGTTACCCAGTTTTGCATGGAGCACTCGTAAATCACAGTTAGAGACATGGCAAACACTGAGGAGGCCAGCGGACAAGAGGACAAGAGGGCGGAACTGGTCGAAAGTGAAATGCCCTAACCAAGAGTTGTAAATAGTTTAAAGAAAGAAGCAACAATGAAAATAAATCATTTATATAATTCTTCCTTAAATTATTATAATATACTTTTCTTTTTATTAATAAATAAAATCATTTAAATCATTAAACAATTTTTAAGAATAAATTAATAAATAATTGTTGGTAATAGACGAACTTTTATACTATATTAAAATAAATATGATTTACTTCATTTAATTCTGAACTAAAATACGCAACATAAACAAATTATTTGTTCTTTAAAATTTTGAAGTTAAAACATATAAATGATTTATTTATGTTATAAGTTTATAGGAGCTGATACACTTGGCTGCTTGTTCGTTCATTTTGTTTCTATGAAATATTCATATAAAATTTAATTAATAATCTAATATGATCTGCAACCCTTTACACGCGTTCAAGGTATTCCCAGTAGCTCAAACGTTCTTAAAATAGCATAAATGTGTGTGTGTGTGTGTGTGTGTGTGTGTGTGTGTGTGTGCGTGTGTGTGCATACGTTTGAGTGTGTAAGTTAGCTGACTGGCAGTTGGAGAGCTTAGAGTCTTTGGTCTAGTGCCTCAAGGTGGTCACTGAATAATTGTGAACCTATAAATCTTTGTCTCTTTTGTTTTCAAGATTTCTATCTTAATTGAAGCTCATTATAATATGCGTTTCCTACCAACATAACGCAACTTGTGTTACCAAACCGATTGCTGGTGATCAGCCCAGCTGGCCATATGCCCATTCATGGAGTCGAACGCAGACTCAGTCTCGGTCTGAAACTCAACTGAACTTGTACTCGTATTCAAATGGCAACCCGGCTGGATATCGAGTTGGTCAGCTTGTGCGTAGCTTTTGCACTTGGTTAGCATGGTGATCAGATCGCAATCAGCAGCCATAGAGCAACAAATCGAATCCAATGCGATCTCCAGTGAGGGCCCACCACCAATGAATTATTAATAATAAATAAATCATTATTAAAATCAAAATAATACGCAAATATGCATATTATACGACAGCTAAAACATACGCTCACAGATGCAGATACAGATACATTTACAGATACAGATACAGATAAATATAGCCTGATACTGAGATACAAATACATAGATGGCCATATCCAAAAAACTTCATGGCGTTGCCAACTTGTGTTTCTTTTCATGTTTACGCCACTTTCTCATATATGATGTGTGTGTGAGTGTGAGTATGTGTGTGAGTGTGTGTATCTGTACACACAAGTGGTTATAATGAATGATTTGTTGTTTTATAATAAACACGCCGAACGGCGTCGCAGTCAGCGTCGTGGCTATGACGTATGATGGGGGACCTGAGCTCCAAAACGTATATTTTCGTGTATGTATATATATATGTGTGTGTGTGTGTGCGTGTGTGTGTGTGTGAGTGCTGACCACTGCGGCGCTCGCTGCGCTTACAGCCAGGCAAGCTCGTCTTTCCCTCGCCATCCCGCTAACATCCCCAACTTGCCATCTTCACTTGACCCTTTGGCATGGCGCGTTTTTCGTTGCATTTTTGGAAGAGTGTGCATATGTGTGTGTGTGTGTGTGTTTTATGCCGGGCCGTGTTGTTGTTTTTATTAGGTATCAAAAACACCTTAAAACATGATTTTGCAACTGCCAAGAAACGGCCGTTGAACACTGGCGCAAGACTTAAGAAAACTCAAGCAAACAAATACAAATATGCGGCAAATTGAAATCATCTTAGAAAAGCGATGAAGAATCATTTAATATAAACCTGCTAATTTAATTCTTTGAAATATTTAGTATAGTTAGTCGATTCTTGCAATTAATTTGCAGCAAATATTCTTATTTATTATAATAATACTAATGATTATAAAACTATATGTTGTAATAATATTAGTGATATAATATAATCTTATTTTATTTTAATCAATAACTTCCCAATTCATCATTAATAATTTCATTTAACTGTTTACGCTTCTTTAATCTTAACTACAACTTTTACCCACTGTTGGGTCTGGTGTATAACCAAAAATTGCTTCTGGCCCTGCAGTCTTCTTCTTTTTCCATATATATTTTTGTATTTTTCTGTACTTTTTTTTTTTTTTTTTTTTTTTTTTTTTGGGGCTATGTGTCTGGGCCACTTTGCGTTGTCGTCGTCGGCCAAGTTGCTCGAGACGCTCGAGTCGTTGTCCGACGGCCGCCAAGGTGCTTATTAAATTCCTTATTTAAAAATACATTAAAAAATGCAAGAAGCTGCCACAGAGAACACAGACCAATCCACGGCCGGCCATTGGGACTCATCAGCTGCTGCATCCGCCGCAAATTGTGAACCAATTCCGAAAGCGGATTTGATTTGCTTTTGATTTTGCATTTAGCATTTCACATTTCATATTTCACATTTCGGAATATCGCATTTTGTTGCAAATATGATTAAAAGCGCGCGTTGAAAATGTTTTCCTGTTTGCAATTCATATTTTTTGATGTTGTTGGCGTGTTTGGGGCTGGGGTTGGGGTTGGGGTTGGGATTGGGGATGTGCGTGCCACTTGTGGCCTATTAATTCCATGTTACATGTATTGCAATTGCAGTGGCAGTCGCATGACATGCCAAAGCTGGCAGTGCATTGGCTTTTGAACCTTCTAACTGCCAGTGCGAGTATGTTTGTTAGTTATGAGTTATGAGTTATGGACTTCTAATGGTACAGAGAACATTAACCTTGACAGCATCAGAACTCAACGTGCCTGGGGCCATTGTACGTGTGAACCACAATTGCGTTGCAGTGCAACTAATTGACAGAGTCCCGGAATTGAGACAAAGGTCGATAGGTTAGGCCTACCTAAGCCAAAGGCACAATGTCCACTGATAATTGCAGACATTTACCGACGCAGCAAGGAGGCTGCCTCAAAATATGAATTATGATTGTCGCAGGACGTGTCAATTGCAGGATCAACCAGAAGATTCTCAAGGTCATTTTGTGACAAAAAAAAAAACTGAGAGAAAGAAAACATGTGCAAGGCGTCTGTCTTTGACTCAGATATCGATCTGTTTGGCTTGAAATGAGCTAAGAAATTAGCCAAACAAATTTAGCCCCAAAACACAACATGTCACAGACACACACACACACACAGACAAGCGGCCACACACACCCAAACACAACCTGCATATACATATGTGCGTGGGGTCCAGGCAAATAAAGCAAATTTACGAATTTGCGAATTTATGTTGAAATTTATCGATAATGACTTAAAAGCCTTCAGGACAATGATTTAATGGCTCCGCGCTCAACGTGTTCACACATAACACACAAACAACAACATTAACACACTCAACACACTCAACACACACATGCACACACAACAGCCAACAATGCTGAAGTAGGTTCTCAAATCTTAAACCATGTTTAGATACGATAAAAACGGAATTTTTCATTATTTTTCTTGATTTTGTTTGGCTTTGGAGGCCGCTACAAATGATCGATGATCGCTGGAAGTGTGCGCCGATTTATTTATGGCTTGATTTGCTTTTCCTTCCACTGCGAATATGGAATCTGTGCGATGGAATCAGTTGAGTGCTCAGCTAAGCTCAGAGCCCAAAAACACTTCGCATTGAATTATTTTCACATTGCAAATTGTCTCGAGTGTTAAATAAATCAAAAAATGCCAACAAATTGCAATGGATATTGATTTTAATCGAGATTTGTGCGTTGATCTTGACAGCAAATTAAGTAAATTCAATTAAGATATTGAAATTTAAGCAAAAATTGCATTTGACCGAGACAGAAGAAACCGTTTTGAAGAGTAATTTTGAATAGTGTTAAGTGAACACATCTTGAGTTGAATTTGAAGTTAAGAAATTAGCTAATTATGCCAACAGCATTTCAAAGCATATTCAAATTCACCTCAAATAGCTCTGAGGTGTGGTGAACTCGAGGCAAATATCGTATTCTTATTAGAATCGCCTAGGGCGTAGTTACGCAAGAAACTCAGGTAAAAATTGCTGATCCCACTTCAATCATACTGTTATACAACATGGCAATTGGAGTTATTAATGATAGCATAACAGTCAGACTTTGAGGGTTGAAGATATTAAACGAGCACCCTGTATTGAGTACTCAGCAAAATGTAACCCTCAATACATCATCGGTATTTTAGTATGCCAGGTCGCGGAACGCATAAATTTCATTACGATCATCTCGGTATTATATCAGAATCGATTGATTGAGATTGAGATTGAGCCACACGTAGGGTGCCTGGGATCGCGTCGGGAATCGAGACTCTGATCGAACCAGTCCCATCATAAAAACCTGTCGCCTGCAAGTTCCTGCTGCTCGTATTTAGTTCAACTTTAATTGTTTTTTAACCAGTTGCGTCGCCTTTATGGGAACGTTGGGTGCCAAGTTTTGTAATTATCGATAGCCCAAGTGAAATTTGATTGATTTTCGAACGAAGCTTTCCCATCTCAACAACTTGGTGCCTTGCGGCTGCAAAGTGGCTCAGAAATGTTACAACATTTAAGGCGAATTGAAATTTATGTTTGCCCGTTGACCACCTACGTGAAGGCAGTCATAAATTTCAGTTGATCAGTTTTCGGGGATTCTGAATTTAATTTTCTTGCATTGTTCGTGTAATTGATTGTGAGTTGCAATTTTGCTTATGATTCTTGAAGGTGTTTTGACTACGCTCTGGCTTATCAGCGACTTGAACCTCAACCTGAAACCGATAGGCAGCTAGGCAGCCAGGCAGCTGATAAGGCTGTAGGAGTGTAGGCAGCGAAGTCAGTGTCAGGTGGCAATGAGTATGGGGGGCTGGCAGCAGGAACAGTGAGGACTCTGCTCGGCTGGAGGTCGTGTCTTGCTGCCTGCCACTTGAAAGGGCTGTCGAGTCCTGCGACGTGCTGTACATAATTACATAATGGCGTTGTTAACTGTAATAAGCGCAACTTTTGTTCAACCGCCCGACGCGCGCAGTGTGTGTCCTGGCAAAAGGATTTCTTCATGCTGCCATTGCCTTCTTCTGCTGCTTGGCTATTGCTGCTATTTGCAGCTCTTTTAGCCGCATGGTCATAATTTACTGTTGCCATTGCCATTGCTACTGCCACTGCCACTGCCATTGCCAGTTGGCTGCCGCGGCGTCGGCTGCCTCTTGTTGCACAAATTGCAGCTCACTTTTGTTGCCACTTTGCCGCCAAGAACGCAACGTCGCCGCCGTTGTCAGCGTTGCAACAATTACTGACATCGTTGTAGAGCATCATTAAAACCAAAGGTGACAAAAATTAGTAAACAAAGTGTTGAAAATTATGAGACAACCATCGCAGCTGCTGCAAGGCGTGTGGCAGCGCACCAGTTACAGCCAAGACGCAAGTGGTTGCACCTCAATTGGTTGAGTGGTTGATTTTGTTTATGAGTCTATTGCACAGACTTTGATCGAAATTTGCGCACAGCGAACCTGTGATTAGACTTCAAGTTGATGGACAGCGATTTAAATGTGTTAAACATTCCATTTAAATTACGCAATAAAAAATATACATAATTTATATTAAATAAACATATTTGGAATATTATTTTCAAAGTGTAGAACAGCTATTCTGCGCTTAGTTTAATTGGGTTAAAATGATTACAATTAAGGAACTATAAACTAGAAATATTCCGTTACTGCATTCAGAGTATTTCTTATTCAAATATATTCAACTGAATTACTGATTATTCTTATATTAATCTCTGAATGCATGTGTATTCAAATCAGAATATAATTATTTTAACATTAACACATAAAGAATATAGAGGTGAGTAGTTAGACTACCTTTACCCAAGTTAAGATATATTCATATATTTTATTTTAAGCTGCAAATAATTTTCAAAATGTACTTTTAATATTTATTATATATCTGACAACATATTCGATTAATTTAAAATTGATTAAAAAAGTTCAGCGAATTAAATATTTTAGTTAAATATGTTTTTTGTTTAATTCTTTGTTAGTCTAATATATTTAATATATACAAAATTTACAATTTTGTTTAATTTATTTAATATAAATATAAAGAAAATAAATTTATAATTAAAATAAAACAGAATAATTTCTTATATAATTTTCTTAACATTTATTTGAGAACTTGCTGTGATTTATATTATTTAAATTGCAACTCTTGACAATATTATTATAGCTCAATAAAGTCATTTCTTAAACTGTTGTGCTCAATGTGCAATTGGCTTATGTTTTGCCAGCAATTAACAATTATTAGTCATTTAATAAATAATTACTGTTCTGGCTTATTCAGTTGGATGATTGGGTGTCTGTCAATTGGCTCATCACTTGAGCAGAGAACAGAGAAACAACTATGAAAACAGACAGAAGTAAGAACAACTAGAGCAACAGCAATAGCAACAACAACAACAACAACAACAACAACAACAATAACAACAAACAATTGTTGAAAATGAAAACTAAAACATAACATAACTGAATCTTATGAGTTATGAGTATATTGGAGTAGAGAGGTTACCACTAGGCTGGACACTCACTTTTGATTGGATCTGCTGTGGACTCACCTGCGATTGCCATCCAGGGGTAGAAGGTGTGATTGCCGGGCTGGTGTAAACTGCTTGCGGCCGCTGTTTGGGCCGCTGCAGCGCCCGAGATGGTGCAATTGGCATTCCAGGCTGTGGCCGCGCCCACACCGCCGCCTACGCCGCTGGCTGAATTCTGTGGGACGCCGCCGGCAGTGCCATTGCCGCCACCAGCGCTGCCGCCACCGCGATGACTGACAGGGCTGCCGCCCGATGTGTCCAAGTAGCCGCCGACGCGGGAGTCGGGCGTGCAGGCGGATGGGCGAACGGGCATGCCACCGCCCCCCGCATTATTCTGTCCATTGGCAGCGTTGGGTGCATTGGAGCCGTTGGAGGTGTTGCCAGCGGTGGCTGCACCGCCACCGCCTCCACCGCCCCCACCATTGGCACCGCCCGTGTTCCATATGTCCTTGTAGCCATTGACGGCATCTGCTTTAATGTTGAGGCAATCCTGCTTGTAGGCGCTGCCAGCATCGCCGTAGATCTTGTTGCAGGCAGCCGTGATGCTCGCATCGTACGGCGAGTCCTGTGTGGTGCGCTGCAGATGATGGTTGGCGTAGGGGGACATGCCCAGCGGCAGCGTGAATCCTCTGTAGGCAGCTGCCGCGGCGCTGGCCGTCGTCTGATCGTGATGACCGCCCGAGCCCATTGCCATGCCTGACGCCTGGTGCGGATGGCCATAGAAGCCGGAGGCCTGCTCAAAATAGGAGTTCATGTTGTGACTGCTGTTGGCGGTGAGAATTTTGGCGGTTGGCTACAGCAGCTACAGCAGCTACTAAAAGTAACTGCGCGCGGCACACTCTTCACTCGTATACAAATGTGTAACTCTCGGGTGTTGTGCTCACTGTGGGCACTGGGCAATACGATTAAGTTATTAACAAATTTGAGTATATAATATTTATTCAAAATATTTTACTTTTGATTTAGTTTTTAATTTAAATTTAATTTTGCTTAAATAAATTTTGAAAATTTCAAAATTTGTTTTATTTATTTTATTGCACTTTTGCCGGCTCGTATAAGTTGTAAAATTAATTAAGTTTAAATAATTATTGTATTGTAAGAGAGTTTCATGTGGCGTATACTTGATTTTGGTTTCGTATTTTTATACAAATTGCACTCGTATTTTATTCACTTGACACTCGCACCATATAAATTTTGTTTGTTAATAAGTAAATATTGATTTGAAGTATTTGTAGTGGCGTCTATTCAATCATTGTGAACTCGATGACTCGATTAACATTCATAGCGTTATCATTATTGTTATTACAAACTATTATTATTATTGTGTTATTATTATTGTTATTATAATTATTATTGTTATTAGCATTGACCGAAACGACCGACGACGGCGACGCGCGCTCACGCTACACGTTCAACTGACGTTTCGGATTCGGATTCAGTTTCAGTTTTGAGATACAAAATTCAAATTCAGATTCAGATTGAAATTGAAATTCAACTTGAGATACTATTCACTGGCCACTACAGATACGAATGCGATTGTGAATGCGAATACAGAGCGCGAGGGCCATTCAACATTAAAATTGAGCGTACAATACCAATAACAATAATGCCGCTGATAATGTGGGATAATAAAACAAAGCGCGCGCCTGTTATCCAAACCGTTGCCATCGAACGAATGTGCCACCAAATCGCAGTTGGTTGTGTTTTGACTGAGACTCAACTAAACTCAACTGAATGGCAACGGGCCACAAGCAGCGAACGGCAACGGCAACAGCAAACGGCAACGGCAAACGGCATACGGCAACGGCAACAGCAACGTCGACAGAGTCGTTTGCCTGTAGAGCTCCCCCGATACGCAGCAGCAGCAGCAGCAGCAGCAGAGACAGCAGCACCAGCAAGAAGAAGAAGCAGCCAAAACAGAGAGGCGAAACAAGAAAATGAATGAGCGAAACTGAAACAGAATGAGCCTCACTCACTGCGCTCAGCATATGATAAGGTCTACTCAAACTTCTTCGCTCGCTCTTGCTGGCGCTCTCACTCAGTGAACTGTGTGTTCATTTGTTGCGTTCGAGCGCATTCATTCGAACATGTTTGAGTGGCCAACTTGTTCGGTATTCATCATTTGCTCATATGGAAAATTTACTCTGGCTTCTGTATCGTGGAAATTCATCATGGAGGAGGGCTGATTTTTCTTATAGGCCAGGCGAGCGTGCATACGCATTCATTTGCACTCAAAAGAGTTTCGCTCATTTGCACTCAATTCAATGCCCGCCAGTTGCCAGTCGACAGTCGTCCGCTGCCAGTTGCCAACTGCACGGCACGCGCTGCAGATACAAATACAGTTTCAGATACTTTCTTTGTTAAATTTCGTTTTATGAATTTGCGCGCTGCATTTTGTCCGCTTTTTATAAAAGCCATTATCTTGTTGAATATTTATCTTTCTTTAAATGTAATTTCATATTTCTTTAACATTAAACTATCTAAATATGAAATTATTGTAAAACTTAAAACAAATTTCAAATTATATAAAATGGATAATTATACAAAGAAATCTATGTATTTATATATGTATTAGTATTTTTTAACATTTAAATGCACTTCAAATTTTAATATAATTCCATTTTAATACAAATAATATCCAATAGGGAGAATTTCTGTAATTTGTTCAAATCTTAAGAGTTATGTTTAAGATAAATTATATTAATAAAATAATGCACATCAGTTATGCATATTGATTTGATAATTTTATTATTTCAATATTAATGATTACATTTATATTAAACTTTCAATATAACTAAGCATTCTTTACAAATTCGAATCTGGCAACAAACTTAAAAACTGTCATAAAAATATCAAATAAATTTGTTATTAGAGTTTCAAGCGTTTAATAACAAGAATTCTATTGCTAAGATTAAGATTTTATTATTATTTTTATATGCATTATTTTTATTATTTTAATTATCGAATTACAGATAATGACAATTCTAAAAAATAAAGGAACAACCTAAAAAAAAAGTAATGAGCATAAGCGCATTTGTTAGTGCATATTGTAGCCAATATTTGTATTAAGTGTTCAATATATCAATGCATTGAATGATTTTCGTTATTAATGCGCAGCCAAATTGATGGTAATAAATTCATATGCATAATGCAAAGAGATCGTAGAGCTATTCCCGAAACTTTAGCAAATATTTGTCAAAGTTTGCACATTCGCACAAGCGGCTCGTAGATTAGAGGACAAAACCGAGGACGAACAAACAAAGTTGCTTGCCACAAGTGTTTGCAAAATAAACTTATTATGAGAAGAAATTTACTTTTGTACCGCCCTCGCCCCCCACGATCCATTGGAAACCAAAGTCTCCATCTCAGTCTCAGTCGGAGTCGGAGTCGGAGTCACAGTCGCTGCTCGTATTCGTTGCCAAGTCTCTAAAATCAACAACATGCGAAAGATACAAAAACTTGCACACAGCGCACGGATGTCCACACACACACACACACACACACACACACAAACACACACACAGATACATACACACATTCACAGTCACACAGCCATACACATTCACAGACAGACGGCGACATTTTCCCCAAATATGCGAGGACCAAACAAACTGCCAAGTAACATGAGCGGAAAGCCGAGCAAAAAGTACAAGCAAAGCAAAGCAAAGCAACGCAAACGAAACGTAAAGAACAGCAAAAGTAAAAATCGCAGTCGCAACTGCAAACTAAATATCATGAGTATCAGGGCCAAGACAGGCAGGACGACTCCGGCGAAACGCGCTGAAGCAGGACGCTGCGAAAGCTGGGAAGCTGGGACACTGAGACGCCATGACAGACAAAATAGCCTCATAACCATTTGAAGCCATTCGAAGGCGCATAAAAGGATCACAACAATCGCCGAAATGAGCCATAATGAGCTCGTAAAAATTTTGCTACCTAATATACTCAGGAATCTTATGAGTATATTCAAACTTGGTTCGTTATGTGGCTGCTACTGCTACTGCTGCTGCTGCTGCTGCTTGCCACATTTCTGTTGACTTTGTTGTTGTTGTTGTAACTGTTGTCGGGTTGCGAATGCTGCGCCCTGTGTGAGCTTCAGTTCAGTGGATGCTGCTCTAAATCGATGATTGTTCTGCTAGCTCCCTGCATCGGCGCCAGTTGGCAGTGTTAATATTATTATCGTTTTATTTATTGTTTTATAAATTCATAAATTCATCAAACTAAATAACTCAATTGATGCGGTCTACGCTCATTTTAAAATGTTACAGCTAAGCATAGAGTTGAATATTGAGGAAACATAATTTGCACTAAAAATGCTTTAAATTAGTTTTTAAATTAATTGTTTTGCTTGGTTCTTAAGCGGACTAATTATGTTTAAGATATAAGTATGATAAATAAAGACTGTTACTTACTAAATGTCTAGATGTAGCTGGGCTGAGACGACGGCAAAGTTTCGTTGCGATATAACTACTTTTTATATATAACTTCGATTTAGAAATTGTTTTTTAATATAGTTTTTCGCAGCAAGTTGGCATAGTTAGCATTTATTTTTGTCAATTGAATCAGACTTACAAAAGCAGCACAGTTTGCAAGAGATTATTAACAAACCAGACATTAATATTTATTATTGTTTTTATCACATACTAGACTTCAAATAGGTCTGAACATCTTGTTTTCTCTAACTAATCAATGTGAAGTGTTTGATTGGGCATTATTTTCGACATGGGTCCACTTGAGGTAATGTTTGAAGCCATTTCAATGGCGATGCATCAAATTCGCTCATTTGTCGGGCCATAAAAATGTCTGCGGCGGCCGCTTCAAAGGCAACAGGCAACGGTAAAAGTATTGACTTTGAAAATCTGAACGATTGCTGGAATAAATCTGGGATGTGGCGATAACAGCGCCCTTCAAAACATCCAACAGGTGCCGAAGTAGCGGGCAGTAGCCGAAATTCCAAATATCTTTATAGACAGACGCACACATAAACAGGGAGCGATAGATCCAGAGATCCAGCGATCCAGCGATCGAGTCTTTTGTACTTGCAATGAGTTGTTTTTGTTTTTGTTTTTATTCTTTTTTTTTTTTTTTGTAAATAAACCTCAACACAGTTGGCGTTTGATCTCAGTGTGGGTGGTTAGAGGGGAGTGCAGTGGGGTGCCCATAGCTGTTGCCTTTTGATGTTTTGTTTTGCTTTGGCAACGTCAGCTGCCAAATTGCTGCTTTATTAGCTGCGTAAGAGGCAGGCCCAGCACATGAGACCCCTCAGCCCACCACAGTCCCACACAGGGGCCCAGTGGCAGATACATTTAGATACAGATTGTTTTCGAAATGGGCGTCTCGATAAATCGAATACTTGGAAATCAGCGCCAGTGCTCGTTTTGAGCGATTATGGCCAATTAAACAGTAGGTGGGAGTGGTAATTAAATTAACCGTATAATTGCCGACAGCTATGTACTTTGAAAGCAAAATGAGCTCGTGAATTAAAACGCAATTCATCATCAGGTGTGGCGCCCAGTTACATCAGCAGGTGATTTGATGGTGGTCAGTATAAACGGACACTCAATGTGGTTTTCATTGTGCCTGCAATTCTCATTGGGAGTCCGATCATAGACTATCTTTCTCTCTCTCATCCTATGTCTCTCTCGGCTTCTCCCTCTTCTACGGCTATCTCTCTTTGCATCTGACCGGTGGCACTCGTAAATTTCATACTCGGCTACCGTTGACAGTCGTGACAGGGAGGTGGGGCATATGGTAATGAGTTGGCTTTGTATGCAAATCAGAAGAATTCGCTAAAATGTGCAAGCCGACATCCCTTTCTACATTCTACATTTTTGCAAGAATCTATATATAGATATATTTATTATATTATATTAAGAGTTTATTCTGAAGACATTTCTTTTAGATGAAATTGTGCAATTGATGATTAAATAATTTACTAATTATATATTGTAGAATTGTTTAATATTCATTCATGATTTACATAAACTAAACGAATTCATTCCTTTGCATTCCCATACCAATATGCTCTCTTTAAAACAAAGACAGAAAGATACTGATACTGAAACTGAAACTGAAACCGAAACGAAATGCAGCCAAATACACAATGCAACAATGTGCGCACTTCCTCCGCAGTTGGCATGATGTCCTGGTAACAGGACTCGTAATGTACGCATGGATTAACCAATTACATTGCAATTTTAATTTGCAGGCTGGCGAAATTTTATTGCGAAATTGCTGGGCGCAAAAATGAAATCAGTGCGCCGCGAATATGGAATGGCATTGATAAGGAAATCCTGAGCGTAAAGCTCGAACACCAATTCGAAAAGGGGAAAGAGACGAGAAGAGAATCACAACAGAAAAGAAGAGAACAGAACAGAACAGAACAGCACAGAGTAAAGCAGTGATATGAAAATGGAGAATACGAAATGCAATCCAATGGATTTAAGTTCTTTATTAACACTTAATAAATCATAGAGCTGCGGCCAGATGGATCTGAGTGGAGACACAACTGCTGCTCCCTACATTCCCCATCTCACACGAACCCAACTGACTTCGAGTGACGTGGCGCATGGGAAGTGGAGGCCATAAAACTAGCTCCAATGCCAGGGACAGGGACAGGGACAGGACCAGCTCTATACTGAGTGCTGTAAATGTTTGTCCATTCATCCATTCATTCAGCTGTCCGACGGTACGGCTGTCCAATTGGACGTCTGTCTGTCTGTCAGTCCGGCGCTATCTGCCACACTGCGACAGTGTCAAGCATAAATCCTCATCATAATTCAAAGCATTGATCATCGCTGCAGCCCCCTGCAACCCACACACAACCCCCCAATCCTCCACCTCATGTCGCCCATTGGACGAGCAAAAAATGACAAATTGTTTGGCGCTCGATTGGCGCAGGAATTGAACGCCACATCCATGACGCCGGAGTGAAGTTGCAGGTTGCCGCATGCGGCGCCTGCATTTTGCACGTGCATTGCCTACTTGCAACGTTCCAATGTTGCCAACGCTGCCAACGCTGTATTTAGTCACAATAAAATTGTCGTAAAATGCATTGGCCAACAAAAAGGTAGGCGAAACATTTTCCTCTTTCATTTCGAAATGAAAGTTTATTATTGTTTTTGTGTGACAAGATAAGGTAAAAGCCGTAAAATTTTATTATGTATTTATGCATTAAACATTCTACATTATGAATTTAATACGGAATTATAAATATTTGCGGATTTAAACTTAACGCCGATTTGTGTGCGAGTCTCCCCAAAAAACCCAGCTTCCTATTTGTGGATATACCTAAAGTGTAGCACACATTAATTGGGGTAAATATGGAAAGACTTTAAGTTTAATTGCGATTAACTCAATTCGCATTCAAGAAGCTTCGATTAAACTTGCTTTCGCTTATGCTCTTTTCAAATATATAAAAGAGTTTTCTATTCAACAATCAAAATGGCCAAGAACCAGGCTTAATTTTAACATATAAATATTATTATAATTTAAAAGATTCCTCTCCACACTCAATGAATAAAACATTTGAATTCTACATCGATATTTTAAGATTTTGATATTAAGAACAATAAATTTCTGATAATATGCTAGAGCGAAGAAATCTTAGAATTTTCGCTTGGAATTTGCTGTTTTCAGCTCTTGCTTCGAATAGTTTAAATGGCTATTTCGAATTCTAAAGGTGCTGTTATTTTAATGGAGCTGTTTGCGAACTGGGCAAATACATTTTTCTTCATTAAACTGTGGAAAATCAATAAGCTGTGAGTCCAGCACGCACGTCAAGTCGAGTCTAAGAAGACGCTGATGAGGGGCAGAAGAAAGAGAGACAGAGAGAGAGAGAGAGAGAGAGAGAGAGGGAGGGAGAGTGAAAGAGACGCTGCTTAAGATAGACAAGACATACAAATTTTCCAATTAAGCAAAACACGTTTTCTAACGATTATTTTATGCAATCGAAACGAAGAAACGAAGCCAATTAAGACTATCAACGATTCAACAGCGAATGCGACTCTGCATTGCAAATAAATCGTCAGGGGCAGGGGTAGAGGTAGAGGGAGCCGGGGCACGCGGCAAAGGGGGCAAAGGGGCGCTACGTGTAGATACGGGCATTCATTTTGATGAATTAATGAATAAGTTGACGTGCCACTGACTGCAGAGCGATCGACTGTCAATGGATGTGCAACAATTGGGCGTGCATTCGTTAGGATAGTTAGGAGCCGGTTGCCACCAACGTTGGAGCCGTTGGAGCCGTTGAAGCCACGGTAATTGCCAAGCGGCATGAATCAGCGTGGGCGTGGGCGAAACGGGGCGTGTTGCTGCTTGCAGGAGCAGCCAAAGCAGCGTAGAACAAACTGAGACACATGGTTCCCTAAAGGTAAATGCCACGCGCTGCATGCCCCCAAGTTGTGCCCACTTCGCTGCTTTTGCTGCCGCTCGACGGCTCACTGATTTCTTGCGTCGCGTCGTTTAAAATATTTGCGAGATTGCATGCGAGAGATATGTACGACTCGGACAGCGTTTGCTGTCGGATTCAACAATTGTTCAGAGCTATTTTCATTTTTATGCCCAGCATTTCCACAATTCAAATTTGCACACAAAGTGGCAATTTGGCCCCAAAAACCGTTGCGAGCGCCTTTTATGGGCCCAAGCACAGCTCAAACTGAGCTGCAGCTGCTAGTTGATGGTTGCCAGGCCAGGCCTTAGAGGGGATAGCAATGAGTAGGGTGGGAAGGGGGGGCATCGCATAATTGAATTGAAGCGTTCTCCCCGCGTTTCTTCAAATGAACGTCAATTAAAAATGCATCATAAACGCCCCTCAGCGCCATTTCATAAACGTTGCCTTAATTTATGCTCTCTCATGGTCCAAGCTCTACGGCTCCATCAGCGCCAACAGCTCCAACAGCGTCTTGGCCATACAACAAACCAGAATCACAAGCAGAACTGGTACCAGTCACTCGTCAATCCGAAACCAGCTAATTGGTGCGTGTTAGTCTGTTAGTCTTGTGGCATCCACCATTTGCTGCTTCTTTTCAATTCAGCTGTTGCACTTACGCGATGATTGCCAGTTGGATTGATCGATTGATGACTATCAGAGCCAAGGCCTGATTAAATATGGCAAATGAATTGATATTTCTAAACAAGGAGAGAGTTAACAGACGAACGTTTCCATTAAAGTTGTTAGCCTATTGAAATTGAGGTAATAAATTAAAGATTTAACTGGATATAAGTTAAGTGCTGTATAGATGTTTCTCATTTCGATTCATCTACTTCTATTTCTATCTCATTTCTCATTTCGAGTCGATGATACTTAAAATGTAAATCCAGTTCGAACGCATCACCTTTGACGCGGTCAAAAGCGGTTTCCCGCCGTGATGATGACTTAATTTCAGAAAACCACAAAGTGGCTCAACTGAGTCAGCGCAGCCGCAAACGGCTCATTACGAGGTCAAGCAGCAATTGTAGTCCAAACACCAAAAAACCTACCGCCTCCCTATGCAAAACTGTAATGAGCAGACCGAAGACCCGCCGATTGCTAAAGAGCTACAGCCAGAGTGAGTGGGAAAGGGAAGGGAAGAGTGAGAGAGAGGAAACGGCAAAGGCACAGCCGGACATGATGGTAGCACAATGAAGACATTCGCTTCGGTTAGACTTACCTACCATAATCCTAGCCCAAGCAATGAACCCTTGACTTCATTCATCAAACAATTGGCAGCATTTGCATTTGCCGCTCACTCACGTCTCACTACGTCTCTCTCTACGTCCCTACTCCGGTGCCTTCTGCTCATCAAATCCAGCCAAATGGCAGTGAGTCCTTTAGCCAAACTAATTGAGCATTTTTGTTGACTGCTTTACCTCACGGTTTTGCCTACTTGTTAGCCAGCTGGTTAACGGTGTACCGCCCACAACCCCGTACCTAGCGCCTACTGCCAACCAGGGTTACCTGCTTGCTTGGGCGATGGGAAATCCTTTTTCACTTTCCGTCCTCCATGCTTGCGAAAACGTGCAAAGTGGGTGTAAACGGATCGCGATGATGATTGTTTATTGTAATTTTTATGACTGCTTTGCACACAAACACGCCAAGGCGGCAATGATGACTGCAGCCAAACCCTTCCTCGTCCCCTTCGCCATGAGCAGCACAAGAGGGTTGACGACACCCACAGGGTAACTCCGTGTCTCAGCACTTGTTCTCTGAGCATTTCAAGTACTTCAAAACTTTCTAATTAAGCCATTTGAATTGGTTTCTCAAGTAAATTCATTTATTTAACATATTTCTTTTGTTATTATTGTAATACAATTAATGTGGGCTGCACAATAAGTTTCTTATTAATGCGGAAGTCAACTTGTAGGCGGATACAAGTAATCCCCAGTTAAGATGTCAACAAGATAGATGTAGAAATTATAGACAATTAATATGCAAACCGAATGCTGCATATTTTCAAATATCAATAATTATATGTCCAATAACTGATGCAGATGAGTTCCCTGCCTCACAATAATAAATTGATGAGTCTTTAAAGTTATATTTGAGGAATAAATGAGTCTAAAATATATTTGGTATATCTCAATATGAGTCAGAAAACAAACAAAATCATTGAATAAGCGAGAGCGAGATCTCTATTATGCCCTACTCATGCTTGGATCCAATTAAATCACTGAGAGTGTCATAAAATCTATACAAATTATGCATATTAATCCATTTAAAATCTTGTATTAATCGCAGATATAATTTACCAAATCTACAACCTGTTGCTTTGTCGCATTGTCATCTATTGCCGTTGGCCGCACTCGAAATGAAACCTTCACCATTTAAATTGTCGTAAAAATAAATTTTATTAGATTTGCCCACTTTGCTGTGCTCGTAAAAAGAAGACAGCAGTGAAATACAGAGGCAGTCGACAATTAAATGCCAAGCAGAATAGAACAAGCTAAAATGGCATTTTAACAACTATATAAACAAATTGCGGTTAATACCAACATCAGCCCAAATTTTATGGTCTTTTTACGACTTGACGCCACTTGAGCAACGAGCAATTCCAAATCTACTCACAGCTCACAGCTCGCAGCTCGCAGCTCGTCAGCCAGTCGCTCACTCTGTTTCACTCTGAGCGGCAACGATCCCTCAGCATCCTGTGCCTGGCGTTGAGTGTCCACGGAGAGAGCCTTAGGTTGAGATTGAGCCTGATCCTGCTGTTTGAGTGCAGTGCTAGGGTCGTGCGTTCATTTGCTTTTGCACTCAAGTGAGACCCGGCCATGGATTTTACGACTTTTTTTACGATCTGTTAGTGTGACATGATGACAATCAATATAAAAGACATAAAACCCAAGTTCCGTGACGTATGCCATAATTATTGTGTGATACCACTCAACATCTCAATGGAGGCTGCCAGCGTATCCATCAGATACATTTTCATAGACATCGTTACTTTTATGAGGTGACTCGGATGTTGCTGCCGTTAGTTTCATGTTGATGATGCTTGAGGAAACGGTGGTAAAATTTTATTCCAATGCATTTGCTTTCCTCTCTCTCTCTCTCTGTTGCTCTCTCTCTCTCTCTCTCTCTCTCTCCATCCACTTCTGCGCTGCATATGGACTTTTTATAGCATTTTAACGATTTGTTTTGTCTGCGGATTTGGCCAATCTCTTGCTGATGAGCTATGCGTGAGTTGCGACTGTGATTTACAGTCTGGGAACAGCTTTTCCGCTGTAATAAAATGAACAAAATACGTTAGAGATCTACGGCAATGACAGGCATTAGACTTAATTAGTCTAAAAATTATATCAATAATAAACACAATTTAAAAACTATAAACTAAATAAATTGTTCAAGATAATCTGAAGAATTCTTGTTTAAGAAATCTCACATGTATATGTAATGTTCTCAGAGCTCAATTTTCAAGATGGACGCCAGTCTTCCGAGACATCTCTGCTCAGTTCTGGATGCTTGAATTGAAACATATGTGGAACGCCTGCACTTGGTGTGCATTTCAAACTGGGATTCGGATTCGGATTCGGGTTTGGGTTTGAGTTCGTGCAGCCTGCTGCATCTTAAGTGCCTGCACAATATGCGGTCACATTAAATCATCTGCTTGTAGTATATCATGTCCGCTACGAGAAATGGAGAAAGAGTAGGAGGAGGCACTGTCCCAAGTACAGGCCTGACAAATATACTACTACATATGTATATGCATATGCACATATGTATATAAACACATACGCACTCGTACTTAGAAATGAAGTCATCGTCATCTTCATCGCCATCCAATGAGAACAATAAATGAGCTGCGCATTTGTCTCTCGATGAACTCAACAAAATATATTTTAATTTATACTTGTGCAGCTTGAGAATTGTAATTATTGCATAAATAAATTTCGAGAATTTAGATTGTTCAGTTGCTTGTTAATAATACTATAAACAAATGTTTAAATTGGTTTTCGTAATGGCCATCAGTTTTCTTGAAAATTGTTTTTATTATTAGAATATGAATTAATATTGAATTATGCATTTTATTGCTGTTTATGGTTCTTTAATCAAGCTGTGTTTCAATTTAAATCTTTAAGTAAAACTTTAGTTAAATGTTCTATTAGTTCTTTATTCATAAATTAAATAAAACAAATTTATTTATACATATTAAAACTACAAGAACTTATTGCAATAACCTAAAGCAAATACATATATTTGAATTAATATATCTATTATCTTTTATTCTTCTGTTCAACATTTTCCTACAACAAGACACTCAAAAGAAACAATCACAAACAAATTCAGGCGCCTTTTGGTGACAGCAACACAAATACAAATACAAAAAGGAATAATTTTTGGGAAATAAATCAAAATTTGTTCATATTTGGCAATGCAAAACCATCGGAGAGTGAGCAGAAGAATGCGGTCCAAATCAGACGGCAAAAAAGAGAAAGTTGTTGGCCCTTTTGTTTGTCATTTGCCAGTGGTTTTTGTTATCAGATGGACGAGGGCGCGATCACCACTGCAGCCCCGTGACAGAGCCAATCCCGATGCCAGAATCAGTTGTAGTTGCAGTCTCAGTCCCAATTACCTAGAGGGACACCACCAGCGTCCTGGCAGACTCGACAATGTTACAGGCATTTAGATTTCCACCGTGTAACGAGGCGATCGGCATGAAACCGTCGGCTTTTGGGTAACTGAAACATATATTTATGATTTATTACCACGCCGGCTATAATCGAACAGGCTGTAAGGACAATGTGACTGGCTGTGTGTGTGTGTGTGTGTGTGTGTTCGTTATGCCAGAGATATGTGTGAGCCATAGCCGGATAACAAGCCTCAGTTAGAAGTCAAAACAAATCCTTAAACATCCTCTAAGGTCAGTGTAAAAAGTCTTTCGCCTTGAGCATTTTTTATGCTTGTTCCTTCCAATTTCGAGGACATGTTGAAAGGCAGCTTCATACTGCATCGCATCTAATGTTCTTTCCATTTTGTTTTTTTAGTTTATGACAGATTTTTATGATTTATGAATTGGTTTGGTTTTCGAGTCGAGACACTTTAACGCCGATCGTTCCCATTATTATCATTGTCATTTGACTTTTTTGGGAAACGCGACCTTCAGTGCACTGGGAGGGCCTGTGGCCTCAAAACAGTTTAACAGCCCAACTTGGTATTGTGATCATCTTTCGGAATCTTTGTTTTTTCTAGTTTACGTAAAATTTGGGCGTTCTAATGTGACTTTTGGGAAAATTGTAATTTAGCTATTGTCAAGGTTTATTATCTTACATTAAATCAATGAAAAAGATCAAAAGATATTATAATTATTATGGCAAATTAAGTATTACTTGTAGTTGATGGGAGATATTATACAAATCTTTAACGTGCATCAACTTTAGTTACTTAAAACTCTCATTTAATTATTGTGTTGAGAAGTCGACATGTTTGGGTCGAGAATGACTGGAAATCTCTAGTGTTTACATTGAGAGAACAATTGAAATCATAACAATAAAATCAAATTCGAAATTTGTGAGTACGAGCGAATCGGCCACCGCAACTAGCAACTTGGCAACTTGGCAAACTGGCAATGGGCAATCGGCAACCAGTTGCGTTGGACAGGCAGCCAGCAGAAAGGAGAATAACCATGGAATCAGCGAAGAGAGAAACGGAAAGAGAGCAAAGGAGTGAGAGAGAGAGAGAGTGAGAGCGAGAGACAGAGAAGGAGTAGGCAATGTGAGAAAATGTGTTGCACAAGGCAAAGTATAAAGGTAAATGGGTGAAATGCTTAAGAAAATCAACTCAACGAACAGCAACAGCAATTCGAGTACGGCAACTGCTGCAAAGACAGTGCAAACGAAATGGCCATAAACTTAAGCCAAATGGCTGCAGGGGCGGCAGGAGAGTGCCGAGTGGAAATGGAAGAAGGAAGAAGGAAGAGGGCTAGCTGGCTAGCTGGCAGGAGGCAGACCCAACCAACCAGTTCGACAACGCGAACTCCGAACTTAATCGAAACATCAAAGGAAGAAAGCCAAGGTACAACAACAATAGCAACAGCAACAGCAACAGCAACAACAGCAACAGCAACAACAACAGCAATGGCAAGCATAAACTTATTAAAAACAACAAGTGCAGCTCAGCTTGGAACTTGAAGCTTTGGGAGCTAAAACGATGGCAACGAAGAGGGAGAGGGAAGTGGGAAGTGGGAAGTAGGAAGAGGGGCAGTGCTTAGCGGGATACAAGCTGTTTGTGCAGTGGCAGCACGTCTCAGTCCCAGTTGGACAACACTGCACTGAGCGAAACAAGAATATCAGTTAATGCCAGCTCAGAATGAGCACTAGCCACAGCAGCAGCAGTGACAACAACAACAGCAACAACAACAACAGCAACAACAACAACAGCAACCACAACAACAGCACCACTCAAAATGGGCACTTTCGGTCGCAATAACCACGACATTTACGATTATTTTACGGCCACTAAAAATCAAAAGTGTAATTTACGGAACAAAACCAAAACGAACTGAGACACGGAACTGACACACAAACAGAGACAAAATTCCCAGTGAAAGAGTAAGACTAAAGGAGCGAGAAAGAGAGATGGTACTTAGCTCCACTAACGGGGGAAATGGGGGAACCACTCGAAACTGTAGCTGTATCGATGCAGCTTTGATAATCATGATGTTGTTCTTCTTATTGTTGCTCCCAAGCTGGCAGTGGGAGTTGGGTTTTAGTGAAACGCGCCAGAGTGAAGGCACTAAGCGAAGACTTTCAGAAAGTTTGTAGAACAATACCCAATCTAGAATATTATGTAAAAACTTCTTGAAATATCATATTATTATAATGAAGAGAGTTCCGATTTGTTGAGGTTATTTATAGCAAAGTTGATAGATCTTCAAGAAACTTGGACAATTGGTCTTCACAAATATTATGTAAGTACACATATCTCAGTGGAGATATTAGAATATCTCCAAACAAATTAAATGTAAATAAACAAAGACTAGCCATGGTATAACTCAAAAATTATGTAATACACGCTTTGAAATCAGTATACACAGTGTTCTTCCTTCTTTTGTAAATACCGTAAAGGAATATATAAATACTTAAATGTTTCTACTATATTTGGTATTATAAGCTGCCAGCCATGATGCCTGAAGACAGGGCCGAGAGAGAGAGAGAGAGAGAGAGAGAGAGACAGGGCGAGAGAGAGAGAGATAGCATCATATTGTCCAGTAAACCAGTTGGATTTTACATTCGGTTTTGGCTTCACCGCCATCTCGTGCTTCTTGTGCAGCGACGCGTCGCGTGCAGCGCATTTTGTGGACAGCGCCGCCGGCAGCGGAATGAAATGCTGAAATGCAACTCGCAGAGGTCTCAGTGCCAATCTCAGCCTTAGTCCCTGTCTTGGTCACAGACTCAGTCGCCCTCTCCGTCTCCGTCTCCATCTTCGTCTCCATCTCCATCTCCATCTCCATCTAAGTCTCAGTTTTATTTAAAGTTTTCAGTTTGCCTTTTTGCACTTGTTGGCAGCAGCACATGTGCATCCACCATCTCACCTCTCATCCTTCGACCCAGCACCCAGCTTTTGTGGCCCTCCATCGCCCACTTCACCTGGCCACGAATGCTCCTCCGTTCCCCTTTTGCTCCTCAGCATTCCTATCAACTGCAACTGCAAGCGCAACGCGTTGAAAGATGATTTTCATGTTCTTCCTCAGCAACTGCCCTCAACCGCTGGCCCATGTCAATGCTCATGCCAATGGCCATTCCGTTGGCCCGTTTCGCCTGGAATGGAGTCATGGTCCTAACGATGCCCGATGCAATCTTGTTGTCTTAACCGCGTTTACTGACATCTTGATGCTTCGATTGCAACGATTGCTCCGATTGCTCCGATTTTGAATGAAATGGTCCACGTTGCATCACCCGCTCTTCAGTTTTATGCCCCATTCTGAATATTGTGACAAGCAGTCGAAATTGAATTGAAATCTTTGATTGGCAATATGCTCTGGACGATCTCTTCCCACTTAACAAGCTATGTGTACTTGACTTAACTGTGCTTCGCTTTATTACCACATCGGCCATCAAATCAATTTGAAATTTAACTACATTTTGTATTTCATGATTAAGCTACTTGCTTATAACAGTTATAGCAATGGGAAACCTCGACTTGAATTCAGATTTTCAGCATTTATGTCGATTCTGCTGGTCTAATATATTTATTTTTATTTATTTATATTTTTTAATATTTTGTAATATTCAATTATTTAGTAATAGTATATCGAATTCATATGGTATTTCTTTTATAGATGCTGAGATTTACTGATCTTAATGGGGCTAATAAACCACATTGTATACTATATATTTCCTGGCCTTTTTTAAATTTTGCTTTTAATGTAATTGTATTTCGAAGACCTGTATATGCTGAACGCACTTATTAATGGCATTGAAATAATTGTGAGACAGACTTTCTAATTTAATATAATGTCAGTTTACTTATTACTTCAATTTAGTTACTTTTCCCCGCTATAAACAATTCCTTTAATGAAGTACAGTTTTGAATTTAGTTGTTACTCTAACAGTTTGAGAAGGGCAGTATAAATCGCTGTTAGTTAACAGCAGAACTTTAAAGGAGTTACAATGGCTGTGGAACTGCTGGCGCAATGATTCTCAAACCAGCATTGATATCAGCGTATAATGACCAATAGATGGCGTTGCAACATGCTGCTGCCATCTAGTGCATAACTGTTGCAACTTCTGAAAGTAATAAAAATGGTGGCCAGCAGACGCGGAAGAAGAAGCACAGCCAGATAAATGTATATTCATTATATTTTCAATTGTTCAGCTTTGGTTATATATAATATTTTATTTATCTTGTAATTTTAATTATTTTCTTTTTATTTCAGTTCTTTGATTCTCAGTAATTATTTATTTATGCTGTTTCATTAATTATTTACTTGGGTTATTGTGCTCTTTTTGTTTGCTCTTTACAGATACTGTCCGTCTGTCTGTCCTTCACTTGTGATGCTTTTAATTTTAATTTGTTATTATTTTAGAGTTATTAATATTCATTAGCATTTGCTTATTTTATATGTTTTATCTTTTAGTGCTGCTTCTTTATCACCTCCACTGCCCGCTCATCCGTCCGTCTGTCCACAAAGCAACAAAATGTCTGTATGGCCTCCACCGTTGCTCGTTGTCGACGTCTGCGCCGCTGCGAGTCTCAACTGAAAGTGTTCGGTGGTTGAACAAGTCAGAAAAAATTCAACATATCAAAACGGGTTCGTGCCGGGCTACACTGAGAGAAATTTATTTTGAATTTATTTGAATAGATAAAATTAAATTGCTACAAAATTAAAAAGAATAAAAATAATAAATAATGTATTTATATTAATTAATATATATTTTAATAAGAGAAGACTTCCAGTTTAATCATACTTTCTTTGTTTAAAATAATTAATATTAATTAATTAAGTATTTAATTAGATTTAACTGTATAATAATTAAATTAATTTTTAATAAACTAGATACTTTCTATGCGTACTTTATAACTTAATTACTTAACTTTATTGATTACCTGAACTCAAGTTTCTTCCGTTCTCTCAGTGTAAAAGGCAGAACCAGTACCAGGCAAAATGGGCTTGGCCTGCGCATTTGAGTGAGAGGATATCTGCTGCTCATTTAGCTCCGTCTCTGTCTCCATCTCCATCTCTGTCGTTCACTATGTGTATGTGTGTCTTTCTTTTCTTTCTTCTGCTATATTTAGCAATTGCTCTTGCTTCTTGTGGCACTCACTTAAATCGCAGAGCTAGAACATTTCGACGTTTGAATTAACTTAATTGATTTCTTCTTCTGTGTTTCAGAATGTAACTTTATAGACCTGGAAATCATAAGCGAAAGTCTTAGGAAACATAATAAATGTTATATTCTATCAAAATTAAATTAGTTTTGCTATTTATTTGTATTTTTATATATTCCCCAACTGATAATAGCAACTATAATTATTTTATTTATAGTAGTCCTTTGTTTTATAGCAGATGTCATATGAGATCTGACTATACTCGTATACTCATACCGCCACCCATACTTATACACATTCATAAGCATGCAAACAAGTATATGCCTTCATATGTGATTCATGTTTGTTTGTTATTGTTTCGTGTTGCAGTGTCACTGTTGGGTTTGTCGCACAACTTAATTAAATTCATAGAGCAACTCGCACTTTAGCTGGACACGCCCCGGGGGACATTAGAGGGGATGTGACTATTTTCGCTGCAAATTCAATTTTCAAGCAAGGAGAAACGTTTTATTTGAATATGATTCAATGTGTTGCTAATTTCTGTATGAATTATGAAACATTTTGGGGAAGAGCGGCAAGACAAGTTCTTGAAATGAAGCCATCAGCAATGGTCCATGGATTAATTTGATTTCACGCTGAATGAAATGAAGTGGCAGAATGAACCCAACATTGTGAACAATAAAGGAAGAGAGTAGAGAGTTGCCCGAGACGAAAAGCCAGTTATACTTCTTCAAGGAATTTTTGGCATTGGATGAATTAAAATTGTACAAATTTTTATTTATTTCTACATCGTGTATGTATCACAAAGCGACTCAAGACAATGGACAACTGCTATGAGATAGCAATGGAAGAATAGAATTGGATAAGGAAAAGAGAGGCGAAGAGGTAAAGGGAGAAGAAATAGTAATGGGAATGGGAATGAGAATGGTTAGACTACAAAAAGCGCACCCCAGGAGTGTCTTGCGTCGTGGTGATTATGGCGTTGCCGAGGCCGTAGGGTAAAAAAAGGGCAGATAAGTTATTGTAACGAGCAAGCAACCCCTGCAAGGGCCTAGGCCTGTAAAAATAGGACAAGTTCACGCACACACACACACACACACATAGACACAAACACGGACACACACTCGCTGGAGGGTGCGCCGTTAAAATGAGTTACGAGTTCTGCCATTTTAAATTAAAATAGCAGGCAGCATCCAAGATGGAACGACCAAAAAAAAAAAAAGGTCAAAGGCCATTTCCACCCCGAGTTTGTCTAACAAAATGGTCATGTTGACAGAAGTAAATCTTTTGAATTATCGCATTAGAATGCCGCATTCTCATGGATAAATTTCCAAGTCTGCTGCCCAATGAAGCCATGTCGTAAATATTGCCAATGTCACTTGGGTATTATAAAAGGATTTTCGGTCTGCCATTTATCGTACTCGCATTGTTGATTCAAGCATTTCTTTCCCCGATACATAGACGAATTCCGATTCGCTTTAACCAAGTTCGAGTTCCAAATCATAACTCAACTAAGCAAATAATATACCAAATAAACACACGTAGACAGAAAGATATTCTATCTATTCATT
The DNA here is from genome assembly GCA_018901825.1 of Drosophila funebris. NCBI lineage: Eukaryota > Metazoa > Arthropoda > Insecta > Diptera > Drosophilidae > Drosophila > Drosophila funebris. The sequence continues at coordinate 7,045,793 of JAEIFK010000678.1, forward strand.
TGTCATTTTAAATTTGATTTACTATTCGCCCACACACACACAAACATTAATCCGACTCAACAAAAAACATCACTGCAATACGGTTATGGTAAATACATCTTCTGGAGCAACAAGATATTCAAATTTGCGTGTGGCCACACGTAAATAGCATAGCTTATTGCTTGGATCTAGATCTCGAATGGAGCTCTGAACTAGTCCTACCAGTAATCCATTCATGTGCTTCACAATGCCCTGGGCGGTGGTGTTATCGAACGATGTTGCTGCCACACTTCCAGTGGTATTATCAGAGACCACAAAGCCCAAAGTATTCTCGGAAGTAATACGCTCTGTGTTGTTAGCGTTCTTATGGATCACATCTTCCAGCACACGATTCATTTTTGATTTAGATCAGAATTTTAGATTGGAAATAGAAATATTGTTGTATATCTTTAAATACTGTTTTGTACGTGTTCAATGTGACATCTATATATGAACTGAGCTAGAAAAAACTTAGTTGCCTTAAAATAGAAGTTGTTTCGAAGTGTTACTCTGTTAGCCGCTTAGCTGGCACTTTTTAACTGAAAGTAGAAGACTATAATATATGAAAACAATCTTCAAAGTATACACAATCTTTTCCTATCTCAGAACTATTTGAACAAAATTGCATTTATTTATCTTCAGTTTTAATACGCATAAATGCCATTGAACTTGTCTGGTTGTTCTGAGGTCAGTTCAAATTACTCCACAAAATTGATATGGACGATTGTGGTGTAGCGGCTCAAGTGGTCGCGTGGCATTTAGAGACCGCTCTTCCCCTCCAATCCTAGTCTGCAGTCCATAGACTGCCTCATCATCAAGCGGTTCTCATTTCAATTTCATGCGCATTTAATGGCGTCTGTTATTGACTTTTAACGAGATTTCCACTTTCAGCCCGCCCGTCGACTCCATTGCGCTTTTCCATGTTTATTTTTAGACGATGCCGCGGTCAGAGTTCCGACCTCTCGTCAAGACCTCTCAGTACCTCATCCCGCCCATCAAGTAGTTAATTGAGTTTTTGACTTTGAAACGCTTTTCTGTGTGTGCGAGTGTGTGCGTGTGTGTGTATAGTTCGTTGATTGAGCCAGGTCATTGACATGATACGATGCGGCTTTAATTGCGATTAGCTTAAAGCGTTGCTCAAACAACCTCAAGTCTTATAAATCAACGGATTCCCAGTTGCAACTAACAATATATTGTTGGTTCCTTCTGGTAAGCAAGGCACAGCTCATCTGTATTCAGGGCTCTACACTCATATTGCTCCGTCAAGTGCTTGTCGGACAAGATGGGCGAGTGCATATATGCAAGTCCCTCTCCTCCACCACCTCCGCCTTCCTCGACATCAAGACCAGCCCAAAATGGCCACTTGAGCACCCACAACGACCATAAAACACTTTTGGACATGTTGTTGTGCCAACCAACAACGGCAACAACAACAACAACAACACGTACAACAACTCAACTGTATTTTTCTCAGTGTTGGTCAATAAAATGTGCATAAATTTTGTTGCCATTCAACGGCTAACCGAAATCGGGAGTTAGCTTGTGTGGTTCAGTGGATCCACTCCCGTTCCACACCGCCGAAATGAATACCATGGAGGAAAATAAATAATCGTAGAAATATATATAAGAATTGTTATTTAAATAAATCAGATTAATTAGGCAAACATAAAAGTTGTAAATTGAAAGTAACTTTAAAAAATATTTTAAAACATTTAAACTTATTTTAAAATATATATCAAATGTGTTAATATTTAAATTTGTAATTTACAATTAAATACAATGTTTGTTTTTGTATATATATATATTTAATTGAATTGGCAGAACTTAAGTGATTGCACACTTGTTTCCCAAACTAATACCATATTCTTTAGAATGATTAATTCATTATTTATTTATTTATGTAATTATAATTAATTTACACTTTTTCTATAAGAGTTTACTTTAGTTTGTACTGTTAAATACAATATTTCTATTAAGCAGACCTTTCTTCTACATATTTCTGCCTGTGCGTCATTGCAATCCCATTGTACTTTCAGCTGTCTCATCTGATATTTTGGGGGGCTACTGTTGACCCGGTCGGGAATGATATACGGCCGCCAAATGCAAAACGCCAGATTTGTATGCCGTTGGGCGACGCTTTGGACTTAGTTAACTGAGCTGGTGTCCAAAATGAATTGTGTTTTCGGCTTGAATTTGTGTTGGCCGACGAGAATAACAGCCATTTGAAACTATGCAAAATGCGAACTCATAAATCGTCAGAGCTGCAGCAACAGTAGCATATCTATCCAGCTCTGCTTATCTGCGGGGGCTTATGTGGGCTACTTTTCCCGAGGAAGAGGGAGAAGGGCTGTTGCAGTTGCGTCTGGTCGAGGATTATGCGGAGTCGCTTATCCCCTGGCTAAAATAGTTCACCATTATGCCGAGAGCATAAATCATTTAATTAGATCGCTATCGAAGCGAATGAGCAATATATAACTTATCTACCAGCAGAAGCCATAGTTCATAAGGTTGAGCAATGGCGGCCGTAAATAACAACGAAACGCACAAAATTCTTTTGTTAATTACAAATACCAACAACAGCCTCAAAAATTGAATGAAAACTCACACCAAATGAATTTCTCAGTCAGGGCACTTTCCCTGTTACATTTACCGTTTGCCACAATATGCAAATGAGTCTTTGAGTATTTTATGCCGCCCGCTTTAACTCGGAGATTCGTATGAGCCCTGCTCTGGGCCTGGGCCCGGTCAACGCCCAGCGGTCAACGAGCTTCGGACAGAGTCCGCACTTCACCTACATTTGGTATCTGTATCTCGTTTTTTGGATTTGTTTTTTTCCTGTTTTGTTTTTTTTTTTTTTTTTGGGCTCAACGGAACAGCAACATGCCACATGCCACACATGGCGCAAATTGGAACACACGTCCGTTCTCCCCGCTCTGTTTTCTGGCCAAGTGTCCCAAATATCCTGCGCTTAGTTACTCCACAGGCACACTGACACACATCCAAGCTGTGCCATTTACTCAACTCCACATATCATCAACACACTCAGCAGAGCTCTCTTTCAGTGTAAACACACACATTCGCATGGAAGGACTCATAAATATGGAGATACATTTACATTTATTCATATATGAAAGGACATCACCAAAAATGCGTTTGGAATTTTTAATGTTCTAATGTTGTAAAGTCCCTTTTTGTCACTGGTCAACAATTTTCAGGGTGGAAATCTAACGGCATCTGTTAGTTGGTTATGTTATTACACATGGGCAGTCCTCTAATTGGAAAAGTGTTAAGATCTCACATTTTCAAGGGTTACTTGACAACAACTTTTTTCTATTCTGAAAGTAGTTAGGCATTTGAATTATGGATTATAGCACATTTTAGTCTAAGTATTTTTTTATCATATTAACATTTATATTCTGATGAAAAAATTATATAAAACAAATAATTGTTGAAACAATTTAAAAATATAAATATAAATTACCAGTCATCAGTTGGAACGATTTTATTTACGGAGACGTATAAAACTAACTTATTTATATTCAATTCTTATTAATTAACTCTAGCTAGTATAATTTTTATTTATAATGCCTTTTAAAATGCTTTTAAATATGATTAAATATTGAACTGCAATTACTAAACAAGGAAAATGACTTACATAAAGAATGCGACAACCCTGATAAGCGTTGTTAATTAGAGTAAACCCTCATAAAATAATTAGAAGGAAATAAATACCCTCATGAAACAAGCACAATTAAAATGAAATATAAAATTACTATTGCTACTCTTCAGATGTCAAATCATTCATAATTATAAGTTTCTAATTTGAATTTGGACTGCATAATGAACCTGAAGTTTTAAATGAAATTAAAAAATAACAATATAGTATTTGTTGTTAGTTTTAACTGATGTTCAACTTTTGTAAATTTTTCAATTTCATCTGCTTTCAACTTCTCACGCATTTATTTCACACAATAAAATCAAATTATTTATTCAGTTGGTGACTTGCTGCGAATATTCAAGACAATTAAAAGAGCATGTGAATGATTCGAATATGTTGAGAAATATATATCGATAAATGTTAAATACTAATTGCGTGTTTCCAAATTGTTATGGGCTCTTGGGCGGCATCTGTTTGGGTTAGCTTAACTGATTCGCCATTAGCACATAATTTCGGCATTTTATTGACAAAATTTAGCATGAAATGAACATAATGTCAATTGAAGACAATAAAAACTGTGAAAATATTGCAGAACCGCAACCGATAATCCATTAACAAATGACATTATTTGCTCTATAGATTTATTTTATCGAATGCTAAATATCAACTAATTTAAGGCAATTATCTTCAAGATGCGTAATTTCATATGTTAATCTGGGCGGGCAGCTAATTTATGTATTTTCACTTCTATTCTGGTTCAAAGTCTCCCATAAATTTGGTGGCAGACCAAAGGAGATATTCGGTTCGAACAGATCTAAAGGTGCAAAAATCTACGTATAAATAAATCTTTGAAATTAAATTAAGCAACTTGAAACAACTCGTTTCGCGCATGCCAAAAAAATAAGAATAACAGGGTCTAAGACTAAAATTTATTTAGCTACATTTTGTTGATCAAATCTTGGAATTACTTTTGTTTAAATCATGAGATTGCTGTGTGCTGCATAAAATAAAAAACAAGCGACTATACAATACTCTAGCAGATCTTAAACTCTTAATATCTGTTAATATATCTATTGGGGAATCGTATTAAATAATTTTTCCTAGCTCTATCTATCTCAGAAATAGATTTAGCATAATCTAATCAAACAACAAACGATAATCCTATGTGTGATTAAAATACCCTGCATAAGAGCATCAAATGTAATCAAATGTATTTCCATTTTATTTGCCAGAAGGTGAGAGATTTTTTATATATTTTAGCTTATTCTTTTCATTTTATTTTTGTGTGTGTAAACACAAAGACGACTTACAAAACAAAGCCAGCCACAAAGGGAACACGAAATGGAAAAAAAGACGCATTCAAAAGATAAATTTCTTAATTTAAATTCAGACCCCAACATTGACTTGCCAGCGAGTCGAGTTTTTTTTTTTTTTTTTTTTGGGGGGTTTTTGTCGACTCAGCTCCAAAGCAAACAACAACACCCATCAGAGGGTCAGAGGGAGAAAGATGTTGGGGGCATTGGGAGAGATAGACAGAGAGGAAGAGAAAAATGGTTTTCATTTCCGTTACAAATGTTTTCAATTTGGTTGAACACAAGAGGAAAAAAACCCGAAATTCAATTTTCAAACGTTTTATTTCGACAACATTTTGATTTAGTCGCACATTTTTGTTGTGTGTGTGTGTGTGTGACTTTGCTTTGGTGTGTGTGTTTCACTTTGAATATTTTACGCATTTGCCTTTCGATTTTCTCGCTTTTCGTGTTTGGTTTTTCGTGCCGCATTGTTGTAACAATGAAATATTTATTATTTAAATTTGAATCTGGCATGGCACCTAAATCATGCGACAGGCTCATTCAAGCGCTACAACACTCCTACAAGATATACAGATACAGATATGGATACTGATACTGATACAGATACCAATACAGATACAGAAACAGATACAGATACATATACTCGTACTACACGCTTTAGTTGTTGTTATTCCATATTTTATGTTCTTCTTCTTTTTTATTCGTCGCATGATTTAGATGCAGTCATAAATTTAATTTTAAGCTTTTTCGGTATTTCATTTCATTTGAGTTCTTCTCTCGTTGGGGCTGGCGCGATACTCGCTTAAAACTGGCATCGTGTCTCTCTCTCTCTCTCACTCTCTCTCTCTCTCTGTCCGGGCCAAGATAAACACTTGACAACGTGCTAAGGCCAACAACTGGCAACACGATAAGCCCATAAATAACGAGACAGTAATAAATTCAGCGTCACTTTTGACACAGACAACGCCATTGCCGTCGCCATTGCAAATCTCCAAACAGAAACAAAAAATTCAAGACTAACACTCAACACGACATTTGACCATTCGACCCATGCTTGCTGTACGTTATGTCAACTTGATCAAATGCGAAATACCCTAAATGAATAGATAGAAAGATATAGATTAAATTTGGAAGGGTTCAGCCTGAGGAATGTAAACAGATAAGAAAATAACAATTACTGACAAGTGACTTTAATAAACAGATCAAATAATGTTGAAATCTTACTTTCTTATCATTATTTTAATTGATAGCAATAATACAAATATAATCCATCAGTCTTACAGCTTAGAGACATTCTCAATATTTATCTTAGCTCAATCCCAATCGAATTTCTCCATTTTATATACGCTTAATGACCGCAAAGAATCTGTCAGCTGGTCAACTATTCTGCTCTGCAGCTATTCAACGGGTCAGCTGTTGTCCAACCGCTTCTAGCTCGGACAATGTCCCGTAATTGCCTGGCAGGACGCAGACAGTAAAATTATGACGTGGCTGTGACGACCGTGGCAACAAAAGAGGCAAAAACTGGCGGAAAAAGGATAAAAATCATGCGGCAGCAATTCACGGCAATCAAACGGCGCGGAACACGAGTGCAACCTCTAAAAGGTTTGTAAAAGGATGCGACTCGACTCTCAGTATGAGTGTGTAAAGTCCATTAAAAGGACATTCCACGTAACCGATCTGTGTGGCACTTGGTGTGGCAAATGGACTCTCGCTGCAGGCAGTCAGCGCCACATGCGGCCAGGACGAGTACAACAGCGCGGACCAGGAAGACGACCAGGACGAGGACGTGTCCTGGTTGCTTTGTTTGTTTTGCTTTTTTCATTCATTTGTTGTTGTATTTTTCATTTAGCATTCTGCTGTTTTCATAATTTTTAAAAATTGAAACTCGTGTGACCGGCACTCACTCGACCCTTTCAGGTCGGCGACTCCTCACTGGCTGCGAATGTTGCAGCAGCGACGGCAAAGGCAACGTCAACGGCAACGGCAACGGCATTGCGTGCAATTACATGAGCCTGTGCCTGTCATAAATTGCATCCTTTGCAGCCTTTCACGCGCGGCATTGCAAAGGAGTTGGCAGTGCCCGGCCGGGGGGTCCTAGAGTGCGAGTCGAAGCCGGAGTCCGAGTGAGTGCAAGCAGCCATGTGGCATGTTGCATGCGGCATGTTGATTGCTGCATGTGATGCACACGCAAATTCCTGTTGCAGTCGTGTAAGTAGCTGGCAATGGCAGCATTTCATGTCGTGTTTACACTCACTTCCCGTCCATCCCAACGTCTGTTCGTCCGTCCATACCCTTTCTGTGCAGTTGGGCGTTGGCCCTGCAACCGACCGTGCTACAGAAGGAGGGCAACCCTATTAAAAACTTCAATTAATGCGACCCGTTTGCGTCCGGGTGCCAGGCGAAGTGCTTGGTGCGACAAGTTGCAGTTGATGATTATTTATATTATTAAGTTTCTTCTTTCTACTTTATTTTATAATTTAACAATTTACCTTTTCCTGCATTTAACTAAAGCTAATTATTCGTGGCCATAAACTGTGCACTAAGTTGAGTTGCAACACTTGCAATGGACTGTTCAGTATATTATGGCCACATAAAGTAAGTCTAGTTTATAAAGGACTAAGCTTTCTGAGTTATAGTTCATTTTGAGATATTGTTCATTTAACCCTAGCAACAATGGATTTGAACTTCAGTGCTGTAATAAATAATTAAATAGTATCTTACAATTCATTAAATGAAGTAAACTCTTTGAAATATTGTGAGCTGGCATAACAATTTATTTATATACATTTATTCATATCCTATTATCCCAAGAGACATCTCACTTTGTATCTCCCCTTCTCATTCTTTCTCGTTCCCTTTTAATATTTATAATTCCTTATCTCCTCTAATTCTTAATCTCTGCCATGAGCTGACTCATGATGAGCTGCTGCCTCTCAGTTTTTTGACCCAATTAAAGTGCATATGGCGATTTCATGGCGGTTTCCAATTCTGAATTTGCCAATTAAATGTTTATCTGCCTAATTACCGTTGCGGGCGTCGACGCCAACGCCCCAGACAACAGCTAACAACCACAACAATAACAAACCGAAAAGCCGACGCCGGCGGCCGCTTGGGCATTATTCAATTAAAAGTTGTTGGCTTTTTTTTTATTTTTGTTTTTGGCACGCACTAAACCTCATAAAAGCCATAAAGGCCCGCATAAAAAGCATTAAATGAAAATGAAAATGAAAAGAATCTTAAAAAGCAACGAGAATTAATGAATAGTAAAATTGTGGAGAGAGAAAGTGAGCGGGAACATGAGTGGGAATGCGTTAGAGGTAAAAACAATATCGTAGCTGATAAAGAAACTTCCATAGAGCGCAGAGACTCGAAATAAACAAGATTAAGGTGTTATTAAGGTGCTGGGCAACATTTGTAGGCCTACAGCTCCGATTGATCTTGAGTGAGAGTGGGAGAGCGAACGAGAAAGAGGAAGAGATAGAGAGAGAAATTAGAGAGTGTGGGGGCTCAATATGGGGAGCAATGGTCGCAACATGTTCGCCCCCAGAAGTGAACTGAACTCAAAACGCTACACTTTTTCACTCAAAGAAAACCCGAGTGAAAACTCACAAAATGAACGCTGCCAGAGACGTAGCTGTAGCTGGTGGTTGGGGCGGAAAAATTGTGCGATTTTCTTGCTGCTGCCGCTGCTGTTGCTGCTTATTTCAATCAGTGCACAACAACAATGATTTTTATTTTTATGCGCCAACGTAACGATCTCGTTTCCACTTACTTAAATCTACATTTTAACTGCCTGGCACATTTTATGTCCCATTCTGGCAGCCGTGCTAAGTCGGCAGATGCGCGCGCGAGAGCTTTTTGTTGTTGTTGTTGTTCCTGAAGCAGCAGCAAAAAGCGCCCCCGAAAAAAAGCGCCAAGAGAGCGAGATACAAATGCGACCTATAAGTGTGAGTGAGTGAGAGGACAGAAAGAGTGGAGTGAAAATTTTAGTCGGCACTGGTCAACACACTAATTAAATCAATACTAATTAATGCGCGCAAACATCATTAAGCAACATCGGCAAACAAACATGCAAATACCCAGGGGCATGGGTAACGCAGCGGAGAAAGGAACTCAAAAAGAGCGTCGGTAAAGGCAAACAATTGAGCAACATTCAGCAAATGATTATGAGGCCATCTCAGTCGCACTTAAAACGGCCATAAACGACGACAGTTATGGCTACAACAACAGCCACTTCGCCAGTGACGTCGGCGCGCTGCCACAGTCGAAGAGCGTGAGAAAAGCAATTCTCACGAATGAAATCAGAACGAGCTGCGTATTGATTATGCTCAACTGGCGATTTACTTGCTTTAATGCGAGAGACACGTGGCCTCGGCACAGGTTCAGCTTGAGCGAGATGATTGCGAGAGAGAGCAAAGGCAGCACAAACACAGCCAAAGAGGCAAAGGCAGCAGCAGAAACAACAACAAACCAGTCAGCGTTTAATGCGCAGCCATTAGAGTGCGCAGTTTGGCTCTCTTGGAAACGCACACACACTCTCGCTCTCATTGTTGCTCTATCTGTCTCGCTTGCACACGCCATTTGCTTTGACTTATCGTTATGGCCGTTATGGCTTCCGTATGCGCGTCGTTGTTGTCGGCAGCGCTGTCGCAGCGGAGGCGTGGCCTAGCGTAGCAGTAGCGCTTCGCACTGGGGTTTTATGTCCGTTTTATGGCTCATTTTCGTCGTCCGTCGGAGCAACAGTAACTGTAACTGGGCTCTGAGCGTTGCCGTCGCTTTGGCGTCGGTGAAATTGTTTGTTTGGATAATTATTTGGATTGTTATTAGATTGTTGCAACAACTATAAAAATGCTATAAAAAATATTTTTATTTCGCTTTAAATGATTTTTAGTGGCTATTTGCTTGCTGTTGCTCGTTGTGTGGTGACAAATTGCCCCAAGATGATGCGCCTAATCACCGACTTGGCCCATCAAGGAGCTAACTGTGTTTTGTGTGTCATTTTGACTTCATTGAATCAAATGGTAATTTGTCTGCGTCACAGCCATCTACTTGATGAATCATACAAATATTGCTCTAGGTTCTATGAAATTGCTGTATAATATGCGTGTTGGGAGCTTCCCACACAAAGCGTTTATGACTTATCTAATTGTAATATAGCAGATTGAATGTTTATCTTATGTATTACAAGTACACACATCTGATAATTATACACTGGACAACCTACAGAAAGAAAAAATTGAGAATTCTAATATCTAAGTAGTTTAAGATAATTTTCATCTTAAAACTACAATATAGATGATGATAAGCACATGGAAAAATATTATTTAGTTATCTCCCTCAAACTGTACGAATTACAATGAAAACTCGAATGTCAAGTGGTTCTAAGTTCTTAAAAAATACCCCAAAATACCCCAAATTGAATAAGTGCATCGTGGGAAAAATACATCAAAAATTCCCTAAGACTAAGTTATTAAATATTTAAATAATTTAAGAAAAACATATATATACATATATATATATGCTTGTTGCATCATAATTCCTCTATCTGTAATGGTTAATTCAAATCAGTAAATTCCCATCACAATCAGTTTCGATTTCATTTGTTTTGTTTTTAGCAATCCCATGCACATATTCGATAATTTATTTGCTTTTCATAAAGCAAACATAATTCTTTAGTCGAATAGCGAAAAAAGCTGAAAAGAAAATTAAACAAAAAGCATTTTAACGAAACTGTCACGACTACTGAACGTGAATTCCGTGATTGGATTGCCCAATAAATGTTTATCGAAGGGGCCACAAATGCGCATCTATCTATGAATGTTTGGCATGTCTGTCGCGCTCAGTTGGGAGTTTTTATAAAGAAAACATTCCGCTGTTCCAGCTCCCAGTTGTCAAAGCCCTCCCCTCTCTTCACCGCTCCCCATTCCCTAAGTTCCAGTGGTTTAGCACGGTTTGGGGCGCAGCTGTGCGACAAGAAACAAAAGACACGTTTTCAGTAAGGGACATTAATGAAGAAAAACAAACAGCAACAGAGTAAAATGGCGGCACAACAAAGTTCTTTTTATGAAATTAATATTGACTGGCCAAAAGTGCCAGCTGAGTTTGTCAGTCCGCCCGAAATTGGTAATTAAAATAATAAAAGCATTTTTTCCTCTTTTTTTCGTTTGATGCCTCTGGAATTTTAATGAAAAAATCGCATTTCGTTGGTCTGTCTTATAAATTGTGCCAGGCGACATTCCCAATGCGTAGCGGCAATGTTTTTGTAAATATTTGCGAATGATATTTCTTGAAAAATACGTTTTTAAGTACACCCCTCAATTTCTTATTTTTATATCAATTTCTTTTTAATTGACTTCTCTCTGACTAATTTGGGATTGTATTGGCATCAGACCCGCCCCGTCCCCACCAAGCACACATATCCATCAGCAACGGGATTGCAGCCGTACCCTCTGGCAGCTGTTCGCCTGTTTTCCTCTCCACTTTTCCCAATTGTCTGCGTCCGTTGCTTCTGTCTCCCAAAATTTATGTGCATTTTCCAATGTTTTCTTTCTTATTTTCATGTATTTTTTTTTTTCGAAATTTCTTTGAAAATGAGCGACTTGTCATTCACCAAATTCCCACTCGGTCTATACCGACTTGCAGCTCATTTGTTGTTTGTTGTCGTCTCATGTCATTCCACTCGACGCGTTGGTGGCCATTTGCCACTTTTCCTCTTCCTCATCCACTTTACTTAATTATCTGTTTTTTCAATGCCATTTTTTTTATGTTGCACCTTTTGATTTGTGTCACCTTGTCACGCTGTTCTTGCTTTTTGTGTCTTTTATTCGGGTCTGTTTTTTGCTACAAGTCATACCTGTTTCTTTCCATTATTTTGTGGACTTTTTCCATTTTTTAATTGATGTAGCGTCATTTACGTTCAACTGCTGCGAGTGCTCAAGGTTATTCACGCTACATGAACCCATAGATGTTTGGAATTATACTGAATACTTTTCTATTTCAAATGAGTTTATCTATTTCATAGCTTAGTATAAGTAAATGTTGAATAACTTTTTAATCATAATTTAGTCTTTAGATTATGGCATATTAAATTGTATTAAATGCATATGAATTTATCCAATACTCTTAGCATTACATTTATTAGTTGCATGCAATTATGTGACCTGATTAAATTGGTAATTCAGTGTGTATTTTTCAAGTATTCAGCACTAAGTGAATGATGAATTGCATTGATTTATCTAAGAGTGCAGTTTTCAATACAACGCGTACTTATTCTAGATCATAGCCTTCTGTATCTTATCCAATCAACTGCATTTTAAACGCAACGCACCAACAACAAATTACAGGTATTTCTGTTGGCCAAGGGGAAGGAGCTGCAATGAGTTGGTGTGCATCTCACCGACGGTCCGTAACTTTCGTCAATTAAGGCAGAAGAGTTGAGAAGAAGTTAGTAGACTGGGAGGGAGATGAGGGGCAGGTTCAGTTGCCCGTTGGCCAAATTATCTGTACGCCATTAAAGTCATTAAATCCATTATACGACGGGTAAAACGTTTAAGAGAAAATGCATCTTCTCAACGGATTGGATGCTGCAGTCCCCAGCGACAAACGCACACATGTGGCAACATAAAGGGATTGGGAATGGCGGGGGCAAGGTGAAAGGAGTGTGGGCATTGTACGTATGTACTGTTCTTTTGCTCGTTGCGTCTGTTATTACGCGCATTTCAGCAAAAAGAGTTGCAATCGAGTTGATTTTAAGGAAACTTTTACATTTTATAATTTATATGGACAACATTTGCTGCTGAGATGGGATGCGGAGGGGTAGAGGGACAAAGGGGTTCAGGGGTACAGAGGTATAATTTGGACAATTCTGGTGCTCAACACGAACATTTGCTTAAATGGAATTATCGTTCAATAACCCATTGTTGCTGTTGTTGCTGCCGCTGCCGTTGTTGTGTGTATGTTGTGGCATGCCCCATCGATAATAGCCAGCCACGTAGATGTACACTTGTCCGTCTGCTCTCTCGTTCGGGTAATATAATCCATTCAACTAAAGAGATACTAGTGCCAGTCCATTTCACCAGAGCATGCAGGAAGCATCGAAGCCCTGCAACAATGTTAGCGTCAGGTGTTCGTGTTAAAATGCCAACTAATTTCAGTGTTTTGACCAAAAGCTGTTGGCCAACCGAAGTGAAGGGCATTGGTAGTGGTCATTTAATCAATGGCCAGTAAACTGTCGACGTTTTTTTGGGGGGCCGCATAATGAAAACAAAACCATTAAATACTTAATGCGAACTTGTGGTACAAAAACATGTCGCAGGAAGTCAATGACTGAACGTGTCAGGAGGGGGGCGTGGTCAGACATTTTATCCATCAACAGGGCGAGCATCTGCATCTAGGCATAGCCAAGATTGCACACGTTCAGTGTTCGGCTCACCTTTCCCCTTTCTCTCCTTATGCTCCAACAGTTAGCTTACTCAGTGCAATGAATGTCAACGAATTTTATTCATTGCAACTGTCAGATGTTGTTGTTGTTGTTGCTGTTAGCGTGACAACAACCCAGCGTGTGTGGGTGTAGGTAACGACTTGTATGTCCATATGTCAGCCTGTCTGTTTGCATGCGATTCGCTTAAATTATGATTCGCGGCCATGATAAAGTGGCAACAAACGTCACCAGAACCAACTCACAATTGCTGTGCACGTTGTTGATTTTCTTGTTGTTATTGTTGTTGCTGCCGTACATTGTACGCCCCCGCAAGCAACGTCTTGCTCTGTCCAGGGCCAGACATTATCTATGCTGGAGTGGACAGCAAACTAGCGAGGACGTGAGTCGCCAGCTTTTCACTTAGGCAATGGATTGGCTTGATCAAATGGCGCCAGAGAAAATGAACAGAAACTTTTCAGTTTATTCAAATTTTAAATATACTCATTTTCCGAGCAGTTACATCTTTAAATGATAATGACTCATAAAGTTTATAGTTATATAAAGTAATATTTTCTTTAAGATGCTGAAGAGAAGCCAATTAACAATAAAATATATTGGGACTATTTAAGTTATCTATACTGAAATTATAATTGAAAACACGTATCCTTAAAAATCCTAATGAAGTTCATGAGTTCAAGAAAAATATATATTATATAGAAAAGAGCGATTTAAAATGAATGGTCTTTACTTAATATCGCTCCAAAATTAAGAATTGCCAAAGACATTGCTCTCTCCCTCTCTCCCTCTCTCCCTCTCTATCTCTCATCCCATCCCTTGCCCATTCACTGCTTATCAAAATGACTCACAAATCACAAGAAAAACTGCTTCATAAGCTGTTTCAAAATATCATTTAGTTTCCATTGTTCAGCTAAGCCATGTCGAGCCACCCACGAATTCTTTGGCATAAATAGAAATTTATGAAATATTGCGTATACGCCAACGATAACAACGGACATAAATAAAAACAATGCTCGGATAGACTTTGAATTTGTTGTTTTCTTTTATCTGACACAAAAACAAAAAACTTACAAATAGCTAATAATGTTTTGTTTGGGAGGCAAAATAAACAAACAAAAGGAAGAGAATAAAAAAACGGTTTTCAATAAAATATTACCAAAGTAGTTGGAACAATCCAAAGCAAAAGTTCATTCCCGCCCGCACCCGTCTAATAAATAATTTGGCAGTAAATCAATGTACATAAAGAAAAGAAGAAAAAAGTTCACGGGCCGCGTCTTATCTTTTGGAATTACGGCGCATTATTTAAAATCGCATAAATAAACAATAATAAAATTGAGTAAGTCTACAACAGCAACAACAACAAACAAAAAAAAAAAACAACAACAGACATAATAAAAGGCAAATAAAAAGCAACATTAACGACCAATTGGATGGGCCCATTAAACGGCTCTCATCGCGTTGCCGTCGCCGTCGTCGTCGCCGTCGCCGTCTGGCCGGGATCGGGATCTGGATCGGGATGGCTCTCGGGCGTCGAGGCGTTTGGAATGAGGTGCGATCGCCGCCAAAAACGATCTACAGAAACAGAAACAGATACAGAAACGGAAACCCGAAACAGATACTAAATTGAATTCGCGAATGGGGCTCACATTTTCATGCGCTTTGCATATCATTTGGTTCCATCCAAAAAACTTGAACGAAAATTTATAATTTCATTGAGTGGTTGGACAGGGGCCAGGCGTTGGGTCGGTCCGTTTCATTATTGGAATTAAGCAATTTGGCGTAATTTAACAACACTTTCAATGCATAAGTCTGCCATTCCGACTGATAACAATGAGGCACTGGCCGCCAGTTCAACTGGCTCTCGCCACTGCCGCATGGACACTTGGACACTTGGGGCAGTCTGTTGAATCGTCGAATGAACGACTAAACGAATGAGCGAATGAACAACAGACCGATGCCGACTGTCCATAGTCACGTCATTAGTTCAATTGTTTTCTGTCTGCCGTGTCTGTTACGTGGGTCTGGTTATGGGTCTGGTTATGGGTCTGTCTCTGAAGCTCCATCTCGGTCTGTATATGCGTCTGGCCCCTGCTTATCAACACGTCTTCGGCTGCCTTAATAATGGTGTCCGTACACGTTATAGATACGAATGCGAATATATACTTATATACTTTGTTGGTTATTTGCGCTTCGTCTTTTTAGCTGTAATTAGCCATAAATGCACTTGAGTTTGTTTGCCTTGGCAGTTGGAGATGACTTCAAATGTGCCCGAAGCATATGAAATGGCGAATTTAATTAATAAATGTATCTTTGCTGTCGTAAATCATAGCTGATTGCAATGGCTCAATCATTAATAGATCGTTTGGCCACAAATTTAGTTGGTTTTACACCGTTTTTATGGGATATTTAACACCCAATTATCCAAATCAAATCCCAAGCAAAATATAACAAACGCAAACACAAATATTTATGCTTAAATGGCGTTTGTCTCTGTCGCTTCCTCACGCTCTGCCACTCTTTTGGATAAAACACTTTTGTTTATAGTCGCTTTATGGTTCTGTCAGACATTAAACGGAGTTTTACGATGGCGCTTGCACTTGAGTCCAATCAGGAACGCAGTTCAAAGGGACACCGAAGGCCAAATCCAAACTCTGTGGCTGATGAGGATGTGGATTTGGATGTGGACAAGTGACTGGCAGCCGTCCTTTCTCTGCTTTTGCCATTCAACACGTCATAAAATCAACTGCCTTGTTGTTTGTTAGTTGTTAGTGTTGCTTTTACGATCTATAAAACGCACATAAATCGCCGGGGTGCGGGTGCTGACGAGGGGTGGGACAAGGGGCGTCTGCTTCTCTGTTCTCTGACTGCACTTGGCGTTTAATTGCCGGTGGCCCAGACCAATGCATTGGCCCAGGAGCTCAATTGGTACCCCGGGGGTAAGGGGAATAAAGCGGGAAGGTTGTGTATTACAAGGTGGCTCATAAAGCCAAACGGAGACGCCACTCGTGGCATGCGGCTCGTGGCATCTAACAAATCGACGGCCGCAGTTTGTTTACGGTTGTTTCGAGTAGTAAAAATGTCGTAAATGAAATTGTTATGAATTGCGGTAAATTAAATAAACATCAAATGCCAAATGGTTTTGTGTCTCTTATCGTCACGGCCTATGTGTGTGTGTGTGTGTGTGTGTGTGTGTATATTGCTGCGTATTGAATTTTTATGCCTGTCGCATGTAGCATGCCCCAGTATACAAGTGTTTAAAATGTCGTTAAACAGTTGTCAGCAGCAGGAGCAGCGGGAAGAAGAGCTGCGCTGGACTATCTGCCAATTATGATCGGCTTAACGGGTTGGCCAGTTTAATGGCCAGCAACTTGGCAGCCATAACTCAAGTGTGTGCGTGCCGCTTATCAGCCATGGCCAAGACGCTGCCACACGTTATCAGCCAAACGGGGGAAAACTCATTTCTTTTTCTTACCTGCAAAGCATGAAAATGTGACCCCAAAAAGAAACAGACAATAAACGACAACGCACAGTGGGTAAATTGAGTATATTTTCTATCAAAATCAGACATATTTCGCGAATAGCATTTGAACGAGAATTTACCTTAAAGGAAAAATAAATCATATATAGTAAATTGTGTTTTACAATTAAATAAGATTCTGATGATGACTGCAAATTACTTAACTATTTATAATCTTGTTGAAATCAATATAACTTTTATGAATTAATTATTTAAATTGAATACGTATTTAAATTATGTGAAAATAATAAATAATTAGCTCTATTTTGTATAAGAAATACATTTATTAATTTAAGGTCAACTTCAAATGCTGCCAATTTTGGTTTTTGCCCACTGTGAGACTCCAAGAAAAATCTGAAATCACAGATATAGATAAAAGGGTACGAAAAGAAGCCATAAAGGAGACAAACAACAAGAAAGGCAATGGCCAAGCAGAACAGAGCAGGCCAGACCAGGGCCAGGTTCAGGCCCGGGCTCGAGCTAAAACAATGTTGGAGCAGGCAACTCAAAACGCGGTTATTTTTACCTAAGAGACATGGGCCCTGGGTCTGGGTCTTGGCCCGGCCAAGCCTTTAAAGTGGCCTGGCTCGAAGACGTCGTCGTTGTTGCTGCATTCCAGCATAGCAATGACCGCAGCAGACATTTGGCTTGTTGTTGGGAATTTGTGATTGTGTTGGTCGCAACAACCAACTCACAAAAAAAAAAGAACAACCAACAAGAAGAGCAACCTACCATAATGGCTGCGACATTCATTCGCATTCGTATCTGTATCTGTTGCGGTGCCCTGCAAGTTGCAAGATTTAAGATTGTCAACCATGTTGTTTATTGCTCTCTTAAGATTTTTCTTTAGTCTCCGTTTTTGTTTCTTTTTTTCTGTCCCCGTTCTTCTTCTTCTTGCTCATGTTTCTCCTTCCAGAAAAAATTCATGGCTGCCGCGCTGCTGCGTATTCTGCGGAATTACTCAAAACTCAAAGCGAACGCCTCTGAAAATCATGAGAAGAAGTAAAGATGCTACTCGCCCCATCAGATGAATCTGCTACATCACTGATTTATTTTGGCATTTCATTTCAGTTCTCATCTACATTTCTTTTGTGTTTCATTTGCTGTGTACAGTTAAAGTTAGTTGCTAACTTTGCGACCAATCGAAGCTTTATAAATATAATACTACATATGTAGAAATGTAGGACTTACTCGTGCTATGAAATATTCCACTTTTCGTAACTGCAACGTCTTTAATCTAGTTTAGTTGATGGTCAAATTGGTTAGTCCGGTCTTTTGAAATGATCTCACACAATTTCAAGCACTTTTCATTGCACACATTCACTTTGGACATACTTTTCAGCGCATTTTCATATGCCTACTCTTTTACCATATGTTTTAAATATTTTTGACACATTTTCAAGTATTTTTAACTCATTTTGTATTTTAAAATTGAATTTGCCGTCGCGAGTTTAGATTCTTTTTAAGTTAAAACGGGACGTCCTAGCTGCCAGATACTGGGATTCATACTGAGTGTTTACAAAACAGCAGTCGCCGATCTCTGAACTGATGCTACACCCGATGGCGATCTTTGCTTGTGTGTTTGCCAAAGGGTCACGGACATCATCATAAATCATAAATTTCCAGAGGTTGCAGCTAAAAAACCAAATCCAAAACAGTTTGCTACGCGCCGTGAAACGCGACGGGAATATTTTTCTTCTTTTTTTTTTGTTTTTTGTTTTTGCCATAAAAAAGATCGTAAAAAAACGTCTGCTCAAAATTTCCGCTTAAAATTCGCAACAAGGTCAACTCATAATCAACACCGTCGGCCATTAAAAAAGGTGCAACAAACACTCACCTTTGCTAGAGTGAGACAGACATGATGATGAACTGAAGCAGACAGAGATGAACACAACTGAGATTCAGCTGTTTATGGATCGTTAGGAAACTGCACTTGTGCGTTTTTAATGAGCTGCAAGCACATTGAGAACCTGACCTGACCTCACCTTCTGGTTAACCTTGACTGTGTTTTGTTTTTGCCATAATTATGATTTATTTTTTGGACTCATCTTTTTATTAGGTGTGGAAAATGATGCAACCTGCCCCTTAGATATTTGATGTGAAAGTCGTGCATTATGATTACTGCCAAGGTTCCAGCTGCACTCAATTGACCTTCCATAAACCTTAAACAGTTGCTTTCCCTACCACAAAACAGTTTCAATATATGAAGTACATATATACTTCGAGACATCCAAAAGCCTGTTGCCATCATTGTCGTCATCGTGTGTTGCTGCATTTGCTGCAAGTTCACTGCAAATTCAATCCCTGCTGCAACAGCTTGACCTGTGACCAGTCTGTGCCTGGCAGCCTCAGTTCCATGTGCCTTCTTCAATTCACAATCACCTTGTCTAGCGTTGGGTTTCACTTAACGATGAAAATTAATGTGCTTAATTAAGTGGAGTTTATGTGCAAGGGAGCTGTGTGAGAGGTATGTAAGCACTTTATATACAAGCTTTTCATAAGGTGTATGTATTAAGAACTTGGTAGGTATTTCGTTTTGGCAATACTCATTGATTTGGTTTGCTTTAAAAATATACATTTAATGCAACTATTTTGTGTTATTTATTAAATATTCTACATAAAATGACTTATATAAAATATTTATTAATACTACTCGCTACATATATATATTTTGTTTATATAAATAGATTATTTTACATACATAACTGGCTTAGCTTAAACTTTCTTCAAATTGAAACTATTTTAATATTCTGAATATATGCAACTGCTCATCTCTCTCTCTCTATTTCTCTTTTTATACCCTGTACAGGGATATATTAACTTTTGTGAAAAAAAAATTTTGTAACAGGCAGAAAGAGGCATCTCCGACCCTATAAAGTATATATATTCTTGATCAGTATCAACAGCCGAGCCGATTGAGCCATGTCCGTCTGTCCGTCTGTTCGTCCGTCCCTCTGTCCGTCCGTCCGTCTGTATGAACGCGTCGATTTCCGCAACTATAAGAGCTAGAGCCACTAAATTTGGCATGAAGGTTCCTGTATACGATACGCAGGTCAAGTTTATTAAAAATTTTGGATACCTCCCTCCTTCCACCAAAATTTGAAAAAAACTAATAATAGCCACATTTTTCAACTTAGACACTTCTAACTTAACAGATGCTTGAAGAATATCATATAGAAGCAATGCTCATCAAGATCGGTTTATAAATAAGACAGATAATCAGCAATAAAAGTTATTTTTCCATTGAATCGTAGAGCAGCTGGCAGCACATGTGTGCGAGCGAGACAGCGAACTACTGCGACACAGGCATAAGTAAATTAAGTGTCGTAACACTCAGCTTTTAATTGAGTATGTATACATATGTGAAAGTTTGCTGCTATACGCATGCAAAGAATTCATATGCAAAAAAATTAGAGTTTCAAAGGGGTATTCTTTAAACACCTGTTATATTCTTACTTTTATTTTAATCAAAGTTATCAAAAGACTTTTAATGTAGAAGCCTGTACAGGGTATTAACTGTCGAATGCGGTCGACTGTAGCCTTTTCGACTGGTTCTCTCCGTATCTGCGAAATATGCATTTTGGCTCTGCAGAATGAGAATCAAAGAGCTACAAATTGTTTGGTGCATTTAAGCTTATTAAATTCAGATCACGCATAGGTCGGACTCAATTTGGACGTGTGGTTAATTTCTATAATATGAAATCCACCAATCAGCGAACATTTAAAGCGGCACATAATTCGTAATGTGGTTTTTTGCACTTTGAAAGCGCATTATTAGGCTATCCATATCATAATTAATCCTAAACACGCAATTTGTGCCAAATAATTACATTTAATGTGGCAAATGGAGCTGGCGGGGCGAGGTGGGTTGAGTAGGTGTTGCAATTTGCATTGAAATGCTTTAAGTGAAATATATGAGGGTTAATTAAAATGCATTTTACATTTACGAGTTGCCGCTGTGTGGCCATAATGGCGAGTGCATTAACAATTAGCTGACCGCATTCATTATGCTCTTGTTTGTTGGGGCCCTTGCAACACATACAACATGCAACATGCAACATCTGCAGTTGCGGCAAAGACTTCGAATGCTGCACCATCGATTCTACTACGTACAACAGATCCTAGAGCAGTCTTATAGATACACAAGCTGTATGCGCTGTCCGTCCACCTTTTCCTTCTGGGCAACGGTCCACATTGTGGCAATTTATGTGGCACGGCTGCTCGAATGCTAAATCTCTTGCCTCTGGCGGCGGCAACGGAGCAATAAACACGCGTACGCCCCAGTCAACACACCCACCAAACACCAAACACCCACCCGCTATCCGTCGCACTCCTTGCCCCTATGGCACCACTCAAAGCTTGACCAGATTTCAGATTTGGCTCCAAAAACTTTGCCTTAGACGACAGCGCGGCGACTTACGTAGCAAGCAACATATTTATATATATATATATATATGTAACGAAGAGTAGCAGTATAACTAAGTGGCAACGCCTAACCTCAACAAGTAGCAGCGTAACTGGATGGCAACGCGAGATATAGAAGAAGAAGAGTCGAACGAGGAGATCGTCAGAGTTGAGAAGTAGCAGCAGAGTTGTAAATGTCGCAGTAGAGTAAAGAAGTCGCAGAAGAGTTTTAGAAGTCGCAGCAGAGTGTACAAGTTGAATGCACAAGCTGAAGTCGTAAAAGCTGAAGAAAGAAGTCGCAAGCTGGAGTAGAAAAACGTCGTCGAAAAGTTGTAAAGCTGAGTCAAGTTGTTAGCGAAAGTTGTCTACGAAGGATTGAAAGCTGTTGACGAAAATTGGATGCTGCTCATCTTCATTATATATTTCACATTAATATTCAATTACACTGTTACATTTAATAAACATTCTACATTTGGGGGCTCAACCGTTTGGATCGCATATTGGAGCGTGAGGAAGACTCAACCGTTTGGATCGCATATTGGAGCGTGAGGAAGACTCAACCGTTTGGATCGCATATTGGAGCGTGAGGAAGACTCAACCATTTGGATCGCATATTGGAGTCTGAGGAAGATTCAATGGCCAAATCCATAAAACAGTGCGAATTGTAAGATTGTGAAATTACATTAATAATTGCGTCATTTGTCGAAAATAAGCACGAAAGAATGTACAAAGAGGAACAAAAGAGAAAAGCACGGAGCGCAGTAACACGCAGCGTATGTGAACTACCCGCCAGAGGTACAGAAAATAACGAAGAAGGAATAGACAGAATACAATTAAGAAGTGAATTACGCAGTAGCACTAAAGTTGAAAGTCAAAGTTATATAGAAAAGATGCAAGAAGAAAATAATAGAAGTTTGCAACAAATAATTCAGTTGCTTACTTTAAAAATTCATGCCGATGAAATCTCGCAGAAAGAGCCGAAAATTTCAGCAGAAAATTTTCATAAAATTGTTCCGGACTTTGAGGGCGATAATATACCAGTCGAGCAGTGGTTTACTAATTTCGAGCAGAATGCAGACGCTTACGAACTTAGCGAAAAACAGAGATATGTACAAGCTCGCGGAAAAATGGTGAAATTAGCTAAATTGTTCTTGGAATCCGTTGTTGTGAATAACTATGATGATTTAAAAAGCGTCCTAATAGCCGAATTTAAGCGTACGCTAAGAAGTGCCGATGTACACACAAAACTGAATGAGACAAAGATGAAAAAAGATGAGAATTTTCTAGAATATGTGTTGAATATGAAGAAAATAGCTGCGCAAGGAAATGTAGATGAAGAGTCCGTTATTGGCTATATAGTTGATGGTTTGGATGTTAAAACGGAATACAAATTTGGATTGTATGGATGCAAGACTTATCAAGAGCTGAAAGAAAAATTTGACACATATGAACGCAAATGTGGAAACGAGAAGCAGAATAAAACCTACAGTGGTGGCAAGAAACATATGCCTATTGCGAAAAGTATACGTTGCTTTAATTGTGGTTCAACCGATCACATGAGAAAGGACTGTAAAGCTGAAACAAAGTGTTTTAAATGCGAAGGCGTGGGACATATTTCCAAAAACTGTCCACAAGCTATACAGAATGTCAACGTTGTGAAAGATGACAAGCGCCTTAAAATAGTTGTGTTGAATGGCATTGAAGTAGCATGCTTAGTCGATACGGGATCGGATGTGACAATCATTCGTCAGTGCGTCTTCAAGAAGATGTCCAATGTTACGCTGGAGAAGTGCTATTCTATTTTGCGTGGCTTGGGAAACAGCAAGACTCAACCGTTGGGTATGTTTGTTGGCATCGTAGACATAGACGGTTTGAAAACGGAGCAGAAATTTGTGGTTGTTCCCGACAACAATATTGAGACTGACGGCCTGCTGGGATTCGACTTTGCATCGAAGTTTTGTGTAACGCTGAATAAAGGAGAATTCACTTTTTCAAAGGTTTTAGCGCGGCCAGACAGCGCTGAACCAAATGAGCTAAGTATTTATAATATCGTTGAGGATGGAAATAATATAAATGCTCCCCCGCAGTTTATGTCATTGATCAAGTCGGTCATTTCTGGGTACAAGACATCTGAATCACCTATTGAATGTCCAGTGCAGATGAAGATTACGCCAGACGGGCAAATGAAGCCATTCCGTCATCAACCAAGTCGTTGTACTCCAGTGGAATGCGATGTGGTCAAGCAGCAAGTAGACGATTGGCTACAGGAAGGCATAGTGCGCAAGTCTACATCAAATTTTGCAAGCCGAGTTGTGATCGTCAAGAAAAAAGATGGCACGAGCAGAGTATGTGTGGATTTTCGACAACTCAACACGATGGTGCTCAAAGACTGCTTCCCTGTACCTGTAATGGATGATTACATTAAGGCGATACTAGAAATAATGAAAACTCGTCAGTACGAAGGCTTTAAAGTTAAAGGCGGAATTCTCTACAAACACGTTGAAGGCAATGAACTGTTGGTGGTACCCAGGAGTATGGAGCATGAAATAATCGCTGATGCTCACAATAGTGGTCACTTTGCTTTGCAAAAAACGATGCACGCTTTGCAACAACAATTCTGGATCCCACACATGGAAAGAAAAGTCGCTCAGGTGATAAATACTTGCATCAAATGTATCATAGTCAACAAAAAGCTGGGAAAACAAGAAGGACTTTTGTATTGTATAGACAAAGGAGACAAGCCGCTACACACTCTACACGTCGATCATTTAGGACCAATGGACGCTTCCGCAAAACAATATAAGTTTATTTTTGGAGTAGTTGATGCATTCACGAAGTTTGTTTGGCTGTTTACAACTAAGAGTACAGGCAGTGACGAGGTCTTAAAGAAGCTCGATGAGTGGTCCAACATTTTCGGACATCCATCGCGAATCGTCAGCGACAGAGGAGTCGCATTTACCTCAAATGCTTTTATTGATTACGTCAAGAACAAGGGAATCGAACACATTTGGACAACCACTGGAGTTGCACGTGGCAATGGACAAATAGAACGAGTTAACAGGAGCATCTTGTCAATTATCAGTAAGCTGTCTGAAGAAGATACGTCTAAATGGTACAAGTTTGTTCCTCAAGTGCAGAGAGCCATTAATTCGCACGTTCACTGTTCAACAAAGAAGACACCGTTTGAACTAATGTTTGGAGTCAAAATGCACTGCAAGATCAGCGACAAGATTACTTCAATGTTGGAGCTGGAATTGGTTGAAGAATTTGACAATGAGAGACTGCAAATGCGCGAGCAGGCAAAGAACAATATTTTGCTGGCTCAGAAGAAATACAAAGAGAACCACGACAAAAAGCGTAAGAGCGAGTATGGATATAAGGAAGTCGACTCAGTGGCCATACAACGCACACAGTTTGTCGCAGGGAAAAAACTTGCTAGTACTTTTCTTGGTCCATATGAGATAGTAAAAGTCAAACGCAACGGACGATATGATGTCAAGAAAGCCGCACAGGTAGAAGGCCCAGCTGTAACCTCAACAAGTACCGACAATATGAAATTATGGAAATACGTTGACCAAAATGAAGAGCTGTTGTCGTCTGGGTCAGACGCAAGTGATCAGGATGACCGAATGTAACGAAGAGTAGCAGTATAACTAAGTGGCAACGCCTAACCTCAACAAGTAGCAGCGTAACTGGATGGCAACGCGAGATATAGAAGAAGAAGAGTCGAACGAGGAGATCGTCAGAGTTGAGAAGTAGCAGCAGAGTTGTAAATGTCGCAGTAGAGTAAAGAAGTCGCAGAAGAGTTTTAGAAGTCGCAGCAGAGTGTACAAGTTGAATGCACAAGCTGAAGTCGTAAAAGCTGAAGAAAGAAGTCGCAAGCTGGAGTAGAAAAACGTCGTCGAAAAGTTGTAAAGCTGAGTCAAGTTGTTAGCGAAAGTTGTCTACGAAGGATTGAAAGCTGTTGACGAAAATTGGATGCTGCTCATCTTCATTATATATTTCACATTAATATTCAATTACACTGTTACATTTAATAAACATTCTACATATATGTATATATATATATATATGTTTGTATGGACATTTATATATGTATTTGGAGTCGCTTACATGCTGCCTCTGTTGTTGCTGTAACAAGATTTAATTTCGTAAAAAAGTTGCTCTTGCGAAATTTACGAGGAGTACATGGCGAGTGGTGGCGTGTTGTTTGTGTATTCGCATAAAGTGTTGCCGACCAGATTTATGCGTCATGAATAAACCCAAGGGGGCAACAGGGATTGTAACAGGACAAGCACAGCCCAACAACACGACAGCCGGCAACAACAACAACAACAGCAACAACAATTACAGCAGCAACTCTGGCTCACAATTTTCCTCGAAACTGGAGACGATATTGAGTATAGTATACTATATAGGGAACCCAACTACAATTTTCTCATTATACAAATGCCAAAGACGAAGCTAACTTATTTGGGGGCGTGATTTCCAATTCATTTGCTAAAGCATAAATTATATTTTATATTTTCCCTATAGAACAGTAAAAGAACATGAGTAATAGCTTAACTACTTAAAGATTATAAGTCTTAATACGCAGTTCTTGCATTGTTTTATAAGAATGAATCTTCATTAATGGAAATATATATATATATATACATATTTAGATATATCAACTTATACTGCAATACATTGCCTTCAACGAATGTAAACACAGCAAACCCAACAACTTCGATATTTAATTGAAAGTCAATGCGAAAACTAGCAAAACAATTGCACGTGGGCCTCAAATTTATCGAATGGATTTAATCAAAACGATTGCAATGCAGGAAAGAACGAGCGAGAAAGAAGTAGAAAATCTGGCTGAGGTTAAGGCTGGAGAAGTTTGTCCATAATCCAGTAGAACGCCATAAAAGCTGTTTATGGTTTCGCACTCCTTGTACGCCATAAATCGAACAGGAAACCGAGGCCTGAACCGGCATTGGGCTGAGCCGGGCTGAGTCCAATGAGAGGCTTCCAGAATGGCTAAGAGAGTCAGGCTCGGCCCAGAGACAAGGCGTATATAATTTAGTTATAAAAATAACTGCAACATGCAACGCTGTAAGATGAGATCGCTGGCTGAATGGGCGGGCTAGTTGGCAATCTGTTCGACTAGAGCCACATCGGATATGGCCAGAGGCGATCCTAGACATAAAACATGACTGGGGCTGGTCGACTGGCTAGCGGCAGCGGCGTCATTATAAATTAAAATTAAATGAAGTGCGTGATATTATATTTTCTCTCTTTTCTGTTGTTTTTCACATGTTTCTGTTTAATGGAAAAAATTTCGATTAAATTATTTATCTGGTTTTTGCATCGGCCAGTGAAAAAAATATGTATTCAAGGATTTATGCGCGGTGGCAAAATGCATTTCGATATTTCCAGCGGCGGCAATCAAAAAAAAGAAACGAAAAAAATATGTAAAAAGCCAATTAAATATTTTTATCAGTAGATTGCAACGCGGATGAGTAATTGCATTATTTACGGGCGAGCAGCATACTGAAATTAAAACCGAGTTTCAATTTACCATGCCAACAACATCGGCATGGCCATATCAACATGGCTCAAATATCCCGGGCCGCAACTCATAAATACGCCCGGAAGCCGCTGACACAATTGCAAATGTCATAGGGGGTCGGATAAGGGGAGTTCGTGCTTGCAATGAGTGTGAAATAAATTTGCGAGATTAAATATTAAATAAAAAAAAACACAACCTGCAACCTCCATGACTTCTTGCCAACGCCAGCAAATGGCGGCAAATAACCGAATGGTTCCTCAATTGCTGACGCTTCATTAGAGTTGCCAGTTGCAAGTTCCATTCACAATCCGCAGTCCTCCATTGTGCTATTATTAGAAGCATTCGCAGATATTTATGTGCTGCGTGACGCGTTCTTCCCTCCCCCGCTACCATCTCTTCTTCTATGCCCCTCTCCTGCCATTTGCATAATCGCTTTCGATTCCTCGCACGCCATTCGCCTTAAATGAGTTATTAGTGAGTGTCGCCGAGTCGATTCCCATTCGTATTATAAATCAATAAGGATATGCCCAGCATTCTAATGTGATTTCAGTCCAGGCAATGCTACGCGCCAGGGGCTTCATGCATAATATTATGCCGCATTTTATTTCATTGGAATACGCAATTATTTAGAGGCCTCAAATTATTTCTTCTTCTGCCACTTGCTTGCATTACTGTATAATGTTACTATTATTAATTTCTTTAAATAGTTAATTATAATATTGGTGATCTAACCTCGAAGGCTTCAAAATTTACGTACATGATGTGTCAGAGTTGGTTGGCTGTTGGTTCAGCTTCGAACGGAACGCTGGATTTGGAGGAATTGTTGAAAAACGAGCTGCGTTACAATTTCGCTGATTGCGCACAATTGAAAAGATACAGATACAATTTACATGGACAACAACAAGAGCAACGACAATGGCAATCAGGCGAACAGCCCAATATTTATAGTATACTCGCAGCGGCAAAGCCAAAGTTCATAAAGTTTCATCAAGCTGGCAGTAGGTAGAGAACGGTTTGGGTTCAGTTTAGAGACAGAGGCAGACAGAGAGAAAGAGAGAGAGAGAGAGAGAGAGAGAGTGAGAGATTGGGCTGGGGATTAGGTGCACAAAGGAGCCTCGCTCATGGAGGCCCATGAATATTGGAAATCGAGGCGTCGGCAAAAGATGGCGAAAATATATATCGTATCGAGCTCCTTAAAATATGCAAATGAAGAAATAAATTTGCATCCCTTTTTGTGATGCACAAACAGAGGATTGAGTCAACAGCTGAGGCGTACGGGGATCTCTCTCAAAGTGCAGCCAGTCACGACAGTCTCAACTGCGATTCAATGGCTATAAGGTTCGCTCTCGTCTCGGCTCACGTCTGGGGCATAAATAGTGCTAGCATATTCAAAGCGTCAGAGTCGAATGCTGCCGCAAAGTCAAAAGATTAAGACACAAAATTCTTTATATGCTAAAACGCAAATAACATTAAATTAAGCAACTTTTTGTGCCTGCGTCTTCGAGAGCATCTCCATCTGTTGCCCTCCGTGCAACCGGAGGAGCCATCGCTCCGTTTCTGGCCAACCAGGCCAACCAGACCAGCCAGCTCAACGCAGGCAGCCCCAAGCCAGCCAAAGTTTCTTGCGGTTTACGGCAATTTATGCATTTGGGGTTTTAATTCTAAAATTGTGAGTCACTACAGGCAAAGGCAGATACGGATATGGCTATGGCTACAGATACGTTTACTATTCAAACTCCCACTCGTAGTGTACACCTAATGGACGTAACGATCTACGTTGAACGTGTTGCAATTACGACATTTCTATTTAAAACTTTTACTTTGCTTACCACGTTTAACGTTGCCAAGCAAATGGCCAATTAAGTGCACAAAACTTCTTCGAACTCTGCATCCTTTTCAGTTTCTTGACTTGTCAAGGACAATAGATATGGCAAAGTTCTGGCAATTATTGAGTCTTAAGTTGAAAAGACTGGATTTTCTTATCGAATGCAGGAAAAGAATCTTCATTAAATCATATCGAAACAATAGATATGTTTTAATATGTAAGTGCAACACTACCTCCTGTTAGACTTTGTGAAATGATATAACTTACAAAGGACTAATGTTATAGTAGTAGCGGAGAGTACTGATCATTTAATCAGAAAAGGTGCAATTAGAGACTTAAAATAAATCCCGCATCATCAACTAGATATGTTTACACTGTTTATTTTGCAATCTCTGTGCAATCTCAGTGAATAAATCAACAATATTTCTAACATCGCTCAAAGCAATCGCTTAGATAACTGCAGCTTTAGGTAATAGTTTAGCAAATTAGCTTATCCGCGCTATGATCAAAACAATGCCTCTTTAATGGCTGTGAGGAATGAAGGAGGATTGTGGCAATGGAGCAGCAGACAGAGCGGGGCAGAAACAGACCAGAACAATTGAAGTAGAGGCATCTCTAGTGTTGCAGGCAATCGCTTTAACGCTATAAACGGCAGTTAAGTAGCCGACGGGGCAGAGTTATGTGCCGTTGAAACTGATTCCAATTTGCCACCAAGGATGTGACCATTAATGGAAATTTGCGCAATGCTTCAGCTGAGACAGCAACTTGGCCCGACCTCGGTCCCAGTTGCGTCTCTTCGCGCCGCACCTGCGTCACATTCCAGAAACAGCGTCGACTCTGGTTCCCAAATGGCGTGTTGATGCGCTGCCAAATTGGCTGGACCAGGCCAGGCCAACATCAACAACAAGGATGGCAGTTGCTGAGAGTGGGGAATGCGTGCAAGCGTCCAAATTACATTAAATCATGCATTAACCATGAGCGCTGGCACCTTCCTCTCACTTTCTCCCCCTTCTATGTATAGCTGCCTGGCCAAGACCAATTTGGCAGCAATCCTTTGTTCCAAGTGCCGAGTCGTGCCCTTGCAAGTGTCAGTTCCCCTTCCCTGCGGAACAGACCATGTTTATATACATATATATATGCTGAGATATTTTCACTCTACAGCGGCGAATGAATTTTTATTTGGCAACGAAACGGGCTTTGAATCCACCAAGTGAGTATGCGGATTCTGAGTTCGAGTACTCATGAATTGTCCAACGCCATGTCGCAGTTGCAACTCCCGTTTCTAATGCTAAGCATATCCAAAGTCTGATAATAACTTAATATGTGTTTTTAATCCGACTCTGTGTCATCGGGATGAAGCTGGCCGAAGGGGCTAAAATCCACTTTGATGATTAAAAATGATAAAATTGTTTAGTGCCGACGGCAATGGGTCTCCCGGGTGCAGTAAGCTGCTATATACACATTATAAAATGGTCGCCAGGATCAAGAGAATGGCACAGGACGTGTGTCTGATTATGGACCATATCATCGTGTCCCTGCGACCCAAAACAAACAACAAAATGTCAAAATTTAAGCTTAACCATGAGCCCGACCATGAATGCTTAATTGTCTCGCATCTCGTTCCCGAATTGTCCTCGGGTTCTCTCCGGGTTGTCGGCCATTGTGGGTGGGCTTCTCCAGCATCACACCGGCCCAAGGGTTGTCCTGTAAAGTGTAATTAAGGCGAGCTTATAGCGACCATATATGTATTTAGATTCACGTGGGGGGTGTGTGTGTGTGTATGTGTGTGTGTGTGTATTGGAGCGTCGAAAGGGTTGCGTGCCTTTTGACGCTTTATCGATGTGATTTGTGAGATTGGATTTCTGGCCAACACTCGGCATCATTTTCCAGGGCTCATGTGGGTTTATTGCGGTCTTAGCGGCTGTACGCACACACACACACACACACACACACTCTGACAACCCCCATTTATCCATTCCATATATATCAAGAAAAGTTGAACAAATTAATTCGTTCAAAGTTCGCAACTTTGCACAATTTGGCCACAGCCCAAATGACCAAACGAAAGTCCTGTCTCCAACAGGACAATTCAGCACTTTGCCAAAAGTCTTTTCTTAGCCAAACTCTTGGCATAAATTCAGCTTTTCGAGTGTTTTATTGCATTAAACGTAAAAGTCTATGCAAATTATGAAAATATCCAACGAAATACTTAAATAAAATGATGAACAAACAAATACCCGCAATCTATATACTTAATATGAAATTAAAGAGATTGTTTACAGTTAGGTAAATGAATGCTGATACTGCCTGGTTAAATTATCAACTACATATAGGAGAATATATATGAGTATATAACATGAGTGCGAGTGCAGCTGTTTATTTACTCATCAGGTTTGTTGTTCATTAGCTATCCTATCCTATCCCAACCCTAACTCTAATTATCGATCTTACACGTTTCATTGCCGTTTACTTTTCGCATATTTCAAATGTTTTTTTTTTTTGTCCGATTCGTTCAGAAAAATGCCGAAAAAGCAAAAAACATATCGTGTCCGTTTGGCGTTAATCAACCGAGAACCGACACGACAACCAACAACCAACAACCAAACAACCGACAACTGGCAAACGGCAAAACGGGAAAAGGTGAGCAACGGCAACGGGACAAAAAGCAAAACAAAGACGAGGAAGCGGCAAAAGCAGAAGGCGAATGAGAAACCAAACGACAGAGTTGACATCACCGAGTTATGTGAATTGTTGTTGTTGTCGTTGTCATGCCGCAAAGTTTATTTTCAACTTTTCCCATGCAACAGCAACGGAATGCGAGCAACTTTTGTTGCTGTCTAATGGTCCTGCTCCTGGGACACCACCCAAAAAGGACAAACGTGTTTTTAATTACTCGTACTGGTATTTCCACAGGACGCCCCTTGCTTTATTTGTGACATTAGTACAAGTACAGTTCGACAAACTTTGTTGGCCCACTCGGTAGTTGGCCCTCTCGGTGGGCGGGAAGCGGGAGTACCAGTCCCGACAAAGCCACGTTGCATTTGCCAATGCCAATGTTGAAAATCGCAGCCATTTCGAAGCGTTCAATGGCGCATTAAAATCCGATTGCCCGGCGGCCCGGCGACGTGGCTCAGCGAGGCGCATAAATTCAATTTCCGCGCCATGAATTCCAATTCCATTAATTCCACTAAATTGACCCGCGCGCCATCTAGCGGCATGTGAGTGCACTAAGCGCTTTGTATGGAGCCCAAATACCCCTCCCTCTCTCCAACAACCAAAACTTTAAAACCTACGCTTGTGCTTCTGTCCATGTGTATGTGTGTGTGTGTGAAAGAGGTTGTGGATGTGGATGTTGATGGAATGCCTGTGGAACGCAATTGAAGCTAGGGAGACTGTCTTAACCATAAACAAATTTACCTGCCCGCTCCTGCGCTGCCTTTACGTCTGCATAGAGGCTCCAAACTGGTTTTTGGCAATGGCAACAGGAGCGCAGTTGTTTTTGTTGAGGTTTCTTGGGCCCCAAATAAGAATCGAAACAAAGAAAATACTTTATAAATGTTCTTTTAAATTAGTTGTATTTTTAAATGGTATAAAAATAAACGCAATATATATTTTACATATTAAATTATTATCATTATTATTAATTTAAATATATATTGAATTTAATTCAACTATGCAACTGCAAACATTGATAAAGTAATTTGAAATTAAATGAAAATATAGCATTGCAGACTCTCTCCAGATTTTCCAGTTTGTTCTCTAGTTACAAATCCTACAAGTTGTTGCTAGCCATATGTTTTAATATCCGAAACCCCCATCAGGAACTACGCATCTCAGTAGCCATTACAATTACAGCATACAGCAATAACATAAATTGTCGCAACACCCAAATACAATTAAAATAACTGTCATTGGATTGACATTAAATGGCAATTTAAACGAGTGCGTATCA
Organism: Drosophila funebris; assembly: GCA_018901825.1. Taxonomy (NCBI): domain Eukaryota; kingdom Metazoa; phylum Arthropoda; class Insecta; order Diptera; family Drosophilidae; genus Drosophila; species Drosophila funebris. Next base: position 7,078,474 of record JAEIFK010000678.1, read on the forward strand.
TTCACGGCCTGTCCTGCTACATCTTCGTCTCTGCCTTGTCCCCTTGCATGTCTCATAGCACTGGATTGGCAGGCTGGATTTCAGCTCATCATCATCATCGTCGTCATCGCCTTGGGTCTTGAACCAACTTCCGTTTCAATCCGCGCCGGCAGCTGAGCTGCTGCATAAAGTAAATATTTTCACAGGGCGCTACCCAAATGACGGAAGCTCCAGCATGGCCACACATTCAATAGATTTTCATCACTTGCACTGCGGAAAATTAAACAAACAACCCCAAATTCAACCCCCACCCTAGGTATGGGTAGCCATTGCTATAAAAATTGATTTTCCGTGTGCTCGTATCGCGGCTCAGCTGGTTGAGGGTGTGTGTATTGCATATTCGTATAGCCTTTGTGGAGCCTGAGTCTTCCATGGAGAAACAGGATATCCTCCCCTGCGCGTACAGATAGCAGAAATTGCAATGCGCTCATTCTCGCGCTTCATAGTCGATCAGCGCATTTCAATGGGCAGCACAATCGAGTCCATAAATGTATAGACAACTACAAATACTATATCTATATCTATATCTATATCTATATCTATATCTATATCTATATCTATATCTATATCTATATCTATATCTATATCTATATCTATATCTATATCTATATCTATATCTATATCTATATCTATATCTATATCTATATCTATATCTATATCTATATCTATATCTATATCTATATCTATATCTATATCTATATCTATATCTATATCTATATCTATATCTATATCTATATCTATATCTATATCTATATCTATATCTATATCTATATCTATATCTATATCTATATCTATATCTATATCTATATCTATATCTATATCTATATCTATATCTATATCTATATCTATATCTATATCTATATCTATATCTATATCTATATCTATATCTATATCTATATCTATATCTATATCTATATCTATATCTATATCTATATCTATATCTATATCTATATCTATATCTATATCTATATCTATATCTATATCTATATCTATATCTATATCTATATCTATATCTATATCTATATCTATATCTATATCTATATCTATATCTATATCTATATCTATATCTATATCTATATCTATATCTATATCTATATCTATATCTATATCTATATCTATATCTATATCTATATCTATATCTATATCTATATCTATATCTATATCTATATCTATATCTATATCTATATCTATATCTATATCTATATCTATATCTATATCTATATCTATATCTATATCTATATCTATATCTATATCTATATCTATATCTATATCTATATCTATATCTATATCTATATCTATATCTATATCTATATCTATATCTATATCTATATCTATATCTATATCTATATCTATATCTATATCTATATCTATATCTATATCTATATCTATATCTATATCTATATCTATATCTATATCTATATCTATATCTATATCTATATCTATATCTATATCTATATCTATATCTATATCTATATCTATATCTATATCTATATCTATATCTATATCTATATCTATATCTATATCTATATCTATATCTATATCTATATCTATATCTATATCTATATCTATATCTATATCTATATCTATATCTATATCTATATCTATATCTATATCTATATCTATATCTATATCTATATCTATATCTATATCTATATCTATATCTATATCTATATCTATATCTATATCTATATCTATATCTATATCTATATCTATATCTATATCTATATCTATATCTATATCTATATCTATATCTATATCTATATCTATATCTATATCTATATCTATATCTATATCTAACTGACTGTATTTATATCAATCTTCAATGTGCCTGGTGCTACACTGATGTCGCGCACTGTACCGTTGCCGTAACCTCCTGCGTCATGATGCCCAATGCATCCATTCTAATTCACGACTGAACATCACAATGGCAGCACCAGTGCTTCCTGCCCCCCCCCATGGGGGTGGCCAACCCCCACAGCGAGCAGAACCCGTGAAAGGTTCACGGAAACGGGATCTGAAACGAGTGAAAACAAAGGCACAACAACGTCCACAATACCGGATCATGAATCAAGCGGCTGCCCATAATTCTGTCGGCAGATAAAGCTATTACCGCCATGCCGGATAAGTGTGAGCGACGCCCGAAGCGGTCTCTAGTCTGGGCTTGGTTGTGCCTGTTAGATTAGAATTTAAATCCGTTGGCAGCAGCAGACAGCGAACCACCGAAACTACCACCACCACCCGTTGGAGTTGGTGGCCCGTGTAAGCAAACACAAAGCGGGCGGTTGACGCAGTCACTGGTTCGACCATTATGGATATCACCCCAAATGGGTTTGAATTGCGCTTTATGCTGCCGCAGACTTGTGATGGCCGCCCGTGTTGAGCCAACGTGGTGGTGGGTTTGGGTTGCTTCTTGTTGCTTCTGATTGTTGTTGGTGATGACGTTGCTGTTGCTGTTGTTTTTGTCCTTGGGTAGCTCTTTGATGGCGCTAGTGACCCGCGTGGACAGCGGCTTAATACAAACATTGCATAAATCTAATTCTGGCGTTTATTTTAATTTCTACGTAAACATAAACTATGAGCGCCAAGGGATAACCCAGCAAGATTGAGCAAGTGAAGCATTTTACATCGCAAATTGCAGGGCTCTTTCTAATGCTGGAGTTTCAAATAAGAATTGATAGGTATTTCGGAACAAACGAGGAATTGTGGGAAAATCCAATTAAAATAGTTAGGGAAAATAGAAAAGAAAATAAAAATATATGAAATAAAAATATTAATAAATTAACAATAAATAAATAAATAAAATATTAGAAATTAATATCAAGGAAATGTATTAATACTAATCCAAATGAATTATTAATTTAATATCTAAATGGTTAGTATTTAAAGAATATGGAGTTGAATGAAACCTAATAATAAATAAATAACAATAGTTAAAGAATAATATGAAATATTTTCCATAGCATAGTTATAAAGTAGGGATATAGTAAATTAAAAATTACATTATTAGAATTATCAAATATCTTAAATTTGTAATGGAACAAATAAATAATATAAATGAATCATTTATTATAAGTGAGATTTTATTTACTAATGCATGTCAATACACAATAATTATAATGCTAATAATATTAAATCAATTTATCTACATTGCAATAATTTTAACAGCTTCAGTTCAACTTCGGCTTCAGCTTCAGCTAAGAAATCTGATAATTACAAAAATAATAATTCGCAATTTCTATGCAAGTGTTGGGAATCAGAGCATGAATCGTGGTAGAGAGCCACTTGTGGTGATTGCTCCCAGCTAGAAACCTTTTGGCATGCATTGCCCATTGGCAGGCAACCCAGAATGCCACCCTAATGAACTGTTACCACTTGAGGGTCGCCGGTTACGACTCAGGCTCGGGGCACATCAAGAGAAAAAAAAATCAGCAATTTAATGTTGCATTTTATCGCCAGGCGAAGTAGCAAGTGGCGGCTGCCTTCAGCATTCTTATCGCAGCCCGTCGCAGCTCAGGGTAAAGGTGAAGTTGATGAGGTGGCTGCCGTTGCACGGTCGCCGCAGTTGTATCTATTTGGTTAGCTGAGGGAGGTGATGGCGTGACTTGGTGGTGGGATGTACACAGACTCAGTTTTGTGTACGGGTAATTTGGCAGCATCTTTGTATAAATTTTTTATAGGTAATACACTCAAGGAAACGGCACTTAGAGTCATCATTACAAGCGTTTTTGCTGCAATAACAGCCCATCTTGCACATAGTTTTGCGCAATTTGCTTGATCCCCTGATGGGCGGGCAACTGGGGGAAGTCCCTCGGGTGGCCGGGTTGGGAATACATTGGTAACTGCTGCCGTCAAGTGCCCAAAACAGTCGATTAGACATATTTAAGCTAGCTTCGAGAGGCATTTTCATCATTTCCTATGGCCAATAAAAGCCACTCGTGCCACCTGACAAACTACGTTAGAAAAATCTATATGAATTACTGGTAAAGTTTCAGATTCTCTTAAAGACTTAATTACGTCAGACAATGCAAAATGTACTGCTCCAATGTCTAGACACTAGACTCTAGACAATCCCCAAGGCATCCAATTGAGTTACTCGACTTCTATTTGTACGCCCCTGTGATTTCCAATGGCTTCTAATAATGCAATTGATTTTTGATTTGCACTTTTCGCCAACTCTAAGGGCGGAATATTCGCTTCCATTTTGATATTAGCCCACGGTCCGTGAGGGCAACGTGCGCATTTCATAAATCCTTGCTTCATTTTCGCTACATTAAACGTCAAAATATAAACCCATTTGGGCAACATTTTGCCGCTGCCGTTGCCGTTGTCGGTGTCGGTGGAGGGGTACAGAATAGCCGATGCTGCTGCTGCCGTTGTTGCCACTAGCCCATTATAACTACAATAACAACAACAACAAACATGGGCAGCAACAACAACAAAAAGAAGTAAAGTAAAGTCCGCACACGGCCAAACAATATTATGGCCATAACGAACGGACAAAAAGAAAACTCAAAGGAGCAAGCAAAAGGCAAAGAACTTGAATAGCAGAATTGTGAATTCACTGCAATTTTGCAGAGTAACGAAAATAGTTTTCAAAGATATTTAATTTTATTTAATTGAATGCAAATTAACAACTGCCTTTATATGGAAACATAATAATAAAATAGTAATCAATATTTAATAACAATTTAAAAATTATAATTTATAAATAAAAGTAATAAATAAAATAGTTTTCAAAATTTAAATTTAATACATTTCAGTTATATTAAAGTTTTAACATTATAATATATTAATTAATAAAACAAAATTCTATAAAAGATTCTAAATAATAATAATAATAAATAAAAGAATTTTAAATTCAAGAGGTCCAGAAAAATGGCAAATACCTAGTGTATTGTTGGAAAATTGTGTGAGACGCATTCGCTTTTCCGACTCGTTGTTTTCTTCTCCATTTTGTAAATTACAGAAATGGTGCTGATATTTTAGAAAAAATACATTAACTGAACCATAATAATAATTTGTCTACACTTTCTTACACACAAAGTACAAAGTACAGACTGTCCGTGTACCAGCTCTAAGAAATTCTAGAGAATAGGGACAGCTCCAGAGTTTAAAGTTTTAGAAACTCGATTTAAAGAAAGCACTTTAAGTTTAGCTAAATGTTTTATAGAATTGGCCAATAATATGCATAGAATCTTTAGCGAGGCAGCTCGCAAAGCAATTTAATTTTTACATGAATGAATTTTCCGAGAAACGATTCCACAGTGTATCGTTTTTGTTGTTGCCGTTGTAGATGCCACTGCGCACGTTCCACATCAGCAACAACAGCAGCAACAGCAACAACAATAACAACTCATATGGGGCATGAACCATGGGAGTTTCGAGTGGCATGGCTTCCGTTGCAATTACGAGTATTTTTTAACTGCTTATTGCGTTTTGGTCGTCGTCGAACACAAACACACAAATACAAACACGAGCCAAAGTTGAGCTCTCCCACATCCTGCGGCATCCCATCGCACGCAGTTTCCATTTATCCAACCATCCCGGGAGACCATATCAGCCACAGCAACAAGCAAACAACCAACTGAATTTCATTCGATTTCAATGCGAAAAGGATCTCAAAAGCTGTCCAATAAAAATTAACGATATACTCGTACGCACACAAAGTGCGCAAAATATTGGACTGTAATGCTGGCTGTGAGGCCGGGATGGTCCTGCAGGACATTTCCACATTTTGTATTTCAAATTGAAATTTTAATTTTGTTGAAAAAGCAATTGCACCATGTAAATATGCAATACTTTAATCTAATTGAACATGCATGAAATTTCAAAGAATGAAATATCTCAGTCGTCATATAACAACGATAATATTTATAAAGCAAACTTATTGCATAACTAAAATATGTCTAAATTTAAATGTATTAAACTATGGTTTTATATGGAATAATAAAAGTATTTGAAAGAGTAGATGGAAAAGAATATCAAATCCGATTAATTCGCTTATTTTGTTTTCATATTAATTAGAACAATATTTGATATCTGTTTGATCCCTCTTTAAAATCTATCATTCTGTTACTTTACCAAAAATATATCACAGTTCTTTACAAAGATTTATATTTCTCTGTCTCTCTCTCTATCTCTATATATCTATATCTTTATCACTTTATCTATTTTAACTATAGATTGTATTGCAAATGCTATTAATATATTTCTACTAACGAGCGATCAGCATTCTTAAATATTGTCATCATCCGATTTTATCTTCATATATCCGGGTACCACAAAATGTGTCCGGCACACGAAAATGTACATTTGAGTTTGTTGTTTGCAATCAGAACATCATTAAAAATCGCTGCTTCAATTTTCTCAATTAAGTACCCGAATATCGTAATTTTGCGACTAAAATCAAATTTATTTCGATGGGAGGAATCTGCCGAAGCTGCATCAACAAAGTGGGGCAAGAAGTGACAGGGGAATGGGTAGAGCAGCAGCACAAGAGGTCGTAACAATATTTTCACGTTTTGCCTAAGTCCGGAATGAGTTTTTGCAATTTATATGGCTGACAGAACCGACTACGGTTCCTGCCACAGCTCCTGCTCCGCCCATGACGACCCATCCAATCCAAAACACGGCCGAGCTGAGAGGGCAACCAACAGGCAACTGGCAGCGGAGCTGCTAGCCATTATTTTGATACTCAGGGCTATTAACGTTAATTTTCGTTAGTTACGTAATACGTATTCGAAAGCACCTTACACACACACACACGCACACACACACGCACACCCTCTTCAGCATCCGGACACACACATACATATTCAGTTTCATTACGCAAGCAACCCAACCCCATGCCAGAGATATTCTTTTGGCCCGGGGGTAAACAAGCATCTACCATGTGATTGCATGTGGGCGGGCCGTAGTTGGACCCGAGATCCGGCAACCGGGACTCCAGCTCCCGGAAAGGAGATCCCACAACCCCTCCACCTGCGCCCACTCGGTGTCTCACAGCTTTGGCCGGAGGCCGTTGGCATTAACGAGATTTACGAGTACATGATTTTGCATGTTCTGTGCCCCTGATGCCATTTAGATTCGCTTAGGTACATTTTCATCCTTGCCACACACATACAATAACATACACACACCCGCCTCCACACACTCTATGCGTGTGTGTAGGTGTATGTGTATTTGCGTACGCATTTAATGGCCCATTAGTGCTATCAAATACGCATAAATATTTGCACTTGCCAGAAGTTCACACAGACAGACAGAAACAGATACAGATACAGATACATATGTGCGCTCACAGATACAGATGCAGATGCATAAACAGATACACGTATGCGAGTCTATATGTTAGCTAAGGGACTCTGGGCACACTTAAACATTTACAGATCCAATATATTGCTTGGAGTTAGCAACTCGTTGAGAGATCGAATATTGAAGTCACTTTTATTATATTGAAGCTTGAATGTCATAAGCAAATGGACGGATATGAAAGTTGCAGACTCATTTAATAGATCGCTATGACTTTTCAGTAGCATGTATCTACCAAATCGAGTGAAACATTCGTTAAACCAATACTTAGCTTCCCTAATATCTCTCAGAATACTGTTCAATTAGCAGATGATGACAACGTCGCCTTTAGCTTGATGCAGAATTAGTGACTCTGTTTCCATCTGGTTGTCTAATTCTTGGGTGAATTCCATCAGCTCCCGTTTGACATTATGTTCCTGGCAAGAAAAACTACTGAAATTGTATTTAACTTAAGAATGATCACGCATACACACACATTTAATGAGTTAACAATACTTCTTAATAAGTTTAATAAGACAATGTGCATACGTCTTTGAACATTGACTTATAATCATAAGAGCTGTATATAAAATTGCATTTCAATTAGCGAACGATTCAAATAACAAATTAATTTCATGAATGTTTAATTATTCATTTCTCTCACCGCATATTCATATATACTCGTATTCGTATTCGTATTCGTACTTGTAATTAATTTTCCATTTGAGTCAGTTGAATTATACATTTAAATTTAGTCTCTTTTATCGGCTTGCATCGCCTGAGATCGAGTCGTGTTCGTAATTAACGATCAAGGAACTCGACCCGAACATTTTAATCAGCGGCAACCCTGGTCACCGGGTTGCAACGCACATGGCGATGTCGTCCGTTAATTTATGCCCCTGCCGCTGCCCCTGCCGCGGCTCCTGCCCTTACCCCCCAACCCACGGCTCTTGGAACATGGCGATACATACGATCCATTCGAAGAACCCAGCGTGCAGGTAAACAAAATGAGAAATTTATCAAATTTATTGCCGGGAATGAATTGAGATATAATTCAAAGAAATTACAAAGACGTCGCAGGCACAAAAATGGTGGCTTAAAAAACCAATAAATAACTACGCAGAAACAAAAGTAACAAAAGAAGAAGCCTACCACATTCTGGACCCTGGACTCCCGTCTCCTCCAGGCAACAACATGGCTCACTCTCTCTCTCTCTCGTTTAATTCCTGAAGCGCTCTTCTACCAATGGCAGTTGCCCGTTCCCTGTTGCCCGCGGTTGGCTGCTGCTCAGAAGCGACTTCGACAACGACGATTCACTCGACGACCTCATGCTGAGCCCGTAATTAAAAGTCATAAACTATTTTTATGGTTACTCGTATATTTGTCGCTCAGCTGCGGCCACAAAATGTCAACTGTTTGTCCCTGGTCCGATTTGCATGCGACGCCAGTGGCAGCGGCAGCGGCTGCGACTCCGGCGGCGGCAGCGATGCTCGTGGGAAGCTGCGATTACGATTGAGACTGAGAACAAGACAGGTATAGACTTATCCAGCGACAGGTGAGTCGATGCATTTGCTTCAATTAATTACACTGTCTAACAACATTGCGAACTTTGAATATGTGCTGTGTTGAGCTAAATCATTTGAATATTAGAAAATAAATTTAATTATTATTTATTTATTGTATTTATTTATTTATTGTATAGATAGTTGCAACAAAGTGATTACATGATTTGAACCTGTCCCACTTTCATTTACAATTATAATAAATATACTTTGATGTACTTTATGATATAGTTCAATAAGAGGCTACTAATCAATAACAATTAACATATTTTGCACTTTGTGTAAGATAATCTTACAATTATAAACAAATAATTTACACTTACAATTGCATTGCTTTCCTGTGTATGTAGGTTTCTCCCATCTCAACGGATGAAATCGTCATTAATTGAAATTAATCTGCAACTAAATCATTTAAGAAAATGCAAATTAATATTTATACGATTTTATAGTTGTTGTTGATGTTGTCGTTGTCGCAGTTGAACATCCAGTTGGTTATTTTTGTACTTTTGTTGCTGTTTCGTTAGTTAGTACAGCTTTCAGAGTGCCATAAATTCATAAATGTGTCACATTTCATATGTAAATCATAAGTTTTAATTACGCTAACTAGGCGTCACATACAAAGCACGGTTTATATTTACTAAATACTAATATTTCAACTGAAGTGAATAGTTTTACGCGGAATATGATACAAAATTATGGTGAAATGATTAAAAAATAATTACAAATAAATTTATAAATTGGTTAAGGAATATGTAAATATATATATATATGTTATTATACATTATATTATAAAAAATATAATAAGTTAAAAATATAATTATTTATGTATAAATTTATAAATTGGCTTAATAATATGTTAAAAAAATATTTTAAATGATAAATATTCAATATAAAATATATATACTATATGTTTAAACTATTGCCAAAATGAAACGAAATTTATACAAATGATATACCCCAATATTAAATACGGAATAATACTTGTTGACATTGTATTCAACTTGGCTTATCATTGACTCACAATCGCATGGCAAAGATTCGTATAAGTGCGTTTAAATAAATCCATTGCTGATACACTCCAAATGGACTTCACTCCTATAAGATTGCCATGCCCAATGCCAGCCAAGCAAAGGCAAAAGGAAAAGAGGAAAAAAAGCTACTCAAGGAAAAATACAGAGCGAAAGGAAGTCGCTGTTGGGAAGCGCATGTGCATAACCAGCTGCTGATGAAAAGGATGGCAACATGGAAAGACGTTTTCAACGAAGGTGAAACTGAAGCTGTAGCATGCAAGGACCTCGTCTCGTCCTCGTGTTCGTTGCTATTGTCGTCGCAGTCGTTGTATTGATTTTAGTGGGGCATTTACGCGCGATTATCGTTTAGTCGGCGATGCCCGAAGTATTACGAGAATTGTTATGGCCACCGAAATAGCGCCAACGACACGATGCCACGATGTTGCCAGCAATTGATGTTGCCCCTCTACTTCTGTTGCTTCTTCTTCCACATATTTTTCGTCGTCGCTTTCTTTTGCTTCTTGTTGGCCAAGAAGCGCCACAGACAGCAGCTGTCCCCTCAACTGCATTTCAAGTTGTTGCTTCCGAAAATTGACATCAAAACACCGTCGGTGTTTATCGATATGTTAACTCAAATCTTTAAAATAAACTCCCTGTATTATCAATATATTATTTGACTTATGGTTAATGCGAAATGCAAATCTTTTTAAATCGAATAGGTTCTAGTTTGAGAAAACTTCTAAAGTTTGCTAGCAAATGGGGGAAACGGAGAAATTAATTAAGTTGCTGAATGGAGTGGGATTTCTTTGGCAATAAAAACAAATAAATGTATATAATAATAATATATACATATATTTATAATAATATAATAAATATATAAACTTGCTTATTCTGCCGAAATTTGACTACCTAAATCGATTATCGTTGAGCCGCTAAAACAATCCTTTGCCTTCTGTCAGCTTACGCAATACTATGGAGAATTCTAAATTCTAGCAGCATCCCAGTCGAAGGGACTGAAAAACATGAAGATAAGCGAGCCAAGGGACGAACAACAACAACAACAACTTAAAAGTGGAAAGGATGCAGGAAAATTGCTTTCATATTTCAGGTGATAATGGTTTCCTTATGTGAATTTACAAAGCATTAAAGCTTCTGTGAGCGCGATACACATAATTTCCCCAAAAAGCAATTCACGTTAATGGCGCAAAAATCCCAAAGGGATAAGGCGGCGAATGAAGCGCCAAAAAAAAAACCAAGAATAAAGAAAAAGGCAAACAAAAAATGAAAGAAAAACGTTTGACTTTTTCTCCACCAATGATGGCAAAAGGACATCCGAAGATACGAACGCGATACGCGATGGAGCCGCCACCGCCTTGTTGTTTATTATAATGGGCGTTCTACCGGCGCCGCCGCAGGACCCTTTATCCCCTTTCCTGGGCAATACCCCTCGGCACAGTGTGCAAAATATATGAGATTAAGGACGATGCTGAGACTGCGCAAATACCGCACCAATGTGCGCAGAGGCAGGCAAAAGGAGCAAGTGAAGCAAGTGTAAGAGGGGCCAGGTAGCTGGAGCTGCCGGTTCGTGACTTGGATTCGATTTTCTTCTATGGGTCTTGTGGGAAATTCCAAGAATGTTTTCTCGCGCATGTTTTAATATTTAGTTTTCTCTTTTTTTCTCTCTCTTTTTTATTGTTTATTTTTTACTTTTAGCAAATGGTACTTAGACTAGATATATTCTTCTTATACTTCGTGCTGTTCCCTGTGCCCTGTGTGAGAAGGTCACTCTTCGCACAAGTGCCCGTGCACTTCTATGTTTTACCTGTTTTGGCTTTTTTTTTATTTCAGCACAATTCGATGTGCAAGGCAAGCAGGTGAGGCAAATATGAATTATGATATCCACTGAGCCGCTTTGTGTTTTTTATTGCCTTTGGCAATTAACCTTGGTCTTATGTCAGTTAATAACTGCAGAGATAACACTTAAAGTAAGACACAAAAGAGTGTCCTTGAAGTAGTGCTTTACTTAGTGTTTAAATTAAGTTTAGTGAATACTTTGGGAATCTTTTGAGTTTATTTGTACTTGTTCTATACGTTCTTTTTAATTCTTTTATCAAATTATTTAAATATACTAAAATATTAAAAAAATGAAATAAACACAAAATTTTTAATCAAAATACAGACAACCAATTTTCATAATAATAAAAAATTTCAAAATTTAATTTTCAAAATTCAAAATTTATTATTTCTATCTGCCAGAAATACTTAATAATTATTTATACTATAATCTATTATTTGATTTATTTCATATTTAATATTTAGAGTAATATCTTCTTTACATTTATTTGAAACAGACTAAATGCATTTGTGATTTCGAGCTCTCATTTATTTTTAGTCTCACGATGTAAGAGCTATCTCAATAATGTTTATAATAAAAGCCACTCTTAGCCATAGTTTGTGTAGAAGGAAGCACAGGAATATCACCTAGCGGCATCCTGTTGCATACAAAGTGGTTCGGTGTGCTTAATCCGAGACCATTCAAATGTTTATCTTTCAATGTGAGGCATCATTAAACTTAAGCGAAACGTTTTCAGAATTTTTAACGACTTAAAGACGGCAGAATTAGGCGAAAGCAGCCGGCAGAAAGTAACAGCTGCAAAAAATTAAATGCAAATTAGAAAAACTCTCAAAAAATACAATCGCATTAGTCTCAGATGTGAGAAATGTGATATAGGAATAAGAGTATTCCTATCTACCCACCCACCCCACACACACACACACCCACACTCACACACACTCACACAGATACAATCTTTGTTTTTGTGAGCAAAGTAATTTTTCTTACGCCCGTACCCCCTACCCTACCACTCCCCGCACCCATATAAAAGCAATTTAGTAAGCTGTAGCCTGCCAAGTCTCTGGCCAAGTGGCGGTACGGGAAATGGAAAAGCAAACCCAATTTCCTTCCTTGGGACGCAGCCCGGCCAAATGGAATCTGCTGTGGCATGCTACTTGCTACGTGCAACCCACCACCCCAGCCCCCATCCTACCACAAGACCAAGAAACGCGCGCGTCTTCGCAATAAATCTTCTTTACGAGCGCACACTCTGGCAACAATGGCCGTGCTCACCCTCATCCTGCTGCTGGTCTCTGCCTCAGCCTCAGTGTCAGCTCTTGCCTTTGCTTCAGCCATCCCAGCCCCGTTTAGCTGAGTTCTGGTAAGGGGAAAATGAACCTAAGCAAACTATTCGAATGACATTTCGGGGCAGAGGAAGAACCGAAGACGCTATTGCTGCCACTTCTGCCATGCTGCTGCTGATAAAGAAGAAGAAACAGTTGGCAGCCCAAGGAGCTGAGCAGCCAAAGAAATGCGGCAAAGCAAACAAATGGCAGTGTCCATGGCACTGATGTTAGGGGTGGGTTATGTGGCAGCAGTCAGCCATGTTGCTCTCGGCAACGTTGTGGCTCTCGCATTTGCTGTTATTCTACTCAGGAATTCCGCACAGCCACCCCCGGAGCAGCTTCCGGCACCGGCACCGCCACTGCCACGGGCAACGGCAGCAGCAGCGGCAGCGGCAGCGGCAGCTGTCTGAATGCGGACGCACGAAATGGAAAAAAATGGCATTTAAGAAAAGCGAAACGAGAAAAATAAGGAGCTAAACGACTTTGGAAATTCCATTTGAGCAAACAACAGGCATCACCTCCCTTCTCCCTTCTCCCTTTCCCTACACACACACACACACACACACACACACACATACACACCCAAAGCCAAGAGAAGCGTAGAACTTTCAGTTGGACTTGACTCCGGTTGTAGCTCGAACAAGTTGTGCTCTACACGAATCTTCTGGGTATTCTATATACTGTTGGGTAAAGTTGGAGCGCAGCATCTGCTATATATGTATATATATATATGTAGGAGGATGTACTCTCAGTTGTCACATAACTTCAGCGGAACCCCTACGCTCTACGAATTGACACTTGGCATGAAACACCCACAGATTCTGTATCTCACACTTGCTACTTCCCGCTTCCCGCTTTCCGCTTGCCACATGCTGCATGTGCATGTCTACTTATGTATTTCAGTGGGCAACGTTGGGCCACATAATGCAAATGGCAGAGGAGACGAGCCAACGGCATCCGATCCAATATTTGCGCCAATAAATAAATTTAATGTACAAACTCCGAGCATGCGAGAGAATATTAAAAACGAAAATTATATTCTGCCCAGAAGCTGCCAGACTCACACACATATCTATGTTATATATACATATTCATGGCAACTCACCCTGCCTCACATGTGTGTGTGTGTGTGTGTGTGTGTGTGTGCACTGCACATTTGCATAAATATAATTATGAAACGGAAAATTTAAAATTGCAATCAAAAAAAAAAAAAAAACAGAAGCAGAGCCATATTCATATGGAAATTGAAATTATTATGCCGAAGACCCCAGCAAAATATTCGCATTGAGATTCATAGAGGAGCAAAAACACTTTCACAGCTTCTCACTTTCCATCGATATATATAGAGATATATATAAATATATCTATAAACCTGTGCAAGTATTTGTATGTGACTATTTATATCAGAATATTACAAGCTTAAGAAAATTTATCTTTCTTAACAATATTTCTTTTATCTTAACAATATTCAATCAATGAAAATCAAATATCAAAGACATTAGTTAAGTAATCTAGTCTTATTTAGGCTAAATAGAGTAATATTTTAATAACAACAGAGTAGTAATTTAATGTCATATGTAGAAAGGATGTTAATCCAATGTACTTAAACAAATATTACCAAATTTATCAAATTTTCTATAATACCAATACTTTAAGACACGTTTTAAATATTGAAGATTTTTTATATCAGTTGCTCAGTAAGCTGCTTAAGCATGTTTTTTAATTTTATAATTTTGTTTTAATAATAATAAAATGTAAATAAAACAAATAAACAGCTCGCATATCATTATTTGCACAGCAGTCAATTTAAGTTGACATTATAGAACTCATAGGTTATACATGCCACGAGTTATGAGCAAGTATTATATTCACATATGCTGCAAAACACCTCCCTACACTTTCGCAAATTCGTTTAATGTTAAATAAATGGTTGTCTCTTCGGTATACATATGTATATGTACATGTGTAGATATAGATGTAGATGTATGTTCCTGCATATGACGCACTTTGCAATCGAAACACGTATCGTTCATGTTTGGTGATTATAAAGTTTTAATGAATACGCAACACATCTACCCCAATCATATTCACCTCCTCGCACCGACTTTATCGTCCAACTCCACATCGATGGCAATATTGAGTTGAATGCACGTTGCTTTGCCTTGTTTCAATACCCCAACCGAGATGTTCGCACAACAACTGCAGCGGCATTTCATTTTTACAACGGCATCGCACAAAGCTCTGTGTGCCAGGCAGGATATTAACACGTACATGTGTAGTATCGCAGGATATGCGGTCCTTATGTCCTAACAATGCATAAATATGAATGACTTCGAGCAGAGATGGCGAACCAAACCCCTTCGCCTTATGCTCACTTACACATCTCCCCATTCAATTGGCTTGCGCATCGTGTTCCTTACGGGTTCGACCTTTACAGCCTTATTCATATCCTTATTCCGCCAGCACAGCAAATGTGTGCAGGATTGCCATTTGGGATCGTTAAGACGCACGCTTTGTCTTCAAAAATTCTCATTTATTTGCATAATATTCGCAGAACATGCAAAGTATTCAAGAGTCTGACTTTTTCTCCTTTCTCGCGGAAGAACCTAATTGGATTAGGTTCTGTGGCGTTAAACGAACATCTTTAATTAAACATACAGAGAATTTTATAGTTTACTTAAATAATTGCATATATTTGTGTAAACTGAGTTTGGTTGATGCTGTATTTAGAATACCCCTCTCAGAAATTTGAGTCCTGGAACAGATTGTTTAAAGAAGTGCGTTTAAAAAATCAAGACAATTGTTATATGATTAAAAAGTTATGATAACTTGTACAACAGTGGACAAGTAACGACAACAACTTACATAAAATCGCAAGTGTTTTTATCTTTGAAAATGTATAAAAAGGAAAACATTTAGATAACTTAAAATTAATTTGAGATACATAGAATTTACCTATTTACTTTCAACGACAGCTGTCGTCTCTAACAGCTACTATGTTACCTAATATATTTATTTTAAATGCATATTAAAGTTATAAAGTATATTACAACGCTGTAAGAGTTGCTGTTGTTAATTAATTTAAATGTCAACTTCATAACAATCGCCATACTCGCTCGTATAATAGCCGCAGTCATCCACTTACCTGTGTTACCTGTTCACTGCGCACTAATGAACACAAGCAACAACAACAACAATAATAACGCTGACAAGTTGCAATGCTGAAAATTAATTACGCTGTGGATTGGTTGGCATGTTACCAGTTAATTATGACCTTTTTCGCCTCTGAGTGTGCCGCGACTGTCGACGACAAATGGAAGTTATGGCCGAATTCAGCATTGGTATTGGTCCATATCGGGTACAAGCCCAGGGCAACAAAGACGGAGGAGTGGCCCAAAACGAGTTTCTTTGTCTTTGTCTCCGCCGTCTCCGTAGCGTCTCAACGCTCCCCCTCTAGCCTGAGTTTGAGTCATAAATCCAATCAACGTTCCTTTTAATGGCGTTTTTCTTCATGAAACCATTTCTTTTCTTCTTTTTTTTCGCTCTGTTCTTCGTTTTGCGGTTGTGATGATGTTGCTGTTGTTATTGTTGTTGTAATCTTAATTGAGCGACGGACCACACGTGAGTCAAATTTTATATTCATACGACTGTGATGGGGGTATTCATATAAGATGAAACTTTTTCTAAAATAGTAATTGCTTTGTTTTGGGGGAAGCAAATAAAATGGAATCGCTTTAAAGTTATCTAGAAACTTTCAAGGATTTGCTCTGAATACACTTAAATGTATTTACAGTGATCGCTCGGTATATGGAATGGCTTTACATACAAGTTGAATATTCAACGTATGATGAAATGGAATAAATCTTTAAGTAAATTTATATCATTTAAATTGCAATAGAACATTTATTTCCATTGAAGGAAAAGAAAACTCTTACATAACTTCATAGCTTTCCAATGCATTTCAATTTGTGGCTATTTGTGTGCTATTTGAGGCTGTAATTCGTTTTAGAATTGCACATTTGCCAGAACATTAAAATGCCACCAAAAAAGAATCAACACGACATTTTCGCCATTTGATAGCAATGCCCGAGTGTGGGGGATGGCGCAGAACTTCGTTAGCGAGTTGCCTCGAAGGGAGCCACCAACTGGATCTTGATTAGAATTCTTAAATATTTATAAAAGCAACAACAACAACAGCAACAACAAGAACCATGGACTATGGCCCATTGGGCACCCCAAAAAAGCAAACAGGTAGATTCGCATTCCAACTAGCATCCGAACTACTTTGGCCCCATTCCCTGTTGCTCCTCCAGTGCCAAATGAGGTCCGCCTGTGGGCGTATGAAATTTACATAGAACGCAAATAAATGAAACAACAGTTAGTCGTGCACGAATCGGGTTATGAAATTAACATTTGGAGCTTTGCCGTGCGCTCGAGCAGGGTTCAATTTAAGCTGAGGCTACGACTAACGTCTCCTTCTACCGCTTGCTGAGCCAGCACTTGCCAGTTGGCCGCAACTAAAAATGCGAAAATTCGACAAAAAGTCTAAAAAGTTTTCAGTCTCCCCTTGCCAAGCTGTGGTGCGGACCTCTTTCGAAACGAAATGAAATTTTCAGTTGAGTTGCCAGCATAACACGCCCCCACCACGTACTTGGGGAGGAATGGGATTGTGGCTGAGGCTGGGCAGTGGGATGGGGAATACTGCTGAGTTGCCATTGCTGTCGCTAGTGCAACGAAGTTGGCATCCAAACAGAAACTGGAACGTTGGCATTGGCAGCAGCATCACCGACGGTCCCGGCGAGGACACAGTCGACACATTTAACGATTATTGCCGGCCATTAAAAATAACAAGCAAAAGTTTTGCGCATAAAGCCGCTTCGGGGATTCATTCAACGAAACCAAAAGGCGAGCAAAACTCTTTTGCCGAATCCTTTCTCAATTGCAATTGTTGATCCTTTTGCAACTGTGAGGAATTCGGTTTGTATCGCTTGTCGCAGTTCACAGTTTGCACTGAAATCGCTAAAGTTTAAATACAATTCAAGTCAACTGAGCATTTCTTCGATTTGATAAAATTGTTTTTCTTTTCCATAGCTGTAGTTGCTTTATTTGGAAGAAGCTTTTAAAATGCCTGGGAAGTTTATTATCCGTTGTACCTTCTCGCCATATTCATGCAGAACAGCGGTGTTTAAAATGAGATAAATATCTGACGCTTATTTAATCAAAAATATTAAAATATAAAAAAATATATTAAATATATTTAAAGTTTAGTTTCGATAACGCTTTTCTTCGCTTTTTAAAATACGCGCCAATTCCTTGTCGTCTTACAGTAGCTCATTTGTATAGCAACACACTGTAGCATTTAGCTTTTCGTATTGTATGCATTTACGTTAACAGGTGAATGCCTAATAATGCTGCTTCGGATAAAATTTTAATGTTTTGTGCTAAATATAATAATAATACGACGAGAACGCTATTTTGATACTATTATTATTCTATTATCATATTTTAATTCCCAGCAATCGCAATAAATAAAAAAGAAACAAACTTATCGCTTGTACTAAAAAAAAATTACTCAACTGAACGAATGCTCCACCACTTAACAGATGTGTTACCATCTTCTTAACAGAACGGTCGCCTCTCCATGAAATTTTTTCAACACCCGTTTGTAAAACGCGTCGTTCTTGGAAACTAGGAGAGCTACGAACACCACCTCTCCAGATCGGGCATAACTTAGATTTTCGATACCTTACCCCTCTACCCAGTAAAATGCTTTTAAAAAGGAAACTTATAACGCCCATACGACTTAACCAAGACACTTGTTACTTGGCACATATATAGAGAACAGTATTTGGGAGCTATATTGAAAGTTTCATCAAGATCGGTCCATAAACAAGAAAGAAATCGGGAAAAGAAAAGTGAAAAAAACTTCCGTTACTCATTTTTTTTCCCGCCATTCCCGCCATTCCCGCCATCACATTTCAAAAGTTGCTCCTTTTCTGGCATTTCTTGTTCAGTTTGAAAGGGCGATTTAAACGGTACAAAAAAAAATATTCTAGACGGCGGCTGGTTTTTTAAAAAACCGCGAAATAAAAAAAAATTTGAAAGCGCGCGAACAATCATCAATGTGACCGTTTTTTGTCGAATTTACCAGGACTGTTAGCTAACAGGGGCTGTCTGTAAGACTTTAGCTGGGATTTTGTGACGGGTGTCCACACTGATTCAGCTGCGGTACACACGGCTGCCACACTGGTACATTTCTTCGTTGGTACTTTTTTGGTAATTTTAGTTTAATCGCGATGGATGGTTATGAAAGTTTTATTTTTTTTATTAATTATGGAATGTGTGTAAAATATAATGAAAAAATTGATTATTTACAAAGAAGTTCCTTTTTGTTTTTAAATTGGGACTTTTTTCCATAGATCTGGTTGCATTAATTTTCATGAAGTGGCAACCTTCGCGGTGCTCGTATGGTTGCCACTTTTTTCATAAACAAGTAGAACGGGTCCATTCTGCAGTTTATTTAAATAATAAAAACAAAATTGACGCAAGATATAGAAACAATGGACAATGTAAGGGAGTTAATCCAATTCATGCAGCCCAACCAGCGGCTAGACCTGAAAGCGGTGGCCCTAACACATGTTCTAAGTAAGTGAATGCGCATACACTTTCAACAGAACAAACAAAATGCGGCTGCCGCAACACGTGCTCAGGAAAGGTGTTTTAATATTGGAATTTGCATCTGTTTCTGGATAGGTCTGACGGGTAGCGCGGAGGGCAAGGAAGCATTGCTCTCGCTTGATGATATGCTAGTGGCCATTTTTGGGCTTACCTTCGATGCCAACGCTACAGTAGCAAAGGACGCGGTGCTCAGCCTGATAAATCTGACGGCAGAGCAAGAGGGCGCCATCAAAGTGTTCGAATTGGCGAAGCAAGTGCAACCTGTAAGCGTAAATGCAGTTCAGCTCAGGCTAACACTAATCCATATGCATTGCAGACCTTTGCCATTGTCGATGTTGCTGCCAAACAGATTACCGACGATCAGGCGGAGCTGGCAGATGCCTGGTGTATGGTGCTGAGTAATTTAACTCGGATAGAGCCGTTAGTCCATGCAATACTCGACTCATTAGAGCCAACATTATCCCAGTTGGCCAAGGCCTTTGCCCAGCTAGACTACAATAAGAAAAAGTCCAAACTGCACTATTTGGCTCCAATTTTCTGCAATCTAACACAAGTGCCGCGCGGTCGTGAATTGTGCTGCCAACCAAAGTACCGACTGCTGGAAAAGCTGCTGCCCTTTGCCTCGTTTGAGGAGAGCGTGGTCCGCCGTGGCGGCACCATTGGCATCATTAAAAACATATGCTTTGATGCAGTGTATCATGATGTGATATTAAATGAACAGGATGACATATTGGTCGCCATATTGCAACCGCTGTGCGGACCCGAAGAGTTCAGCGATGAGGAAAATGAAAAACTGCCCATTGAACTGCAAGTAAGTAAGCCCAAACATAAGCCAATGATGATTACATGTATTTACCGACCAATTGCAGTACCTGCCTGAAAGTAAAACTCGCGAAACAGATCCAGATCTACGAAAAATGCTCCTCGAGTGCCTTTTGCAATTGTGCGCCACACGTCGCTGCCGCGAAACGCTGCGTTCCAAGGGCGTCTATGAGATACTGCGAGAGTACCACAAATGGGAGGCCAAAGTGGGTCGTGACAGTGACTGTGTATTAGCGTGTGAGAATGTTGTGGATATTCTAATCAAGTGAGTTCAAGTATTTTACCTGCAAAACCTGAAAAACTAAAAGTTTCATTCCTACAGAAAGGAGGAAGAAATTGGCCTGGACAACTACAAAACTGTCGAAGTGCCAGATAATCAGGCTGAAAAGTTTATCCAGGAAGATGCTGCCTATGTTAAGAGTCTTTTAGATTAAATACCCCAATCGTCTCACGCTGTAAATATGTATAGTCTTAGTTAAACTCAGTAAGCAAATTACATTTTCAATATATGTATGCAGTTTTTATTCAGAAAAGTTTATAGTTTTGTCTGTGTTTGTGTGTTTATGTCTTAATTAGCGCTAGAAAAAGTTGTTCGCTCGCATTTAAATGCAAAAGAAACAATTTAATTTAATTCAATTTGATTAGTTTTAGTAGCTTCGTTTATCTAGTTATTCAGTTATCCGTTCACGCTTAAATGTAAATATAAACTTCTTAAGTGCTAAATACAAATGTTTAGCAATTGGAATTGCCATGAAACTTTCAATGTTTTTTACACTTTGCTTGGTCGTTCATTGTATGTACTTATGTATTTGTATACTTAAGAGTATGTGAACTGTTAGTGTAGGAGTGTGTGAGTTAAACAATTTAAATTCTGTATATATCGGTTGCTAGCCAATCAGGTGCCTTAGTATGTTTAAACTGTTGCTTTTGATTAAATACATTGGTTTTGTTGTTTGTTGCATTTGAAGCAAGCGATTTCAGCAAAATTTTGTTATCTTATCAAAAACGTGTGCAAACATTCTTCACTTATTATTTTTACAATTTGAATTATTTTCTTTTTAATGCGGAAACCATTGCAAGCTCTCTTTTTTTGTGAGAAATGTGAGTGTAACGATGAGAATAGAAATAAATATAAAATGTATTCGTAATAATAGTTAGATCTTTGTATGATTATTATTAACAATCGTCGTCTATAAAACGCTATTGTTTTTGATATTTTAAGCTTTGCACATAGATTTAGCTTGGTCCTATTGGTTTTTCATTATCATATGAGTATGTAAAATTTAGTTAGACTTTATAATTAAACTTTTAGGCTTAATGTAAATTTTCAAGTTAAGAACTTAATTTCTTTTTTTCACTCTACTTGATATTTCTTTATTTTCTTAATTTCTTTTCGATTAAATTTTGTTAACTTAGAACTGCTTGTCATATTAAATTCCTGCATAAACGTGCCAGAACGGAGCTAACTCATAAAATAAACTGCGAAAGAGAGGAAATCGATCATAAAGTGACGTCATTTGTGATTAAGAGCTTATATTAATACCCAGAAATAGACTGAATATTAGGTATTTTACCCAGAAGCTTTATGAACACCCAAACCAAAGATAAGATAACATAGATCTACAAAATATTCAGTTTATTGTACATAATCGACCTAATTGTTGACATTCCTTAAAAAAAACACATTATCGCATCTCCATGCGGCGAGACAAAACCTCGTACTCGAAGATCTTGACCTCATCGGAATCATAGGGTATGTAGAGGCAACCGTGGGATGGATGTACCTTTCCCACAGTCAGACTGCCAGCATGATAACCGCGTCCGGCATACAAATCTTCGCCATCCACATTGCGACCCACACGGACCGCACCAGCTGGCACCTCTCCATTTGCACCGGGCAACCACTCGTAGTTGTGACCGCTGAGCACCTCGTAGTTCTCCAGCTCAATCTCTTGGCAGGCAAATGCCACGTAAGCCTTGCCCTTGTTGGGAATTACCTTTGCCGGCAACAGATCGTTGTTATAGAAGGCACGTCCAACGAATATGGTATCCCCATCGGAATCGTGGCCAGCGACAACAGCATCTTGCGGCAAGGCACCGTGGCTATAGTGTAACCAATTATTTCCTAAAAAGGATCAACCACAATTTTAGTTGGCTAACGGATGTCGGTGAGTGCCTTTCTGCTTACCATCCATTATGGTCGACTTTCAAATATGTACTAAGAATGGTAGGTAAGGGAGATACGGAATGTTACTTATGGAAGTCTTGAGCAGCGATAAGACTATTGATCAACCTAGTCATTGATAAAACTCAGTCTACAATCAGCTGATGAGTCAAGTCCATTAACTTCTCATATCAGATTATAAAGCATTGATAGACGCAGCACTTAACGACATAATTTAGGGTGCCTTAGGCCTTAGAATGATTAACCAATTGGCATTTAAAGAAAGTGAAACATGTCAATGGAATTAATTAATTTCAACACCGTGTCAAAGTAGATGTTATCGTTAACATGAAGATTATAGATAAAGCCTTAGAACTCTAAAAATGAATTGTTTTCGCAGCTTAGAATGTGTGTTAACTCTATCTATGTGGCCATTAAATTTTAATTAATTATAATTGTTACTTAATTTGCCTAAAATTCAGCAACCTCTAATGAATAAACTATTTACAATAGTCGAATAATAATAATACACAGGTGAGTTGTAAGTATATAAATGTAAATACTTAATATTATAGGCTAAAAATAATTGCAATTGAATTTGAATTTTCGTTTTGACTAGCTTTGATTTTAGACTCAATATTTGACTAGCAGCGCTTAGCGTTAATACATAGTGTAAATTTAGCTCATTTCGTTTTGCTTTTCATCAATTATTGTTAAATAGTTGTTAAATATTCATTTATAAATCACATAATTGCTTGATGAATTTCATATAAATATTTTTGCTTTTCTTCTGTCTTGTGTTATCCTGTGTTATCCTTGTGTATGTATGTGTGTGTGCGTGCAATTACGGTAAGGTGCATTTGTAGACACTGAGAGAGAATGGGGTAGCCGATGTCAGAGACGGAGTGAGAGGGAGAATAGCGTTTGAGTTGTGTAAAAATATTCGCGCAGCTGAATTATATTAAATGCTTTTCACGTTCACTTTAGCTAAGCTCCTTTAACTTCCATGGGATGCCAGCTTCAGATGCTTTTGTTGTTGTTGTTGTTCTTGTTGTTGTTATTATTGTGGCTGTTGTTATCCTTGTTGCTGTTATTGTTGTCACTGCTACCTTGCAGCCAGCAGTAGCAGCGCCACGCTAAGTAATAAGGACTCGACGTCCTTTGGGTAGCTGCCATTGCAGGCATCCGCATCACTGCAGCTCTGAAGGCAGCCGTGCACATATCTAAGCCATGGCGAAAAGAGAGAGGGGTAAGAGGGAAAGAGTGATAATGTTAAGTTATAGCTGTGACAATGCGAATATATTAATGTCAGCATGTTACACACAAAGGTAACATATGAATTTTGTTAGTGTAGAGACCTACGCTATTTAATATACGACAAAGAAGTGGAACCAATTGAGGCTACACTACGGAGAAAAACATGGTATTTATCAGATCCTTGTACGTGAATATATATAGCATAATAAATAGCCTGTTTTTACTCACATTTGTTTATCAAGCTGAACATCTAGGTTACAAATATGTGAATTTTGCTTTTAAATTGTGTGAATATTCAAACTAAGTAATCTCATCTAGTTACTCCAATAATTAATGAAGTAATATCTACTCGGGTTAATTGAACTATGTTTTCTTAACGTTAATCATATCATATTATTTTGTGATTGTTAAAACATGAAGTGTTGCACTTGGGCAAGTTGGGCGCACCTGTTATCATAGTAGAATTTACCACAATGCGACATTCTTATAATCTCTGTGTCTGTTGTGAGTGTGCCACTGTCCAGGGCGCAACCTCGCACGGTTATCGTCTCGCCGGTGTCATCTGCGGCAAATTGAATTCAATTCAATCATATCATATTGTAATCGCATTATCCATATTTGATCTCATCACTCACCATAATATCCGGCGATTTTAATGCAAGCTGTTGCTGGGAAGAGGCCATCGCGGCCTTTGCGTCCACCCATACAGGGTGACTCCAGTATGGCAGTGGAATAATTATTATGAAATGGGTCATCGCATGCCTTATTGGCGCCGTTATATGAAACGCACTTGAAACAGTCTATGCAATAGCCTGTCATAGATAATGGATTGGAATTGAAAACGAATTAGGGTTAGAGTTAGGTGTCCACGCACAAAGAAAGATTATCTATGACACGATAGTCTCCTGATCGTAATGCCTTGTCATTGTCTACTCACCGCTACTGATGAAAGCGCCGAGCAGTAGCGCCAGGCAACTTAAGACTTCCATTGACTTGGGTGCCGCCATGCTTGGAATTCGATTTGTGGGATGCTGAATAGGGGCAACGTTATGTGGCCCACTGCCAATTCGGGCGCTGCAACATTTTTGACCTGTAAGCAAAGTAAAGAACAGACATTATGACTGATTGATTATGTGGCTTCAGTTGGTGGCCAACAAATTGATTATGTCAATGCAAGAGCTCGGCATATGCCGGGTATACAAAATATGTTGAGTTTTATCATTTTCATAATTGGCTTTTGTGCAAATCCCAAGTCTATTCATGGGAAAAGTTAATTCCGATTTCGGATTTGTTGAGCGTTAGGCTCGTAAAAATCTAAACTTTCCGTTTCCCACCAACTTCACAAATTCCAGACGGAGGCCATAAAAATATCGTTCAGTTACGCGAAATACAATTCAAGCGAAGAAGCCGCTCAGCCAGCCAAAAAGAAAAGGTAATAAATTTCACAACGCCAATTTTTGACACAACTTTACTTGGCTAGCAGATGGGGGTAGCAAGAGGAAGAGGTTCCTTGCGGACCCAGCGTGGGGCATATTTTTATTACAGGAGTGTAAATAATTGCTTTTCAGTCGATTTTCGTGTCGAATGCGCGTCATATTTTTCATTATTGTTGATTGTTAATAGTAGTTGTTGTTATTGGCAGCTTAATAGTCCAAGTCGATTGGGTTGGTTCCTTTCTCAATTTCTCTTTTCTCTTATTTTTCTGGTTTGCAAATTATGACAAATGATTTTGACTTACGAGCAGAACCTGACAGCGCTGTATTTAAGCGAGTATCACATAATTTATGTGACCCACGCGTGTGAATTAAATACATGTCGGGAAAGAGTATCTAATAGCGTTAGCGACCCTTACGCCACTCACGCACTTTCTGCATATATATATTAACTACTTTTCAGTGCAATTCTGCCAATAAATTATAATATACAATTCCTCTCAGTTGTCAATCAAATTGCAATGCCTGCCATGATATATGACAAGTAAACATGATTCATATCAATCTGATATAAGATAGAAGGACGGAAATGGTAGTTTGGTAGGGGGCAGGGGCAAAACAAACGACGTAGCAGGAGCAATAACATTTGATAAGGCCAAAATCAAATATGCATAAAGCAAACACGCTGTAGGCCAATTGCTGACCTTTGTCCATGTGTGATGTATGTATGAATATGAAGGCAATGGAAAAATGCTCAGTTCCCACAAATATATGTATTCATGTTGGAATATCAACGATTGCTTCAACCATAACTTTAATTCCACAACTGATTTAAATTTTACAGCAAATAATGTATATGATACGACTTTGATGACTCTTTTTGCGCACGACTGAGGTCATCTGTACTCAAATTACATTTATATTCAATATGCATTGATGAATCGAATGCTATTTAAAACATTCAAATCACTGTGGCATATGTGTCGTATGCTTAATAATTTGGCACATTGGCCACAATTGCTTGCATTAATTATACGCCTTGTAACTTTAGGCATATTGTTGGGTTGAGTGTGTGTGTGTGTGTGTGTGTTGGCTTTTGAGTGTCTGTGGTGCTGTAATAATAGTCTTAAGTGAAATGATGCCATTAGCATTATAATTTAGACGTGAGCTATTCTCAGGCAATTTCACGTAATTCTCATTAAGCAGATCGAGTGTTCTCTTACGAAGAAGCAATACCACAAACTGTAATTAAATTGCAAAAGCTGTTCTCCTTTTCTGCTGAGCTTCCTCCTAATTCTATATGCCAAATTAGCCACAAAGCAGACTAACGGGATGAGTAACTGTCGTTCTAGCAGGAAACAGCATTCAGTGGCAGTGTTGACGGAAACGGAAATCAACCATTCCATTCCCTCTCATGTCCACTTTCTTGATTCTTCTATTCTGTGACTAAATGAAGTTTACCTTTGTGCATTGTATTGTTGTACTGATGTCTGTGGCTCATAAATATATAAAATGTTGTCACTGTCTCTCGCATCCTGGCAACAGTAAACTCGGCAGACATCCATTGCCATTGTCCTCTTTTAACGACTGTCAATGTGCTTGTTAGTTAGTGAAGCTTTATCTGTGTGTGTGAATGTCTGTGTGAATTTACCTTTATGGCCATATAACAGAGTCAACGCTTATGACTAGGCAAAATGAGAGTTTGCCTCATTTCCTGGCCAATCTCACAGCTTTGGAGACGAAGGCAACTCAATTAGATGCTCCCTTCATCGCACAACATAGATTGTACTTTTGTTCCACTCAACATCTGAAATCTTTAATGCCTTCAGATTTCTTCTTTTTCTGTTTTCTTTGCTTGGGTGTGGCTACTCTGTTCTAAGTGGGAGGCTGCTTAGACTGCCCTGGGTGAACATTAAAAATGAAAAATGACAAAGCACTCGAAGCCAAAAGTCAGCTAAACAAACCTATTCCCTTTTCTCTTCCTCAAAGAAGCCTCCTCAATGGTACGCCATTAATTTCTTAATCTGCTTGTAAATGGCGGTGGAAATAGGAGTGGAGGGAGTAGGAGCAGCTTCGGCATATAATGCCAGGCATGAGCGTATATATTTCATTCGGATTCTAATTGCAGGTGCTCATTAGGCTCAAGGTCAGCTTAGGCAGGTGCTTTCTGTATGGAAAGTGTGGCAGGTTATTAGTTTACGAAAGGAAACAATGTGTAATGGAATTGTAAGTTACAAAAGAAGGTTGCAAAAGGATTTTAAGTACATTTTCTTTAGGAACTCTTGTAAGCAGATAAAGAATTTCTTTTGTCTGTTGCTGAAACCGAATGATTTATTATGATTTCAACTTTGACAATGATAATCGTCGACTTGAATTTGTTATGGATGTCTTCTGCAGTAAGCGATGGCTGCCTTCTGTTCGAGTCCCATGATTAAGCACACTGCAAATTCGATATTATCGGCCAAGTCATCACTACCTCTTCCCTTCCTCTTTCCCTTTCCACTCTCGATGAGCTGACAAGGGTTCACAATGTCACAGGCGACAAAAAAGCCAATCCAAGGGCAGACAAGCAAATTTAGGCCCAAAGTTTAGACAAAGGTCTCCTTCGCCCTCCGTTTTCTGGTTTCTCTCTCTCTCTCTCTCTCCTACTCTTTTAACAGTCGCGTGTGTCTTTGTCCTTAATGGCCTGGAAGTAAATGCCACATAGCGTCCATTATGCTGCTCAGCTTTGAATTTCAATCAAAGTTAACAAACTTTCTCTGTCTTCTTTTTTACTTTGTCATTTCATCGACTGAATTTCCATTTCTGTCAAATTAATTTAAAATAAATAAAAGTTTAACAACCAACAGCAGCAGCCATGCATCGCTTAATAACAATTTCCTCTGGAATTAGCCGATTATTAAATTAGTTTTCCTTTTTATGGAACTCTTTAAAGAGTCTACTTCGATTATTAGTTTCCAACAACTGAAGTGGCAAATAATGTTGTTAGTTAATTTTAATTAGATTTCGTTTGTCAATTTTCATAGCATAGTTTTCAACACATCATTTATTTGCAGTGTAGGTCACCCGTTGACAACGAGGGGTAAATGAATTTCATGCACACACTCGCATACACACACACTTAAATACACACACCCATGTGTGGAAAATGCATTTGCATAACTGCAAAGTTAGGGAAACGTTGATGTCGCTGGAAAATTTAGTAAACTGTATTTGCAATTTGCAGTTCAACTTTGTGTGTGTTGCAATAGAGTGTGTGTGTGTGTGTGTGTGTAATTGTTGGGATCCCTTCACACACAGCTGAGTATGCAAATAACACAAAATATGAAATACATGAGTTAAAAGCTGCTCAGTCAGTTATTTAGTTATTCTCTTCCATAATTTCATTAAAAATATTGCAACGCTTGTTTAATTACTTTTCATTTCAGCTTTCATATTTATTTTATCACAAAGTAAACAATAAACTCATAAAAATGCAAATGAAAATCAGTTGCCAAGCCAACATTTCCATTAATTATTCGAATTTAAAAGCTTAAAAACTATTTAATTGGCATTTATGATATCAAATTGAATCTAATAAAGAGAAACTTAGATTCCACTTTGTATCGAATGTATTCCACAGTGAAGAACAAACTGAATGATCACAAATTTCTATTCCTTTTTATGTGTTCGCTTTGGAAGCCAATTAACTGAGTTCTGTTTACTACTTACTCGTTCTGTCCTCACTATTTATGGGCCATGGTCAGTATCCACTGATTTTAACGGCTAACAGAAAACGGAAAACGTTTAATGGACGCACACTCCAACAATGTTGGAAGCTCACGCAAGCGACCTGTTTCTGGGAATTATTCACCCAAAATGGCAGAAGACTTATGGCAGGGTTAAGTAGGGGACTTAGTTTGTGTGAGAGGATGTTTGTGGATCGGCTTATTGCCATGCTTACCGTTAGTTAAGCACTTAAGCCACTTTTTGCAATCATTGTGGACGTCACAATTGCCTCTCAAAACGCCAGATGCCAATTTATATGTCCTCATATGCAGATCGAAGCCCTTAAAAGAGCATAATCCTCAATCATTGAAATATTTTTGCCTGTAATAAACAAGTGCAGCGTGCAGGTCACCACCCCACTTAATCGTCAAACCACCAAAACCACCAGAGCCACCAACACAATTGCAACACGTATGGGCTGCATTTGTGGTGGCCCTGAGGTACGCACTTTGGCCTTTGTCCGTCTGTCTGTCTGACTGTCTGTCCATCCCTATGAGCGCATACTGTGGCCATAAATCAACAATGCGACATGCGGATTGTTGGCAATTTCACGCTGCATCCTCAAAACATTCCAATTACGAAATGGTCACGTTCCATGCCCACTGCGATAATCAAATTTTGCTGCAAGCTGCGCTAATTGCTGTGACAAATGATTGACGATTCGATTATAAACAAATTATACAGCAATCTGAAGTCTGAAATTAGTTGGTTTCCTACTCAGATATTATTACTTGCCAGGAGTTCAATATAAGTTGTATTTCAGAGTTAGTCTGTAATAGTTTCAAACTTATTATTGAATAAAACTTTATTTAATTCCATGTGATGGTTTTCTTCAACTTAAGCTGCGACACAACTGGCTTGGATTGGCCATTTCATGGCTTAAGCAGACCTTTGCCCAATTGCACTTAAAAGAAGCTTAAGACTCCTGCCCGGATCCTGATCCAGTGCCACTCAAATGGAAGAAGACGCGATAAGAAAGACTAAGACTGCACTCAATAGTTGCTGGGCGGAAAAGCAGCTTAAGACATTTTCCTATTGCTGCTTCAAATGCATGCAAAACAGCTCGGCAACCCCCTTATCCCATCCATCTTTTATTCCTTCCACTGCTGAGTGCACTACAAAAATTGCAGCTGCTGGCTGAGCTAATTAAGAACTTAATGATGTGACAAACTGGATGCAAAATGCTTCTCGTTGTGCCACCTAATCTTTCTTTATTGAACCCAATAGCTTTTTGAGTACTTTAGTTTGTGTGTGTCAATTGTCAGTTGTCAGCTGTGCTGTGCTCGATGACACTCGACCGCAATTGGCCAACCACAAAAGCAACCTCCTCTTCGTCTGATATCTGAGTGCTGAATGTGTTTGCCACTCAATAAGTGCCACTCTATAGCAGGGTCCTCTTCGTTTTCTCAGTTTCCTTCTGCTGTTCACACGGTTCAGTGGCCAAACGAGGTTGTTCACTTTCTGCTGCCTGAACCACAAAGAGGTTTCATAGGAAAATTCATTCTCATGATGTCAATTCCACGACAGCTGAGACAGAGACTAAGAAAACAAAGGTGAGTCAGACAGAGAAGTAGATGGTAAAGTTGTGCAATGTTTGGGTGTCCTTTCATCTAATTGTGTGGTTATCCTGTTGCTCCAGTTCGTTGGCCAGCTAAATTAATGAATTGGCTTCACTTTACAGTTTTATCGCGTTCTTACATTGAAGAGGTTGAATGACGAAAGGGAAGAGGGAAGAGGGGTACGTGCTTGGCACGTAAAGATGTCCTAAATGAATTGCTTTACTTCAGGTTTCATTTACAAAGTCCCAGCTGCGGTTCTCAACTAATTGACGGAATGCACAACATAGGGACAAGGGAGGATTGGGGTTAGGACTTCCTTCTAATTAATTAAATTATGCTTGCGAAAAATTTGTTATTCTTCGAATGTTTTCATTTTTACGTGGACTTTTAAGAGGCTTTTCTTATTAACTTGAAGGGAGTGTGCCTCGCAGGGAAGGGGACGATGTCCTTGCTCATACTATTAAATGACTTAAGAAATTGACTTGGAATTAAAACATAATAAGAATGAAAATATAATGGAAATACAGTGAAATAAAAAGAAGGTTAAACTTGTTACACTATTAAATAGTTTGATGCGAAAAGAGAATTAAGGAATACTGTAATTATATTGAAGTTCCCCTTATATTTGAATAACGAAGTATCAATATAGACAGGTAATGTGATTGAGAGTCCTGTCTGCTCTTTAATCTGAATTTCTTGTCAAGGTGCGTGCCACTTAACTTGACATAACAACAGGAACAATGTCAGCAAATGCCTTTTGCAAAGTTCGTAACAATCTAAATTTTTAAACAATTCCATGAATAACAAAACAGCAATCAGCCCATCCATCCAGAGAGCCACACCAAGATGGAAAGTTATCTATTACATTCTTCTAAAGTCTTCTCCCCGTGTGGGGAAAGTTCTCCAAAGAAAACTCAATTTAAAGTTGAGTTCCTGAGGCTTCTGCCACATGACTCAATGACAGATTGAAAAAGTGAGCAGCAGCAGCCATGTGAAGTTGGTGTTGTTTATGTATATGTATGTGTGTGCGTGAGTGAGTGCAAGGATCTCAAAGGTGAGAAACCGAATGGCCCAGGGGCAGGTGTCGCCTCATATTTCCTCAAGGCAGCTGAAGCTAAAACTCAAATGAAAATGAAAAGTTTCTGAAGCAAAACAGAAAAATTAACACAAAAAAGGAATAATACATGTTATACAAGACACACAAATACGTACGCAAAACATACAGAAGAGAAGAGGCTAACCGAAAAAGCAATTAATTTGATGTAGTCACCTCATCAGGGACCTCACAAGGACTCGCAGGGAATACAAAACGGCGACATGAAAACTTAAGCTAATTAAAGCACTTATCAACAATGTTGTTAACTGTGTATGTGTGAATTTCTCTGTATATTTTTGAGAAAATTAGAATTTCACAAAGAATTTTTGGAAATTATGTTCAAGCACTTAAGTGCGTGTTTAAGGCTCAACAAAAAGATTCCGTGTCTGCGGTTCTGGATGCGCGTGTTCTTGTTAATGTTTATCCTTCTGTTTGCTGTCACTTGATTCCTACATTCGCCCCTTCGAACCCCACTTACCAGGCAAATATTTAAGCATTATGAGAATCTGTGCTTCACATTTTCCACTCACGTCTGTCTGATAAACTGCCAAGTTGCTTCAAGAAGCTTTGACTTGTGAGTGCCTAGTGTAGGATTTGCATATCTAAACAAGTTAATCGTCTCACGTAAAGCTTAGAGCAAGCGTGTTGTAATTTAAAATTGCTCTAAGGTATTTGAACTGGAAGTGTGATAATAGGAAATTTGATAGTTGTGAACAAAAGAGAGAGATAGAGGTGAATGAACGACTTGAGAAGCTTTATCTGCCGAGGTGTTACAATTAAGAACAATTGATTAACCCAGTTGACTGTCTAGGAAATGGATAGAGTTCTGTAATTTTAGACATTGAGCATCTGCATATATTTCAATAGTAGTGCAAAATGTTGCCTTATTTTGTCTTGGACTTGTGCTTAAAGCCTGCATTCTATAAGCTCCGATGAGGAATAGCACGGGATTGCAAACATTTTTAATTTATGCTTCAGCCGTAAATTTAAGCAGCCTTTTACTACATGCTGTAACCACAATGTTGCACAAAGCCGATGAAGCGTAAAGCGGCAGCAAAGACCTAGATTTGTTGTCCAGAATACAACATTTCTTGGTATTGAGGATAATAAATAAGGCAGCAACAATTCATGCCCCCTCTGCTAAGATATTTGCATTTTAAGAAATCGAAGAAGTATGCAAATGCCTTACAATATATTCTATGTGTGTATACTGTACATTTTAAATGCAATTTAGAGCAGCTTCAGTAAATTGTCTCTATGCAGAGTCAATTAAGCACAAGTTTTAATTCAATTCAACAACCTGACAGTGTATAAGGATTCCATATTAAGGAACATATGTGTAATATGATCTGTCCACAAACATTTGTGTCTGTATGGCGACTGCGTCAGTCGTTTGTCTCAAGGCGCATTGCGCCAATAAATTCTCATTATTTTTTCAGGAATCTGATTTACAGCATTCGGAAAACAGCATCAAAAAAGAAAGAAAAGTAAAGTAAAAGCTGCCTGTCAGCTGACATTATCCATGTCTGTGGCCCTCTTTAAATTACGGGCTGTCTGCCCTTGCTTATATCTGTTTGCACGTTCCTTATTGGCATTTTGCAGCCCTGGCTCCAGTTGGCCAAGCGACTGTCGCTGTTGCTCATCACACAAAGTGCATTTTGCCGTTATGCAGCAAACAAGTAACAACAACAAGAAAAGCAATGGGAAAGCAAACTGCAACAGTTCATTTTTCTTGTGGTGGCTTCTATTTGCTCCTTCTTTATTTTGTTCTCTATTTTTTCTATTTCCAACTTTTCCCACTGAATATTTCTTTTAATTTCATCCAGCGAAGCGGCACACAACAATTTCTACTCATTTCTCTTAAAAGTATCTACAAAGTGCGCAAACGAGGCAAAGTATGCAATGCACAAAGCAACTGTTAAGAGTTGTGAACTTTAAATGCTCCACGGAAAACGAGAAATCGGGGAATCGGGAAAACTAGAGCAGGGGAATAAGGGAATTTAGATATAAAGCAGAGAGCAGCTAAATGAAATGCATCTTCTGCCCAGCCAATACTCGTAATGGAAACTTTAGCATTTTCTTTCACTTATTTGGCACAAACTACAACGAATACTCGAATTTGCCCAACTTTGTTTAACTGCCGAGTGAGAAACATGGAACACGAAGAAGGAGAAAGTTTCTGTGCCTTTGTGCAAATATTTTGCACGGAAATTGCATTTGCGGTGCCGCATGCAACAATTACAACAACAATGATGAGGTTGATGATGATGACGTGATAATTAAAATTGTGCAAAAAGTCAGAAGGGGGAACGAGTGAAAAAGTTGTGTAATAGAGTCTCAGATGCAATGCGGCGTGTTAAATGTGACAAGTACGATGGGGAGCTGTGCCAAATTGCAATGAATAAGTAATAGACCGAAGCAAAAGAAGGGAAGATAGAGGTGGGAAGGGCTGAATGCTTTTAATAAACAGCGATATGAAATGTACAACATTCGAAACAATTGTATTATACTGATATTCCAATTGCAATGCTCACTCAGTTCTCAAAATTACAAATTAATTTGGAAATTACTGAGAGAAGCAAATCATGTTGAAGAGAATCCAACCCACAATCCTGTCTGTGCAACTGCCAATCTCTGTGTAAACTTCTTAATGTCCTGTCATTTGCATAACATTCGCAATATCAAAATAAATTTCAAGCTGTTAAGTCTTCCAAGTTAACGTCTTCGTTTAGAATAACAAGGGCAACAACTACAGTAAGCGGACAATTCCATTTGTCTTAGTGGCAAATGCAGAAATAATTAAGGCGCCCTTGGTACGAATAATGAACTCGATAAAGTTATCCCAGCTAAATAAAATATGAAAGAAACGCCATGAAATTATAAAATGCTGCAAGTAGGAAAAGTTGATGCCGTTTAACTGAAAGTTTTCCTCAAGAAGATGAGGAAAGAAGAAAAACAAGTCAAAGTTTTTCAATAAGCGGCAATGCCAAAAACAAGACTCAACATGTGTTTCATTTGGTGGTGTTTGAAGAGCAGTCGAGGGGGGAAGAAGAAACTACAGAACTGTGAAAATGTTTTGAGGCAAGTGAAAGTTAAGTGAAATACGAAAAAAGTGGCAGTCGAGGAAAAGTCAGGAAAATATGGAACCCAAGGCCAGAGGGCATTATAATTTATGGTAAGCCAATAAAAATAATTGAAATACATTAAAGGCAGGCATTGCTCAGTGGCAGCCACACATCAACCCATCAATGTGTTCATATGAGGGTACAACGAACCCAATGAACTCACAATTTCTCCCTATTCGTGGCTCCTTTATCGATTGCAGTCGAGGCAGAGGCAGAGGCAGGGGCAGAGGCAGAGTATCGAAATGGAGGCACGAGAATATTAAAGTAATGGCACGCAATAAAAGGCGAGGCATAAAAAACGACACTGGAATGTCAAAGTTGAGACGGAGACCTCAAGCTATTGTGATTGCGGCTGCTGCCTTTGTGAAAGGTTTGAAATATAAAGGTTTGATAGTAAAGCCAACAATTAACCTCAAATTTCGATGCTTAATATTTCTGAAAGAGGAGAATCAACAAAGTGATTGCTTCTGATTTGTCTTTGACAGATGCTAAGACGTCAAAACACTTTGATTTGCTTGCTTCAAAGGAGATTTCCCCAATGATTTACCTGTTTTCGGCTCATGCTGCGTATACGTTATGTTCGCAGCGCCAATACAGTGAGAAATTGCACACTTGATTCACATTACTTTCAGCGGTTTGTGACATTCGCAAATTTTGAATATTATTGAGAGCTTCTATGAGTCGTTTTACGTTAAGAGAATATTCTTCAAGGTTAATGCACTTCTCGAATCACTTAATTCCTATCTCAGCCCCGAAGAGTTGTATTGTTAAGGAAACTCTGTTTTGTTCAGAATTTTGAGCTTCTTTTTAAACTTTTCGTCAGTAAGTTGTCGGATATTTATCTTCTATGTAGATAGAAGCAGCAACAACTCGACCACTTGAGCATCCTTCTCCTGGCCACAAAAAGTTTTACGCGTTAAATTTCACAGCTTTGGTTTTGGCTTGTTAAGTTTCCCCTTGGTTTATTTGGTTTATTTGGTTTATCCTGGTGAGTTACCTTTGATGTTAACCGCTTGACAGCGTAGCTAACTTTCATTTACCGCTTTAACTTTAAAAATTTAAATAAAATGAAAGTTGCAAGCCTAAATATTCAATTCCAGGCTACGCAGCATTGAATATTAATGGAAATCCTGGTCTTGTGTGTTTTATGGGTAAATTCGCTATTGAATTTAGTACAAAGGCAACATAAAAACCGCTATGCCATCAATTTGAATCTGGCTGACAACAAAATATTTTTACCACATCATCAAAAATGCAGCAAATTAATAAATTTCATTAAATTTCAATTTGCTGTTCTTTTGTGGTTTTCAACGGATGCCAAGGACAACAACAATAGAAACCAAAAACCTGACGAGTTATTTTCATTATTATATTTTATATTATTATGTGCCTGCAGAAAGAACAGGCAAAATGCCAGGAACAACAATAACAAAAGCAACAACATGACAGCATTCTGTTTTCATTATGATACCAGTAAATTATTCAAAGAGTGGCGAGGGCTGGGGAAATGGGACAATAATAACGATAATCATAATGACACAAAGCAAGATCTCGTTAGCCATACGCTTGATGGAACCACAGCGAGTCCAATTAACACTATTTTGCGATTATGATGGTCAGTTCCACTTGCAATTAGAACTATAGACACTCACATACATACATATCAGCACATTTGTGCTGTAGTTTATATATTTGGCCGAAACTACGACTTTCGATGGGTTTCCCCATCAGTGAGATCAACGCTGTAGCGCAACTGACTAACTTCTGTCACAATGCTGCATCTGTTTCACCTCATCCCAATACCCTTAACCGAAAAGGGACATGAGAGTCAACAGGTATCCTGGACGAGCTGCAATAAGAGTCTGACATTTTTAGCTGACTGTGCGCTGTGTGTCCTGGCAACCCGGAGGGACAAAAACTGCAACAGAATGTGGTTTTATTTGCCAACCAAACAGACAGGAAATGTTATGGGAGACGTAGGGAGGATGTGACGGAATGAGTAAGTGACGAAAAGGGAGAGCTGAGAGGAAGTTGATTGGCAAATTGCAAGCGTGCATTGTGTGACCAAACCAAACCAAACCCAAACCAGAACAAAGTGTGGTGCTTGATGCCTGGAGCCGGACAAAGTTTGATTAAAAGGCAAAGGCAACACTTTGGAGACTTAACTTCGTTCAGCTGATATCGGATATCGAATGAAGTCAGCTATGGCACATATGATGCCCGGATACGGCCTGGATTTGCAGTTGTGGTGTAGATGCTGCATTGAAACAAACAGATTGGCTTTCATTCCAGTTCGACAGAAGCACATTAATTATCTCTTTTGTTCGTACTGTTTAACCATTTTCGTCTGTATTCTTTCTATTTCTTCACAAATCAAACAGAATGGAAAGTTGAGGCAACAGTTCTCAGCTTGAAACTAAGCCAAGCGGAAAGCGAAACCCAAAGCAATTTGCTGATTAAAAATATAATAAAACGACTGACAAGCTCTGTCTAATTTATTTATTATGCTCTCATAAATATAATGTAAAATAATCCTTTTTTTTTGTACTTTGCTTGTTGCCATTCGCTTAATGCGGCTCCATGGCCAGCAAACCAGAATTGGCTTTTAAAATATCACGTATACGCACCACATGCTGATAGCGGTGTCTGAGACTGACATATAAATCAAAACGCATAAATTTTATTATCCTTCTCTTTTCCTGTGGATAACCATGGGGTCTTTGGGGGAGAGCGATGAACCCTCCAGCTGAAAATGAATCCCCAGACAAGCTCCGCATGTGGAGGGATGGCATACTTGAAATGCTTTTAACAGCGCATTTTATTAACTCTGTTGAATTATGTTATTAGGCTGGGTGTCCTGAGACAGGCAGTCTTAAATATCAATTTGGGAGAGTGGGATGTTGAATTAGGTGCAAATCAACAGGAATTAAGAATTATTTAAGTTGGGGAATTTCAGATCCCATAATACATTTAACAGAGCTAATCTTCCTCTCGCCCAGCCAATTAGCACCAACGCAGTAAGCAATTGAATGAATTAAATTGATGATCGAAATCGCCTGAGGAATGAATCATCCATTCGCCAGGATGACCCTTGCGGATATGCAACACTTTTGTGGCACGCAGAGGATATGTTGCGGCTCCTGTTGGCTGTTGCTGTTGTTGTTGTTGTTGTTGGTTTCTTTTCGCCCGTTGGCAGTTTTCTGCTTCTGGTGTAAATTTAATGCAATTCAAATTGAAATTTCTGCATTCATTTATCGAATACGTATTGCAGGGCAGAGAAGCAGTGAAAAGCAGCAGAATGCGGCTGAAACATTTCATATTTGTCCCTTAATTCCAACAAGAGTTATGTTCGCCTGCAGCAGCAGAAGAGGCTTCCAATTTGTAGCAAAGTTATATTGAACAATGTCGAGGAGAAGAGTGCGATGTGGAAAGGCTCCCTATAAGTGACATTGTGGGGAGCACTGCAGGACTAAAGATATGCATTGTTTCTGTTGCTGACAGGCTAAAATCTGTAGAGGAAACAGACATAAGTCTCTGTCATCTGTTACACTTGACTCTTTGCATACTTGTCGCCTCAGCCATAAACACCACAAACACCTACACAATTTGGTAAATAACATTACGTATAATTCACTCGCTGTGCTGCGTTTGCTTGTAATGTTTACTCTGCCCAGATACGCACCCACCTCACCCCTCTTCCTTCATCCTGCCTTAATAATTTGCTAAATTATATTTACCAAGTCGTTCGCCTTCCTGGACTAATGCATTATCCCGTCGGTGCCTGCAAAGAGAAAGCAAAGTCAAATACAAACAGGAGTAAGTAACAGGAGAAAGAAAAAATTTAAATGAAAAAACTGATTGTCGTCTGTTTTCCTGTTTGTATAATAAAAATTATTTTATGGTGGGTCCGTATTAATGCCAAGTTGGACAATGTTGTTTGTTGGCTCTCAAGTTCAGCAATTGTTCTCTGAAGTTCTTGTCATTTTGGGGAAATCAGCAAATTGTTCATAAAATGCAAGAAAGATAGGGCAGACTTTGGGTGTAATTAGAATACCTGATAAGGACTTTTACCCAAAGCATCTGACACTTTCATGGCCTTTTCCATCCACTGGGGCTGCTGTTGCTTGTTGTGGAGCTAAATAAATATTTACCTGACGAATTTTTAATTTAGGACTTTTTTATATGTGTACTGGGACCACATCAAACGCATCCTGCCCCCTCAAGAGGATACTAAATAAAACGCAACCAGAATTCCGAGTTGTTTAAACAACTTCTGAGCCTGGTTAACTGTTTACTTTTCTCCTTTTATTAATTTTCACATGACACATGCTGTGTCATAGCCATTGAATCCTTTCATCAGAGAAAATCTCTGTTGACATTTGCGGATTCAACAAAACCCAATCAGTTCCAATATAAAAATGCAATTAAAGTGGATTGAGGAGGTTTTCCTCTCAGTTATTCGATAGCCTTAAGTTCATTGTTGAAATCACATTAAGTGTTAATGGTTACGTTGACGCTGTGCCCCAATTTGAATTCAAATATCGCCGCATCGCATCATGAGGAGGGAAGGTTCGTCAAGGTGAATTCATTGCCACGTAAACAGGTTTTAAATAAAAGTAAATTTAACTTCCTCTGACTGAGGCACTCAACTGAACCAAAGTTGGACAGCATTTCTCAGTTTCCCCCGTCAGCTTCTGTCTCCCCGTCAGCTGCTGTCTCCCCGTCAGCTGCTGCCTCCCCCTCAGATGCTGTAAACAATCAAAATCAGAAACTATTTAATTGAAAATTTATGCCACATTTTCGGCAGATGCTTTTCGCATTAAATCGAGAACTTTGCGGCTTCTCATAAAGTAAATAATTAGTTGGCCATAGACTGGGCCAACTTGAAGGGGCTTATTGGCCAATATAACTCTAATAAGGACTGTCAGCTGTTACAAGGCCAAAAGCATTGAACATTAATACATAATATATAAGTCTTCATAGACTACAATAGGAGCCACGTCATGTTCTTTAATTAGAATTCAGTCAAATCGTGTGTACATATCTTTAATTAACTACACAAATTCACCCAACGATTGTTTACAGAATTCAGTTGAAAACATTAAAAATATAAACAAAAGAAATATGCGATGGAAAGCCAAAAGTACAACAGACGCCAAATGCTGAAAGTCAACAAATAAACGAGCTGCCAAATAATACAAAGAAAGGCAAAACAATTGAAACAAAGGCAGGACAATAAAAAAGAACCCAATTTAAATAATTATTCAGTACAACATTCATTAAAAGTCAGGCAAAGCTGCGTTTTATGTCTAATTGGGCGACACTTTGCTTGAATTGAGTCCATTATTTGTATTTCCTGGAGACAGTAGAATGACTTTAATCTTCTTTAAAATTGTTGTCAAAGTGATGGATCAACATTCTTCTAGATTTTCTTTCAGTGCATTTCTGTCTGCCTGCTTGTTTCTAGCATAATTCAAGATTCACCTCATCCCTTTAGCTTTAGATGGGAAAAACATGAAACAAAAACGGAAGCAATTCACACAATGCAAATTTGTGAGTCAAGTTGAGCACTTCCTGCAGCTGTTATCCCTTTCAGACTTCCTTTCATGTACAGACAAAATATGAGAAGGCTGTTCGTAATTTCTCATCAGCCCTTTACCCCCTCTGTGCTTTGCATATAAGCAAAGTCCATTAACGATGATTTATATGGGACATACATACTACCTTGGCTGTTGTGGATGAACTTTTCCAGAGGCAACAAATAAATACTTAGAAACGGAATACAAATCACCGCAAACTTTTCCAACAACCGACAAATTCATTTAATCAAAATCGCAAAGGAATTTCTTTTGGTAAATGTTTTTCTTTTACGACTTTGTAATATCATTTGGACTGTTTTACATATTATTCCATTCTCAGCACAGATTCGACACCTGTGCCAAGTGGTTCATCCAGCTGAGCCCATCTCATCTTTCAGATTTTTATTTGTCCAACTAATTTTTCATTTTTAATGAGCTCGTTCCGAGCTGCCTTCCCTTCCCTTCCCTCTACAACTCAGAACAGACTGCAGGACGATAATCCTTAGTATCTCTCTCTGCCTCTCAGGGGCACGTAGTCGATGTCAAACAGTTTATCAAAATGGCACAGGGCCTTAAACTGGGTAACTCTGTTTGTCGCCTTATTAATGGCAGCAATTCAAGTGCTCATTATTCTTTGTCCCTCTCAACAATTTGCACTGCAACGCCTTCCCCGGTAAAGTCCATCACCACGCCCTGAGGAAATGATGTTGTCACCAAGTCAAATCGCTTTATATCCGCTGCGGGGGAAATGATTCGGACATGGACTCACCTTTCAGCCAACTGCTTTGCTTTAGTTCTGTTTTATTTTTCTATCCTTCTTCGTTTTGAGCTCCATCCTGTTCTGCGCTTGGCAAGTTTCAATTATAAACACTCTGAAATTGGCTTAGTGTGTTGCGCTTTATGGCTAGAACGTGTGTGGGATTGGC
Source organism: Drosophila funebris (assembly GCA_018901825.1). NCBI lineage: Eukaryota > Metazoa > Arthropoda > Insecta > Diptera > Drosophilidae > Drosophila > Drosophila funebris. Next base: position 7,119,962 of record JAEIFK010000678.1, read on the forward strand.
AACAAACGGAACTGGCTGCAATCGGTTGGTAGGGCAGAGATGGGGATGGAGAGTGAGGGAGAAGTTCATCTGAGGGAACCTGACGGGAGAATATACTCCTGTCGAGTTAGTGGAAGCTTCAAGCGTATACAAGTCAAGTTGAATCTTTGCGAGATGCATGAGCGAATAGCGAGATGTTCTGAAACATGAACATGCATGTCGAAATATGTGAGGATAGAATAATAGGTGTAAGTATTTCTAGCCGTAAATCGAATTCTGTCTGTCGAAAACTTTTGAATGGTGGATTAAAACTTGTCGTTTGTAAGACAACGCTGTAGAATAGAACGAACCACAAATTAGAATAGTCTCTTTATGGCTAATTAAGTTTGCTTGACCTAAGATTACCAGCAAAACCTACGCAAGGCATAAAAGTTTATTGAAAAATAACTTGGGTCAGTTTATGGGACAATTAAATGGGTTTGGTTGGGTTGTGTGATGGTTCAGAAAACCACAGCGAAGGCAGGTCAAGCGGCAAATGACAAACGAAACTTGAACAAAAATCATGTAGAGAGAAACAAGGAAAGAAGAAGGAAACTACAAACAGGCAGGACAACGCAGTCATATCCCTAGTTGACCGTAAAAAGTTTAAATGCGCTGAAGTGGTAACTGAAAACAGAAACAAAGCGAAAAGAAATGAAGAAAAAAATATAAAATACACCAAGGAGCATAAACAAACAATACAAAAACTGAAACACAACAAATTCTAAAAAAGTTGCAAACTTTTGTAATTGGGCAGCGAGAGAAAGCTGAGAGCACACACACGAGTGTATGAGTGTGTGAAGAGGGGAAGGGGAAAAGGGGAATAAAACGAAAACTGTATCAACATGAGAATGAAACTAGCTGAACTAGCAACATCAACATCAACAGCAACAGAAAAGGCAACAGACACATAAAACAACCAGATAAATGTCCTGCCAAAATCCTTAAGTACTTGCAACAAAGTATGTGCAGCTTGTTGCAGTTTTAAATGTAGATTTTTGGCTTCATCACACATGAGTTTAATGCTTATTTGTGGTTTCCTTTCTCTCTGACTCTCTGTTTCTCTCGGGTAACCATATCATTATTCATCTCTGGCTAAGCACAATTAATGAGCTCGGCTGGAACAGAGGCAGCTGTTCCTGTGGTCTGTTTGAAGTGGTCTGGCAAATGAACTTGTTGGAGATTGTCCAGTTGTAGTTGACTCTGCAAACTTAAACTAAGACAAATGGTACATAAATTCTTGCAGATTTCAAATAATTTGTGTGAAATTGTGAGGAATAATAAACTCATAAGCTATGATAAGTGAGACTAGAGGTCTCTGTGAACAGAGGAAAGCAAACGACATTCAGGGAAGTAACAAACTATAAATGGAAACTAAACATACTAAGAATTACTCGTGCATTCGTGTATCCTTATTGCTGTCCCTAAGTGAAAGGGAGAATACACAACTAGGATATAAAGAGGGTCAAAAACTTTCACTTGGGTCGCACTTGTTCGCAATGATAGCGTGAAAATCGATAAATGGTAATGAAATTGGGTCACAAATGAGTAAATACAATTGCAATTGGGAATCATTTGATATCTAGGGGCCTTTAAATGGGATCATTAACTTATTATATTTTGAAACACGGTTCGAATTAAGTTCCTTTATATCCGTGCAATCTGTTAATCTAACTATGACATATGCAACTGAATCAGATATGATTTCAGAGCGCTCTTAGGGCCAGGACATTTCAAATTCTGAGTGCTAGAGACAGAAAATGTTGGCCAATTTCTATGCAATTTCCATGGAAACTGAGTGCGTGTAGTATGAATAGAGTGAAGCGCACGTAGCTGATGTGCCAAAAGGATCAATTGTGGGTCCCAGTGGGTTGTTGGCGGTGTGCTGTGATTGCTATTCAGTGGGTTAGCCGGTGGTTCTTTGTTGTCGCTGCCACGCACAATTAGTCGGCTGAAAAACACATCAAAGAAAGCGATGAACTCCGTTGGAAAGTGGAAAATTGCAATAGACTGGCACAGAACTGGGGATACCAAGCTTCAGCTGTTCTTTTTTTTTTTTGTCTGTGAACATTTCTGCTGCGGGGTAATCTAAACTAGTTGAGGATAGAATGGGAAGTTTTAGAGTAGTAAGGAAGAGAAACTGAACTCTTCAACCTGCATGTGCCAGGATAAACCTCAACGTGGCCTCTGCAGACACTTAAACTGCATTGAAAAATAGAATTTCATATTCATTCGCGTGTGGGAATCCACACACAATTGATGAAGTGCATCACACGCGAATCTTCATGCAGACATGTTATGAGTGAGTGAGTATGAGTATATGAATACACTCATGAAAGAGGAGGAGATTCCACATTGTGGGGCACCCCGAAATTAGATTCACTTGCAGCAAGCATAACGAAACACGCCATTTCGCACGCCATCTATTTTTTATGGCTGAGATGGGAATGGAGAAGCGAAGAGAGTGGAGATGGAGCCAACTCGTATGCTCAAGTAGCAGCTGCTTATCGGAACACATCATGCATTCGTTATGTCCTTCCGCCCCTTTGCCATTCCCTTCCCTTGCCATTTCTTTCCACTTCCAGCAGCCAAGTGTCTTCCACTTGTTTGTCCCGTTTTCCCCTCTGTTTGCTTTGCAGCTTTGCTTGTTGACATTGCAACAGATACAACAACACAAATGGAGCACAACATCTCCAGCATCTTTGTTTTTCGAGTGTAAAGTTAACATTTTCTTCTTGGGTAAAATTGCAACAGCTTTGACACCATTGTAATTTGTAGAAATAATATGTCATGAATTGTTGAATCTACAAGATTTTCTCACTTTACTTTAATTTTAATTTAAAAGGGAGTTTTCGACTCAGCTTTCCTTTTCAATGATCAGCCATTTACTTATTTGACGGTTGATTCCTTGAATATAACCTTTTGACCTCACTGTCCTCATTGTACTTTAGAACAGATTAGATTTTGATTTGCTTGCTTCTATCATTGTTTACATATGTTGCAGGTTCTCTCAGCAGCTGATCTCCTTCTCCTTCGGCTCTTTTGATAAATTGCCCTTCTGCATGCAAATTTCAAGATTTCCCAAGTTTTTGTTTGCTTTCAGTTCTATCTCTATTGTTTCTTGCAAGCTAACGAACTTGGAATCTGAATCAGCAATCTTACAGTGGCAATTGCTTCTTGCCTGTTGCATGACTGAATATTGTTAGTTTCCTTGCTTCTTTCTCTCATTATTTTAAGGTGCATTGATTAGTCTACAAGTCAGAATACCTAACGTGTCTCTTTATTGCACAATTTGATTAATTGAAATAGTTCTGACAGGTGAACCAAACATTTTGAAAATGTTTGTGGGTCAAGCAACAACGTGAAGCGAAAAACAAAAACAGCGAAGACGACATCGATTAACTTAAGCAACACGTACTAAATTTTTATTGAATTGGACGCGAGGGATCAAAGTCAATGGAAAAGTAGAACAAAAGGCAAAGAAAAAGCAACAACTGAGAGAGAAACTATTAACAAAGCAAACAAAACAAACAAAGTTAAACAAAAGTCTACAGAAACTGTGGCATGCCAACAGGCGCAGCACACACACATTGACACACACACACACACACCAACAGAGACAGACTCTTGCCTGTGTGTAGAGACAATGTGAGAAGACAAAAGAAAACGTAAACAAAAATGGTGGAAATACGAAAAATTAAACTGCTGAGAATACTCGACTAGAATATACCCTACGAATTAATATGAAAAGCAATACTCTGCTAACTGAAATTCACTTAAGAATGCATCTCTTTACAAAGCAGCTGAGTAGGTTTAACAAGTCCTCGATTCCCTTTTAAGGCATAACAAGAGAATCTGGAATACGCCCACGAACATGGAACTGCAAATCTGCAACATTTTGTTGAGATGTTGTTGAGTTGTAGCTGCCTCCGTCTGTAGCAGCCATATTTCTTGTGCTGCCTACAACTCCGACTCCGCTCGGAGCATGCCAATTGCATCATTAATAATGGCATTGGTTGTAGGTAGAGGAAGAAGAGGAGGCGTTCAAGCTGCCTGCTCATACATTAGAATTCGTGCCCAAGTCTGTGTCCTGTTCGTTGACTAATGGCTCGCACATACGTCAAGAGGTTTACAGACAATGAACTCCAACTAAGTTACAGGAGCTAACTCGACAGAGCAGACATCGGACAAAGCAGTTCGAATGAAGGAACTTTGCTTGTGCCGCTGCCACCTCCGACGTGCTGAAGTGAGAACGTGATCTGCATTGCAAATCAACTTACACAACTCACCCTCCATCTCCCTGCTAGCATTCCTTACTCCCTTTCTCTTTCGTCCACGCTCTTCTATACACCTTTCTATGAAACCTCTATCCACATTGCGTATACGCAATTTTTCAATCAACTGCAATTTAATTGATTCACCAGATCTGCTGCCACATCATAAACACTTCTGATTTCTAATGCACAATTTAACAAATTAGTAAGTCTACAGTGGGTGCTAAAAGTACTTCCCTCTGCCGAAACACTTCACTTCATTTTCAGGTAAACGTAACCACAACAAAAATATGATTAATGCGTCGACACTCGAGCCTACTGTATCCTCTCGTTAATAACAGAAAAATGTACGCATTATGTTGCCAGAAACACATGTCCCCCCTTCCTACTGCTCTTTCTCATTCTCTTCCTTTTGCTTATCACTTAGGGTCCTGTTCGGAACAGGCGAGGGCCATAAATATGTTGATGCTTCTTACGGTTAAGGGCCTCCCGTAGCCCGTATTTGCGATATTTGTGTGTATGGCTGCATGTGTGTGTGTCTGTGTTAAACATCCTAATTACATTTTAATGCCACAGCATAGAGTACTTTTTATACCAGGCCTTAAAGATGAGCTCCCCAGCTCTACTTTTATGGTGTTCTTCCCAGTTATACTTCACATCAACTTCAAGTTGAAGCCTCAACAGGATATTAAGTGAAGCATTTTTATTAGCATGAGATAAAATTGTGTTCCCACATTATTAAAAGTATATAAATATGAATAAAGTCAATACTTAATAATAATGCAGTTGTCAATTTTATAAATAAAATAAATAAAATCAGTTTCAAACAAGCGGATCAGTCGAGCGCGCGCGACATTGTAATACCCTGTGCAGTTTTATAAATTAAGTATTTTGATTATAATAGAAATAAAAACGTAGCAGGTGTTTATCGAAGAATACTCTATTGAAAGTCTCATTTAGCATATGATTTCTGCTTATTTCTTACTTATATCAGCAAGCTTTCACATATGTATACATATTCAATCAAAAGCTGAGTGTTACGACACTTAATTGACTTATGCTTGTGTCGCAATCGTTCGCTGTCTCGCTCGCACACATGTGCTGCTCTACGATTCAATGGCAAAATTACTTTATTTAACAATTTACAGCTATCAATTTATTGAACTTATTATCAATATACTTCAACAATAGACTCTCCAAATATTTCAATAATTCTTCTTTATCTATCTAGGAAATGATTTAAATCTCTTAGCGCACGACTTGCTCACAATTTGCTCCTCCAAATGCTAGAAGCAACAAAAGATACACTTACGTTGATTCGAACAGCAGCAACAACAATGATCAAAGCAGCAGGCTGTAAAATTAGAAAACTTCTCCCTGGCATACAAATGAAGCGTTTACAATGTCCCCCTTCCCACTGAGGCACAACCAGTCAACAATTGTCCTCTTAGCAGCCAATAAGCCACACCCGAAATCATTATGAGAAAGTGTGCACTAAGGATCTGATGTTCCAATTGGATGACAGTCTGTGCCAGACTTTTATTGCGGCCCGAGATTACCGCAACAGCCTGTGAGGAGCACACAATGGGTAATGGGTACGTAATTGTAACGGAAATAGTTGGACTGGAATCAAGAAACGCGATGGCTTTTGGCGCGTTTCCAAATGAGCCCCTCAGCTGGTGCAAGCAACTCGTAATAGAAGTAGAGGAGTTCTCGTTGTTGCCCTCCTTTCAGCAACAGTCTCCATTAATGTCGAACCATTTTAATATTTAAAATATCATTCAGAAAGCGAAAATAGCGCAGGACAGAATTTTATGAGAGGCTGAATAATTCAGCAGGCGACAATAGTAATAGTTGGGATATACCTTATGCATTCTGCCTTACGCCTTGCCAAAACTCGAGCAACTCAAGTAAACAGCCCACAGACCCGTTGGCTTAAGTGCTTTGTGCTTTGCATGTGAAAATCCCTTGAAAACACACACACAATGTGACAAGTAGAGTCGACATGATACTCAAATCGGATGGGCTTCGACTGAGCCTTGGTGGCAGCTCAAAGTCTAGTCGCTGCAAGGCGGCATTAAGTATGCAAATTAAAGTGCAGGCAGGTGAGCAGTAGGGAACAGACTGGGACAGAGACAGAGACTGAGACTCAGCTGAGCAGCCACGAATGTTAATGCTGTGTCTTAAGTTTAAGGCGTCGTGAAGTATGCAAACGTTTTTATCAAACCAAAACTTTAATTCGCCTCAACGTTGCGCATACGCCACGTGTGCCCAAGGCCAACATATGCCAAACGAGTGTGTGTGTGGGTGTTTAGCCGAATACCATAAATTTTACTGTCTAAGGCACGTCGAAATTCAAATTTACTTCTTTGTCATAGAAATCATTTGGATGACTTTCGCCAGCTGCCTTCGCAAAGGATATATTTGTAGTCACAGGAGAGACCGCACACAGTCCCCGTCCAGCTGTTGCCTCTTCTGTGCCCGTTGTAGTTGTTCTGTATTTGTTTTGATGAAATGCAAATTTATAAGCAGAAAACTTGAATTGAGTTGCAGACCAAACAGAAAAGAGCAAAACGGAAAAGGAAACACAAGGATACATAATAATAAATATGACAAAACCGCAGGGCGAAACAACAAATGATATGCATGAGTTTTCTGATGTCGAGTCTACAAGAATATGAAATATATACATAATATAATATTGGAATGACAGCAATGGAGTTGGGATTGACTTTCTATATATTTCTTATGATTCTCAATTTAATTTATAAGAACAGTCTAATCCCATAACCATATTAATTTCTGACAAGTTTGTGTCCATCTTAGAATGACATTGTGATATTAAATCTAAAACAATCAGTTTACACAGGCAAATCCCTCATTGTTGAACCTCTTTAAAAATGCCACAAAAAATAATGTAAATTTGCAAATCAGGAGGACAATCTAGGAGGATGGGTCTATTGCCCCGAGGGACACGAAACGAGCCTGTTAGTCTGCCTGTTAACAATCTCCCAAGAGAATAAAAACCGATGACAATGGGTCTGGTCTGCAACGTTAGAAGGCCAAAATCAACGACCAATTTTTTGCGTCAAGATTCTAATGTTTCGACAGCTATGAGCTGGTACTCACTAGAATGGGGAGAATAATGCGTTTGCCTTTTCAAATTTATTTAACTAAGTAAAGTCAAACTTATTAATTTTTATTAATCCTCGGATTTATGGCAGTCAACAAGCTGTGACAATGAACTGAATGGGAATAAATACCACCTGGCCAACCTGTTGTATCTTTCATCATCCGGCAAATCCGTTTATTGTGATTCCTCCTCATTTCAATTGGAGAAGGAAACCTGACAAAATCCAATGTTAGCTCTCAACGGGAAAGAATAAACTGAATAAAAGACTTTCGCACAAAGAGCATAAACGCAATGCAATCTATTATATTATATGAATGTGAAAAGTATAAGCGATAGGTTTTCATATTCAATCTGACACTGAACAATGTTGTCACTTTCTCTCTCTCTCTTTCAATCGCTCTCTCTCTCTCTCTCTCTCTCTGTCTCTCTCTCTTTTCTGTCGTCTCTTTTCTCAAAACACGATAATTCAATTGCTGCTGAGACGCCTCTTGGTACAATTCAAGAATATAAAAACTCACTCGATGACTTCAGCATGAAAAACCTTTCCACAGCATCTGCTCTCCCCTCTACTATTCCCTCTGTCTCTCACCCAGTCTCAGAAAGAGTCTGTCAGTTGCGTAGCTGTCTGTTACCCCTCAACTGGATTCCCTACCTTCTCACGTTTTTTATTTTTCGTCAGCTACTGAGAATGAATTGTACTCTTCGTTTCAAATTCACATCAATTTCTAAATCTGGATTTTCGTTTCCTCTGCTTCTGCGGTGGCTCTCAGGGGGTGGTGCAAGTGGTGGACGATGACTGCCTGGTGAGGTAATCGAAATACCATGTTTGGGAACTGTATTTTCTTGGAGTAGGGAGGTGGCTAGTAAATTGTTTTGCAGTTTAAATCGCTTGCAATCAATCCCTAAATTGCCGGCTGTTAAAATGATGAACACTCCGTTGGGCCGATGCAACACCTGAGTGGTTGTTGTGGGGAGGGATTAGTAGAAGGTAACCATTATAATGTTTTTGTGGTTGTCTGAACTCTTTAGGATCGTATTTGCATTTAATGGCATTTAAGGATTAATGGCAAACTGGAATTCAATCAGATGGTTTCTTAATTTAGATGAAAACTGAGGTCAGTTAGTTGAGCTACACTCTTCAAAGAATAGACAATTAGTTAAATGGTCTCAAATTATATTTTCTCTCTGGTTCTCCTTTGTGGGATGAACTTATCTTTGTGGATCTCTGGCAAGTTCCATATGAAAGCACCTGAATGCGATTTAAGCAAAAATAAAATCAAATGTTTACAAAAATTTGAATTGTTTATATAAGAATGGGGAATATTATTATTGGAATGCAATTGAGTACACAACGTAATCACTTAGAGAGATTATTTGCTTAATTTACTTTGATACAGTTCCACAAATATTTCAATGCCACTTTGTAGGTGTGTATTTCTGTTTGAATGAGCAAATTGATTGTACGCTCTGTTGACCATACATTCAAAACGAATACCCCTCACTCTACTTGTGCCGTCACTTTCCCATTTTCTCTTTGTTTGTTTGACAATTTGCGTTGCCAGCAGCAACAAAGTGAGAGTCAAAATGTCATTCATGCAAATGTTTACCATAAACTTCTGCGGGCTGTTTACTTGAATGTTAACTTGTTTCTTCAATATGCCCAACAACAATAAGAAGATCAACTAATGACTAATTGATGTGTGCATTTGTGTGACTTCAGCTGAGTTCAGTTTTGGAATCCTTAAATCAATTGCAGGGAAACTGCCCAGATTTCAAAGTCTGTTCCACATAAAATGCCACTGACTGACAGAATGACAAAATGACAGTCGGAAAGGAACACAAGCATTACATTCTCTCTTCTCGCGTCGCTCCATCCCGTGTTTGACACTGAGCAATGTGTGCAAGTGTCGGCCCAACTTGATTCCTCTTCTGTTTCCTAGGTTCCCTTGCTTAGAGTATGCAATGGGAATGTGTCGCATGTGCTGTCTTACCACTCACTCCCCTCCTATCAACTTATTTTTCTGGGACAGACGACAACATCATCATTACACAACAACTCTAGATACTTGGTATGCAGTACCCGCATAAGGAGAAGAAACAAGAGCAAGGGTAGAAGCAGAAGGAGAATCAGCAAAGCAGCTGTGCTCGAGGCACCCCCATTTATTTCTTTTTCATCATGCGGAAGCGATCGAACCACAAAATGGCAAAATGACAGGCAACTATCAGCCAAATCACATTTAGACAGGTTTCTTCTTAATGATGATGACAACAGAAGGTGTTTGAGCTTCTGATTGTGTTGTTGTTGTTTTCGGCATGACATATTCAACGCTGGCATTCAACCATATCACCACTGACATATGTCACTTCGAGTGACTCTTCCACCATCTGTCATACTCTGCCTGCTAGTGCTGCTGACTATGAAGTTTGTGACCCCTGTGGAGATATACAGACAACGGCAAAGAGCGACACGTGTTTATCAGCGTGTTATACATACAATAATGTGGAATATTATGGAATAAACCTGATTCCAAATATGTTAACGAATTGTCACAGATATGTTTGCTAATTTCGTCGAGTGTCTGATGACAGGCGCTAGACAGTTCAACATCTGTTGCCAAACGTACATATAAATGTATTACAACTGAAACAGTTTGTGTAAGTTTCAACTTGCAAAAATTATTTAGTCATGTATGTACGTCAATGTGTGTATATCTGACAATTGATATTGTTTTGTATGTGCCTTAAATGAATACTATAAAAATCTCATGAATATTTTTACTGTTGCAAATATTGTGAATAGTTGTTTGGATTGATAGATTGCATATTCAGAATAATCTACATAAATAGACAACAACAAAAAAAAAGGAATAACAAATACAAAACTGAACCAACATTGTGTGCCATATTCAGGGAACAAAGCACACATATTGATCCGACATTTTTTGCATACAAATATCATTGTTTTTTCTGTGTTTGTAATTATGTTGTAAAAGGCCAAGAGAACGAGCAATTCAAAGCAATTCATTCAGAGTGACCACAAAATGGACAAGTGCGCGATTAAAGTGCCACAGAAATGCCGCAACAATTGTTATGATGGCAGACAAGTGACACTCCCATGCATACACACAGTCACACACACACACTGCAGTAACACTGAAATAGAGACAGAAAACGTGATTGCCAGTCAATATGCTTGTTCACATTCTACGTATACGTAATGCTCGGGATTGGATTTAATGTAATGCGATTTGTGTTAGAGCTAAGCCCAGTGTTTGCTCGCTACACTTTGTATTTCCGGCTGCCTACCCATCCCACCCAATTCAACCGCCTCCTTGTGGGCAAAACCACACGCTCGTGTCAGCATTTACCTTATTTTCATTGTCACTCCAAATGTGGCTGCCTTATATGGTAATTTTCCTGCAATATTCTGCCTGTTGTTGCTCCCATTTTATTGTTTATTACGCTTTTATTATTATTACATCAGCTGCTGTGAGTTTTTCTTTCAGTTTCATTATTTCGACGTACAAGGAACACAATGCACATAAACAAAAGACACTGATGAATTGGCAGATAATTAAATACACCAAAATGCCAACTGAAGGCAGAAGGCTGAAGCCAACGTGCTCCATGTGGGTGGCCATGGTTTTAAGGTTGAACGGCATGCGGATTCATTGGCAGCATGACAGTCCAACTGACATACAAATAGATAAAGAAGTGTGTGAAGTAAAGAGGGATTTTGACACTGAGAGGGAGAGGTAAAGCGGACAAATTGGGGCTTGTGTACATAGTGAGACTTGCATATTGGTTCATATGGCAATTGCTTGCAAATAAATTGCTTTCAATACAAATTGCGACAGCTGCAAATGTTGATTGATTTCAAGCATACTACAAGCTAGAAATTGTGTTAGCTTATCCGATATCATTACATCCACTTCAATGAAATTCTCCATTTAAATAGGGATCAATTTTAAATGTTAAATTATGTGTTTTATATTCCCACTAGCTTTAAAGCAATAATCACAACTTAATGTTGGATAAGATGCAGACGTATAAAGTTGCTAGAAATGGATTTATAATCGTATATTATTTTATTGTATTGGATTATAGTATTTGCTAGTTTCTTAGTAAACGACAAATTATGCTATAAATATGGAAGTAACAGGAGTTTAATTTACTTTAATTTAAAAGTTGTTTAAAGCGAAATACTCACTTGTCAGTCGCTTATAGTTTAGATTAATTCATATAATTGATGTTGGTGATTTAATCTTTAGTTCGCTGTGGTCGTTGTTTGTTATTTTGTTGAGGTTGAATTAATGCAGTTTATTTGCTTTCACATTAACCGTTATTCGGCACACACACACTGATACTGCAATGCTAAGTATACATATATATATTTAAATATTATTTCGTTTTGGAGCACACACTGAGCGGCATAATTAGGAGCCAGAGCAGCGGCTCTGAAAGTCTTGCAGCCTTTGGACGCCTGAGTTATTTCAGCATTTAATTAAAAAATTGCTCATATGCCATGTGTGGCAAAGTAGGTTAAATCCTTATGCGCATAATTCTACGTTAAAATCGTTGCAATGTGGGACGCGTCGTGACTTTTGCCAGCCGTTGGACAACATTTACGGATTCAGGATGCAAAAAAAGTGCAAACACAACTGCAACTGCATAAAAGGCAACTAAAAAGCCACAACGCGAACAAAGCACGCAAAGTTATTATTTATTTTGTATATTGGTGTACATGGCTGCTGAAGGCAAATAGCTAATTTTACTAAATCAAATACAACAGCAACCATAAAAATATTTCCTTTCACAGTTCTCGCTTAACAACCGAATTCACAAATTAATATTATAATATACCGATTTGCATACACATTTTGTCATGTGATTGCTTGCAAAATATAATTAAGACTACAGAAATAATTTTATATTTATAGCTTTAACTATATTTTGCAAATAAACAATTCATAAATACGTTGGATACAATTAAACTACTTAACTACTTAAATGCAAACAATTTTGTTAAGTATTTATAAATGTATTTATAACTTTAATACAAATATTTACAGAGCCCCTGTACTGTTATCCGCAGTAGAAGCTTTTTTCGAAATATGTTTACATTTTAACACTGTACAATCAGGTCTCGTCTTTAAGTTGTTCTACTTCAAACAAAACACACAATTTGTACAATAAGTGATTATGTTTATTGTTGTAGTTGTTGCGAAACCATACGGACCCAACACACAGCCATACACAACTAGACACAGTTCGTTGATTCTTTATTTATTGGTTTACTTCGATTTTTGCTATTTTTACGCGTCTTTGACACATGGCAAACATTTATTATAATGCCGAATGGTTTATATTTGTTATTGTTCTTGTTGCTGCGCTTACGTTATACGTGTCTCTCGTTACGTCAAAGCGTCCGTGGCGTTGCGTTGTGTTGCGTACAACTGCCGCAATATTACTAAAGTCTTGTACGACGCTTCTATCGACACTATACTCGAGCCAACGCCGGCAGAGGCATCGATATCGACGCAGGCAGCGACTGAAGCAGCGCTGCCAACAATTGACATTTGGCGTTAGAGGAGTCTGCGCAGTTAAATCAAAACAAATTTAACACTTCAATGGTACTCGGTGCTTCCACTTGGATATCGCTGAAAGAATAAAGAATAAAATATTTCTATTAATATACAGTAAATAAAAAAATGTGAAAAATATAATACAAAGAAAGTTTTTAAAATATTTATTATTTATTATTAATTATACCCTGTACGTATATATTATTTTTGTGAAAAAAAATTTTGTAACAGGCAGAAGGAGGCATCTCTGACCCTATGAAATATATATATGATATATAGGATCAGTACCAATAGCCGAGTCGATTGAGCCATGTCCGTCTGTCTGTCCGTCCATCCGTCCGTCCGTCTGTCCATCCGTCCGTCCGTCCGTCCGTCCGTCCATCCGCCCGTCCGTCTGTCCATCCGCCCGTCCGTCCGTCCGTCCGTCCATCCGCCCGTCCGTCTGTCCATCCGCCCGTCCGTCCGTCCGTCCGTCCGTCCGTCCGTCCGTCCATCCGTCCGTCCGTCCGTCCATCCATCCGTCCGTCCGTCCGTCCATCCGTCCGTCCGTCCGTCCGTCCGTCCGTCCGTCCATCCGTCCGTCCGTCCGTCCATCCGTCCGTCCATCCGTCCGTCCGTCCGTCCATCCGTCCGTCCGTCCGTCCATCCGTCCGTCCGTCCGTCCATCCGTCCGTCCGTCCGTCCATCCGTCCGTCCATCCGTCCGTCCATCCGTCCGTCCATCCGTCCGTCCGTCCGTCCATCCGTCCGTCCATCCGTCCGTCCGTCCGTCCGACCGTCCATCCGTCCGTCCGTCCGTCCGACCGTCCGTTCGTCCGTCCGTCCGTTCGACGTCCGCCCTTCCGTCCGTCTGTATGAACGCGTCGATCTCAGCAACTATAAGAGCTGGAGACACCAAATTTGGCATGAAGGTTCCTGTATACCATACGCAGATCAAGTTTATTTTACATTTTGGATACCTCCCACCCTTCCCCCGCAATTTGAAAAAAAAAAAAAACGAATAATAGCCACATTTTTCAACGTAGACACTTCTAACTTAACAGGTGCGTTAAGATCGGTTCATCAAGATCGGTTTGTAAATAAGACAGATAATCGGCAATAAAAGTTATTTTTCCATTGAATCGTAGAGCAGCAGGCAGCACATGTGTGCGAGCGAGACAGCGAACGACTGTGATACATGCGTCTGCTTACCATGTGTGCATATTTGTGCGAGCGAGATAGCGAACTACTGCGACGCAGGCATAAGTAAATTAAGTGTCGTAACACTCAGCTTTTGATTGAATATGTATAAATATGTGAAAGCTTGCTGATATAAGCATGCGAAGAATTCATATGCAAAACACCTGTTATGTTCTTACTTTTATTTTAATCAAAGTACCTATTATCAAAATACTCTTAATGTAGAAGCCTGTACAGGGTATTATACTGTCGAATGCGGTCGACTGTAGCCTTTTCGACTGGTTTATTAGTTGAGTTACTACGCTTATCCCTTCTTTGTAATCGACGGGCTGAACAACAATAATGCACAATTAATGCGTCCTGATGCATTATATTATATTATATTTAGCATTGTATTATATTTTGCATTGGCTCTGAAGTTCTTATAGCAGTAATTACAAAAAAAAATATTGTAAATGTTGTAAATCATATAATTTACAATTATTTCAAAATGCTGTAGTCAATTATAAACAAGTCAAATAAATATATAAAATGCAACAATTACGTTTTAGTAACTGTAAACACACTGATGCTATTTGTATTCAGAATTTGCTTATTGTAGTTTTCAATTTGCTGGGAAAACTGCTAAGATATTTAATTGTCTTATTCTGAAATATTTTTTTATTTGTTTTGCTGCTTTTGTTTGATTTCAATAGGCATTATTATATTCGATATGTATGCTGACATTCAGCTGCCGTATTCAAATTCAAATCGTACCATCAAAAAAAAAAAAGAGAAGAATTATTTATTGGCAGCAGGCATCCAATTGAATTGTGTTTTGTGTAACTGCAACATAGGCAAAAAAGTTTGAATTTGAATTGTAGGAATCAGCAAAATATCCCTCGGCTAGGGATCTGTTGTGGCATCTGTTGCCATTTAAATGCAGAAAAAACGGATGTTACAGATGTTAAAAGAATTACAATTTTGTAGCCATTATACACAGGCTTTAAATATCAACCTAAAGTTATTTAGTTATATTATTCACATTTTCATTTTCATGGCGTGTGTCTTGAAGACAAAACCACATTAAGACAACAATGTACAAACACGAACACGAACTATCTGCGACAATTTGTTAACATATTTCATGCCATATCAGAGACATTCTACATACCCCATTGTATTATACATATTGCACTCCTTCTGTGCACTCGACCGCTTGACACGCTGACAAACAGGTGTCACCTTCCGTGGTTCCCGTCTTCAGAAGTGGCAACTGAGTGTGCTGGAGTGGAAGCGACACTCGGAGTGACGTATGTCAGCGTTAATATATCTGCGGACGAGCGCTGAAAATGTCATGTAGATGACAGCAACAACACAAGCAAAAGCACGAAAACCTTCTGTTGTCATCAGCATTAACAAGAAACCTGGCTAAATGTGATTTGGCTGATAGTTGCCTGTCATTTTGGCATTTTGTAGTTCGATCGCTTCCACATGATGAAAAAGAAATAAATGGGGGTGCCTTGAGCACAGCTGCTTTGCTGATTCTCCTTCTGCTTCTACTCCTGCGTAATGATGATGTTCTCGTTAGTCCCAGAAAGAAGGGGAGTCAGTGGGAAGACCGCAAATGTGAAGACGACACATTTATATTGCATACTTCAAGCAAGGGAACCTAGGAAACAGAAGAGGAATCAAGTTGGGCCGACACTTGCACACATTGCTCAGTGTCAAACACGGGATGGAGCTACGCGAGAAGAGGGAATGTAATGCTTGTGTTCCTTTCCGACTGTCATTTTGTCATTCTGTCAGTCAGTGGCATTTTATGTGGAACAGACTTTGAAATCTGGGCAGTTTCTCTGCAATTGATTTAAGGATTCCAAAACTGAACTCAGCTGAAGTCACACAAATGCACACATCAATTAGTCATTAGTTGATCTTCTTATTATTGTTGGGCATATTGAAGAAACAAGTTAACATTCAAGTAAACAGCCCGCAGAAGTTTATGGTAAACATTTGCATGAATGACATTTTGACTCTCACTTTGTTGCTGCTGGCAACGCAAATTGTCAAACAAACAAAGAGAAAATGGGAAAGAGACGGCACAAGTCGGATGAGAGGTATTCGTTTTGAATGTATGGTCAACAGGGCGTACAATCAACTTGCTCATTCAAACAGAAATACACACCTACAAAGTGGCATTGAAATATTTGTGGAACTGTATCAAAGTAAATTAAGCAAATAATCTCTCTAAGTGATTACCTTGTGTACTCAACTGCATTCCAATAATAATATTCCCCATTCTTATATAACCAATTCAAATTTTTGTAAACATTTGATTTTATTTTTGCTTAAATCGCATTCAGGTGCTTTCATATGGAACTTGCCAGAGATCCACAAAGATAAGTATCATCCCACAAAGGAGAACCAGAGAGAAAATATAATTTGAGACCATTTAACTAATTGTCTATTCTTTGAAGAGTGTAGCTCAACTAACTGACCTCAGTTTTCATCTAAATTAAGAAACCATCTGATTGAATTCCAGTTTGCCATTAATCCTTAAATGCCATTAAATGCAAATACGATCCTAAAGAGTTCAGACAACCACAAAAACATTATAATGGTTACCTTCTACTAATCCCTCCCCACAACAACCACTCAGGTGTTGCATCGGCCCAACGGAGCGTTCATCATTTTAACAGCCGGCAATTTAGGGATTGATTGCAAGCGATTTAAACTGCAAAACAATTTACTAGCCACCTCCCTACTCCAAGAAAATACAGTTCCCAAACATGGTATTTCGATTACCTCACCAGGCAGTCATCGTCCACCACTTGCACCACCCCGTGAGAGCCACCGCAGAAGCATAGGAAACGAAAATCCAGATTTAGAAATTGATGTGAATTTGAAACGAAGAGTACAATTCATTCTCAGTAGCTGACGACAAATGAAGAACGTGAGGAGAAGGTAGGGAATCCAGTTGAGGGGTAACAGACAGCTACGCAACTGACAGACTCTTTCTGAGACTGGGTGAGAGACAGAGGGAATAGTAGAGGGGAGAGCAGATGCTGTGGAAAGGTTTTTCATGCTGAAGTCATCGAGTGAGTTTTTATATTCTTGAATTGTACCAAGAGGCGTCTCAGCAGCAATTGAATTATCGTGTTTTGAGAAAAGAGACGACAGAAAAGAGAGAGAGACAGAGAGAGAGAGAGAGAGAGAGCGATTGAAAGAGAGAGAGAGAAAGTGACAACATTGTTCAGTGTCAGATTGAATATGAAAACCTATCGCTTATACTTTTCACATTCATATAATATAATAGATTGCATTCCGTTTATGCTCTTTGTGCGAAAGTCTTTTATTCAGTTTATTCTTTCCCGTTGAGAGCTAACATTGGATTTTGTCAGGTTTCCTTCTCCAATTGAAATGAGGAGGAATCACAATAAACGGATTTGCCGGATGATGAAAGATACAACAGGTTGGACAGGTGGTTTTTATTCCCATTCAGTTCATTGTCACAGCTTGTTGACTGCCATAAATCCGAGTATTAATCAAAATTAATAAGTTTGACTTTACTTAGTTAAATAAATTTGAAAAGGCAAACACATTATCTTCCCCATTCTAGTGAGTACCTGCTCAAAGCTGTCGAAACATTAGAATCTTGACGCAAAAAAGTGGGCGTTGATTTTGTCATCGGTTTTTATTCTCTTGGGGGATTGTTAACAGGCAGACTAAGAGGCTCGTTTTGTGTCCCTCGGAGCAATAGACCCATCCTCCTAGATTGTCCTCCTGATTTGCAAATTTACATTATTTTTTGTGGCATTTTTAAAGAGGTTCAACAATGAGGGATTTGCCTGTGTAAACTGATTGTTTTAGATTTAATAACACAATGTCATTCTAAGATGGACACAAACTTGTCAGAAATTAATATGGTTATGGGATTAGACTGTTCTTATAAATTAAATTGAGAATCATAAGAAATATATAGAAAGTCAATCCCAACTCCATTGCTGTCATTCCAATATTATATTATGTATATATTTCTTATTCTTGTAGACTCGACATCGCACAGAAAACTCATGCATATCATTTGTTGTTTCACCCTGCGGTTTTGTCATATTTATTATTTTGTATCCTTGTGTTTCCTTTTCCGTTTTGCTCTTTTCTGTTTTGTCTGCAACTCAATTCAAGTTTTCTGCTTATAAATTTGCATTTCATTAAAACAAATACAGAACAACTACAACGGGCACAGAAGAGGCAACAGCTGGACGGGGACTGTGTGCGGTCTCTCCTGTGACTACAAATATATCCTTTGCGAAGGCAGCTGGCGAAAGTCATCCAAATGATTTCTATGCCAAAGAAGTAAATTTGAATTTCGACGTGCCTTAGACAGTAAAATTTATGGTATTCGGCTAAACACACACACACACACACTCGTTTGGCATATGTTGGCCTTGGGCACACATGGCGTATGCGCAACGTTGAGGCGAATTAAAGTTTTGGTTTGATAAAAACGTTTGCATACTTCAGGACGCCTTAAACTTAAGACACAGCATTAACATTCGTGGCTGCTCAGCTGAGTCTCAGTCTCTGTCTCTGTCTCCGTCCCAGTCTGTTCCCTACTGCTCACCTGGCTGCACTTTAATTTGCATACTTAATGCCGCCTTGCAGCGACTAGACTTTGAGCTGCCACCAAGGCTCAGTCGAAGCCCATCCGATTTGAGTATCATGTCGACTCTACTTGTCACATTGTGTGTGTGTTTTCAAGGGATTTTCACATGCAAAGCACAAAGCACTTAAGCCAACGGGTCTGTGGGCTGTTTACTTGAGTTGCTCGAGTTTTGGCAAGGCGTAAGGCAGAATGCATAAGGTATATCCCAACTATTACTATTGTCGCCTGCTGAATTATTCAGCCTCTCATAAAATTCTGTCCTGCGCTATTTTCGCTTTCTGAATGATATTTTAAATATTAAAATGGTTCGACATTAATGGAGACTGTTGCTGAAAGGAGGGCAACAACGAGAACTCCTCTACTTCTATTACGAGTTGCTTGCACCAGCTGAAGGGCTCATTTGGAAACGCGCCAAAAGCCATCGCGTTTCTTGATTCCAGTCCAACTATTTCCGTTACAATTACGTACCCATTACCCATTGTGTGCTCCTCACAGGCTGTTGCGGTAATCTCGGGCCGCAATAAAAGTCTGGCACAGACTGTCATCCAATTGGAACATCAGATCCTTAGTGCACACTTTCTCATAATGATTTCGGGTGTGGCTTATTGGCTGCTAAGAGGACAATTGTTGACTGGTTGTGCCTCAGTGGGAAGGGGGACATTGTAAACGCTTCATTTGTATGCCAGGGAGAAGTTTTCTAATTTTACAGCCTGCTGCTTTGATCATTGTTGTTGCTGCTGTTCGAATCAACGTAAGTGTATCTTTTGTTGCTTCTAGCATTTGGAGGAGCAAATTGTGAGCAAGTCGTGCGCTAAGAGATTTAAATCATTTCCTAGATAGATAAAGAAGAATTATTGAAATATTTGGAGAGTCTATTCTTGAAGTATCTTGATAATAAGTTCAATAAATTTATAGCTGCAAGTTGTTAAATAAAGTAATTTTGCCATTGAATCGTAGAGCAGCACATGTGTGCGAGCGAGACAGCGAACGTTTGCGACACAAGCATAAGTCAATTAAGTGTCGTAACACTCAGCTTTTGATTGAATATGTATACATATGTGAAAGCTTGCTGATATAAGCAAGAAATAAGCAGAAATCATATGCTAAATGAGACTTTCAATAGAGTATTCTTCGATAAACACCTGCTACGTTTTTATTTCTATTATAATCAAAATACTTAATTTAGAAAACTGCACAGGGTATTACAATGTCGCGCGCGCTCGACTGATCCGCTTGTTTTAAACTGATTTTATTTATTTTATTTATAAAATTGACAACTGCATTATTATTAAGTATTGACTTTATTCATATTTATATACTTTTAATAATGTGGGAACACAATTTTATCTCATGCTAATAAAAATGCTTCACTTAATATCCTGTTGAGGCTTCAACTTGAAGTTGATGTGAAGTATAACTGGGAAGAACACCATAAAGTAGAGCTGGGGAGCTCATCTTTAAGGCCTGGTATAAAAAGTACTCTATGCTGTGGCATTAAAATGTAATTAGGATGTTTAACACAGACACACACACATGCAGCCATACACACAAATATCGCAAATACGGGCTACGGGAGGCCCTTAACCGTAAGAAGCATCAACATATTTATGGCCCTCGCCTGTTCCGAACAGGACCTTAAGTGATAAGCAAAAGGAAGAGAATGAGAAAGAGCAGTAGGAAGGGGGAACATGTGTTTCTGGCAACATAATGCGTACATTTTTCTGTTATTAACGAGAGGATACAGTAGGCTCGAGTGTCGACGCATTAATCATATTTTTGTTGTGGTTACGTTTACCTGAAAATGAAGTGAAGTGTTTCGGCAGAGGGAAGTACTTTTAGCACCTACTGTAGACTTACTAATTTGTTAAATTGTGCATTAGAAATCAGAAGTGTTTATGATGTGGCAGCAGATCTGGTGAATCAATTAAATTGCAGTTGATTGAAAAATTGCGTATACGCAATGTGGATAGAGGTTTCATAGAAAGGTGCATAGAAGAGCGTGGACGAAAGAGAAAGGGAGTAAGGAATGCTAGCAGGGAGATGGAGGGTGAGTTGTGTAAGTTGATTTGCAATGCAGATCACGTTCTCACTTCAGCACGTCGGAGGTGGCAGCGGCACAAGCAAAGTTCCTTCATTCGAACTGCTTTGTCCGATGTCTGCTCTGTCGAGTTAGCTCCTGTAACTTAGTTGGAGTTCATTGTCTGTAAACCTCTTGACGTATGTGCGAGCCATTAGTCAACGAACAGGACACAGACTTGGGCACGAATTCTAATGTATGAGCAGGCAGCTTGAACGCCTCCTCTTCTTCCTCTACCTACAACCAATGCCATTATTAATGATGCAATTGGCATGCTCCGAGCGGAGTCGGAGTTGTAGGCAGCACAAGAAATATGGCTGCTACAGACGGAGGCAGCTACAACTCAACAACATCTCAACAAAATGTTGCAGATTTGCAGTTCCATGTTCGTGGGCGTATTCCAGATTCTCTTGTTATGCCTTAAAAGGGAATCGAGGACTTGATAAACCTACTCAGCTGCTTTGTAAAGAGATTTTCATGCATTCTTAAGTGAATTTCAGTTAGCAGAGTATTGCTTTTCATATTAATTCGTAGGGTATATTCTAGTCGAGTATTCTCAGCAGTTTAATTTTTCGTATTTCCACCATTTTTGTTTACGTTTTCTTTTGTCTTCTCACATTGTCTCTACACACAGGCAAGAGTCTGTCTCTGTTGGTGTGTGTGTGTGTGTGTGTCAATGTGTGTGTGCTGCGCCTGTTGGCATGCCACAGTTTCTGTAGACTTTTGTTTAACTTTGTTTGTTTTGTTTGCTTTGTTAATAGTTTCTCTCTCAGTTGTTGCTTTTTCTTTGCCTTTTGTTCTACTTTTCCATTGACTTTGCTCCCTCGCGTCCAATTCAATAAAAATTTAGTACGTGTTGCTTAAGTTAATCGACGTCGTCTTCGCTGTTTTTGTTTTTCGCTTCACGTTGTTGCTTGACCCACAAACATTTTCAAAATTGTGCAATAAAGAGACACGTTAGGTATTCTGACTTGTTGACTAATCAATGTAGCTTAAAATAATGAGAGAAAGAAGCAAGGAAACTGACAATATTCAGTCATGCAACAGGCAAGAAGCAATTGCCACTGTAAGATTGGGAAAACTTGAAATTTGCATGCAGAAGGGCAGCTCAATTTATCAAAAGAGCCAAAGGAGAAGGAGATCAGCTGCTGAGAGAACCTGCAACATATGTAAACAATGATAGAAGCAAGCAAATCAAAATCTAATCTGTTCTAAAATACAATGAGGACAGTGAGGTCAAAAGGTTATATTCAAGGAATCAACCGTCAAATAAGTAAATGGCTGATCATTGAAAAGGAAAGCTGGGTCGAAAACTCTCTTTTAAATTAAAATTAAAGTAAAGTGAGAAAATCTTGTAGATTCAACAATTCATGACATATTATTTCTACAAATTACAATGGTGTCAAAGCTGTTGCAATTTTACCCAAGAAGAAAATGTTAACTTTACACTCGAAAAACAAAGATGCTGGAGATGCTGTGCTCCATTTGTGCTGTTGTATCTGTTGCAATGTCAACAAGCAAAGCTGCAAAGCAAACAGAGGGGAAAACGGGACAAACAAGTGGAAGACACTTGGCTGCTGGAAGTGGAAAGAAATGGCAAGGGAAGGGAATGGCAAACGGGCGGAAGGACATAACGAATGCATGATGTGTTCCGATAAGCAGCTGCTACTTGAGCATACGAGTTGGCTCCATCTCCACTCTCTTCGCTTCTCCATTCCCATCTCAGCCATAAAAAATAGATGGCGTGCGAAATGGCGTGTTTCGTTATGCTTGCTGCAAGTGAATCTAATTTCGGGGTGCCCCACAATGTGGAATCTCCTCCTCTTTCATGAGTGTATTCATATACTCATACTCACTCACTCATAACATGTCTGCATGAAGATTCGCGTGTGATGCACTTCATCAATTGTGTGTGGATTCCCACACGCGAATGAATATGAAATTCTATTTTTCAATGCAGTTTAAGTGTCTGCAGAGGCCACGTTGAGGTTTATCCTGGCACATGCGGGTTGTAGAGTTCAGTTTCTCTTCCTTACTACTCTAAAACTTCCCATTCAATCCTCAACTAGTTTAGGTTACCCCGCAGCTGAAATGTTCACAGACAAAAAAAAAAAAGAACAGCTGAAGCTTGGTATACCCAGTTCTGTGCCAGTCTATTGCAATTTTCCACTTTCCAACGGAGTTCATCGCTTTGTTTGATGTGTTTTTCAGCCGACTAATTGTGCGTGGCAGCGACAACAAAGAACCACCGGCTAACCCACTGAATAGCAATCACAGCACACCGCCAACAACCCACTGGGACCCACAATTGATCCTTTTGGCACATCAGCTACGTGCGCTTCACTCTATTCATACTACACGCACTCAGTTTCCATGGAAATTGCATAGAAATTGGCCAACATTTTCTGTCTCTAGCACTCAGAATTTGAAATGTCCTGGCCCTAAGAGCGCTCTGAAATCATATCTGATTCAGTTGCATATGTCATAGTTAGATTAACAGATTGCACGGATATAAAGGAACTTAATTCGAAACGTGTTTCAAAATATAATAAGTTAATGATCCCATTTAAAGGCCCCTAGATATCAAATGATTCACAATTGCAATTGTATTTACTCATTTGTGACCCAATTTCATTACCATTTATCGATTTTCACGCTATCATTGCGAACAAGTGCGACCCAAGTGAAAGTTTTTGACCCTCTTTATATCCTAGTTGTGTATTCTCCCTTTCACTTAGGGACAGCAATAAGGATACACGAATGCACGAGTAATTCTTAGTATGTTTAGTTTCCATTTATAGTTTGTTACTTCCCTGAATGTCGTTTGCTTTCCTCTGTTCACAGAGACCTCTACTCTCACTTATCATAGCTTACGAGTTTATTATTCCTCACAATTTCACACAAATTATTTGAAATCTGCAAGAATTTATGTACCATTTGTCTTAGTTTAAGTTTGCAGAGTCAACTACAACTGGACAATCTCCAACAAGTTCATTTGCCAGACCACTTCAAACAGACCACAGGAACAGCTGCCTCTGTTCCAGCCGAGCTCATTAATTGTGCTTAGCCAGAGATGAATAATGATATGGTTACCCGAGAGAGACAGGGAGACAGAGAGAAAGGAAACCACAAATAAGCATTAAACTCATGTGTGATGAAGCCAAAAATCTACATTTAAAACTGCAACAAGCTGCACATACTTTGTTGCAAGTACTTAAGGATTTTTGCAGGACATTTATCTGGTTGTTTTATGTGTCTGTTGCCTTTTCTGTTGCTGTTGATGTTGATGTTGCTAGTTCAGCTAGTTTCATTTTCATGTTGATACAGTTTTCGTTTTATTCCCCTTTTCCCCTTCCCCTCTTCACACACTCATACACTCGTGTGTGTGCTCTCAGCTTTCTCTCGCTGCCCAATTACAAAAGTTTGCAACTTTTTTAGAATTTGTTGTGTTTCAGTTTTTGTATTGTTTGTTTATGCTCCTTGGTGTATTTTGTATTTTTTTCTTCATTTCTTTTCGCTTTGTTTCTGTTTTCAGTTGCCACTTCAGCGCATTTAAACTTTTTACGGTCAACTAGGGATATGACTGCGTTGTCCTGCCTGTTTGTAGGTTCCTTCTTCTTTCCTTGTTTCTCTCTACATGATTTTTGTTCAAGTTTCGTTTGTCATTTGCCGCTTGACCTGCCTTCGCTGTGGTTTTCTGAACCATCACACAACCCAACCAAACCCATTTAATTGTCCCATAAACTGACCCAAGTTATTTTTCAATAAACTTTTATGCCTTGCGTAGGTTTTGCTGGTAATCTTAGGTCAAGCAAACTTAATTAGCCATAAAGAGACTATTCTAATTTGTGGTTCGTTCTATTCTACAGCGTTGTCTTACAAACGACAAGATGTAATCCACCATTCAAAAGTATTCGACACACAGAATTCGATTTACGGCTAGAAATACTTACACCTATTATTCTATCCTCACATATTTCGACATGCATGTTCATGTTTCAGAACATCTCGCTATTCGCTCATGCATCTCGCAAAGATTCAACATGACTTGTGTACGCTTGAAGCTTCCACTAACTCGACAGGAGTATATTCTCCCGTCAAGTTCCCTCAGATGAACTTCTCCCTCACTCTCCATCCCCATCTCTGCCCTACCAACCGATTGCAGCCAGTTCCGTTTGTTGCCAATCCCACGCACGTTCTAGCCATAAAGCGCAGCACACTAAGCCAATTTCAGAGTGTTTATAATTGAAACTTGCCAAGCGCAGAACAGGATGGAGCTCAAAACGAAGAAGGATAGAAAAATAAAACAGAACTAAAGCAAAGTAGTTGGCTGAAAGGTGAGTCCATGTCCGAATCATTTCCCCCGCAGCGGATATAAAGCGATTTGACTTGGTGACAACATCATTTCCTCAGGGCGTGGTGATGGACTTTACCGGGGAAGGCGTTGCAGTGCAAATTGTTGAGAGGGACAAAGAATAATGAGCACTTGAATTGCTGCCATTAATAAGGCGACAAACAGAGTTACCCAGTTTAAGGCCCTGTGCCATTTTGATAAACTGTTTGACATCGACTACGTGCCCCTGAGAGGCAGAGAGAGATACTAAGGATTATCGTCCTGCAGTCTGTTCTGAGTTGTAGAGGGAAGGGAAGGGAAGGCAGCTCGGAACGAGCTCATTAAAAATGAAAAATTAGTTGGACAAATAAAAATCTGAAAGATGAGATGGGCTCAGCTGGATGAACCACTTGGCACAGGTGTCGAATCTGTGCTGAGAATGGAATAATATGTAAAACAGTCCAAATGATATTACTAAGTCGTAAAAGAAAAACATTTACCAAAGAAATTCCTTTGCGATTTTGATTAAATGAATTTGTCGGTTGTTGGAAAAGTTTGCGGTGATTTGTATTCCGTTTCTAAGTATTTTTTTGTTGCCTCTGGAAAAGTTCATCCACAACAGCCAAGGTAGTATGTATGTCCCATATAAATCATCGTTAATGGACTTTGCTTATATGCAAAGCACAGAGGGGGTAAAGGGCTGATGAGAAATTACGAACAGCCTTCTCATATTTTGTCTGTACATGAAAGGAAGTCTGAAAGGGATAACAGCTGCAGGAAGTGCTCAACTTGACTCACAAATTTGCATTGTGTGAATTGCTTCCGTTTTTGTTTCATGTTTTTCCCAGCTAAAGCTAAAGGGATGAGGTGAATCTTGAATTATGCTAGAAACAAGCAGGTAGACAGAAATGCACTGAAAGAAAATCTAGAAGAATGTTGATCCATCACTTTGACAACAATTTTAAAGATTAAAGTCATTCTACTGTCTCCAGGAAATACAAATAATGGACTCAATTCAAGCAAAGTGTCGCCCAATTAGAAATAAAACGCAGCTTTGCCTGACAGTTAATGAATGTTGTACTGAATAATTATTTAAATTGGGTTCTTTTTTATTGTCCTGCCTTTGTTTCAATTGTTTTGCCTTTCTTTGTATTACTTGGCAGCTCGTTTATTTCTTGACTTTCAGCATTTGGCGTCTGTTGTACTTTTGGCTTTCCATCGCATATTTCTTTTGTTTATATTTTTAATGTTTTCAACTGAATTCTGTAAACAATCGTTGGGTGAATTTGTGTAGTTAATTAAAGATATGTACACACGATTTGACTGAATTCTAATTAAAGAACATGACGTGGCTCCTATTGTAGTCTATGAAGACTTATATATTATGTATTAATGTTCAATGCTTTTGGCCTTGTAACAGCTGACAGTCCTTATTAGAGTTCTATTGGCCAATAAGCCCCTTCAAGTTGGCCCAGTCTATGGCCAACTAATTATTTACTTTATGAGAAGCCGCAAAGTTCTCGATTTAATGCGAAAAGCATCTGCCGAAAATGTGGCATAAATTTTCAATTAAATAGTTTCTGATTTTGATTGTTTACAGCATCTGAGGGGGAGACAGCAGCTGACGGGGAGACAGCAGCTGACGGGGAGACAGAAGCTGACGGGGGAAACTGTGAAATGCTGTCCAACTTTGGTTCAGTTGAGTGCCTCAGTCAGAGGAAGTTAAATTTACTTTTATTTAAAACCTGTTTACGTGGCAATGAATTCACCTTGACGAACCTTCCCTCCTCATGATGCGATGCGGCGATATTTGAATTCAAATTGGGGCACAGCGTCAACGTAACCATTAACACTTAATGTGATTTCAACAATGAACTTAAGGCTATCGAATAACTGAGAGGAAAACCTCCTCAATCCACTTTAATTGCATTTTTATATTGGAACTGATTGGGTTTTGTTGAATCCGCAAATGTCAACAGAGATTTTCTCTGATGAAAGGATTCAATGGCTATGACACAGCATGTGTCATGTGAAAATTAATAAAAGGAGAAAAGTAAACAGTTAACCAGGCTCAGAAGTTGTTTAAACAACTCGGAATTCTGGTTGCGTTTTATTTAGTATCCTCTTGAGGGGGCAGGATGCGTTTGATGTGGTCCCAGTACACATATAAAAAAGTCCTAAATTAAAAATTCGTCAGGTAAATATTTATTTAGCTCCACAACAAGCAACAGCAGCCCCAGTGGATGGAAAAGGCCATGAAAGTGTCAGATGCTTTGGGTAAAAGTCCTTATCAGGTATTCTAATTACACCCAAAGTCTGTCCTATCTTTCTTGCATTTTATGAACAATTTGCTGATTTCCCCAAATTGACAAGAACTTCAGAGAACAATTGCTGAACTTGAGAGCCAACAAACAACATTGTCCAACTTGGCATTAATTCGGAGCCACCATAAAATGATTTTTATTATACAAACAGAAAAACAGAAAAACAGACGACAATCAGTTTTTCCATTTAAATTTTTTGTGGGTTTATAGGAAACCTTCTTTGTCAGGGAGGGTGACTGCATTCTCGTTCATTTGATAACGCTTTCTCCTGTTACTTACTCCTGTTTGTATTTGACTTTGCTTTCTCTTTGCAGGCACCGCCGGGATAATGCATTAGTCCAGGAAGGCGAACGACTTGGTAAATATAATTTAGCAAAGTATTAAGGCAGGATGAAGGAAGAGGGGTGAGGTGGGTGCGTATCTGGGCAGAGTAAACATTACAAGCAAACACAGCACAGCGAGTGAATTATACGTAATGTTATTTACCAAATTGTGTAGGTGTTTGTGGTGTTTATGGCTGAGGCGACAAGTATGCAAAGAGTCAAGTGTAACAGATGACAGAGACTTATGTCTGTTTCCTCTACAGATTTTAGCCTGTCATCAACAGAAACAATGCATATCTTTAGTCCTGCAGTGCTCCCCACAATGTCACTTATAGGGAGCCTTTCCACATCTATATACACACTCACTTCCTCGACATTGTTCAATATAACTTTGCTACAAATTGGAAGCCTGTTCTGCTGCTGCAGGCGAACATAACTCTTGTTGGAATTAAGGGACAAATATGAAATGTTTCAGCCGCATTCTGCTGCTTTCCACTGCTTCTCTGCCCTGCAATACGTATTCGATAAATGAATGCAGAAATTTCAATTTGAATTGCATTAAATTTACACCAGAAGCAAAAAACTGCCAACGGGCGAAAAGGAAACCGACAACAATAAAAACAACAGCAACAGCCAACAGGAGCCGCAACATATCCTCTGCGTGCCACAAAAGTGTTGCATATCCGCAAGGGTCATCCTGGCGAATGGATGATTCATTCCTCAGGCGAATTCGATCATCAATTTAATTCATTCAATTGCTTACTGCGTTGGTGCTAATTGGCTGGGCGAGAGGAAGATTAGCTCTGTTAAATGTATTATGGGATCTGAAATTCCCCAACTTAAATAATTCTTAATTCCTGTTGATTTGCACCTAATTCAACATCCCACTCTCCCAAATTGATATTTAAGACAGCCTGTCTCAGGACACCCAGCCTAATAACATAATTCAACAGAGTTAATAAAATGCGCTGTTAAAAGCATTTCAAGTATGCCATCCCTCCACATGCGGAGCTTGTCTGGGGATTCATTTTCAGCTGGAGGGTTCATCGCTCTCCCCCAAAGACCCCATGGTTATCCACAGGAAAAGAGAAGGATAATAAAATTTATGCGTTTTGATTTATATGTCAGTTTCAGACACCGCTATCAGCATGTGGTGCGTATACGTGATATTTTAAAAGCCAATTCTGGTTTGCTGGCCATGGAGCCGCATTAAGCGAATGGCAACAAGCAAAGTACAAAAAAAAGGATTATTTTACATTATATTTATGAGAGCATAATAAATAAATTAGACAGAGCTTGTCAGTCGTTTTATTATATTTTTAATCAGCAAATTGCTTTGGGTTTCGCTTTCCGCTTGGCTTAGTTTCAAGCTGAGAACTGTTGCCTCAACTTTCTATTCTGTTTGATTTGTGAAGAAATAGAAAGAATACAGACGAAAATGGTTAAACAGTACGAACAAAAGAGATAATTAATGTGCTTCTGTCGAACTGGAATGAAAGCCAATCTGTTTGTTTCAATGCAGCATCTACACCACAACTGCAAATCCAGGCCGTATCCGGGCATCATATGTGCCATAGCTGACTTCATTCGATATCCGATATCAGCTGAACGAAGTTAAGTCTCCAAAGTGTTGCCTTTGCCTTTTAATCAAACTTTGTCCGGCTCCAGGCATCAAGCACCACACTTTGTTCTGGTTTGGGCACAAACTTTGTGTCACACAATGCACGCTTGCAATTTGCCAATCAACTTCCTCTCAGCATCCCGTTTTCGTCTCTTACTCTCTACCTCTCCTCTTCTCACACAACATTTCCTATCTGTTTGGTTGGCAAATAAAACCACATTCTGTTGCAGTTTTTGTCCCTCCGGGTTGCCAGGAGACACAGCGCACAGCGCACAGTCAGCTAAAAATGTCAGACTCTTATTGGGTAAGGGAATTGGGATGAGGTGAAACGGATGCAGCTTTGTGACAGAAGTTAGTCAGTTGAGCTACAGCGTTGATCTCACAGATGGGGAAACCCATCGAAAGTTGTGGTTTTGCACAAATATGGAAACTACAGTATATACTTACTCGTATGTATGTGAGTGTCATTGATTGGGAATCATAAATGACAAACAACATCCTTATTCATCATCCTTATACATTCTTGATCAGTACAACAGCCGAGTCAAGTGAGCCATGTACGTCTGTGTATTTGTCTGTCTGTCTGTCTGTTCGTCTGCTTGTCTGTTTTTTGTTCAAATGGTTAGTTATTGTCTGTTCTAGTCTACATGCACATAATAATATGAAAATAAAAATGAGACATAGCTAAAGAAGTTTATGGATTATTGTGTTAAGAAGCTCAAATTGTTCAACAAAATTATGCTATGTTTAAGAACGGAGAAAAATTCAGTTGCCCCATGAAAAGAAGACTGTCCTCTTAAGGTACAAATTCAAGTAACAAAACGACACATAAAAACACATCCAATAATATTCGTAGATGTTGAGCAAATGAAAGTAATGGAATTACGTGTGCAATTTTACTTTAGTGTGGTTTTTCGCAAGTAATGAAAGTGTGAATTAGTGTGTGCAATTTCTCACTTTATTGCTGCTTTGTGCATATTACGTGTACACAACAAGTATCGCAGGAAGGTAAATCACAATGAAAATCTCCAGTAAAGCACGCAAATCCACGTTTCTTGTCATCTTAGCATTTCATACAAAAGAGATAGAGGAGAGGAGAGAGACAGAGATGAATAATCATCAATCAGCAATCACTTTGTTGATTCTTCTCTGTCAGAAATATTAACCAACGAAATTTGAAGTCAACGTTTGTCTTTACTTATGTGTCAGCAATGTTTTATTTATATATTTCAAACCTTTCACAAAGGCAGCAGCCGCAATCACAATAGCTTGAGGTCTCCGTCTCAACTTTGACATTCCAGTGTCGTTTTTTATGCCTCGCCTTTTATTGCGTGCCATTACTTTAATATTCTCGTGCCTCCATTTCGATACTCTGCCTCTGCCCCTGCCTCTGCCTCTGCCTCGACTGCAATCGATAAAGGAGCCACGAATAGGGAGAAATTGTGAGTTCATTGGGTTCGTTGTACCCTCATATGAACACATTGATGGGTTGATGTGTGGCTGCCACTGAGCAATGCCTGCCTTTAATGTATTTCAATTATTTTTATTGGCTTACCATAAATTATAATGCCCTCTGGCCTTGGGTTCCATATTTTCCTGACTTTTCCTCGACTGCCACTTTTTTCGTATTTCACTTAACTTTCACTTGCCTCAAAACATTTTCACAGTTCTGTAGTTTCTTCTTCCCCCCTCGACTGCTCTTCAAACACCACCAAATGAAACACATGTTGAGTCTTGTTTTTGGCATTGCCGCTTATTGAAAAACTTTGACTTGTTTTTCTTCTTTCCTCATCTTCTTGAGGAAAACTTTCAGTTAAACGGCATCAACTTTTCCTACTTGCAGCATTTTATAATTTCATGGCGTTTCTTTCATATTTTATTTAGCTCTGCATAACTTTATCGAGTTCATTATTCGTACCAAGGGCGCCTTAATTATTTCTGCATTTGCCACTAAGACAAATGGAATTGTCCCCTTACTGTATTTGTTGCCCTTGTTACTCTAAACGAAGACGTTAACTTGGAAGACTTAACAGCTTGAAATTTATTTTGATATTGCGAATGTTATGCAAATGACAGGACATTAAGAAGTTTACACAGAGATTGGCAGTTGCACAGACAGGATTGTGGGTTGGATTCTCTTCAACATGATTTGCTTCTCTCAGTAATTTCCAAATTAATTTGTAATTTTGAGAACTGAGTGAGCATTGCAATTGGAATATCAGTATAATACAATGGTTTCGAATGTTGTACATTTAATATCGCTGTTTATTAAAAGCATTCAGCCCTTCCCACCTCTATCTTCCCTTCTTTTGCTTCGGTCTATTACTTATTCATTGCAATTTGGCACAGCTCCCCATCGTACTTGTCACATTTAACACGCCGCATTGCATCTGAGACTCTATTAGACAACTTTTTCACTCGTTCCCCCTTCTGACTTTTTGCACAATTTTAATTATCACGTCATCATCATCAACCTCATCATTGTTGTTGTAATTGTTGCATGCGGCACCGCAAATGCAATTTCCGTGCAAAATATTTGCACAAAGGCACAGAAACTTTCTCCTTCTTCGTGTTCCATGTTTCTCACTCGGAAGTTAAACAAAGTTGGGCAAATTCGAGTATTCGTTGTAGTTTGTGCCAAATAAGTGAAAGAAAATGCTAAAGTTTCCATTACGAGTATTGGCTGGGCAGAAGATGCATTTCATTTAGCTGCTCTCTGCTTTATATCTAAATTCCCTTATTCCCCTGCTCTAGTTTTCCCGATTCCCCGATTTCTCGTTTTCCGTGGAGCATTTAAAGTTCACAACTCTTAACAGTTGCTTTGTGCATTGCATACTTTGCCTCGTTTGCGCACTTTGTAGATACTTTTAAGAGAAATGAGTAGAAATTGTTGTGTGCCGCTTCGCTGGATGAAATTAAAAGAAATATTCAGTGGGAAAAGTTGGAAATAGAAAAAATAGAGAACAAAATAAAGAAGGAGCAAATAGAAGCCACCACAAGAAAAATGAACTGTTGCAGTTTGCTTTCCCATTGCTTTTCTTGTTGTTGTTACTTGTTTGCTGCATAACGGCAAAATGCACTTTGTGTGATGAGCAACAGCGACAGTCGCTTGGCCAACTGGAGCCAGGGCTGCAAAATGCCAATAAGGAACGTGCAAACAGATATAAGCAAGGGCAGACAGCCCGTAATTTAAAGAGGGCCACAGACATGGATAATGTCAGCTGACAGGCAGCTTTTACTTTACTTTTCTTTCTTTTTTGATGCTGTTTTCCGAATGCTGTAAATCAGATTCCTGAAAAAATAATGAGAATTTATTGGCGCAATGCGCCTTGAGACAAACGACTGACGCAGTCGCCATACAGACACAAATGTTTGTGGACAGATCATATTACACATATGTTCCTTAATATGGAATCCTTATACACAGTCAGGTTGTTGAATTGAATTAAAACTTGTGCTTAATTGACTCTGTATAGAGACAATTCACTGAAACTGCTCTATAATATACATAAATTGCATTTAAAATGTACAGTATACACACATAGAATATATTGTAAGGCATTTGCATACTTCTTCGATTTCTTAAAATGCAAATATCTTAGCAAAGGGGGCATGAATTGTTGCTGCCTTATTTATTATCCTCAATACCAAGAAATGTTGTATTCTGGACAACAAATCTAGGTCTTTGCTGCCGCTTTACGCTTCATCGGCTTTGTGCAACATTGTGGTTACAGCATGTAGTAAAAGGCTGCTTAAATTTACGGCTGAAGCATAAATTGAAAATGTTTCGTATCCTGTATACTCCGTACTTATAGGAGCATATAGAATGCAAGCTTTAAGCCCAAGTCCCTAGCACAATAATGCAAAATTCTCTTCGCTTTTTCAAACATATGCAGACGCTTCATTCCTCGTATCGCATAGAGATATTGATGCAGGAATCTCTCACGTTACTACGAGCATTCCATTCCGCAGTCATTCAACTAGGTTAAGAATTTCTTGGCTCAGTTAGGAATATAAATTCAAATATTTGAGATCTTAGTTCAATAAAAAAAGGTAAGAATGCTGCAATAGAGAATTATGAACTGACTGACTGAACACAAAACGGTTTCTTCACTAATCATGTGATTTGTGACAGCGAATGTGTAATTAATTTACATCTGTCTCTCACCTTGAGGCTTAACTATGAAATATTTTATTATCACACTTCTAGTTTGAAAGCCTCACAGCAATTTTAAACTATAACACGCATGCTGTGAACGCTACGTGAGCCGATTAACTTAATCGACACGCAGAGCCCAATTTTTTTTACCGTCTGACAGATTAGCCGACAGACGGGAGAGGAAAAAGGTGAAGCAGAGATTCTCATAATGCTTAAATATTTGCCGGGTAAGTGGGGTTTGGAAGGGGCGAATGTTGGAATCAAGTGACAGCAAACAGAACGATTAACATCAACAAGAACACGCGCCTCCAGAACCGCAGACACCGGTTCTGTTTTAACATGTTTGAACATAATTATACCCTGTGCCTATTAAAAATTGACAAAAAGGGTATAATAACTTTGTGGAAATTTGTGTAACATATATGGCAGAAGAAGGTATCTGTAAACCCTCTACAGATCGAGTCTATTTTAGATTTTCAGGGTATTATATTGTTGCGCTGATCCGCTTGGCTTTTTTTTAATTCTGTGTGAAATATTAATTTTCTCATGTACACACACATACATACGCACAGGCAGCCACATTGTTGATAAGCGCTTTAATTAGCTTAAGTTTTCATGTTGCTGTATATCCCTGTGAGTCCTTGTGTGTTCCCTGATGAGGTGACTACATCAAATTAATTGCCTTGTCAGTTACCCTCTTCTCTTGTGTATGTATTGTGTGTCTATTGCGTATGTATTTGTGTGTCTTGTATAACATGTATTATTCCTTTTTAGTATTCACTTTTATGTTTTGCTTCAGAAACTTTTCATTTTCATTTGAGTTTTAGCTTCAGCTGCCTTGAGGAAATATGAAATATGAAATATGAAATATGCCCCTGGGCCATTCGGTTTCTCACCTTTGTGATCCTTGCACTCACTCACGCACACACATACATATACATAAACAACACCAACTTCACATGGCTGTCGCTGCTCACTTTTTCAATCTGTCATTGAGTCATGTGGCAGAAGCCTCAGGAACTCAACTTTAAATTGAGTTTTCTTTGGAGAACTTTCCCCACACGGGGAGAAGACTTTAGAAGAATGTAATAGATAACTTTCCATCTTGGTGTGGCTCTCTGGATGGATGGGCTGATTGCTGTTTTGTTATTCATGGAATTGTTTAAAAATTTAGATTGTTACGAACTCTGCAAAAGGCATTTGCTGACATTGTTCCTGTTGTTATGTCAAGTTAAGTGGCACGCACCTTGACAAGAAATTCAGATTAAAGAGCAGACAGGACTCTCAATCACATTATCTGTCTATATTGATACTTCGTTATTCAAATATAAGGGGAACTTCAATATAATTACAGTATTCCTTAATTCTCTTTTCTCATCAAACTATTTAATAGTGTAACAAGTTTAACCTTCTTTTTATTTCACTGTATTTCCATTATATTTTCATTCTTATTATGTTTTAATTCCAAGTCAATTTCTTAAGTCATTTAATAGTATGAGCAAGGACATCGTCCCCTTCCCTGCGAGGCACACTCCCTTCAAGTTAATGAGAAAAGCCTCTTAAAAGTCCACGTAAAAATGAAAACATTCGAAGAATAACAAATTTTTCGCAAGCATAATTTAATTAATTAGAAGGAAGTCCTAACCCCAATCCTCCCTTGTCCCTATGTTGTGCATTACGTCAATTAGTTGAGAACCGCAGCTGGGACTTTGTAAATGAAACCTGAAGTAAAGCAATTCATTTAGGACATCTTTACGTGCCAAGCACGTACCCCTCTTCCCTCTTCCCTTTCGCCATTCAACCTCTTCAATGTAAGAACGCGATAAAACTGTAAAGTGAAGCCAATTCATTAATTTAGATGGCCAACGAACTGGAGCAACAGGAGAACCACACAATTAGTTGAAAGGACACCCAAACATTGCTCAACTTTACCTTCTACTTGAGTGTTCGATACTTCTCTGTCTGAATCACCTTTGTTTTCTTAGTTT
Source organism: Drosophila funebris (assembly GCA_018901825.1). Taxonomy (NCBI): domain Eukaryota; kingdom Metazoa; phylum Arthropoda; class Insecta; order Diptera; family Drosophilidae; genus Drosophila; species Drosophila funebris. The sequence continues at coordinate 7,155,620 of JAEIFK010000678.1, forward strand.
CTGTCTCAGCTGTCGTGGAATTGACATCATGAGAATGAATTTTCCTATGAAACCTCTTTGTGGTTCAGGCAGCAGAAAGTGAACAACCTCGTTTGGCCACTGAACCGTGTGAACAGCAGAAGGAAACTGAGAAAACGAAGAGGACCCTGCTATAGAGTGGCACTTATTGAGTGGCAAACACATTCAGCACTCAGATATCAGACGAAGAGGAGGTTGCTTTTGTGGTTGGCCAATTGCGGTCGAGTGTCATCGAGCACAGCACAGCTGACAACTGACAATTGACACACACAAACTAAAGTACTCAAAAAGCTATTGGGTTCAATAAAGAAAGATTAGGTGGCACAACGAGAAGCATTTTGCATCCAGTTTGTCACATCATTAAGTTCTTAATTAGCTCAGCCAGCAGCTGCAATTTTTGTAGTGCACTCAGCAGTGGAAGGAATAAAAGATGGATGGGATAAGGGGGTTGCCGAGCTGTTTTGCATGCATTTGAAGCAGCAATAGGAAAATGTCTTAAGCTGCTTTTCCGCCCAGCAACTATTGAGTGCAGTCTTAGTCTTTCTTATCGCGTCTTCTTCCATTTGAGTGGCACTGGATCAGGATCCGGGCAGGAGTCTTAAGCTTCTTTTAAGTGCAATTGGGCAAAGGTCTGCTTAAGCCATGAAATGGCCAATCCAAGCCAGTTGTGTCGCAGCTTAAGTTGAAGAAAACCATCACATGGAATTAAATAAAGTTTTATTCAATAATAAGTTTCAAACTATTGCAGACTAACTCTGAAATACAACATATATTGAACTCCTGGCAAGTAATAATATCTGAGTAGGAAACGAACTAATTTCAGACTTCAGATTGCTGTATAATTTGTTTATAATCGAATCGTCAATCATTTGTCACAGCAATTAGCGCAGCTTGCAGCAAAATTTGATTATCGCAGTGGGCATGGAACGTGACCATTTCGTAATTGGAATGTTTTGAGGATGCAGCGTGAAATTGCCAACAATCCGCATGTCGCATTGTTGATTTATGGCCACAGTATGCGCCCATAGGGATGGACAGACAGTCAGTCAGACAGACGGACAAAGGCCAAAGTGCGTACCTCAGGGCCACCACAAATGCAGCCCATACGTGTTGCAATTGTGTTGGTGGCTCTGGTGGTTTTGGTGGTTTGACGATTAAGTGGGGTGGTGACCTGCACGCTGCACTTGTTTATTACAGGCAAAAATATTTCAATGATTGAGGATTATGCTCTTTTAAGGGCTTCGATCTGCATATGAGGACATATAAATTGGCATCTGGCGTTTTGAGAGGCAATTGTGACGTCCACAATGATTGCAAAAAGTGGCTTAAGTGCTTAACTAACGGTAAGCATGGCAATAAGCCGATCCACAAACATCCTCTCACACAAACTAAGTCCCCTACTTAACCCTGCCATAAGTCTTCTGCCATTTTGGGTGAATAATTCCCAGAAACAGGTCGCTTGCGTGAGCTTCCAACATTGTTGGAGTGTGCGTCCATTAAACGTTTTCCGTTTTCTGTTAGCCGTTAAAATCAGTGGATACTGACCATGGCCCATAAATAGTGAGGACAGAACGAGTAAGTAGTAAACATAACTCAGTTAATTGGCTTCCAAAGCGAACACATAAAAAGGAATAGAAATTTGTGATCATTCAGTTTGTTCTTCACTGTGGAATACATTCGATACAAAGTGGAATCTAAGTTTCTCTTTATTAGATTCAATTTGATATCATAAATGCCAATTAAATAGTTTTTAAGCTTTTAAATTCGAATAATTAATGGAAATATTTGTTTGGCAACTGATTTTCATTTGCATTTTTATGAGTTTATTGTTTACTTTGTGATAAAATAAATATGAAAGCTGAAATGAAAAGTAATTAAACAAGCGTTGCAATATTTTTAATGAAATTATGGAAGAGAATAACTAAATAACTGACTGAGCAGCTTTTAACTCATGTATTTCATATTTTGTGTTATTTGCATACTCAGCTGTGTGTGAGGGGATCACAACAATTACACACACACACACACACACACACTCAATTGCAACACACACAAAGTTTAACTGCAAATTGCAAATACAGTTTACTAAATTTTCCAGCGACATCAACGTTTCCCTAACTTTGCAGTTATGCAAATGCATTTTCCACACATGGGTGTGTGTATTTAAGTGTGTGTGTATGCGAGTGTGTGCATGAAATTCATTTACCCCTCGTTGTCAACGGGTGACCTACACTGCAAATAAATGATGGGTTGAAAACTATGCTATGAAAATTGACAAACGAAATCTAATTAAAATTAACTAACAACATTATTTGCCACTTCAGCTGTTGGAAACTAATAATCGAAGTAGACTACTTTAAACAGTTCCATACAAAGGAAAACTAATTTAATAATCGGCTATTTCCAGAGGAAATTGTTATTAAGCGATGCCTGGCTGCTGCTGTTGGTTGTTAAACTTTTATTTATTTTAAATTAATTTGACAGAAATAGAAATTCAGCCGGTGAAAGGACACAGTAAAAAAAGTGTGAGCAAAAAAAGAAGACAGAGAAAGTTTGTTAACTTTGATTGAAATTCAAAGCTGAGCAGCATAATGGACGCTATGTGGCATTTACTTCCAGGCCATTAAGGACAAAGACACACGCGACTGTTAAAAGAGTAGGAGAGAGACAGAGAGTGAGAGAGAGAGAGAGAAACCAGAAAACGGAAGGCGAAGGAGACCTTTGTCTAAACTTTGGGCCTAAATTTGCTTGTCTGCCCTTGGATTGGCTTTTTTGTCGCCTGTGACATTGTGAACCCTTGTCAGCTCATCGAGAGTGGAAAGGGAAAGAGGAAGGGAAGAGGTAGTGATGACTTGGCCGATAATATCGAATTTGCAGTGTGCTTAATCATGGGACTCGAACAGAAGGCAGCCATCGCTTACTGCAGAAGACATCCATAACAAATTCAAGTCGACGATTATCATTGTCAAAGTTGAAATCATAATAAATCATTCGGTTTCAGCAACAGACAAAAGAAATTCTTTATCTGCTTACAAGAGTTTCTAAAGAAAATGTACTTACAATCCTTTTGCAACCTTATTTTCTAACTTACAATTCCATTACACATTGTTTCCTTTCGTAAACTAATAACCTGCCACACTTTCCATACAGAAAGCACCTGCCTAAGCTGACCTTGAGCCTAATGAGCACCCGCAATTAGAATCCGAATGAAATATATACGCTCATGCCTGGCATTAGATTCCGAAGCTGCTCCTACTCCCTCCACTCCTATTTCCACCGCCATTTACAAGCAGATTAAGAAATTAATGGCGTACCATTGAGGAGGCTTCTTTGAGGAAGAGAAAAGGGAATAGGTTTGTTTAGCTCACTTTTATCTTCGAGTGCTTTGTCATTTTTCATTTTTAATGTTCGCCCAGGGCAGTCTAAGCAGCCTCCCACTTAGAACAGAGTAGCCACACCCAAGCAAAGAAAACAGAAAAAGCAGAAATCTGAAGGCATTAAAGATTTCAGATGTTGAGTGGAACAAAAGTACAATCTAAGTTGTGCGATGAAGGGAGCATCTAATTGAGTTGCCTTCGTCTCCAAAGCTGTGAGATTGGCCAGGAAATGAGGCAAACTCTTATTTTGCCTAGTCATAAGCGTTGACTCTGTTATATGGCCATAAAGGTAAATTCACACAGACATTCACACACACAGATAAAGCTTCACTAACTAACAAGCACATTGACAGTCGTTAAAAGAGGACAATGGCAATGGATGTCTGCCGAGTTTACTGTTGCCAGGATGAGAGAGACAGTCACAACATTTTATATATTTATGAGCCACAGACAGCAGTACAACAATACCATGCACAAAAGGTAAACTTCATTTGGTCACAGAACAGAAAAAAGGAGGCCATGAGAGAGAAAGGTGTAGAAGGGAATGGTTGACTTCCGTTTCCGTCAACACTGCCACTGAATGCTGTTTCCTGCTAGAACGATAGTCAGCCATCCCGTTAGACTGCTTTGTGGTTAATTTGCAAATGTAATTGCGAGGAAACTCAGCAAAGAAGGATAACAGCTTTTGCAATTTAATTACAGTCTGTGGCATTGCCCCTTCGCAAGAGAACATTCGATCTGCCTAATGAGAATTGTGGAAAATTGCCTGAAACTAGCTGCTACCAAAATTATATTACTGTTGGTAAAATGTCAAGGGGTTAACAAATACAAAGAGTTCCACACAAACACACACACCCGAACAACCTGCTTCAAATGACAATGCGTATAATTAATGCAAGCAACTGTGGCCAATGTGCCAAATTATTAAGCATACGACACATATGCCACAGTGATTTGCATGTTTTAAATTGCATTCAGTTGGGCTATGAATAATCGATATAAATATAATTTCAGTATGAATGACCTCAGTTATAGAGAGCTAAAAGAAAGAAAGCTATCAATGTCATACTCGTTTGTTATTATTGGCTGTAAAATTGAAAGCAGTTGACGTATTAAATTTATGATGATAGCAATCGTTGATATTCCAACATGAAAACATATTTATGAGTAAACTGAGTGACTGACCATTGACTTAATCTATATGGATGGGATACTACCTCCCACATGGTCAATGGTCAGCAGTGGGCCTGCAGCGTGTTTGCTTTATACATATTTGATTTAGCTTCTGCTGCGTCGTTTGTTTTCATTGCCCCATGCACAGTGTTGAGCCCCTTGTCCCTCCATAATATCACAGTGACATGGATCGTGTTTGCCTTTCATATAACATGGCAGGCGTTGCAATTTCGTTCGCAAGCAATCGGATTGTTTATTGCAAGGATAAAAAGTTATAATCATTTTTCAGGGCTTTTTAAAGTTATGCCATGTTAAGACATTCGCATTGTGATTTTACTACAGTTAAAACCAGTTGCCAGTTGCCATATCCGATTCCACAGTCCGGCCAAGCCTCCAGGCCAGTCCACATTTAAACTGCAATTTTCTGTTGGATCTGCTTTCATTCTGATATTGTTTGGACGCCGGAGGGCTTGTTGCCTGTTCAAATAGCCAAAGAGTGCCGGGCAGACAACTGACTGTCAAAGGATGTTGCCATTCCTTGGTTTTGGCATAAAACGTTACCATTACTTTGCGTGCGTAAAAAGGGAAGCAAACAACGCAATGGCGACATTTACCAAAAGGGATTTCGAGTTTCCTCTGGACAATTTGGTCTGCTCTACTTTGGCCTTAACGCCTTAACATCGGCATTCGCCGAGAGTCATGCAAGTAATTTCATTTTAAAGCTAAGCAAGGCGTAAAATTCAAAATGACTAACGAAAATGTTTTAATGCATAAATCATTATTGATTACCACATAGCTGAGAACGGACTTAAATTCTCACAAGACTTTGCCCGATACTGGTAAACCATATGCTTAATGGTATGCAAACTACAGCTTAGAGCTATGGCTCATAAGTTACAATCATTTGTCATAATTTGCAGAGCAGCATAAATAACCAAAATGGTTATTCTATAACCTTTTAATATTTATGTTAGAATTAATCTATGAGTATATCTGTAGCTGTGCTTAGGATGGAATATGCTGGAAATTAATCTTGTTACTTAACGTAAGTTGACATATAGAGTATTAAAATAATAATTTACAACTTAATTGTTATTACAATTATTATTATTAGGAAACCTGGGACTATGCAAAATATCTAGAACATCAGAGTGCAGTAATATAATTTAATATTAAGCGAAAAGCAAACGTTGAATTCTTTTGATGGTTATGTAACTGGTGAGCTTTCATTAGCCCGCATGTCTTTTCCTTTTCCATTTTGTTTTTCCTTCTTTTATTTCGTTTTGCACTGTTCACAGTTATGCATTATACATCTGCACAAATGTTCTTTTTATGACCACCAAATGCGTGTGTAATTATGCCTCGGACCGTGCGCCTTGGGCAACATTCCAACTGGCCACAATAAATGTGACTGGCTGACCAAATGGTTGCGTGTTGACTGGTACACATATACACATACATGCATGCACGTATGTAAGTGTGTGTGCGCGTACTTTTATGTTTCATGCGGATAGCGTGAGTTTAGTGCCAGAGAATTGCCCCAACAATTATTATGATGGCTGATAAGGGAATCGCACAGAGAGAAGGAGAGACAGGGGGAGAGAGCACACGGCAAGTCACGCACACACACTAAAATAGCGAGCCAGAATTTGCTTTGCTACGTGACTGTTGGTAATATTCTTGCGGCAACTTTGCGTATACGCAATGTAAGTGGGATGGGGTTAACATAATATGGGGCGTATACGTAATGTGACGTGCTTCAAAACTCAGCCACTACTTAGCTTAGTTGCAATGCGAACACATGACATTTGTGCCAACATTTGTGACCGCCTCGGTTGCCTTGGCCTTTTTTTTTTTTTTTTCTTTTTGTTGGGGCGCCGCAACCGCAGGCTGACCCAGTGTAGATGTGAGTGTGTGTGTGTGTACCTCACCTTGCTCACATGTGTGTGAAAAGGCAACAACTGTGGCTGTTTTCATTGTCATTCCATTTATGCGACTGCCTCACTTGGTAATGCTTCGTGCCTTTCAGCCTGTTGTAGAGTTTTCTCTCTTTTTTTATTGTTTATTACTCTTTTATTATTCTCGCAACTGTGCGTTTTTGTTTGTTTTTCCTGCAATTTATGCGGGTGCCATTATTTCAGCTCTGAAGTTGCAAATTAAAGACAAAACCCACACCCACCCACACACACACACGCAACTTACTGATGAATGGCAAGATAATTAAATATGCCAAATGGACGTGGCTCTGCGGCTGTTTGCAGGACACTAAAAAAAGTGAAAGAGGAGGAGAACAGGTTGACAGAGTGACACAATGACAGCTTAACAGACAGCCCAAAATTGGGCTTAAATATGCGAATGTGAAATTAGCATTTAGAATTCAACGCCAATTGCTTGCAAATGAGTTGGATTCAATGAGAATTAGCCACACTTTGTAAACAAAGAATTATACAAGCCCAGGAAAATCTTGTGGCAATGTGATCGAAATTCATAGAGTATCTTTAAAGAAGAACTGAAGAATGATGCAGTATTTAAAGCTAATATAATATTATACGAGATACATTATGTGTTCTTGAATTTGGCTCCTAAAATATTACGTCACAGATTATCAGCTTATGTTGGAAGCCATAAATAGAAACACTTCCATTTTCCATCGCACATTCGATATTAAGCTACTTATGATAATCTCATTAGCTGATTGCATTGAAATAAATTTTCTTGCTTACGCAGAATTGAGAGCGAATGAATAAGCGTATTATTCAGAGGTATTGTTGATTTATAGTAGGATAATCATCTGTTAAGTACACAAAAGATATAAATACTCACTTGTCTTACTTGTCTGTCTGCTAATGGTGATTAAATCATATAATTGATGTTCCACGTTTTAATCTCAGCCACTTGACGTCACTTTCTGGTGCGTAAGCAGAACACTAAACGCTTTAGATACGATTTTCAATGTATATCCGCGGACAGTGGGAAAAACGTTCGAGGATTTCCATACAATAGCAATTACGAGAATGAGTACTTCAGTTCTTTAGGTTGATCACACTTATATATAAGTTGTGACAGTCTATGGCTGTTTGAATGTCAGTTATTTTAACATTTAATATTGCTCACATTCTACGTAGTTGACCGACAATGTAGGTTATATGATTTCATACTTTATTCTGTTAACAAAAAAAGACTGTAAAAGCGGGTCTGTTGCCCGACAAGGCTTTCCTGAGCGGCAATTAAAACCAAGCAAAAGGCATAAAAAAATCCTCAGTAAAGCACACAAAGCCGTCTAGAAATGAACCCTGTGGTAGCACGCGTTTGTTTGTGGGTGAATGGGTTCATAAAAATAGTTAATTTCACTAAAACAAAAACAAAATCAAATAACGGTAGAGACTGAAACAAAATTGCTTTTACTTTTACTTAGTTCAAACGCCCACTGCAGTGGAGCCAAACGTAATAAAGTTTTTTGTGTTGTTCTATTTCTTGACACACGCACACAACTCACACGCTCTCACGCACGCACACACAAACACACACACACACACACACACACGCAGACGCCACGTGTTGGCATTAGCTCTGCATGTACTTATGTTATTATATTATTTATTATTCATTCGTATTCACCTCCACATTAACCTACATTTACGTCGATTTTCAATAATTTCAGCAATTTCCACTTGACTTATAATTTTTTTTTTTTTTTTTTTTTTTTTTTGTTGTATTAAGTTTTGCGTAATTTTCGTCACTTCATCTTTTTACATTCCGTATTTACCGTGTTCCTAGTATTACGCTACGCCGGATGTGAAAGCCGCCAAAGCACTAAATTCAACTATGGTACATTTTTTGCAAGCGTCGACTGCGTGGGGCGGCAGTGGCAGCGACAGCAGCAGCGGCAGTGGCAGCGCCAGCAGCGCGGCAGCAACGCAACGCCAGCCGCAAATGACGGATGCAGCGTCTGCGCAAAGAACGCAACGTAAAATCAAAACAAACTTAACACTTGGCTGGTAACCATTAAAAAATGCAAATAATTAATATGATAATCTTATATAAATAAATGTTACTTATCAAATTCAAATATTAAACGCCATTGAAACTTCTTATGTATGTTTGTATGTGTTAAAAGAAAGAAGCTCTACATGTGTGCATTCGTGCGACCCTGGATAAAATCATATGAAGATTGTGGTCACAACAGTGTCAAACTATGCGAATTCATTATACATAATGCTTAGTGCAAATATTACTTATGTATATGATTACATGAACGTAAATTATAAATCAATTAAACGCTAAAAACGAAACATTTTAGAATTGCTTTCTCTCTTTCAAAAGTAAGAAGCGCCATCTCTTGCATATAATGCGAACTGACAGGTGCTCACACCTCAAGGCTTACTGCTATGAAATACCAAACCAGTTCCTATACAAACGCACAGACTAGTGAGAGGGCGTGCGAGAGAGACAACCATATGTCGTTGCATTTCAGGGCTGCAATTACAAATTGGCGGGACTGTAAGCCAATTTTAAATTGCCTGAGTAGTGTTTTATATTAATACTCATATAAAAAGTGAAATAAAAAGTCAAACAAATTTGGGTGGGGAATACTTTTTGGGCAAGCGTAAAATAGAAAAATATAAATATGTGGAAAAACAATGCACATCTTTCACAATAATATACTATTATAAAGATAATGATATTATAATAATATCACAATATAAAAACTTTGAACCGCTTAAACTAATGACTCGTATGCAATCTAAGCAATAAATATAAATTAATAAGGGATAGTTGGGCACGCCTACTTATCTAGTGGAGCTATTTTCATGCGCCACGCATTCTTAATCATGTCCGCAGCTTTTTCGGCAATCATGATGACAATTGCATTCGTGTGTCCAGCCGGCACATGAGGCATAATTGAAGCGTCTGCCACACGCAGATGCTGAATTCCATGAACCCTTAGCTCTGGATCGACGACAGCTGTAGCATCCGTGGAGGGGCCCATCTTACAAGTGCCACACTGATGCTGCAGACTGGAGCCATAGAGTCGCAGGCAGCAGCGCCAATAGTCGTGGCTGGCAAAGATCAGATGCTCACAGCCGGGAAAGGGACGATCATGAAAGCGGGTGCCAATATGCTGCATGGACTTGGTGCGCGACAACTGGAGGATCTGGAATGCAACAAATGATATAAACAGTTGCTGGAAATGTATAGAAGGTGCACCCTACCATTTCGATGCCCTCGATCATGGCGCGCACATCGTCCGGATGCTGCATAAAGTTGGGTTCCATGCGTGGCCAGTGGAAGGGATTGCGACTGCGCAGTGAGATGCGTCCAGTGCTTTTGGGTCGCAACAGCACCGGCACCAGACCAAACGTTTCTTTCTGTTGCATATCTCCAAACATTTTCTCATAGAATTGATCCGTGATGCCCAACAAATCGCGAAGGGTGCCAAAGCGATCGCCGCTCAGAGAACCTGCTCCCAAAACTAGCTCCATGTCCGCGTAATCCTTAGCTGTAGAAGATTAGATAAACTCTTAAGATAAGCTGATAACCGAAGATCAAGTACTGTCTAATGACTCACCAAAACTAGAGTTTGGTGTCCGCACAAAGGCAAATGCCTCAGCTCCTCCGGGGATGGTATAAGGTCCCTGGCCGGCAAATATGTAACGAATAATGTCCTGGGGATTGAGAAGACGTGCATCGTTCACCGTGGAATCGTTGACCATGAATACTAAGCCATTGAGTGTGATGTGATCCTGCAGATTGTAGCCAACTGGCAGATTCTGAATAACTGGTATATTGTGCTCCTGGAGATGAGCACTTGGACCCACGCCGGACAACATCAACAGCTGTGGACTGGCAATGGCGCCGGCAGATAGGATGATCTCCTTGCTGGCACGCACCACAAAGCGTTGACGCTGCTTGGTGAACTCCACACCGAAAGCCACCTTGGTGTTGGGATCGATGAGCAGCTTGGTTACCCAACTCTTCATGGAAATGTGAAGATTGCGACGCTGCACCACGGGCTGTATGAAGGCTTTGCTGGTGCTGCAACGTCTACCCTGACGTATGGTGGCCTGTGCCCGGGCAAATCCCATTGTCTGCTCCCCATTGATGTCGGTTATCTTGTAGCCCAACTCACGACTCGATTTGAGAAACGCTTTCAGCTGACGTGACTTGTAATCCGTGTACTGCACATCCAACGGTCCATTACGACCATGATACGGCGACTTATACAACTCAGAGATGCCAATGCGTTCCGATTTCTTGAAGTACGGCAACACCTCCGCATACGACCAGCCCGAGTTGTTGGCAGCAGCCCAACCATCATAATCTTGTCGATGGCCACGTGTATACAACATAAAGTTAATTAAACTGGTGCCACCCACGCCACGTCCTTTGGGCCAATTGCAGACACCATTCCGCAAGCCCTGGCAGGCATTTGGCGTGGACTCCGCCTTGTAGCCCCAATTGTAACGTGTAGTCTGCGTCAGAGCCGCGGTTAGGGGCACATCGCTGATGAATGTCTCCTGATCACCTGCCTCCAGCAGCAGCACCCTAGCACTTCTAATTTCACTCAACCGATTTGCCAGCACACATCCCGCAGAGCCGGCTCCCACAATGATGAAGTCATACTCCGGCAGAAATGTTGTGGTGTCCGGAATGCGAGTGTTTAGCAACGAAGTCTCAAAGTCACGCAGCAGATCAACCAGCTGCTGGCAGTGACTGCACTCGAAGCATGTCCAGAGCATCAGCAAGTATGCGAAACGCATCGTTATCACCTATCGTTATCGTATGTATCTGTATCTGCAAGAGAACGAAAACGAATACAGAGTGAGAATGGGAATGCTAATTAGTAAAACGTTCTAGATGCATATTAACAATAAGCTGCAAATTGCGGCAACCTTCGATTTCACTTGGTTGCAGTTGGTTCTGGCCAAAACGCATTTTACGCCTCATCGCCTATAACAATTCTTTATCTAGCTCTCTCTCTCTCTCTCTCTCTCTCTCTCTCTCTCCCTCTCTCTGCTAATAAGCTATTGATTTTAATTTTTAGCTCAAGTTCAACAAGTTTCAGTTTACATCGTTTCACTCAATAAAAATAATAATATATTTGCGAAAAAAAAGGAAAGAAAGATCGCTAACCGGTTCGCGATCAAAACAGAAAAACTGAAGAAGTAACCAAAGCAAAATTCACAAAATAATTCGAGCGCAATCCAAGCAAAAATATTTACCCGTTGACGTTGACCCATAAAACGCACGCGGATGTCCATAAGAGACACACAAACACAATCAAAATCAACAATAACAAATATAAACAAAATGTGTAAAAGACAAGAGAGGCGCAGTTTTACAGTGAGACGACTAATTGATACTCTCGCATTTCGTTAATTAAAATATAATTTCAATTATTTTATCTGGTCATAATTTGATGAAAGCAATTTAATTAGTTTAGTTTATTTTTTAATATTTTTTCAAAACTATTTATAAGCTTCAATATAATATTCAATGCATGAGTTATTATTTAATTAAACTATAATTTTAATTTATTCTGACAATAATGTTGTTTTGTTTTCAAATATATGAATTGAATTCAATATGCAACAAATTCCATGTTCAAGTGGTCATACCCCTCATGGGAGAATTATAACTAAATTAAATTAATCGAAATAGTGGGTGTGCAGCGTTTTCAAAAATAAATGCTTTATATGTAAATGAAATGATCAAATTTGTGGTTTTGGGGATTTTTCAGCATTTAAGTCCATTAAAGACAAAAATTGCACGAACAATAAATAGCAGAGAGAAGAAGGTTTTTCAATTAACCCCAATAGGCTGCCAAAAATCGGGCCACGAATAACATGGGCTGACAACAAGGCAAATTGTTTCGAGTTACAGATACAAATAACAATGGCAAGATATAGATACATCTGCTTTTGTCTGAGCTTAAGTTGTTCTACGTGCGCAGCCTTCAATATGCTCTTAACACACACAAGTAAATACTGTAATACATACAATATTGTCTTGGGCAGGTTAACTTCTTTTGTCATAACAATTTGCTTTGCTGGCTTTAAGGGAAGCCTATCAATAACCGGTCCATGGTCTCCAGCACAGAACTGACCTACGCCAAGGGTTTCAAGGGTTATTAACAATCGAAGGGCAATGCGCTCGTTAATGTTGTTCTCGTTTGGCCGACAACAGATTGTAATTTGTAGCAAGTCTCTTTAATGGACCAACATAAAAAAAACAGGTTGGCAATAATTTAAAAAAAAATATCATTATTTATAACAACAATTATTTCAATCAGCGATAACAGCGCACGTTTGCTCCATGCCTCATGCCTATTGCCTTAATTGAGTTTGTGCTCCTCCATACATTTAAGTTTATTAACTGTGGCCAATTAGTCCACCTTTTACAACTGCCGAGACGAATGTCTGAAATGTTTTAGGTTATCACAGATTGCATTACATTTTAAATAAGTTTTTAGAATTGTTATCAGATATCTGATTTAATTTAGGGAATGTCTTAGTGTTTCCTAAACATGTTTCCATTTATATATAGAAATCTAAGAAATATATATGCACACACTCAATTATCCAATAATTGTATTATTCTTTACTTGCAGATTTGTCGCCTTCAAAAATGGGAATCACATCTAATACACATTGCCCAGAACGCAATTCCTAATATGCAATATATATCACACATATTAATCACGTTAACAATTTGCGTCAACACAGGCTAAAAACGATAGACACACGCGCACACACACAAGTCCGCAGATCCGGCTAAAAGTCTCCAAATATATGTAGGACAACTCAAATGAATTGCGAAATTCTAAACACGTTTTTATATCGCTTGCATTTAGAATGCACTTACGCAATGGACGTGTTGCTCTCCTTAGTTAGATACACGACTGCTACGGAATTCCAGATATATCAGTTACTTTAAGATTTTTTTGTTTTTGTTATTTTCTTTTATGGCAGTTTAAACTCGATTGCTACTGCGCATGCGCGCGCGTTGCTGTCCGCTCGCTGAATGAATCGCGGCTGGCGACGCATGCAACGTTGAAGCCTAAGCCGGACGAGTCAAGACAGGTAGCTGCCGGTTAAGTCGGTCAGATTGGCGCTACGTTTGGGACAACACGCAGCCCCCCAGTGCCGGACCACCGTCCACAGTTACAAAAAAAAAAATACACTTAAACAGTTGGGCAGGCTTTGGCGCGTAACTTTGTTTTTTCAAGTTCATCATCTGAACTTGCAAATTTCATGCGAGTTTATTTACATTTTTTTCATTTTACTTTTCAAAACTATTTTCGGCGTCTTGATTTTGCCCCGTTTCGCCAGACGACACAGTATGTTGGGTATTTTGGGTTATTCACATTCGAAATTTTTTGCATATTTTGGCCGAAAATTTCATTAACACTTCTTTTTTTAACCCATAATCATGTCCGAGTCAAGTATATGTTAATCTAAAGTTTAGTGCTGTTCGATTAACAAATAGATGCGAACAAATAATACTATGATCTGCAGTGCTTCCGCCATGCATTGTACGAGTATTTAACTATCTTGTTGACTTTTCAAGTTCAATGTCATGCAGCACTGCGTTTTATGGGTATCTCTGTGTGTGTTGTATCTTGTCGCTTGTATGTATCTGCATATGCGCCATTATGCTGATGACTTCATGTAACAGCGATTACAAATCTAAAGCTCTAACGTTTTAATTTGCATATGAACAACATTAAAGTCCCATTCATTAATGGCCACATAAACAGCAACAGCAACAGCAGCAACAACAGCAACAAATAGACTCTTTTCGTTTGAGTTCCAATTTGAGCTGCTTTTGTTGCCACTTTCATAATCAACATTTTGGCGCATTCGACCTTCAGTACCGGCGCAGCAACATATTTAATTTTTTTTTCTTCTGCTTCTTCTTCTTTTTTTCCTATGGGATTTATTGCTAAAAAGTCAAACAAATTGCATTTTGCGTTGCCTTTGTTTAAACTTCCATAGCTGTTATTTGCACAGATTTTATGCATATTCATTTTGCATGACTTGGCAACTGTTAAATTGGCTAGTGTTTGATTTGAATCGAATGCACACACTCACACTCGCACTCATATTCACACTCAAGTGATCATAGTTCATAGTCCTAATTGATAAAAGATCAAAACCCAAAACAAAACGTTGCTAATTTAATTCAATTAAAAATATTAATGTTTTTGATCGTTAATATCTGATAGTGTCACAAAAAAGTGATAGTCTACTCGATAATAAACTCATAACGCTCGATGATTAAGCATTTTTGGTGTCCGAAATATAACCGCGACAGAAATAGCCATTATATATATATATTTATATATAAATGTAAAAGAGTTGAGTTTCATGTAGAAGCGACAGTATAATACCCTGCAACAATCTCTATAAAAATAAAAGTATATAAAATTAATAAGAATAATAAAATTGCATCTAATCAGAATTTATTGAATGAAATGTATCGATAGTTCTATTAGTTATATTTACATAGTTAATTATTTTTATTTTATTAAATGGGTTTACATATATATATCGAAAGTTAATTAGTAAAAAATGAAATATTAAAACTTGTTCAATTTAAACAGAAAAATTATACATATTTGCTTAATTAACACTAAATAGGAAATGTTTTCAGAATTAAAAGTATTGACAATAGCAAAGTAAATTCAAAGTCTGTGAATGTTTAATGATATTTAATTTAGCTAATTTATTGATTCAGTAATATGGGAATAGAAAATTAAATTCCGCTTTTCAATTTAAAGTTTTTGAAGTTGAAGACTTTGACTAAAAGTCTAAAGCTCTCAAATATCATTAGCATTGACAAAACAAATATTAACAATCGTATTTATTAAGTTTGTAGAACAGCCTCGACGAACCCTCGATACCTGAGTTCTTTTCATGATATTTTAGAAGCACTAATAAATATTTGCATGCATTTTGCACATGTTAATTGCTAAACTAAAGTATGTTTTGAGCACGGCTCAACAAATGCATTGCATGGATATACTATTTACTATATAAATGAAATATGATTCGTCAGTTGTTTAATGCGCATAAACATAAGTTTGCAATTACAATTGCAATGAAATTGAAATTGAAATAGCATTGTGCATGAATGCCGTTGAAAACGTTATTTATAGGCAACATTAGGTCATAAAAAGTGTACCACTAAAATAAGTGTGAAAATAAATAACAATTAATTACTGTACTCTAATCGTACAACCAAATAACCGGCTAGCCAACGACCTTGCCAAGGCCAGCTCTAAAGATCGCCTAATAACTTCGTATTAACATTTTAACTCTGACCACCGTAAAAAAAAAAAGACACCGACAATCCACTTTTACACATCGCAAGCTGGTTAAATTAACATTATAAGCACAATCAAAAAACCAAAAAAATAAATAAATAAATTACCAAACTCAAACTGTGTGAACATAAGCACAAATCAAGTTCAACTTCAACTCCAATTTCAAAAAGCGGCAACAATTCTCAGAGTTGTTCAAAATAAACGCCCACTCAGTGTCAAGTAGTCTTTCAGTTAGAGTGTGAGTTTGAGTCGAATTCGGATTCGGTCTCGTCTGGTCACTATAATTTGTCTGCTGTTCGTAAATCACGTGTCTAACACGAAATGCCGTTAACAATGAAGACGTGAGCAGCGCTCAAAAGCAGTAACAACCACAGCCAAAGGTAATAAAATTTAAAAAAAAACGCCTTTAAAACTAATAACAATAACAGTTGCAACAACATATACAACATGAAATTCCACGCTGAGAATGATCGACTAATAGATACCGCTTTTGTTCTGAATAGCACTTCAGCTGATCAAGTTCTAATATCTATATATTTTTCGATATTAACGCTAAGACTTTAACTTTAACAACTTTTCCTATTCAGTTTATAGCTACGGAGTATGTACAACAATGGCAACAAGTCAAATCGTTAGGCAAAATAATAAATGCCAGGGGTACATATTTATGATTGCAAAGCTGACTGATGATTGACAGCTTTAAGTACTCGTATGCATCCAAAAATAAATATGAAACGTTAGATTCGAACGACGTGCTGAAGACAGAAGACTCATAATCATAATCAAAAAGCCGAAAACCGCTGAATGGTACTCGAAAGGCTTTTGGTTATGATCAGATGAGTAGGGACGGGGGGGGGAGGGCGAGCTGTTTACTTGGTTGAACTTGAAACAATTCAAGTGTAATTTCATATTGACTAACAATTTGTTTCAAATTGTTAGATGGTGTTCCGAAAATCCGTAAAAAGGAAAATTACTAAAAGAATAACTACTCTACTGGTAATAATGCTCTATTTCCATCTCTTTATTTATACTATTTTTCGCTCCTTATTTCTTAACATACTCCCAACTACTCAGCAGCTAACATTTTTTGGAACACTCCTACAAACATCATTTTCATGAGTAAGTTGACTGGCTCAACGACATGTTATGAGACGGTATTTGAACGCTTTGATTGGTGTTATTGACACGACCATTAAGTGTAGATAACCATGGTAAGGTTTTCATTATTATATATGTACATCTGTGTTATTCTGTTGTATTTCTGTTGAAATTCACAATTATCAGCAAATATAAGAAAACATACTATGTTTAATTGTTCACTTCAATAAAATGAAATTTATTTAAAATTTGTATGATGATTATTCAAGATTGTTGTCTATTTGCTTATCTATTACAGTTATAACATTTAGGTAAGTAGAAAATGTAAATTAAATGTTACAATCTTGTAAAGTACAGGTGTACGCGTTTAGAATTCAGAATTCAAATAAATTACTCTCAAATTTTTTTTGGGTATGCTCTGATTCAATGATTAGTATACCTATCAATTTAACCGATTTGTGTGTAGATTATTGGTTATGTATCTGACGATCAGTTATTTACGTATTACGTATGGTGGTTTTGCTAGGCTTAGTTTAATGAACAAATTGCTTGGCATTTGAATAAACGCTAACTTAATTCAACTATTTGCTGTATAAAGCCAAAAGCGTCGTAGTTCTAAAATGATTATGCCTGTTTTATGTTCTTGTAAAATTCTAAAACACTAGGTATTACTAATAAACTTTTTAAATATTTATAAATTAATTGTTGGATGTAAATATGTTGAACATAAACATACTTAGGAACTACTTACATAAAAGTATTTATTTCTTGACTTTTTTCTGATTTGTTATAAATAGATTTTCATGTCTATGTTTATGTATTGTTTTCTATAATCAAAATGTTACACTTACATTTTGTTTTCTTTGATTTTTATATACTAATATAATCAGTACGAATTGCTCAAAACTTATTTCAATTCCTCATGTCACAGAATTTCATTTCAACTCAATCGTAATTCATACTTTCAAGAGGGAATTATTTAATAGGGCGATTGATATTTATTATGCATTTAAAATATTTATTAAAAATAAGCTTAAAACAAATAGTTGCTCAAGAATTCCATTTTACTACTAACATATTTTTGTCTGTAATGAAATTCTGTGACACAGTGGAATGGGGCATTTTCTGTCTACCGCCCGAAAGTATGCAGCACTTTTTCTTAATTTGTTGTTACTTAGTGACGTAGCAATACATTATTCACTTTGTTGACCGCGCCCGTTTTAACAGTGTTCTTGTCACGAAAATGTCGATTCTCTGGATTGGCCAGCACCGAGGCAATGAACTCGGACGTCTCCAACTGCAACTGGGCCAAACGCTTCTGGAGCAACTTGTTCCGCTTCACGAGCTTGATAGTCTTCAGGGCAATGGAGAGGAGACCCTCGTTATTTATATGATATTGATGCTGAATTTGCGGCTGCTTGATTGGCTCTAGTGCAAATTCATAGCCGCTGTCCCCATCACCCTGATCCTCTTCCACATCGTCCTCATCATCATCATCTGTACTCGGCATTTGATCACAATGTTTGGCTGTTGTTGATGTCTTGTTGTTGCCGCTACCAAAGCTGCAGCTGTTGCTGTTACTGTTGTTCCTATTGCTGTTGGCTGTTGAGGGCTGTAATACTGTTTTGATGTTGTTGTTGCTGCTGGAATGTGTGCGTGATAATTGTATGCTAGTCTCGTTATAGTCTGCATTGGCGTCCTCATCGATTTCCATGTCGCCTCCCTCCTTCATCTCAGGCTCGGCTGATGTGGAGACCAGGTTCCTCGAGATTTGCTGCATTCTGTAGGGCAGCCGTGCAATGCGACGTCTTTGCTGACGACTCACTGAGTTCATTGAACCTTTGGCGACTGCAAAGAAAACGAAGAAAGCAATAAAAAATCAATATCAATTCAAGCAAGGCAATAGACGCAAACAGCAAATCTCACACGGTACAGGTACAGTGGCACAATGTGGGCAATAAATAAAGTCTTTCAAGACAACCCTAAGAGTATGCAAGCAAAATGTTATATATTTGTTATTGCTAATTCTTTTTATACTGAATTATACTGAATTGAAGTAGGCTACTTGTATAGTGAATTTATAATAAGAATCTTTTCATATTCGCAAATGTTAAGAAATTTATTAAACCTATTTAAGATCAACTTTCTCAGTGTATGCACTTTGTTCTCTGTTAGCTAATCAGTCATAGGACCATGTGGCTCTGTGTGTATTTATGTGTGCTTATCGCGTGTGTCCAAAAACGTGACCACAGCTCGGGGCCAACCATTGACAACAACTTCGGCAATTTCCACGCGTTCCGCATCAATTTGCAATGCTCGTAGTTGAGCGATGCACAATGCAAGAGACTCTACTTGCTCAAATCATGAAAAATACACGCTCCCAACACACACAGAAACACACACAAGCCAATTTAAGCACAATCAGCATACAGTAAACTACAGACATGGTCAACGTCACCCTGCGTAGAGAATGCAATTTGCAATAAGAGCTTCCGGTTCTGTGTCTATGGTCAGGGTCAGTTGGCAGCGCTGCAGCGGCGACGCATCAGCTTGGAGCACATGGCTGGGATGTGTTGGTGCCAGTCCAAGTGGCCGAACCAGAATACGGGGCATTCAGCTGTTTGTTTGCGTTGTGCAAATAAAGCAGTATTTCGATACGCTGCACCAGTGTAATGAAACGTGAGCAGGGCCCAAGGCCCAAGGGCTTGTGAGAGAGGTGCTGATGGGGGTTTGTGAAAGGTGACGCATAGGGGTCTTCTGTGTAATAGGTGCTAACTACTGCAATCAAGTGTGCAAATAGTTGAGTAAATGAAGCTATAAATAAGTAACGGTTTATACACTATTTCTAAAATAATCAATACAGTGATCTCTCTCTCTCTCTCTCTCTCTCTCTCTCTCTCTTTCCTCTTCATTCCCTCATTCTTCCGTTTCAGTTTTCCAGCTGATATACTTATAAATTATAGATGAGTGTGTATTTATAGAAATAATCAACGCCTTCTCAAACAATGTATCTATTCAGAGTTTTAATCAATGCAACTACCTGTTTACTAATTTTACTTATAAGACAATATAATGGCTTATTTAAAATCGTAATTCATACGTAATTTTCCCTGATCTATTTTATATTATACACTGGCGGGCAGATGGAGGCGTGAAATGCCCTGAATTGACATGAATTTCAGCACGTGCGCTTATATTGGCAATATCCCAGTTAAAGCTAAATACTTGATAAATATTTTTAAGCAATTTGGCCAATTAGTTAAGGGATTATTGAAGTTTTGGATAAAGTAAAATTTATATGCAATTTCCAATCTCGTGATCATAGCAAATCAAATCAATCAACGCCCAATGTTTTAGAAGCACAGTCACAGTTCCTCGACAGTTCTTCTACCCAGAATCGGAGCATATATTAGTTTTCCGCTCAGACCCATTCACTGCCACTCTGTTGCATAATATGCTGCCATTAATACGTAAGACATTCCAGGTGCGTGTTTAAAGCATGTGCAAATCAATGCGACGTACGGAACTGTATGAACCACAATCACAATTTAAAGCGGAATTGTTAAGTTGACTTTATTATGTGTGGTTGTCACCTTCAAATTGCCGCAGCTGTCAATTCCCCCGCACATCTCATACCATATGCCACACGCCACAAGTTGCACGCCAGGGAATTCATTTCCTGCAATGCCACTGTTCGTCATCAACTTGTGCAAGTGTCGAGGTCTCCCACGAGGCATTTGCACTCGATTGAGCAACATTTATCTATTTATTGTTTTTGTTGTTGTTGCTGCTGTTGCTTTTGTTGGCTTTGTTTCTCATTTCTCGCACATTGACTCGCCGTGAACATCTGTATGTATGTGTTCTTACGTAGGAATTTGCTCACGACTGAAGGTTTATGGTGTGGGTCTTGAGGTCTGGAGTTTTGGGGGCGTCTATAGCCTCGTTAGCAGCGCCATGACGTGCACACACGTGCCGTCCACTCACATCAAATTAGTTACTATTTATGCTTAATTAAAGCAAATGTCGCTGGAGCCACGGCATTAGCAATGCACACAAAAGTCACTTACAATTGCTTACTAAATATATGACATTTATTACCGCAACGAGCAACTATAAATACAAATGCCAGCAGGCCAAGCTCTGAACCTACATTTGCACACTGACACGAAAACTCACGGACATGTAAACAAATTCAAATAGAATATTAAACGAATATCAACAGCTAATTCCGTTAAGTCGATGAATCATTATAGTATAATAGAATATATATTTTTGAATTTAAATCATTTATACAAGCAGTGATCGATTATATGATACTCTACACTGAGTTCTAGTCTACTCAAATCTTTAAATCTCTTTCTATGTTTTGCCTTGATTACTGAATCAATTCAGTTGATTAACACACTTTTTAAATTAAATAGTCTAATACTAATAATTTTTGCTCACTGTGCGCAAAATTAAAAGACTTTTGGCACATGCACGTGGCTACGTCCCACCCCTTTAGCATTCAACATTTTAACGTGTTGATGGAAATTAGTAGGAAAATAAATAAATAAAAAAGAAGAAAAGCACTTTGAATGAATTGTGTTGAATATGGCAGCAAATAAAAGTAGCGACAACAATAACAACTGGAACAACAATAACAACAACAACGCGAACAGCAAGAGCAGCAGAAACATCAAACAGGGCAACAAAAAGCCAAGTCGGCAAAAGCTAAAAGCTACCGAACAGATGTGAGAAAATTGTAAATAAGCCAGCAAAAGTAGCACAAGCATAGCAACAACAACAGCAATAGTACAAACAATAACAAAAAGGGGAAACAAAATAAAGGTTACGACATTCACTCGCTGTGTATGCAAAATATTTTATTGTGAACATAAATGCTTATATTTACAATATTTATGCCAAGATTTCTTGGGCCCATTCAAAAGGTGGCCATTTCATTGCTATAATTTTTTCAATTTAACACATTGCATTTTTCTTAGAAATCTACAACAGTTTTTTTTTTTTCAATTAGTGTCATGTTATGATAAAATATAGAAAGTTCACTTCACTTGCAATTACTATATTCAAGAAGCTTATCAATATCACATTACTGTATTGAATATATGTAAGGTGGCAACCCTCAAGAGTGTTGCACCGCCCCTGGTAGAGAATGGCAGACGGCGTTGAGAAGAAGAAGAGTCGCAAGAGTAATTCGCTGAAGTGTGGTCGTCGTGAAAAAAGTCGCCAAAAGCAGCCGTTAAAGTCGCTTACTTAAGTTGTAATGTCTAATTTGTTAAATCACCAATCGGAATACTTTAATAATAAACACTAATATTTTATAATCTTACATTTGGGGGCTCGTCCTATTCTGAATGCGTGGATTTAAGTAAATGAAAGACAAAGCTCAGTTGTAAAACAGTTGTTGGTGCATTCTGTGAAAAGTCGAAAAGTTGAACAGTTGCGAGTTTACAGCGGTTTGCCCAAAAAACAG
This sequence comes from Drosophila funebris, assembly GCA_018901825.1. Classification (NCBI taxonomy): domain Eukaryota; kingdom Metazoa; phylum Arthropoda; class Insecta; order Diptera; family Drosophilidae; genus Drosophila; species Drosophila funebris. The sequence goes on from JAEIFK010000678.1 coordinate 7,178,091, forward strand.
TAGTAAAGAAGTGAGCGTCTCGAAAGTTCTTGGCGTCTGTTGCAATATTTGCGCGTTGTGACGAAATTCGAAGATCACTTGCAAATTCTCGTCACTACGAAACTGTTGTTGCTGTGTATGCATATCGGCGTGTCGATTCAAGTATACACACACGTAGAACAATATGACGCGAACAAAGCGTACACCAGCGAAAGAAAGAAAGGAGACCGAAAAGAAGGAAGGGAGTGAAAACGAAGACTTAATGGAAATGTCAGAAGGAAATGTTGAAATGGCCTTAAATGCCACAGATATGAACAACCAAATGCAGCAAATTATACAGTTGTTAACGCTGAAAGTGGAAGTAGACGAACGTAGAGAAAGTCAGGTCAAAATATCAGCAGACCATTTTGGAAAGATTGTCAATGACTTTGATGGTAATTCTATACCGGTAAGAAAATGGTTTGAGATCTTTGAGCTTAACGCTGAAGCATATGAATTATCGGAAAAGCAAAAATATGCACAAGCTAGAGGCAAAATTTGTGGAGCTGCCAGACTGTTTTTAGAATCCGAACTTGTGTCTAATTTTGCTGAGTTGAAAGAAAAATTGATAGACGAATTTGAGGACAGAGTCAACAGTGCAGATATTCACCAGAAGTTACGGGACAGGAAAATGAAGAAATCAGAAACATTTCATGAGTACATGCTGAACATGAAAAAGTTGGCCAGTATTGGAAATGTGGAAGAAGCAGCTGTGCTACGTTACATAGTAAACGGATTGCCAATCAAAAGCGAATTTAAAGTTGCTATGTTTCGGTGCCGCTCATATAAGGCCCTTAGAGAAGAGTATGACATTTATGAGCTGGTGCAGGAACCAAATAAAAGCAGTGACAAAAGTGAAGTTACAACAAAGAGTAAGCCGCCTGTTGTGGATAAAAAGAAAGAATATTGTTTCAATTGCGGTTCGGCAGATCACAAAAGAAGGTCGTGCACAGTCGATACTAAATGCTTCAATTGCAACGAAAGCGGACATATCTCGCGTGACTGTCCAAAGAAAACTGATAAAGTGCGGATGATACTAGATTGCAGACGAGTTAAGACAATTATTATCAACGGTGTCAAAGTAGACTTCCTAGTCGATACAGGATCAGATGTCACTATTGTAAATGAAGACGTGATGGAAAAACTGGAAAATGTCGAAATGTTGAAAAGCGAAACGATTCTACGGGGTCTAGGAAAGAGAAACACGAAACCTATTGGTTGCTTTTATGCCAGTGTAGAAGTCGATCAGTTGCACACAACGCATAAATTCTTAGTTGTTCCCAATTGCAAAATTGACTGTGAAGCACTGTTGGGTCATGATTTTATAAAGAAATTCAAATTCTTGGCCGATTCAGCTGGATATTCATTTCTGAGCCTGGAGCAGCAAGAAAAGTCGTCGGATGAGTATAGCATGGTGTATAATGTGACCGAAGCTCAGAATGTAATTTCAGCACCGCCACAATATCAGAAGAGTATCGAACAGCTGATTGAAAGTAGCTATAAGCCGCCAGCAGCACACCTGGAGTGTCCAATAACATTGAAGATAATGCCGGATGGAATCATAAAGCCGTTTCGCCAATCACCAAGCCGTTTGTCAGCAGATGAGGCGGAAGCAGTGAAGAACCAGATTGACCAATGGCTCGACGAAGGTATTGTTCGGAAGTCCTCGTCACATGTTGCCAGCAGAATCGTCGTTGTAAAGAAGAAAGATCAGTCACTTAGAGTTTGCGTCGACTTTCGGAAACTAAACAGCATGGTGCTAAAGGACCGTTTTCCGGTACCAATGATGGAAGATGTCCTCGAAAAACTCAAAGCAGCAAAGTTCTTCACTATCATGGATTTAGAAAATGGTTTTTTTCATGTGCCCGTTGAAGAAGAAAGCAAAGCTTATACAGCGTTTGTTACTCGTGAGGGATTGTTCGAATTTAACAAGGCGCCGTTTGGATTTACAAACTCTCCAGCAGCATTTATACGTTTTGTAAATCATATCTTTCAGCCGCTTATCAACAAGGATATCATGCAGCTGTATATGGATGACATCATTATATATGCCAACGACGCCGATGAATGTATGCTCAAAACGAAGGAAGTTCTACAGACTGCAGCTTTATATAACCTGAAAATTAAGTGGAAGAAATGTAGCTTTCTGCAGCAGCGTATACATTTCTTGGGTCATGTCATCGAAAGCGGAAAAATTTGGCCAGGAGTGGAGAAAAGTTCAGCAGTCAGTCGCTTCGCTACTCCTAAGAACGTAAAAGCCATCCAAGCGTTTCTGGGTCTTACGGGATTTTTCCGTAAATTCGTGCCACAATATGCGCAGGTTGCACGCCCATTAACGAATCTGCTGAAGAAGAATGTCGAGTTTAAGATAGGCCAAGCGGAATTGCAGTCGATAAATGAGTTGAAGAAATTGTTGATAACAGAGCCGGTACTTCACATCTACATAAGAGGAGCTCCTACCGAGCTACACACCGACGCGTCCAAGGATGGATATGGAGCAGTGCTCTTGCAGATGTTTGAGGGGAAGCTTCATCCAATTTACTTCTGGAGCAAGAAGACAACGCAGGCGGAGTCGAAGCAACACAGTTATGTTTTGGAAGTTAAAGCTGCATACCTGGCGCTAAAGAAGTTCAGACATTACTTGCTTGGAATCAAATTCAAGTTAGTGACAGATTGCATCGCATTTAAGCAGACGACGGAGAAACTGGACATTCCAAGAGAAGTAGCGCAGTGGGTACTATTTTTACAAGATTTTGACTACAACATGGAACATCGAGCTGGCGAAAAAATGAAGCATGTGGATTACCTTAGCCGTTATCCTCAAGACGTCTACATGATTACAACCGAGATGTCGTCACGATTGAAGAAAGCGCAGCAGAGCGATGAGCATATCAAAGCAGTCGTTAAAATTTTGCAAGAAGGCCCATTCGACAACTACAAGCTGAAGGGTGGATTGCTGTACAAAGAGGTTGTGGGAAACGAGTTGTTGGTGGTCCCAAAGCAGATGGAACGAGAAGTGATCCAAAATGCCCACGATTCTGGCCACTTCGCGAGTCGAAAGACGATGCATAATATTCAGCAGCAATATTACATACCGCACCTTGAGGTGAAGGTAACGAAATTGATTAATAACTGTATTGCTTGCATAATTCACAGCAAAAAGTTGGGCAAGCAGGAAGGGCACTTACATTGCATTGAGAAGGGAGATGTACCACTTCATACATTGCATATTGATCACTTGGGTCCGATGGATGCAACAGCGAAACAGTACAAATTCATCCTCGCAGTTGTAGATGCGTTTTCAAAGTTTGTCTGGTTGTTCCCAACGAAGTCCACAGGCTGTGAGGAGGTGATCAAGAAGCTAAACGATTGGGCGAATGTGTTTGGATTTCCAAAACGTTTAATAAGTGACAGAGGTGTCGCTTTCACGGCAAACGCTTTTGCAGAATTCGTAAGCAGTAACATGGTGGAGCATGTCTGGTCTACAACGGGTGTCGCCAGAGGAAATGGACAGATCGAGAGAGTGAACCGCTCAATCCTGTCTATTATCGCCAAACTGTCAGCAGAAGATCCATCCAAATGGTTTAAACAGGTGCCGCAAGTACAGAAAGCCATAAACTCACACGTACACATGTCAACGCAGTCATCGCCGTTTGAGATAATGTTTGGGACAAAAATGAACGCCAGATCAGAAGATCGAATACTAGAATTGCTTAATCAGGAGCTAATAGAGCAATTTGACGATGAGCGGAATGCATTGCGTGCTGAAGCTAAGCGCAATATTCACCAGGCGCAGAAGATCTACAAAATCAATTATGACAAGAAGCGCAAGGCAGAACCTGACTATAAGTTGGGTAATCTCGTTGCCATAAAACGAACACAATTCGTAGCAGGTCAGAAGCTAGCTAGCTCTTACCTTGGCCCGTACGAAATAATCAAGGTCAAGCGTTGTGGCAGATACGATGTGCGGAAGGCAGCCATGGACGTCGAAGGACCGAATGTTACAGCAACCAGCTGTGATAATATCAAACTTTGGAAATTTGTTACAGAGAACGAGGAACTGTTGTCATCCGGGTCGGATGAAGAGGATCAGGAGGGCCGAATGTAAGGTGGCAACCCTCAAGAGTGTTGCACCGCCCCTGGTAGAGAATGGCAGACGGCGTTGAGAAGAAGAAGAGTCGCAAGAGTAATTCGCTGAAGTGTGGTCGTCGTGAAAAAAGTCGCCAAAAGCAGCCGTTAAAGTCGCTTACTTAAGTTGTAATGTCTAATTTGTTAAATCACCAATCGGAATACTTTAATAATAAACACTAATATTTTATAATCTTACATATATATATAAAAGAGTATCAATTTATGTACATAAACAAGATATTATTTAAAGCCACGCAGTATCCGAATATAGATTTCACAATGGGAAAGCAAATATATTTTTAGCAAAAACCTCAAAGGGGGTTGAATGCAAGATAACCTGTTATTTTTCAGCAAAGTCTATTTAAGCTGGAGGATGCTTACATAAATGTGTCATGCAACAGATTTCCATGGAAACTGTCTGCTACCAGACGAAGTAGGAACAGAAGGCATCTTTCGTGTTGAGAATTTCCATTGCTGACGCAAATTGTTACCATATCAAAGTCGCGAGCCAAGGAAAACAACAACAGCAGAAGCATGCGGCCACGTGAAGCAGTCAACACGTGAAGCATACACTGTATTAGGGGGGCACGTTGCAATGGAGCGAAGCTGCCCAGCAGCGTTGCTTGACCAAGTTTACATAAATTAATTAAACATGTCCAAGTAACGTGAGCTGCATCAGCAAATGGCTTAAAATAACAACAGCAGCAAATACAACGACACATGTGGCACGTGTTACGTATACGTCATGTGTGTCAGTCAAGAGCTTTACTCACCATAGCTCAGCACGCTGCTGTTCTGTGTGGCTCCAGCTCCAGCTGCTGCCATCACAGCTGTGTTAGTGTTTGACTGGACCCCGCCCATGCTGCCTTGTTGTCGCGACTCCTTAATGCCTGCCAAGCGCACTTTCTTCTCTGAGCAGACGGTGGGAGCCATTGGAACTGCAAGCAAATAGAAAGAAAATGCTAATTAATTGATTATCCAATTGGTTAATTAATTGAATAGATGTCGAAATGTTAAACTGTCGTGCCCGCTTGTAAACAATGAAAATTAATGGAATAACGATATTGTAACGAGTTCAATCAACTGCTCTCAACAATTATTTGCGCATGGCGAATTTTCGCTTAACGATGACGAAATCATCATCATCAATTGAGAGTAAAAATAATTATTAATTTTGCACGTTTCTAAAATTATATTAGCTAACAAAACAATACAAATCTCATGATCTCACTGACGATTACATAATATTTAATAGTTGTTCGATAGTTTGATATAAAATCTCGTCAACAACTTTGTCATATTTAAGCTAATTAAGCTAAGCTAATTTTTAAGCAATTTTGCCTATAGGAATTAAACTTCAAATCTATTGAGTCTCTTTGATCGCCTTATGATCGGATTAGTGAACAATATCCACAAGCGTAACTATTACTCATTATTCTCATAGGGAAACGACACACATGAGTATAATTTAGTAAGCTGTGCACAACATTTTTATTATTAAGAATATAAATATTTTATTTTACTTAATTCACTTAATCGGTTGGAACTTTGCAGTGCATTAGTCATTCAGTAAGATAAACAAGATATTGCCCTTGAGCAGCTCTGTCCTGAATTCCCAAGCCGTTGTCGGAACCAACAGAGCTGTCACTTGAACCCAACAAGCAGCAACATCAAGATTGTTTTGCCAGTTCCAAACGGAGCTGATGCTCATTAACCATGCCCTAAATGTAAGCTTAGCGTTGGCCATGACACGACTATGTTTATATTAGTGCGAGCTGCTGGCGGGGCAATTTCGCAAGAGGTAAATAAACTTAAAACAGCAAATCGATGTGGTGAGTAAGTATTTCGTGGCAGATCCCCCAAGAATATACATATATATATTATATTATATATATATTAATTACATATATATATATCTATGTATATAATTACATATTCCAGTATATATATCAATAGTCAACGCTCATGCAAATTGCTCGAGTGCTGGGCTCAGTTGTTTTTCTTGTTATTGTTCTGTTGTCAGCCAGATGAGTCGTGGCCAGAGGCTGCTCTGCCAACCAGACAGTCAAATTCAAATTGAAAAAGCCCAAAAGCAACAAGAACAACAACAACGATATTGTTGACGGCACGTGTATCTCTTGAGTGTAATTACATTTGGAAAGTGTGCGGCATCGCGGCTTCTGAGAGGCATTTTCATTTTAAGTACTTGTGGGGCGGCCGAACGGCTGTGTGGGCGTGTCAGCTAAGCGGATTTCCCAATGCCAACAGTATACTTGTCGATGTGCCAATATGCATAGCTTGAAATTACATTTTATTATTTATGCCTTTTGCCTTCATTCAACATCCGGCAATATTCGCATACAAAATATTCTTTGTAATCACTGAAATCTCTCTGAAATAAGCCATCATCATCTTGGCCACATCCCTGACATTAAAATGTAACAAAAACCAAGAAGCGTAACGTATGCCAAGCCTAACGAATGGCCCCAATGGCATATTTGACATACACGCGCTGTTTTTGTAGCCACTCAGCTAAAAACGTGGGCCAAGGCAAGTGGGTCAGTGGGAAGGTGGTGAACCATTTTTAGGCTACACTGAGTCATCAAAAGAATGATACGGCAATATGAAATAGATCCAAAAGCTGACTCTTTATATTAGCCAAGGCTTTAAGACTCTGACGATACATTTTACATATTTCAACTAAGGATGCATGTCCTATATTAGATTAGGTTACTTTTGCCTTTTTTAGTTTCCTTCGTATTTCATTCAATAATTGCATTTGTCATGTCATAGTTAAGCCTCAAGTCCTTCTCTCCCTCCCTCTCTCTCACTCTCTTTACGTTTATTTATATAAATAAATATATTCGTATTATATAAAATCCCCTTGCTTATCCGACTCTCAAAGTGGCCCGATGACTTTGACTTGCCACGAACTGAACAGAAAACGAGCAACACGTGTCGCTGCAGGCGAAAATAAAAATATAAATAAAAGTAACTTGACTCACTCGTAATATCTGAAAGATATACATGTAGACATAGACTATAGGAATAGTTGTATGCGTATGTGTGTGCCAAATGAATTAAGTGTTCTCAAAACAATTTGAAACACGCTTAGGCCATCACCTGTAGCTGCCTTTTTACCTGCTACCTGCTGCCGTTGCTGGAGGTCATGCCAATCAATGGCTATAATGAGAACTGCCACTGCGTGTGCATAAATTAGCCAAATAATTATTAGGCACAATAAGACACAACACGACATGCCAGCTGTTGAATTGATGTTCAAGTTAAGCAAAACAAGGAAACATTGGACCAAGAGAACAACTCATTGACGTCGAAAACAAAAACGGGAAATCGAGCGCTCAAGGGGCATGACTTAAATTGTTAGGGCGTTGGGGCGTGTTCAGGGCAATTACTTTCATAGAGCGTAGACAGTTGCAAACAAAGGCAAAAAAGCCTCAGACGACCCCAAAAGAAATTGTTATTGTCAACGCAAAACAACAACAGCAGCAGTAGCAAATAACAACAAAAATGTTTAAGTTCAAGAAACTCTCGGGTTTGCAATTTTTCTTGAAGGCGTTGTCATTTTGAAGTTTATTTGGCGTACATGTTGCGCCGCAGGGGCTAACAGGCATACTAGTATATCGTATAATTCAGCAAAAGTCACAATAACAAAAGGCCATTGTCATGCATATGATATGATATTTGTGACGTCTGCAATACACACACACATACAGTTACATTTATAAGGCAGCCGAGTCGTCTGCCATTCTTGTTTATGTTTCGAGAGCACGTAAGTCATGAAAATCGTTTTATATTGCACTTGGGCTTCATTTGCTTAAATGTCGCCGGTAATTCCCAACTCACATTAGCCTTTAGATTTTTATACACTCACATGCATACATACTCGCACTTGTGTTCTTATTCGCATATGTTAACTCGTCATTCATTAACTGAAACATCAGTTTTGCACGTGAGAAGCAGCTTAACTGGAAAAGCTTTGCACAAGTGGAATACATTATAAATTTATGCATACTTAAGCCAACCTTGGGGACTTTAAATGCTTCCACCAATATAAGCCTAAATATCACCTAAATGGCTGGCACTTAAGTATCGCCAGAATCGATTCACATTACGCATTCGCATTATGAGTTTTTCTACGAAAAACCGAACTCGTTTGAATAGCGTTTTAGCAATTATTAATTACTTAAGCACTTTACATTGTACAATATTTAACAATTGCAACTATTTCACAGGTTTTGTCTCATCTAATGTTTGTCCAACACTGCGTATACGTAATATGCACACGCCGCTATTGCGACGCTACGCTTTAATCAGTGGCCCATTTATGCCCTCACTCTGTCATCTTAGTTTTATCTAACACCTTTACACGTGCCAATTATCATGAGCAATGACAACAACAACAGCCAAGGCGGCGGTACCGACAACAATTTTCAACAATTTAGGTAAAAGAAAATAATAAAAATTTCCATTCGGGTCTACGTTGTTTACGTAGTTTCGTTTTGTTTGGGTATATGATCAAGATCGTATGGTGCCACAGTGGGCATTGTAGGTTTATGCATTGAATATGAAATTTTTTTGTTGTTTTATATTCATAGATACATTGACTGTTGTCTGTGTTAAGTTTTTATCTGGAAATCTTACGAAATATTGCATATTGCATTTATTTTCATATTTGCAAATAGAACAAATTTTGCATTTCAAAAACTATTATTTTTTAGACAATTCCCAATGTTTTAAATAATTCCAAATTTTACTTTAATTTAATTAATTTATTATCTACTTTTAATAATTGCAAATTTAATCTGTAGTCTTGTTGCTTATGTTTATTGTGTGAATCTACACAGATTTTCGCATATGTACGTATATATTTATGTACATTCATATTTATTTATATATTATATCTTACAATTCGCCGAAATATCCATCAACAAAAACTACAATAATAATTAAGTGCTAATTTTCTTGTTATCTCAACACGCGCGTGAAAGTTATGAAAAAAATAACTAAATAATGGAAAAAATAATATCAAGGAGGGGCACAACAATGCTAAAAGACTTTTAAAAAAAATAATATTTGAGCAAAGACAATAAATGTGCGTCTGTATATTGTTTTGATAAGTCTGGAGTTAGAGTACACGTGCCAAAAATTTTGTGACGCATTTGATTAGCAAAAGAAAACAATGTTAAAAACTGTCTAAACGCCATGAAACAATCAGCAGACAAATAGAGACTGAAATGCGAGTATGTTCGATAAGTTAGTTTCCGATCAGAATAACGAGTATAGTGTTTTTGGTTTTGGGAACTGGAAAGTGGAAAGTTGGAAGTGTGCAGTACTGGCAATTGAATTGCCAGCTAGGCGATAAAAATTTATGATGGTGACAAGCAAAACAAATAAAAGCGAATATCGAAAAATCGAAACATTAAACGAGCCACACGTGTGCTAAACAATAACCCAATTGCTTTGCCAATGGCAAACAAAAGCCAGCCACGCGCAATTTCTATCCAACCCCAAAGCCCCTGTACCCCCGTACTCCAACACCATCTCGAAATGTTCAACAGACAGCAGCTCGTTAAAGAAAAACAGAACTCGAACCTCAATAAAAAAAATGTGACAGCAACAGCGACGTTATTAATTAGGCTTCAGTCTTATTTACTTACCGAAACAAATAAGCACGTCAAGCTTTGTCAAAAAGTACTTTCAACCATAAAAATAAACATATTAACTTATAAGTTTCTAAATGATTATGCCACGTGTGGTTAGTTTATCACGTATTTATCAGAATTACATTTGGTAGTCCATATGCCACATCACAGGCAAAAAGGTTCTAGACACTAGCGAACTAAGCATGATCAATAAGGTAACATGACTATTCCCTATATCATATGTGCTAATTTAATGGTATTTTATGACAAATTTAATAGTATTTAATTGATATTAAATGGCTGCAGACGCATTATAAGTTCGTAAATCAAGTCTAGACTAGACTTATCTAATCCATAATTCGAAAATAAATTGTACAAAAACATCAGTTAATACTGCAATCTTAATATGAATTCAAGTCATTCAATATATCTCCAACTAGTTTGTGGTTCTCTTATTTTTATACCCTGTACAGGGATATATTAACTTTGTGAAAAAAATTTTTGTAACAGGCAGAAGGAAACATCTCCGACCCTATAAAGTATATATATTCTTGATCAGCATCAACAGCCGAGTCGATTGAGCCATGTCCGTCTGTCTGTCTGTCCGTCTGTCCGTCTGTCCGTCTGTCCGTCTGTCCGTCTGTCCGTCTGTATGAACGCGTCGATCTCAGCAACTATAAGACCTAGAGACACCAAATTTGGCATCAAGGTTCCTGTATACCATACGCAGATCAAGTTTATTTTAAATTTTGGATACCTCCCCCCTTTCCCCCGCAAATCGAAAAAAACGAATAATAGCCACATTTTTCAACGTAGACACTTCTAACTTAACAGGTGCGTTAAGAATGATATGTAGAAGGAACGCTGAAAGTTTCATCAAGATCGGTTTGTAAATAAGACAGATAATCAGCAATAAATGTTATTTTTCCACGGAATCGTAGAGCAGCAGGCAGCACATGTGTGCGAGCGAGACAGCGAACGACTGTGACACATGCGTCTGCTTACCATGTGTGCATATTTGTGCGAGCGAGATAGGGAACTACTGCGACATAAGCATAAGTAAACTAAGTGTCGTAACACTCAGCCTTTGATTGAATATGTATAAATATGTGAAAGTGAGCTGCTATAAGCAAGCAAAGAATTCATATGCAAAATGAGAGTTTCAAAGGGGTTTTCTTTAAACACCTGTTATGTTCTTACTTTTATTTTAATCAAAGTACCTATTATCAACATCATTTTAATATAGAAGCCTGTACAGGGTATTATACTGTCGAATGCGGTCGACTGTAGCCTTTTCGACTGGTTTTTATTATTATTATTATTATATTGTTGAATCGCTTAAACTGCCAATTTCTATATGAAACCGAACAAATCTTACTTTTGTTAAATGTGTCTTAGCTGTAAAGCTGCCCATCGCTTTATCGGGGATTTTGGCGAAAGCCGTAGACAGCTTTGCTTAGCTGAAAAGTTGTTTAAATTTCGTTGAGGCTTCAGTAATTACTATTGTCGAAATAAGCGAAAAACAAAATTTAAATAATTTGACGGAAGTTGTGAATGAATTATGAGAAAACCAGTCGAAAAGGCTACAGTCGACCGCATTCGACAGTATAATACCCTGTACAGGCTTCTATATTAAGAGTATTTTGATAATAGATACTTTGATTAAAATAAAAGTAAGAACATAACAGGTGTTTAAAGAAAACCCCTTTGAAACTCTTATTTTGCATATGAATTCTTTGCTTGCTTATAGCAGCTCACTTTCACATATTTATACATATTCAATCAAAAGCTGAGTGTTACGACACTTAATTTACTTATGCCTGTGTCGCAGTAGTTCCCTATCTCGCTCGCACAAATATGCACACATGGTAAGCAGACGCATGTGTCACAGTCGTTCGCTGTCTCGCTCGCACACATGTGCTGCCTGCTGCTCTAAGATTCCGTGGAAAAATAACTTTTATTGCTGATTATCTGTCTTATTTACAAACCGATCTTGATGAAACTTTCAGCGTTCCTTCTACATATCATTCTTAACGCACCTGTTAAGTTAGAAGTGTCTACGTTGAAAAATGTGGCTATTATTCGTTTTTTTCGATTTGCGGGGGAAGGGGGGAGGTATCCAAAATTTAAAATAAACTTGATCTGCGTATGGTATACAGGAACCTTGATGCCAAATTTGGTGTCTCTAGCTCTTATAGTTGCTGAGATCGACGCGTTCATACAGACGGACAGACGGACAGACGGACAGACGGACAGACGGACAGACAGACAGACGGACATGGCTCAATCGACTCGGCTGTTGATGCTGATCAAGAATATATATACTTTATAGGGTCGGAGATGACTCCTTCTGCCTGTTACAAAAATTTTTTTCACAAAGTTAATATATCCCTGTACAGGGTATAATGAGCAAATGTTGAAACAAAGGTTCCATTTGTTTTAACATCAACTGAGACAGACAATGGAACAATTGTATTCGACCATTTGTGAATGCCCTGTGCCAATGAATATAGAAGGTAATAAACAATCAAATTAGCAAAACATTTCTAGATTATAAAGTGTAATAAAAATAGCTTTGGGTAAAGCCAAACAGGTTTGGAAACCCATAAAATTCAAATGTGAAACATGACACAAAGCTCGATTCAATTTGGTTAAAATCAATTCGATTGTGGTTGATAAATGTTGCATATAGTAAACTCTACCATTCATCAACCATTGAATGGAGTATTCACTTTAAGTATCTAAGTATTCGAAATGACTTATTTTACGTTTCTTGCTCGTTTAAAGGTTTTATTATGTTTTGTTTAACTAATTGGTCGTTGCATTAATTTTCTTCAAGCTTAATGAATAAACGGCTTAAATGGACCATGTATTACGCTAATATCCATGAATGTGAATCGAAATGTGATGGTGAATGTTGATCGTTTATTTATTGTGTTGACATAAGAATTTTATGTCGCTCGTTTAATTGGCACATCATAAAATGCGAAACATTTAACGTAATTAATTAGTTTAGCATATGTTAGAAGATTGTATACATAAACAAACACCCACATGTGTGTGTGAATATACACAAAACTTGACTGGCACGTGTAGCGACTGTTGTGCATTGGGGCGTATACTTGATGTCACTTTATTTCCGCCTGTGGCGCACCCTCGAGTTTTTTGCGCTCTATTACAAAAATAATCGTGCTTGTACAATAACAAAAAGTAAACCATAATAAATGAGCTATCATTGTATAACTGAATGTGGGCTACAGCTCGATAACTTATTTAAGAAATCTCTTCAAGATATAAGATATAATATCTCAGACAAATTTATACAATAAGGTATTAGAATCGATGTGACTTTTAAGATTTTGTATATTCAATTTATTGCCGAATGAATTTGTTCTATTTATATATTATTTAAAAATAAAATTTTATTAATAAATGATAAACAACAATACGCCAAAAATAAAACAACAATGAAATTAAGCTGTTCCACTTGTTTATATTTACACATTTAAAAACACTTGTCGGGGTAAATAAATAATTTGAAAAACTGTCAAGTCATTAAAAATATTATGAATATATTATAATTTATTCGTATTATTCGCATTTTACATAAATATCTTGCTTAAAATCTGTAATCTCAGATCATTTACTAAATAGCAATTTGTTTTTGAAAACCATCATTAATATTTTCAATTTAAAATAGATAAGATGTCTGGAGAATTCATGTGTCTCTGACAAAATGACATAGTTGAAAATTACACAGAATAGATATTTGTCTGTGATAGAAAAAGTATCATGAAGTTTGACTTCCGAGAATATTGAATAGATAATAATACACAACACAGAACTGAAATTGTCAAATATTCCCTTTAAAAAAGGTTGTAAAACTTGGCAAAACTGATTGAAATTGCGACACGTGCCACCGTCAAAGCAATATTGTTTATTTATTTTCATTTTGGCAAAAATATTTAAAGGCTGGCCCGAGTTGACTGACGAAACTATTTCTAGATACTCGTATTATATGCAAAAATCTCATAAATATTAGTATTATTTAAAGCTTCAGCGACGCTGACTTGCGCGTGGCTTGATAAGTCAGTTATTCATTCGCCACACTCACACACACTCACTCAGAGTTGTTGACTGTTTGCACAAGGTTACGGGATGGGTAACTGGCTCACATTACATCCAGAGTCTGCTCAGGCCATTTGGTCTAAATATTCCTGGCACTGAAAGAGCTTCAGCTGTGGCAGCCACAATATGAAAGCGAGGCACAGAAACAACCAAACGGCATACTTGTGCTATGAAAACAAAACCTAACCACAAACGGCGCGTGTGTTTGCTTTTATTGTTGTTTGCTCATCATCATTATTAGCTTTATCATCATCGCCATAGTCATTGGTGTCAGCCTCATCTGAGACTGGAACTGGGACTGAGACTGCGACTTCGTCTGCTTAATTTATATTCGCATTTACACAGCCGTGAATAACAGCTAAAATAATTTGCTAATGTAACCATAAAATTAGACAAAATAACAACAATGCAGAATGCAGATGGCGAGTTGACTCGAATTTCAAATGCCTTAGATGTTGAATGAATAATGTAGATAAATAATAGATAGTAAATAAAATGTTTGCTTATTTTTAATGAACAACTTATACTTTAAGTTAATTCATAATATGTATAAGGGGAAATGCGTAGCGCAAGTCATTCCTTCGAGTAGCATAGCTTACATAAAATACAAAGATTGATTAACGTATCTTAACTCAATGCAACACCCGCCATAAATAGTCTATTCAATAGCGTAATAAAATATATTGCAATAATGAAATGCCCAAGCGAGTAATTACAGGGTATACACAGACTCAAAGGGCATTTAGCGTCTGAGGTGTGCCTCCACCAATATTATCATGGCAAAAGTGCGGCACGTGTGACATTTTATGGCCGACAGTCATCGCAATACGCAGACTACGAACATATGTAGTGTGTGTGTGTGTGTGTGTGTGTGTGTGTGTGTGTGTGTGTGTGTATGTATGTGTGTATGTGTATGTGTATGTATATATGTGTGTGTATGTGTATGCATATATGTGTGTATGTGTATGTGTGTATGTATGCATATATGTATGTATGTATGTATGTATGTATGGTATGTATGTATGTGACAATTGCAACCGGTAAGAGGCGGCACAAGCCCATAGAGTCAGTTTAGACGGCGTTATGAACTTGCTGCCCCAGCGACTCTCATTCACACACACACACACACAATCACGCATACAGTGGCAAAGAGCACGCGCGTGTGGCAATTTACAGTTACATACAGTGCCGCGTGTGACTCGCATTATTGGGACAGCAATTAGCTTTAGTGGTTATCGTTGCAGTTGTCGCTGTTTTTGTTGTTGCTCCTTTTATTTTGTGTTAAGCCTAATGCGTAATATGTAAATCGAATTGCGGGCTTAAAAATATTTTTTTAATTATAACAAATTATTACTCTCACAAATGTCATTCGATACAGAGCAAGATAAGGATTTTTATGACTACATGGGCATTTATTGTTTATATTTAGAATAAATTTTTATAACTAGCATAAGAAACATAGGGAAAGAGAAGAAAATAAGCAATTATATACTACACTAGATTGCTCTAAACATGACAATACATTGCAAGCTTTAGCAATCATAAAATATATAAAAACATTTGGTTTTAAATACAAACAATTTAGACATTAGCTAATTATCGTATGAGCGTAAGGCGAATTGTGATTAAAAAAACAAGCACGAAATGCACAGGTAAAATTAATTGTGTCATTGAAAATTAGACAATTTTTTATCGTTATTCCTACCGTTTGTGAGAGACTACAAACGCGTGTACGGTATTTAACTTTCATGGATTTTTTACAGCAGCTGTTTGTTACATTTTAATATGGGATCGCACACACACTCACACAGATAAAGCTATGACAGACACGTGTGGGAGACGAGCCGGTAAAAAATAAAAACGAAAAGATAAAATGAAAAAGCGAATTAACTTGTAGTTGACTGCATAAATTAAAACGACTCTCATTCAATCGCAGACAGTGACGCGGACGCGGGCGCGCTCGATGTCAACAGCGAAGCTGGCGTCTGCGTCAACGCGTCGATGCCAACGGCGACTGCGATGACTACAGCGAAATGGCGATAATTTCGTTGCCATGAGCTTGGCACAGACAGGCGTATTCTAAGTTGGTGTTAGTGTGTGTGTGTGTGTGTCTGTAGGTCTGTAGGGGCAGCAAGGGGATAGCCATTGAGCAGCAGCGACAGTCAAAGCTTACTCGACTAGATTAGAAACGCAAAGAGATACTACACAGATACTAATTTGTGCTTCAGTATTATTATAGACGTAGCACATGCTTATTCAGTGACTTGTGCATGACAATTTCAGCTGGAACTACTTATGAACTAATGCACAGATAATACAATGATATTAAATGCAATAATTTCTTTAGAAATTTAACAAGTATACATGTCAATGGAATGAAATTAAAGCTGTTTTGTTGCATATACCTATTAATATAAATAAACCATTAATATAAATTATAAATTAATAATACAATATAATCATTATATAAATATTACATACATTGCATTAAAATCATAAAATCTCTTAAGAGTCCCTGAGGAAGTACAAAATAAATAATGAACATTTATCTATGTTATTCGCCAAAATAACCGCTGGGTAAACACACAAGTTCAAACACAGTCACACACACAGGCCCTGATACAGAAATGCGCTCACATGTGTTAATGAATTTTTATGCTCACTGTCTGAGTGTGTATGAGAGAGAGAGAGGCAGTGAATGTGTGTGTGTGTTTTATTTTTATTTTTTGATTTGCTCTTGTTGTTTTTATTGAATTAACGACGCACGTGTTGCTGCTGGGGTAACCGAACTGACAGCGCACCTTACCCCTTTTGCCCACAATTTGAAATAGAGCGTCAATAGATGTTGTTGTTTTTGCCACTGTTTGTTTATATTAATGAAGGCATTCTATAATTTTGGTTAATCTTGAAGTTTTAATGCGCAACGCGTTGAAGCTCAAATTATAAATCTATTATTATTATGCCAAAATATTGGGTGTAATGTATAGATCGGTATATAGACCCATTCGCTATTAATATGCCAAATTAATATTTCAAAGACGCGTGCGCTTACTTTACAGTTTGTACAGCATATCATGCGTAATTTAACAGCTTCCGGTTTGATTCGAATAATTTGCATTTCTGGGAATTTTAACTGCAAAATGCCATTGAACCATAAATCTTACAAAGTTTATTAAAAACTAAGCTAAGCTAAAAAAACCCATGATTTCAAATATATACGGAGATACTATATTCATTAGTCAACGTAAAACTCTTTTTTTTTTTTTAAATGATATTTCTTAATCATTTTGAAATTAATATCAACGGTGGGCAGACAAATTAATTACTAAGTTTCCAATAGTTGTTGTTAATTAACTAATATTCGTAAAAAAAGAAAACATATTAAACAGAAAGCAAACAAAGCTGCGGATTGTATTGCTAGTAAGCAAATAAGTTATTCAAGTGAATCAAGTGATCGTAAAAGAAACAAAGCGAGGAGAAATCAGTATCATACATCCGCGCCTTATACTACATGGTATCTCCAAGTCGATTACTCTCAAGCATTATTTCTTTTTATATGACTTATTTATAAATTTATTTGCTTTGCATTAGGTAGCATTCGATTGTTAAAGCAACTGCAGCGCTGGCGAGATTTCAACTCAAAGCTAAACAAAGGAATTGATTCACATAAGTAAACAAACAGCTGTCACTGGCCGAATTGTATTTGTATGTTGTTGCCAAAGTCAGAGTTTCACTCCGTTTTCTGCTGAAACAACGCTAAAACCAAACCTTGCTTACCCGCAACAACAATTCGAGGTTATTTTTGTTATCTTTTGTTTTGTTTAGGGTTTTGGGGTAATGCCGAAGGTTTCCTCATATGAGCCGTTTCACACGCTCTGCTTTACGAGCGGCAATTTCCATTGAGAATTCTTTTAAGTCTGTCTTCCATTGGGGACTCCCGCCCGATGTCGGCGACGGGCAACCCTTGACGAATTACAGGGCATTGACATTCGAGTAGTTCTCGGAATCACACAAAACAAAAACATAGCTGTTTCTATGTATAGATAAATATACAAACGTTGTAAATGGTAATTTGGCTTTTGTATCTTTAATAAGAACCAATGCAAAACGGATCTCCAATTACAAAACAAACAGTGAGTATTATTTGTCAAATGTTGTTTGAATTTCTTTACTTAAAATACTGTTTGTTTTAGCTTGTTTTATGTGTGTCTTGAGAAATCAATAGGCAAGTGCAGTCCTTCCTGTATGCAGCGAGCAAAAGGCCAAATGCCAAAGTTGATGCGTCAGCAACCAAGAAACACACCCACACACACACCCAACCACCCACAAATGCAGTCGACCTTGAAAATGTAAAGTTAGTTGACAAATTACAGAGCAGCGGGTAAAGGGAGAGTGTAGCGAGTACGCGTCAAACGCGCAAAGTTCTTTAATGCCCACTCAAACACACACTAATACACAAAGCAGTGATATTCGACTAATGTGTGTGGCTGTGAGAGAGGGAGAGAGAATGAGAAAGAAAGACGACAAACATTAAAAGCTCTCTGCAATATTGAACGACGCGTCGCTTGTGACATGCAATTTAGCGGCGACACGTGTGGCCTTTTTCTTATGGCTCTGTTTGAAATTTTGCTGACGGGGGGGGCGGTGTTATTGCTAGAAGTTTATGCCCCAATTTGTTGTGTATGCAAGACTTACCCGATGATTGTTTGAAAGCGTTTAACAGTAAATGTTGTTGGAATGATGACGATTAGTGTAGTTGTCGCTTAACAGCTGTTGGCTTCTTTGTTGCTGGGCAGAAGCTGCTACCACTACACTACACATGCGAATAACCACAGATACAGATAAATGTAGATAGAGATCGAGAGAGGCAAGGGCAGAGGCAGATAAGTTGAATATGGCAGCATAAACACGTTTGATTTTATTTATTGCACGCTCATTGAAACTGATGAGTATATTTGTTGTTTTCACACGCTTTTAATCAATTCTAGGTAGACAACGCCAACAGTAAGAACAACAACAATGACGAATGCGACGACGACTGTGTGCAGTCATAGGAGACAGACGACGCCAACGACACTGCTGCTGCTGCTGCTGGCAACACGCGCGCACAAAACTTTCGCTTTCGTTACGCTTTAGACACGAGCACTCACACTTCCACAAATACACACGCATACATACAAACAAAAAGTACGTAAATGATTGGTGTTTGTAGCTTTAAAGCTTTAAAATTAAACAATACCGTTCTGAGAGTGAAGCGCATGGAACGACAGCGCACAACCGAATGAAGGCGCGCTGCCAGCTGCGCGTCGTTTAAATGGCCGACAACAGCACCAGCTGCCGTACACCCCACATAAATGTCGAAAGTGTTTACAGGGAACAGCTGACAATTTTTAAGTGAATAATGTAACTTTTCTATTTATAAAAGCATGTGAACACTTTAAAAATTAGATTTTTTATTGAAGAACTGCTATATATTTATAGTCTAAATAAATAAATATAAAATAAATGAAAAAAATATACTGAATAAATATATTTATGTATATTAATTATCTTTATTAAAGCCTTGTAAAAACCACCTATTTCGAATAGCAATCGAAGTGCAACTATTTTTAAAACTTCAAATCTAATCTTGTCCATTTATTGACACATAATTTTTTGGCGGCTGTCGAACAAAATATGATGCCAGCAACTTATGTATCCAAGCTGAAATGTTGCTGGCAACATTAACGAACATTGTGGAGTCCTCTTTTGCCTAGATTTCTTTCTCTCTCTCTCTCTCTCTCTCTCTCTCTCTCTCTCTCTTTCCCTCTCCCTGTCTCTCTCTCTCACTTTCTGCCTCTTCTCTTAGCCAATTTTGTCGCACGTGTCGGAAATTTTGTTACGGCCGATTGCTTTTTTTCCTTTGTTAAGTGTGTGTGTGTGTATGTGTGTGTGTGTCGGTGTGTGTCGGTGTGCGCAAGTGGGTGTGAGCGTGTCTGTGTCTATCTGTGTGTGGCTTTTGCTGCTTGTGCTTGTGGGTGTGAATATTTTGTTAGATTCTTTCGCTTGATGCGTTGCGCGTGCTAATGAAAAGGTAATTCAATGCCCTATGCCACGGGCATTCAGCGGGCAGGTGAAGCCGTTCGCCATCTAACGGTAAACACAGCAGCGAGTCTCATTTCCGGTTTTTGATGCTTTATCTACCGAACGCTGCAAACAAATCCAACAAAAAATAATGAAAACCACAATGCAAAAAGCGTTGCGAAAACAATAAAAAGAAATTAGCATAACACATGAGTCGCCCGTCGGCAATCATCAGCTGTTGCCTTCCATTCTTTGTCCCTCAGTCTGCCTCTGTCTCACCCTCTCTCTCCCTGCCAACTTTAGCCTCTCCTTATGTCTATGTATGGCTTTAATGGGCTCGTGGGTGTTTTTTTCTTAGTGGCAGACACTTTTCAGTTTCAATTGCCAACACGTGTGGAGCAAAACAAAAGAAAGAGGCAAATAAGTAGAAAAAACAAATGGAGCAGTTAAAATATATACATATGTACATGTAGGTGATGAAGAGGGGCAGTGGGGCATCAGATCCGCAGTAAAAGTTTCGACAGCGAAGTAGAAATTAACTTGTATTGTTCCAGATGGTAGGGATTCAACAAAGAAATGTACCGGGGATTCGACGAGGCAGTTGGTTGCCTCGCATTTGCGTCAATGCAAAAAGCGTTATAAGCATAACAGATATGATGACCATAAAAAGTGCGTAATCAGGCGTCGGAAATATTTTTTGCCAAGCGAATCAAACACGCGCCAGCCCCTAAGCCACCCACACTTGTCCCCTCTCTCCAGCACATGGTCAATGGTTTTTGTGCTAAAAACGAACGAAAACAGCAAAGTATTCATTGAACTACATAGCTACTATAAAAATAGTGAAATACACTACAAATTGTTGCAGCATGTAATATGAAATATGAAATGAATCCACAAAATCATGTTACTATACTCTGTTGACTTGATTGCCCACTGTTTCTTAATTGTTCCCAATTCAGATATACCCGATTTGGTGAGTGTAAGGCATGTGTGAAAATGATTTGCTTTTATTTTTTCGTTTGCCGAAATAATGTCAGCTATGTTTGTGTACTTGTGTATCGTCAGCCAACGACATTCGGTTATCAATAGATGTCCGGCTGATATTTTTAGACATGTCAGCTACTCGCGCATGTAACAATAACAATATAAATAATAACAATAAGTCGAACGCTTAGAGTGGGGTACCGGTTTTTCCTGCATACTCTCAAGTTAATTGTTGGGTTTTTGTGTTTCTCATTATTTTTTTGGTAATATTATTTGTATTGCAGGCACTTACAATACACGCGCAATGTCAAGGCCTGTCTAAAGTACCCAAAAATAAAGAGGCCAGGTGTAGAATCCGAAAGAGAGACACGCGACGAAATATTGGTCTCATATCATCTATTAATAAATAAATATTTATGTCGGCGTTTGCTCATACAAACATAAACCTATATTTATAATAATAATGATAATTTCACAAAGCGAGTTCTTTGTTTAAATATTTAACATTTGTAATCTTACACATTAATTTGTTGATATAAAAGTTCTATAAAATACGCGAAGAAAATCTAAGCATTAGATGAGATATTTTGATTTTAACGGTTAGGTGACATAGCATTTAGCCTTAGAGCGGCTGCAAGTGCTTACTTTTGAAAGTAGTTGCTATGAAACTGATAGATGTATTAGTAAGCAGTTCAAAGAAGCAGTACACAATTCAAGCAGTGCTATTGAAACAAAGCAGTGCAGTATGAATTAACGTTTATTTAAATGAAATAGTACATTTTAAACTGCGCTTTGAAAAAAATAAGGATAAATAAACCTATTTTTATTAAAGTTAAGGAAAATACACAAGCTAATATTAATTAACAATCAATCTGTTATTTTTGATTGCTTTCAATTACATAAGTCGAATTTGATCGAGTCAAATCAATAAAAACATATACATATATCATAAGCATTCATATTTATATTATTGTACCGGTGATTCAAAAATAAATGAAAAGCGTTGGTTTTGGATACTTTAGTAAGTTAATTGTGTTGCCTAAACGACACAGAAAAATCAATTAGCAACATTTCAATAAGCAAATGCTAACTACTTGCAGCCCCGTTGCAGTTCCACCTCAGACCTCAGCTCAACAAATTAAGCCTTTGCCAACGACACCCAACAAACAACAAATACTGCCTAAAGCAAAGACCGGAGCTGCAGCCACAATAGGAAAAAAAAAATGTAAAAAAACAAAATCGAAAACGAAAAAAAAAATCTGAAAAACTAATCAAAGCAGAACTCATTAAGCATAGTAAAAAATTATGCTATTGTAATAAAATGGTTAAGTCGAAGCCGAAATCGCACAGGCAATCGAATTAAACAGGCAATGGCCGAAGGTGCTGGTAAAGCGCTGCCAAACAAATTGCCGGGAAATCCCAATTCCCTTGAAGAGACCACAAAGACACCAGGCCAAGACCGACCAAGTTGCAAGTTAGTTTTCATCGATAGCGAATTTATTATGCAAAGCAGAAGCGGTAAAAGATCAAAGCGCAGCGATAGCAGATAACACGCTCAAAACGAAACTAGCAGCTTCGCAATCGATGAAGAGGCCAACGACGAACTGCATCAGCAGTGGCGGCGGCCCTTTTTTTGCCTGCACAAATAGATTAGTTTCACATGGCATGGAGTCGGGGTTTTAGGGCGCCATATTGCACACTGGACCCGACAGCCGCCGGCCGCCAGCAGAAGTTATGAAAAATTAATAATAATGTCGAATCGATTGATTTCAGCGAGTGCAGCCTAGCCCCACTCCAAGCTCCACAAGCACAAACAGCCAGCTAGCACCACCTAGACGGCTAGTCGTCCTCCGTTTGGATCGAATTGACTTGGTCAAGTTTGCTTGCCCCCAGGGTCCTCTGGACCACAGAGCAGACAGTCACCACTCAACAACAAGCCGCTCTCTCGCTCTCGCTCACGCTCACGCTCTTTAGCTCTCTTTCATTCGCTCTCTATCTCACAATATTAGTGCGTGTGTGTGTGTGTGTGAAACTGTAACTAAATGCGAGAGTTTGAGGTGCAAACTGATAACCGATTTGGGAATTCCCTTAAGAACTGGTTTGCTATAAAATTAGATTAAGTTGCTCAGATGAGTTAATGTATTTATTTCAAATTTTGTTTTATAAAATTATAAAATTATACCGCATATTAGAGGTCAAAATAAGTCGAAAGCAATCTATATCACAAGTGCTCCCAGCTCTTCATAGATAAGCTTAAAAGATACTTTTGTACTTTTAAGTATTTCTTTTTCTACACTCCAAGCATAGAAGTTGAAGCATTGTGCCTTAGTATGTTACATATTGCTCTTAATAGCTGTGCTAACCCTTGCATCGGTATCTAAAGTTACAATTTTTGTGTGCTCACTTAGAGCCGCAAGCAAAAGTCGTACATTTTCATCACTCGGAAAGGAAGAGAACCAGACACAGATCCCAAGCCCAAGTCCATGCCCATGAAGAGGCTGTCGTCATTGTCTGGCTTAGCTTTTATAGTCGGCCGTCTGGTGGTTCGTCTGTCTTAGCTGTCCGAGTGCCGGGTGATGCATTTTTCATGACCAGTTTGTACGATTTCCGCAACGCATTTTCATGTAATGCAATTCGGGCTTGGTTTCGGTTTTAGTTTTAGGTTTAAGCATTGAACTGGCCATTTTACAATTCTATTGGCATTGAGTGTTAGGAGAGAGGTTGGTACCCTTCGCTGGCCCACCGCTGAGCCAACGTTAACATGAGCTAATGAAATACGACATTTGACTCGTGCGGCCGTATTTATAGGCGTGGGATTGCTCTTGGCCAAATTGTTACCAACTGGAGCATTGGAATGCGTGTAAGAGAGGCGTTGAAATCTTCCCAGTTTTACGATACACCATTTCGCCCGCAGGTCACACACAATTATAGCCAAAACATGCACAGTTTAGTTGTTGTGCACACTCATCGGTGCCATCAATCGCCTTAAAAAGCCTAGGGAATGGCGCGTGCTGCCTGACTTCCGCTCCATGACTGACCCAAAACTGTTCCGCTACGGCAGGCGACAGACGGCGACAATAGAACCACCAGGCACACTTACGAGTAACCCTAGTTAATATGCATACTGGCAACTGATAGCTAAACAGACGTGTTTGACTCACCACGCTCCAATGTCTCCTCAGTTATGTCGCTTCGCCACGCGACCAGTTCAAAGGGCGACCGATAGATTTGTATGTGATTTGTTTGACTAAATGACTCATCATTGATGTTAAGAAATGCCCAAAGCTGGCTACTTAAGATTGTCTGCTTAACCATTTTATGGGTTATACATAATATTATAGTTTCCTGATATTCGTATTTCATTTGTTTCTTTAACTTTAACCGGCCAGTATAATATTTTACATACTAATTTGTATTGAAGTATACTCTTGTGGATGGGGAATCCAATTTCAAGTCTTGTATTTGTATTTACATTTAGTTTTCGTAAAAAAAAAGCTTAGCAGGACACTGAAGTTTGTCCCGAGTTCAAGTCCAGACTCTCTCTCTTTCAGCTCAGTTGTTCTACATTCAATCACATGGATCTTCGATTTGAATTCAATTAATGATTAAATTTGTATGCAATCGATTGCTTCTTGCTCTCTTACACCTAAAGGCGTTCGATCCATTCGTTGATTTGGACTAATTGAATATGCATTGCATATAGCGTCGCTCATAAGCACGATTTGTTAATTTCCCATTCGAATTATGCTAATTCTCAGACGGGCATTTCATGAAAGTCCAACATTTTCCATAAAACTGACTGATAGCTTAAATTCTAAGCCATCAAATGAAAGACACGAGTCCTGTTTTCCAGTCATTGACATTGGTTTCATGTTTCTTAAAGTATTCACTACGCAAAACAGTCGATGTCGTGCCACTTTCAATGGGTCAGACCTATAAATTATGCCCGATCGATTAATGCGAACTTATCGATATAATAAATTAATTAATTGAAATCCCATATGATAAATTTACTACGTCGCATTGTAAATATTTATATTAGATAAAAATTCGAATATGTACATATAATAAATTTTTACAAATTTGTATTAAATATATATTTTTGCTTATATACAATATTCAAATACTATTATTACATTCGAAATTAACACCTACAAATAGTAAAAGTTATCAGTAATTGATTACTTAAAGCTTATATGTCCTATAAATAATACTGCATTCAGTGATTTAATTTTATAATTAATTATTTACAAAATTTATTTATTTAATATAACATTATAAATACTAAATACAAACTCCTGACGCGCCATAACAATTAAGTTATTAAAAACAATTAAGACACATATTAATAAATCATCGCATACACACACACGTGTACACACACACACGCATGAGGCGAATTCGTTGCCTCATTGGCTCACACACAATTTCGCTGTCTTTTGTTATGAAAAGCGAAAACAAAGCATTAACAAAACAACAACTGTAAATAGTTTTTTAACGGAGCTGAACGAATGTTGGACCAATCAGCAAGCCACGTTAAGGCAACAGAAAGACACACAAACATACACACTCACTCACACTCACTCACACACACACAGACTGGCAGAGTTGCCAAGTCATCGCAAAAAGGCTATTTATGTATTGGTTAGCTTGATATTATGAGTTGAATACTGCAAATTATACATTCTATAACTAATTCCCGATTCTATCAGATAATTCACTAAGTAAATACTTGATGTGGATATTTTTGGCTTACGGTAGTCATCCGTTTAACGAATGCAAACTTAATTGATTTATGGCTAATTTGAATAGATTAACAACTAATGAGAGTTACGAGAGCCGGCAACAACACTCAACATGTTACCTACCTGGTGTGTCTACGTATGTGTATGTAGATACAAAAGGGGGGCGTTAACAACTGGCTCGCTGCGCTCTTTGTATTGGTCAACTGGATGTAAGTGTGTGTCTGAGCATTTGGGAATGATCGAGCGCTTACACTGCTACATAAAGTTGAGTGTTAATTATGAAATGAAAAAGTGGCAAAAGGTACAAAAATGTCATTTAAATTTAAATAGTTAATAGATAATTTAAATAGTCTTGTGTTATCAAATAGATATTATAACGGAGATATGGAAATATACAATAATTATATTCTTTATAATAAATTATATTATTAAAAATTTCTGAATAACGTTATATTTGATCAAATCTAAGGAATGAATATTGTAATAATTAATACAATACAATACAAAATGCATTTAACAGCTTCTAATACTCTGTTACCTACTCTTTTAATCCTTTTTAAGTCTTTAAATTTAAAAAAAAAAGAGCTTACTAAATCTGATTAAATTACATAACAATGATTAGCTTTATAAACTTCCAGTTCTAATTATTTGTTGAATTTAGATTTGTACCATTCAATATTTCGCTGAGTGCACGATCGCCAACCGCATTGGATGAATCGTACTAATACACATACAATCTCAACTTAAGCCTGTGTGGGAGCTCTTTAGCTGAAACTGAACGAAAGCTACCTTACCTGTTTCGAAATCAAGTTTGTTGCTTCTGTGTCGCTTCGGTGATCCGCACAGAAAGGTGCACGCGCGCATTCTATACGGTTGACTACACAGAGCGTATTGTTGATCGAGCTGAACGGATTTTCAATAAGCCAGTAAGGCACAGCATTAACGACGACTTAAAGCCGTCGGAATTGTACATTGTTATCGTCATCGACATTGGCATCAGCATCAGCATCAGCATCGATATCGGGAATCAGGAATCGGGATCGTAGTCGTTACAATCGGTGTATCGCTTCGTTTCGTTTTAACCTCTTCAGTTAACCCAAAACATAAGTGCCTAAGTTTATTGAGTGAGACGCTGCTATTATGTGAGACATGCGTCATTAGATTTGCAAATGATTCTGTAAAGTTCGTCGCTGAGAAACCCCATAAATCTTGTCGAGCTACAGATATAATCGAAGTGATTGTGAGATCCCATGAATAAGCAATGCTCAAAATAATGATTTAAAATTAAATAAATAAATAAATTTATTGTGCAAAACAAAAACCATTCAAGAGTTGAGATCTTTATGCAAAATATTTCAATAGTAATTGAAATATTAATTGTTTGAATATAAGTTCAAAACAAGTGCCAAACATTGTGCAAAACAAAATTAAAATCAAAATTTATATTCATAAATTATTATTTGTGCAAATACATTTTCAAATACTCTATACTCGGTTGTACCTGCTTTACCCAATGGATATCGCAAATTAAATCTTTCGAATAAAGGTAAGACCTCAAGGCCCCAGTTAAAGCTGGCACCCGCACCCGTCCACACGTACACACGCACACACACACACGCATAAGAAACCCCAAAAATCGAAAACGCGATTTACCAATTTCATTATTAACTTTGATAGAAATCAAATAACAAAATACTTATAAAGCCAGCCAACAGAGCAAATGTAGCCACAATAAAATCAAAAACAAACACACACATATACAGTGATAGATAAATGTATCTACGGCGTTCTTCATTTCATTCAATGACTTTTTGGTGGTCCCTATTCAAACAACTCTAAACAAATCAAGCACCAACTCGATGGTACTCCAAACGTCAACTCGAACAAATTTTTTTTTACTCTGATAAGTTCACTTGACAATGAGTTGCAACTAAGCCAGGCCAACCAGTCAAAGCCAAAGTCAGAGACAGTCAGTTAGATAAATAGAGGGACAGACATCCAAAGCCGGGCCCCAAAACAGAAGATGGCCGGCCGCAGCCGGTAGTGAATATTCAAGTACAACATTGAAATTCATTTACAAAACTAATTTCAATTGTTGCATTTTCAAGAATTTATTTACAAGTCTGAGTATGAGCATGTGTATGAGTATGAATACAAGTTTGAGTACTATATTGAGATTTTTCTTGGCGCCACCTAAAGTGCCATTAAAATTTCCCAACTGTAAACTGTATATCGTAATGACATGGAAAGTGATAATTGTGTGTGGGTTAGGAAAAGTTGAATATTTGTTAGAAGAAAGGGAATTTACAAGTGTAGAAAAAAATGTGAAATGTTTCTTATAATATAATTAGAAACTATTTTTAAATAACACTTCAATTTCTATATTCCTTATCAGTTTAATTTAAATTTTTAAATCGCAAATTAAATTTTGATAAGCTAGTTAATTTTGCAAAAATATATTGTTAAAATTTATTATTTTAAAAGATGAGTAGATATATCGAATGTGGGGTAAAAATATGGGACTTGGCAATGAAAGGATTTATGTATTTTATTAACAGTATAGGAATAAGTACATATTTCCAAAATCTGTTTTTCTTTTTTCTACTTGTATCTTATCCTTAAATTAAATTTGAAAGTGAAAGCCAAGACATGTCCTTCAAATCACGTTTATAATATTTGTAATCATACGAATAGATAAATATAAATATTTATGGACTTGAAAGTTTAATAAGCCAAAAATCAGTTTTACAGCAAGGATTTATATACCATATTAAATGGTATTGTTAGTCATTACACTACCCATAAATAACATTTTTAGATACATTCAGATACATAAACACGTTTATAAAGTGACAAATTTTCCATTAGTTTAGGTAGATAAATAGTTATTTAAATTTAAATGCGTCATCAAATGTATATTATTCCTTATTTATGGCCAGTTTTGTAGAGGCCTTTAGCATAACAAGTCTAGAGTGCCAAATTGACTTTAAAACAGGCCTAAGAGCGACTTTTTCTACTGTGATTTGGGCATTTAACTTGACGCATTCACCAGAAAAGTGAACATAAATTAAACTAATGCAAAAGTGTCTAATAAGAAGCTGGGGAAACCCTTTACTGGCACTGCTGTAGTATGGCTCTTGTAACGCGTTTTTTTTTTTTTATTAACCTCGGCGTCAACTTCTCCAACACCATGTCGAATCACATGCCATAAATCATTTTCCTTATGCAATCCAGCAAAGAGCTGCTAAACTGCCAACTCATTAAAGCGCAGCACATGATATGAGAGTTAGGAGAGTGCTCAGACACACTCACGCACATACCCAGGCATACCCATACATCTCTATATATAGTATGTATATTGAGATCCAATGGACCCACTGCCATTGAGCGATTTCAACGGCTCAATTGTTGACCAAGCAACAACAATGCAAATCAATTCTTTAGATGGCTCGCCCTCAAATTATGCTTTTTGTTGTGCCACAATTCAAACAATGCCAACAAAAATTGAACCAATTTCTGTGTGTCGATGTGTGTTGCTGTTGCCACTAATCAACAATTGTTGTTTCATTTCATTATCAGAGCAAAAAGTCTGCAGACATTATGATTGAATTACAATATTATTATTGGCTTAAGAATTTAGTAAAAATATAAACGAGTTTATTAACTAAAATTTTGGCTATGTCATTCTATAATTTTAGTACCATCTGCACAAATATTTGCAAACGTGCCAGCCACGAAATGTATGCGGATAAACGTGGAAGCCTAGAGAAGCCCGGATCGGCTCTGTCGGCGGCAGCAGCAGCAGCAGCGGCAGCGGCAGCAGTGGCAGTCACGCATTTGGCCACGCCCACGCATGTGCATGCCCTACAGCAGCAGCAGCAACATCATCATGCACTGCAATTGCAACACCAGCAGCAACAACAACAGCAGCAGCAGCAACATTTGCAACACCAACAACACCACATGCAACAACATTTGCACACGCATCATAACTTTCAACAACATGAGCCAGCTACATTGTCACAGCAGCAGCACTTGCAACAACAGCAGCAACAGCAACAGCAACAACAGCAGCAACAACAACAACAAGTCGCCCAGCAGCAGCAGCAGCAGCAGCAACAGGCCAGCCAGCAGCAACAGCAACAGCAACAACAGCAGCAGCAGCAACAGACAGCCGGCATGTTTACAAGGTAAGAGTTAGCGCCAATTTTAGCCCACAGAACCTAAGCCCAAACAGACCCAATTTGGAGTTTATCGTGCCACATCTCGTTAGCTTTCAGCAGCCAACAAATCAGCGGCAGCAACGCATCAAAAATGTGCAACATGCAACATGCAAACTTTTAATTTCAATTTGTTTCGCACGCTTCGATATTTGTCAATACAATTTGAAGTACGAGTGTGTGTGAGTGTGTGTGTGTATTAAGTGTTCTAGAAGCTGCAAAAAGGTTGCTTTTCTTCTCGCGCTGCTTTCAATTTCTTTGGCTTGGCTTTAGTTTTATTTTTTTTTTTTTTTTTTATTTTGCTTTTTTTTTTATTTTTATTTTTGTGGCCAGTGCTGCCGGTTTTAATGGCCTCTTGTATTGGCAACTTGTAGTTCACATTTATCTGGCACTCGTAATCTTCTCAGTCGCTAACAGTCGCCGGGTCTCCACATGGCAGTGTACCGTGCGTACCCTGCAACAGCAACAGCACCCAGCGCCAACGCCGTTCAGTCGATTCTCGCAACAAAAAATTCACAAAATACAGAAACAACAAAAACAACAGCAACACGAGGAAACTTCGCCTCCTTCGCGGCTGCTGTGCCATTTTATTTAGCTCCAATTAATTAGTGCTTCAAATGTTTTGCCATAAGTTAAACCCGCACAGTGCGATTGACATTACCACGTTGGCAATCGGACCAAGACCAAGACCAAGACGATGGCGATGGCGATGACAACAACAACGACAACGACAACACACAAGGATGAGTTTAACCCCAGCAACTAGATGGCACATCCATTCCTGGTCCGTTTGCTTCTGAAATGTGTAAAACTCACGTGTGATGCTGTTGATGGTTATTCCGTCTACCCCAATCCCTCTCTCCTAATCATGGCTGCTACTTTGTTTGTGACAATAACGCTGATATAGAGGAACCTTGATTCCTCTTCATTTCCTTAGACTATTGTGTGGGTGTTGCCTGTGGGTGTTTCTTTGTTATTGTTGTTACTGCTGTTATTGTTATTGCTGTTGTTGGTGTGCGTTTTTATGATAGGCAGCCAATTGGTAAGCAGAATCCATTGGGGAAATCATTAAAAATTAGAGCAACCCTCATCTCAGAAAGCAGCGACATTTTACAGTAACAGTTGCTGCTTATCACTTATCATAGAAAAAAACCCCTAAACAGAATTCTACAAATAATTTCAAAACATATTTAAATAATTTTGTTATTAACTGGGTGCAAATTTGAATACCAAAGTTGTCTCTTTATATTATTACATGATCATTTTCAGTCAATAAACTAAATATAGCTTACACACTCGAGCCTATAATATTAATTAACTTTATTTACTTCATTTATTCTTGCATTGTATTTATTATATTCTTTGTTGATTCTAAAGTTTAACAAATCATCACTAAGAGTCGCACAAAATTGCCACATTCCAATTTTAGAATATCTTACTTACAATATCTATATATATCTATCGATATATATATCCAAATATAGCGAAGGATATTTGATAATAAACAAAAATATAGGGCAACTGAAGAACGGCTAATCGTTCATTCATAATCTTGTGTTTCGACTGGAGATTAGCATTCATTCAGGGCATCCAGTTAGCACGTGACATATTTCCAATTCCCATATCGAAATCCATCAATAATACGAGAAAAGATTTTCACTTGAACAGAGTTCATTGTGTGCTCAGCTTGGCGCGCGACTCTTTCGCACGAGGCAACACACATAAAAAAGAAGACTCATAATGTGTAAAAATGTGAGAAAAAAAAAATCCCATGGATTTCTATAAATACCTATTTTCAATATGCGGAGAGTACGCTTAGCGGCAGGTAAACAACATAGGCAGCCCCGTGAAACTGAAACAAAAAAAACCGTTAAACAACGAAAACTATATCAATATGCTCTAAATAATAAATAACACTAATTAAAACCAAGAAATTTTTAACACATGCCACATCAATAACAACACCAATACCAGCAACAACAACAAACAAACCGAGTCAGCGAACTACTTCCAAAAGGAAACCAAAGCCAAAGAAAATAGACCCCATAGAGACCCCTCTGACCAAGTGCTGCTTCCTGAGTGAAACTAACCAAAACCGTTGTTGGATTTTGTGGGGCCAACTGGTGGGTCTAAACGGCGTACCGGCGAGCCGGCGAACCGATCAACCGTCCAGCCGGCCAATGGGTGTTAATTTTGTCAATTAGCATGCGCAGATACATTTGTATCTGTAACGTTGCAAGCAGCATTTTATGCTGCTAATTTCATTAACACATTTCGAATCGGTATCGGCGCAAGTTATTTACCTCGCATTAACAACAACAAATTTGTAGCTCCATTTCCACTGCAGTTGCACCAGTTACTAACATATCTGAAATATTGTTTATTGTATATTGTATCTGGCTACCAGCAACATGTCTAATTGTTTGGACCAATATTTGATGACGCGCGTTCAAGCTAATTGATGTGCCTCAAGTTTTCCTCAAAAAAAAAAAAAAAAAAAAAAATAAAAAAAGCAGAGTCTAAAAATCAGAGCAAATATGTAAGTGCGCCATGTGCTCCCACCGCAGGGGGAGGAGTTGTTATTGGGATGCGGCGGGTTGGGCAGAGAGTGAGGTAGAATAGGCTGGGCAACTGTAGCTCAAAATCAAAAAACTTGCCCCAAGGCGCGTCAAATTATTTAGCTGCGGCATCCTTGTGCTAATTGCCTGCTGTTGCCTCTGCCACATTCGCTGCCGGTAAAGTGCAGCAGCCGCAACAACCATCAATCCCAAGAGTTTCAAAGTTTCAGTGTTTTTAGCGTTCCAGCGTCTGGGACTGAGCTCTGGCTAAGTTGGGTAATTTCTGGCCAAGCCACCGCCGGGCAAAATATACAGGCCACAGAGCCAGAACTCAAGTCATGGGAAAATTTCCGTACACACACAATTTGGGGTTTGGCTTACGCCTCAGTCGCGCAGCTCGGGAGCAACTCAGTCTCTGCCTCCGTTTCTGCTTCAACTTCGGCTCGACTACGGCACAAAAAAGTCAGTTTCGCACGCAAATTAAGATAATCGAAAGCAAATGCAGCAACGGTAGCAGCTCCATGGTTAACGCTCTGCAAACGGGTTTACTACCCGGTAGCAACAAATCAGAAAAATATGAAAAATTATGCGGCAACGTCGACGTCAACATCGGCGTCGGCGTCGGCGGTGGCGGTGGTGGTGGCGGTGGCGGTGGCGGTGATGGTAACAACAACGGCGTCGTTGTCGATGCTGATGATGACGTCGAAGTGTGCTTTTGGCAGTCCATCATTAAATTGTGGCTAAGATTCCAATCGGACATACAACACACCGAAGCGCACAATGAGAGCAGCAACAACAGCAACAGCAACATTATCGAATTGATATCTTTCCTTTCCTGCTTCTCCTTCTCCTTTTTTTTTTTTTTTTTTTTATTTGAAATTCTAGTGGTGCTCCATTGTGGTGCTGTCTGCTGTTTAGTAAAATATATACACATCCAAATAAAAACAGTAGTTGGCGCTTTAAACAGTAAATCGCTACAGTTTTTTATGCACACTAAATTATATAGATGGACCGCATTCGAATTTGCAGCACTTAAGTTTCTTAATTGATTGAAGCAAGCAGCAGCAGTATCTAAAAGAAAATTCAGTTTATATAGTTCTAAGAAGCAATACAGGGTGTCGTAGTTTAAGTTGAATATGTTTAGGATATATATATATCAAACCCACTTAAGTATAGCATAATGATGGAATCATTATATCATTCATTAATTTATTATTATTATTATTTATTCCGTTGATATATAGTTTGACAAACAAATTATTTATTTATTTATTATTATTATTTGTCTAGCTCACTTTACGAAATTATTTAAACAATTGATGAATGAATTATTTCAGCATATATTTGTTGAAAATGTTTTTCTTTCTTTCTATATACTTTTCGTGGAATGTCCCATTTTGTTATTATTTGAGAATATATTATTTTCTAGACTCTTTATTGCACTCATATAGACATCATCAACCGTTATTATCAATTAATGATGTATGCTTGATGTGCAGTCCTTTAAGTTAAAAACCTGATAAAGCCAGCAGGTAGGCAATTCGAATGGAATCACAAACACATAAAACTCATACTTGAAAAGGCCGTTCAGTAGTCCAAAGTGTTACCACCTTTGCTCATACAGTAAATACCTCGAGCTTCTGCACTTTCTGCCAGGCCATATAATTTGGTTAAAGGCCGAAGCTGACGCTGACGCTGTAGCTGAGGCTGAGGCATAGGCAGCACAACAACAACAACAACAACAACAAGAGCACCCCATGGTTATTAGATGGCCAACATAACCGTGGCAAGGATCGTATTTTTTTTTTTTTATTATTTTCATTTTGTTGTTGTTGCTGCTGTTTGGGTATTTTTTTTGCATGCTAAACGTCGCTGATGTTAATCTTTGGAGCTGAAGCGGCTGAACTGGCACAGCAAGGTATCGATTACTGCCACCGACTTACGCAGACGCGTTGCGTTTTGGGGGCAAAACGGAAAACACAAAGGATTGAGGGGCCAGACCGACAAGTGTTTCCCAGGAATTCCAAGAAATTTTGGGGCCGTACCAGAAAAGCATTGTGCGGCGCCTGGCAATTAATTGTGCGCCAACGTGGCCAACGTGGTGGTCGGGCGTGGGTTCAACGCAGTTCGTTTAGTCAGCCGTCTGACAGAGTATAGGGTTACCACCAGGCCAGTTAGTTTGTCAGTCTGGCAGTTTGGCAGTCTGTCAGTTAACTTTGAATGTTGAACGCAGCGTTCATTATGCGCCGTTTTGCACTATTTCCCTCAGAGAAAATCATTAGAGCTGCCCGCAGCGTTGAGCTGGACCAAACTATATCGTGGGAATATGGCAAATAAACTCGCCCAAATTATAGACACACACAGACACACACACACACAAACGAAAAGGGATACAGAGAGAGAGAGAGAGAGAGAGAGAGAGAGAGAGAGAGAGAGAGAGAGAGAGAGAACAGCGGGTGAGCTCTCGCTCGCTAGACAATTCGAAAAGCCACAGCTCACAGTCGTCGCTCCAGGAAAAGTGCAATAAAAATTTGCGCAAATTTCGTGTTTCTGTTGGCCTGCAATTGCTATTGATGGACTTGCTGTTCTAGTCTGAGACTTGCCAGACTGACGCCCCATGCATATTAAAGTCTTGCCTTAGATTGATACGTGTGTTGCAGATGAGTTACAGATGCAGATACAGATTCAGATACACAGCTATAGATACAGATGCAACCCTTGGGCGCCTGTGATTTATTTGCTGCCGAGAATTTTACGATGGCGCTGAGGGACCCCATAAAAACGGAGCCCATAGAGGGGCATCCAAAATGCATTTTAGTTAATAGTTTTGCATTGTGTTTAAGCTTTATGTGCTAATTAGTGGGCCCATGGGGCAGCTTTAAGTTGAGTCCCCATTTCAAATTTTTGTGGAACCCCACCGCCCCCCTCTCCTTGCGTTCTTTAGCAGGATGATGACAACAACAAGATTTGAGCCTAATTTCTGTGGAGCACGTAAACTTTGTTGGATATCTCTAGTGAAGCGTAAAACAAACTGCAGGCCAAGTAGGCTTGATTAAGATCTTGACTGCCACACTGAGATTAAACATGTGCCAGTGCGCCGAGGGAGGCAACGAATCCGACTCTGACGACGACGAAGAGTTCGACTCAGTGGTTGCTCCTCCTACGCCGCCTCCAACTTGCCACAGGTTGGCTGCTGACGCCTCGCTAAGAATCGTGTTTATGCTTTTAATTAGCAACAACAACTTGTACAGTAAGTAGTTGCAACAGCAGCAGCAGCAGCAGCAGCAGCAGCAACAGCAACAGCAGTAGCTGCAGCATCTGCTTGCAAACACAACAACAACGACAACGGCAACAACAACAGCAACCAGTTGGTGCTACTTGGTGCAGATTTCAAGGTACCGATAGATATATTAAGAAATGACATGACATGTCTCGCTCACTCCACCTCATCGTCGGGCCAGAGATAAATTTTGATGTAGATTACAAGCCAAAGATGCGCGGGAGTTTTCTGCCTTACCATTTATACTATACTTATATAAATCTCGGTACAACAAACTGTTGTTGTTGTTGTTGATATTCTTGCTGTTGCCGTTGCTGTTGTTATAGCCATTAACACGTTTTTGAGCCTGTAGGATGGATGAACATTATAATATTATCGCCTGGTCAGGCATCTTGTTTATGATAAATATTTCAAAAACTTATTAATTATGCCACAAATAGGCAGTGCGCTTGCCACTTGGCCAGCATGGGCCCAACTGTTTGGCATTTTACTCAGCTAATTGGCAGATGCTCAGGTTACCTTGGCATGCGAATCGCCATCGAGTGTGGGAGGATGTGATTCAACCCACAGTGCCCACAGCGATATCCATATACTCGTAGATGTAACCAAATAGATATTGATTTTAAGTACAAATACTTATAATAAAATACAATTCATGCTCATGCATATTTATTCAAAGATTCATTATTTTAAATAGATAATTTAAATTGATTTTTCAATTCAGATATCGATCTCAATATTTATAATTCTGATTTCAATTTCATAATAAAGATAAATAATAATATTTGCTAATAATTACGAAAAGTATTTAATTAGAAAAATTACTGAATGTGTTTTTTGCACAGCTATTTGTGTATTTACGATCTGTTACAAATTATTTAGATATAACAAATATAGTAAAAGAAATAGAGTGGTATTTAATAAATCATGTTGCATACACCAAGCTTAGGCCCGTGGCAGGCACATGCAAATAACCTCAGTCACAAAGTGTAGACAAAAATCAGTCAACCAATCAACAAGTGTAGACCCTTCACTAACTCATAACAACCACGACCACGCCCACTCGATGCCCAGTCCCAGTGGCAATGGCAATTGAAAGCAATCGAATCATATGTTACGACCGACTATCGCTGCATTTAAATCAATATTCGTT
The DNA here is from genome assembly GCA_018901825.1 of Drosophila funebris. NCBI lineage: Eukaryota > Metazoa > Arthropoda > Insecta > Diptera > Drosophilidae > Drosophila > Drosophila funebris. The sequence continues at coordinate 7,215,034 of JAEIFK010000678.1, forward strand.
TTAATTGTACAAATCACCTTGACTTAATTGTGACTGTGTGCATTGTGTGTGTGTGTGTGTGTGTGTGTGTGTGAGAGTGTGTATGTGTGAGTTCCCCTCTCGATGGACCACTCAATTCGTTTTAAATCTCTGTTCTATTATGGCCAGCTGGAAAATGCCGCCGCCTGACCGTAAAGGCGAACGGATGCAGGCCATGAAAAGGAAAAAAACAACAGACGGTCCGTGGCCGTGGCGCTCGTTTTGCATGCGGCAAACATTTTGTTGCATGCAACAAGCGAGTGCACACACAAACGTTTGAGTATCTCAGAGATACATGTGTGTGATTGTTTTAAATGTTAACATGGCCATTTAGAGGCAATAACAGCGGCAAAATGGCAGTCCAACAAGAGCCAGTCGAGAAAGCCAGAAAGGCGCGGGCACTTGCTGTTATTACAACAATATTACCAATATTTATCAAGCGCTTGCAAAATCCCCCAGTCGGGCCAACAATGGCAGCAACGTCAGCATAAATATAAAAATACAAATAAAACAACAACAGCAACCACAACAACAGCGCTTATACGCCGCGTGCGCCAACGTCGACGCTGCATAAAAAGACAAATTTATGATTTATGAATTCAACCTTGTAAATAATATGCTCAGAAAAGTACACACGGACAGAACGCTAAACGCTTGTACCGCTCGCTGCGTCCCGCTACCCGAAAGTCACACAGCTGCTTCTCCAAACCAAGCAACCCAGCGAACAACCAAACTGACCAACCTACTTGCACAATTTTCCGCACAAGGCATGTGGCAAGTGTGCCCCACATCGACCAGCATTGCAACAACAACAACAACAACAACAGCATCACTAGCAACCACAACAACATCAAGAACAACTACAGCAACTAGCTGCTTGTTGTATGATTTTTAAATGCGCGATGAGTTATTTATGCATCTCGCATGCGCTTTTGGTATGTGCGAGTATCTTAACCCACTGATGACCCAACAAATGAGAGAGAAAGAGAGAGGGAGTGAAACAGATTCTAATATAAATCTAATAGGACGAGCAACTGATAATATTGTTGAGCTTCCGAACTTATAGACAGCTGTAAAACACAATAATAATTAAATAAATATTTATAGCAAAGTAAATATAATAATTAAACATAATCCTGTTTCTATATATATATATATATAGCTTCTAGGCGGAGATTCAACTTAATTAAATGTATAATATTCCCTTTGGGTTTGACTTGCGCACAATTTGTGGCACAGTGACACTCGGTGGGTTAAGCACACAGGCTAGTAACGAGTTGGAGGCTGTGAAAACATATGCGCCTGTGGGCCAGTGTCGGCACTGTCCATTATTAAGCTGTAGCTGTGAACGTGCTCATATATATTCTAATTGTTTTTGTAACTATCTTTATATATATTTCTTACTTTTGTTGCCGTTGCAGATTCGATGCGAACAAATCGACAAAGGGCGCCTCGAAAATGCGACGCGATCTTATAAATGCGGAGATAGCCAATCTGCGGGATTTGCTGCCGTTGCCACAGTCGACGCGCCAGAGACTGTCGCAGCTGCAGCTGATGGCCCTGGTTTGTGTCTATGTGCGGAAAGCCAACTACTTTCAACAAGGTGAGTGCACAGTTGTTTTGTTGAGGGCGGCGGAGGGAGTTTACTTGATGCATATGCATGTTGATAATTGGCTGCACGTTGATTGAATATGCATGAGTCATGGCGTTTTGGCATGGACCCCACGCGGCCAAAAATGGCGGAACAAAATAGAGAAACAGCATACGCTAAATAACCGCTAGGCGCATACTTCGAGTACTCGAGTTTGAGTATGAGTACGAATACGAATGCGAGTACGAGTACGAGTACTAGCATCACATCATTCATATGTCTATGTCTATGTCTCTGAAATTGTTTTCGGCCAAGTAATTGCCTAAGCGTCTAGGCACGCACCCAGGCTGCAAATTGCTCCGTAGCCAGTTCCAATCTCTCTACCGCTTGGTTTGCGTTTCATCCTCCTTTAATGCTCATGCGCACAGGTCAATGCGCAGGCGCAACTGAACGAGATCAACTACGACTCTGCTTCTTTTCATTTTGTTTTTCTCTCTTTTTTTTTTGTGGATAATTACGAAAATTGTTTTTCAAATTAGCGTTGTGCGGTACACAAAACCCATAGATAACACACACACACACACACACACACACACGAATACAGAGAAAGAGAGCGAGGGAGAGAGAAGTACACACAAATACATAAGTACTTGGCTATGAGGACTGAGCTCTTAACTTGGCTAGCATCTTTTGCCAGGCCATGTGAACCCGAGCCTGGCACTAGCTTAGCTACAGCTGCGATCCCCTTTAGTCGAGGCAATTTCACAATTGCAATGGTAACAACAACAGCAACAACAGCAAAAACAGCAACAGCAACAACAAAAACAACAGTAACGTCTGCCTGGCATTGCTATAAATATTGCGATAAATCAAAATGTGCGATTTATGTGTTCTACAAATTGCAAAAAATTAAACTTAAGTACTGTTTTTTTTTCTCCTTCCATCTGCCAATTTTTTTCTCTCTCTTTTTCTTTTTGGAGCACTAAGTGTGAGAAATTGTCGGCGTTTGTTAGCTTGTTGTTTGGGTGGGTGTGTGTGTGTGTGTGTTTTGTTATTGTTCATTGTCATTGCACCGTTTAAAAGCATTTATAATCACAAATTGTGTTAATATTGGCACGCTATCGAGTCTGGAGTCTCTGAACACACGCGGCTTATCTTCAAGTTCATGGCATTATATTTTGTTGTTGTGGGTGTGGGTTTCAGTGGGGCTCGATGGGTCTGTGTGGTGGGTGTGGCCCTAACTGCAGCGGCGCGTTGAGTTATGCGATTAATGAAATATTTATAAAACCAAATTGAGTTTTCACAAGCCATTATTAATGCATTAGATTAGCCGACGGCTTGAATTGCATGCAAGAAATAGTTTTTAACCCGATTATCATATTGGCCAAGAAAGCGTGAAGTTGTTTAAGCTTGTTAAGAGGCAATAGAATCCAATTCACAACATAGTTGGACGAACTTTGATTAGAATTCCTAAAATTACTTTATTTTATTATTATACAAACTTTATAAATATAATTAATAATAAAAAAGAGTTAAATTTAGATAAAAATAGATGAATGAGTTCTTTTAAAATATTCAGAAATTAAATAGAACTTATTTTCAGAATAGATATAATTTTTTTCTTTTGGGAGTTTACACTTTGGCAAGTTTTACAAGAACAACAACTTAAATGAGTTTTCAAGCTGCCTCTCAAACAGACTGAGCATGCAGCCACGCCCATTTTATTTGCCTGCCTAGCTGAGCAGGCAATTCGAATTGTTTGTACAAACGGATTTCTTGGTATTGTTGTAATATTAAAACACTGCAAAAATCTGAGTGCATTCATGGCCTTTCCGTTCAAGTTCAATGAAATTACTAGTTGCGGTTGCTGCCGCAGTGATTGTTGCTGTTGCCGCTGCTGCTGCTGCTGCTGCTGCTGCTGTTGCTGTTGCTGCTGCTGTTGCTGTGACTGTTTGTGTTGCCTTTTTGCCAGGTGCGGGAGTATCTCGTAGTGTTTTAAAAATAATTGATCTTGATGCTGGCTGCTGTCGGCTGACTGCAGCGCAGCTGCAAACTGCTAACTGCAATTGCACTCACTGATCGCTGTTGATTTTCGAGTTGTTGTTGTTGTCGTTGTTGTTGCTGTTGCTGCCGTCTCAGTGACAATGACACATTTTCTTTTTGTGATTCACTTGTTTTTGTATGGCAAGATCATCGCTTATTGTATGTAGAATATAATCAATGAATTTGCAATCAATTGCAATCTAACAATTGCCGTCAGAGACAAAGTGTATTATTAACAGATACTTTTTTAATTAGCTTCGCTTAATTTTATGCATACAAATTGCATACAAACAAAGCCATGGGAAAAACTCGAAATACTTAAACAGATTTTCCTCTTAACTTATAGCGGATGCTTAAAGCCCGGTTGTTTTCTGGGCGCGGCTGTAAAAAAGACGCAAAATGTCGATAGTTCAAGCTAATTTAACTTTATTACATTTATCAATTTATTTCTTTTGCAGTTTTCAAGCGTCACAATGCGCTGCATCAACATCATCAAACAGCAACACCAAATATTGGCTTCTCGAAGGTAAGAAAACAATTTTGAAATATTGATTAGCTTAAGCTATTTGAAAATTAGAGTACAAAAACATTGATCTACACTGACTATAAAGTTTATTATCATATCTAGCAAAACTCAATATTACTGGTTTTTTAATTATAAATAAGTTTAATCTTTTTATGGAACGTTGAAGGTCGACTGATCAAGAATATATATATTCTGTAGATGGAAATGGCTGCTTCGGCTTGAAACATTCACTTTCACAAAAACCAATAATCCATAAAGTTAAGAAATAATTGGTTATTTAAATAGTAAGCAAATTGATTGCTTGGACCATCCTCTCGAGAATCAAAAAGATTAAGAATATATCTCTCGCCATGTCCGTCCGTCTGCCCGTCCCTCTGTCCCTCAGTCTGTATGAACGTGTCAATCTCAGCTACTACAGAGCTACTGACACCAAATTTGACAAAGATTGAAGGTTCCTGTATACTCTCTCCATATCGAGTTTATTTTAAATTTTCGATACCTCGCCCCACAACAAATAATAATTACAGTACAGTGTATTTAGTTATACGGTCTTTAATTTATATGGATAAATTATAAAGAAATTAGCCAGTGACTACATTACAGCCAAGGCAGCTTCCATGAATGTAAGTATCTCCTTCCATTGGAACGGCTGTTAAGAATTAAGAATTTAATGTAGAATTGAAATCTAGAAGGACTTTGATCAGTATTACTACTTACGCGAACCATTGGCTAGAGCCAGAAAGCCGATCACAAAGGCGCAGATAACTTTGATGAGTTGCGTATTGTGGATAATTCTATGAAGGCTTGTGTTGAACTGATGCTGTCCAAGGCTTACATTTTCTTTTATAGTTATTCAATAGGAAATTCCAATTTGATATTCTATTAGTGAGTGATAAGAGAGATTTGGTGGCAATTGATGGAATATTTTTAAATATACAGATAAGACTTTCGGTGGAATTTCCAAACAAATTTTTTGAGCATTACCCTGTCGAAATATTATGAAATATGTAATATGAAATTACCCGGTGGTAATTTTTAATTTTTATTTTGTATGTGAAGATAATTTTTAGTTTAACATATAACTTAAGCATTTGTAAAGCACCTAACGTCTCAATAAAAATATTCTGGTTTCTGATTATTTTTTTTTTTAATATTTACTTTTTACTACGAAATATAAGGAATTTTTTTAATATGTGATTCTCTCTCAAAATTGTAGTTTATAGAAAGGCAGTTTAATCTCATAATCGATGCGTTGGCAACCCAATTACCAATTTATTGTGGCCACTGCGCCAGCTGAGAAAACAGCTCAATTTAAGCGAGGCGCGTTGACAAGTCAACTAGTGAACCGAAAGTTCCAGGGAAAACAACTCTATTAATGGCACAACTGTGGCATATCATAAGCCAGAAATCATTTAGCTACTGCCACTTGCTGCGCCAAAAAAAAAAAAAAAAAAAAAAAAAAAGAAAACAATAAATGCTGCTCCTAAGCAACAACAATCACAATAACTACAGCAACAACAACAGTAAAGAGCAGACAGTAGTCAGTAGTCAGTAGTCAGTCAAGCTGCCTGCCACTGACTACAGCAACCCAACGATGGTCGGCAGATTGATCTACATACCTGTGCGCACTCGTGACTGAATTAAATACAAATATATCTGCATATGTATACATATACATATATACATATATATATATATATATATATATATAAATGTATATATTTTAGTCCGAGCTCAATAGTCAATTTTCAACTGTCAACCCAGGCAACTTCTTTGGGCTAACAATTTATTAGTGTGCAGACGCGAAAATGAATTTGCATTTCCAACACGGTTGTGAGTGAGCTTTAACAAATGCTTTAATTTACTTTCCTGATCAGCTATCAATAGTTACGCCAACCAATCGATCCTTAAATTATATATTTTTTCTATATTTTTCTCGTACATACAGAGAAATTGTTGTAAATTTGTTTATGCGACGAAATTATGTATAAAAATTCTCAGTTGTCCATTATATTTCATTCTCAAAGATAATTAAATATGTCTATGTACAAATTAATATAAATTTAACCAATAATATTAAAAAGAGAAATATCAAGTTGTTAATACTAATTAAATCGATTTATTTGCTGTCTTACAGGCACTTTCAGGTTTTTTGATGATGCTTACACAAAATGGCAAATTGCTCTATATATCGGATAATGCTGCCGAGTACCTGGGACATTCCATGGTAAGTTTCATGAGATTTGTGAATTTTCTATACCATTGAGAAAGATTTTCTTCGATTTGTAAAAGCGATTTGCGCGAATAATTAGAAAAGCGAAGTCGACGAAAGTTTTTGGCTAAAATTGTTACAGCCGTTGATACAAATCTCTAACAAGCGACAACAGGCAACAGCAAACAACATCGACATCAACCCAGCAACAACAACGACAGTAAATATTTGTTGCATTTTTTCATGTTGTTTTTTTTTTTTGTTTCTTATACTGGCTGCTGCTCCCGTTGACAAGTCAGCAACAACTGACTGGCATAGACTCGATTCATTGAGCTTACATAAATCTGCAGCATGTACTACATAAAAGTTCCTTAAAACTGTTGCAAACAGCTCAACTTTGTTACTGCTGCTGATGTTGTTTCAGTTGCAGTTACTGTTGCTGTTGCTGTTGCTGTTGCTTTTGCTGTTGAAGTTGCAGTTGCAGTTGTAGTTGTAGTTGTGGCTGTTTCAAGTTTGGTTTATCGCACGTTTACGCTGCTTAAATAGCAAGGTTATACATCGTGGCCTTTCACTTTGCATTTGAAGTACTAAAGCTAAATAAATATGCCTGAGTTGAATATAAATGCACTCGCATGGAGCACATGTGACATATCTCCGTTCTACATACATAGCGTATTCGAATGCAGTTACTTATTCATCTAAAACAAACAGCCAGACATTGACAAAGGTACTGTTACTCGCATATGCCGAGAGATTGTTGTAAGTCTGTTGATGTGCTTCGCCGCTTGTTGCAACTCTCCAGCTTTAATACGGCCGACCAACCGGCAAAGGGGGCGTATGAGTTATCTGACTGCAACTGTAGCACAACTGTCAAAAACCTGTGAGAAATCGAAGCATTTTGCCAATAAATCATTTTCTAGGCTGTCCTAGTTGTATTCAATAGAATTTCGAAAAATATTGTATCTTGTTCAGATTGTTAACGAACAAACGATGTTAACAAAGAAAACGATTAATTATTGTTTAACAAAATATCCAAAAATTTTGCTTTAATTCATTTTAAATGTTTTTGTAATCTTAAAACTAGGATCCCAAATATTTTATACAAAGAAATGTTTACAAGTTAAAATGTTACATTTATCAAATTTATTGCTACATTCAATTGATATCGATACAGAATTAGCCAGTTATTACATTACAGCCAATGCAGCTTCCATGAATGTGAGTATCTCCTTCCATTGGAACGGCTGTTAAGAATTAAGAATTTAATGTAGAATTGAAATCTAGAAAGACTTTGATCAGTATTACTACTCACGCGAACCATTGGCTAGAGCCAGGAAGCCGATCACAAAAGCGCAGATAACTTTGATGAGTTGCATATTGTGGATTGTTCTACGAAGGCTTGTGTTGAACTGATGATGCCGTCGATTAAACAACAGTCTTTTATAAGAGGGGAAACTGATAGAAGGTATTTTCTAAACATATTGATAAGACATGCAGTGGTATTTCTAAAAAATTTGGGCATTACACTGTCGAAATATTGGGAAATTCCTATGAATCGAAAGTTTCTTTAGAAAAGTGATATTTCACAAATAATTTTAATTTTTATTACTCAAAGATTGCTTTTTATGAAACAATAAATTCTATATTACAAATTTTATATTAAATATTTGTGTAAAATTCTGACAATTGTATTTGAAAAAGAGCAAGACAGCCAAAAAAATGCCTTGAACTCGAAACAACGAATATTTGAATTAAATTATAGCAGGAAGTGCATTTACTTACATGAGCACATTGTAATATACAAGTTACATAGGGTTCCGATAATTTGCAACGATCCCAAAGACAGTTAGCTGCGACTAGACCAACTTTCATATCGAATATGCTCGGCGAACAATATTGTGGCTATACATTTAAGACCTGTCAGAGGCGAGTGTAACACAAGAGCTGTTGGCCCCACAGAGCTTAAGACACTTGACAGCCTTTGGCCTTTGGGCCAGGCCTTATCAGGGGACACCCACAACAATAGCAACTAAATGGTCAAGCGGGTTCATAAATTTACTGTTTGCCATGTGTTGGCATAATTACGGCACAATAACTGTGCACATGAGCAGGCCCAAAAGTGGATTGCCCAACCTTTTAATTTGTGGCAGGCAGCAAGCCAAGCTCACAGTTAGTTAATGGCCAAAACGGCAGCCGCAGCCGCAGCCGCAGCTTAAGCCACAGCAGCAGCAACAACAACAAGTAAAGTTAATTAACAAACTGCCAAAAATGTCAATAGAGCTTGATGTTGCATTTGCTGCTATCGTTGTTCTTATTATTGTTGCTGTTGCTTGGGCATCATAATTCCAATTGGATTTTTGCATATTGCCATAACAAGTTGCCACTGTCATGTGTCATGTAGCGACAGCGACCATAAATAAATTACAAATGCAACAACATGGCATTGTAAATTTGCTCGATCGCCTGGTTCCAGCTATCTTTCGGTCCGTCAGCGTTGTCCATAATTGTCAACAATAATAATACAAAAAAAAAGAGCACAAAAACATGACATTACCCGGTAAACTTGATGACCGTGCGAAACTATCACCTGACATTTCATTAACAAATTAAATTTGACATCCCCACGGATTTTATAATTAAATAGTTTTCTCAAAGTCCCCAGATATGAAAGCTTTTCAATAAATAATTATTTAATAATTGATTTCATTTATGTTTTCAAAATTGTCAATAAATCATAAAATGATAACATAATTCAGTTTATCGCAATGCATTTAGTAGAAACTGTCCGCGTAATAAATCAATAGCTTCCATCCTGAGGCCATCTGGAGTTGTCTTTCATATGAATAGACTTAGATGGCAACACTGGAAACTGATAGATTCTGCAATATTCGCACCTCAACTCTGGCCATTTGTCTCTGCGGGTGTTGCCTTATTTTTATTTCGATGTTAACCCTAAAAGAAATTAGGGATATTGATCGATTAATTGTACTATTATTTATTTAAAGATCTAATATCATAACATTTACTACAAATTATATACTGTATTGTGACATGCAACATGCTTACGTTCTCTATCTCACTTTCTCTGCTGCTCTCTCTCTCTCTCTCTCTCTCTGTCTTGTTCACAGGAGGATTTACTTATACATGGGGATTCCGTTTACGATATCATTGACAAACAGGATCACGCAACCATACAGGCTGAGCTAAATCGGAACGTGCCACCGCAACCAGGTGGTAGCAACAGCAGCAGCAATGCCGGCGTCGGCGTCGGTGTCGGTGTCGGTGTTGGCGATTCGACAGCCAGCAATGGTAACGGAGGCGCCTCAAGTCTGGAGGGGGAGCATCGCATGTTTCTCTGTCGCATGAATGTTAGCCGCAATGCGCGACGGCAAATGCGTTTCGGTGATCAGAAGGTGAGTATCTGTGTCTCTCTGTGTATCAGTGTGTCTGTGTATGAGTAAGCGCGTGTAGTCTCTGACAGAAATTGATGAATGAATCACCTGGGAGCGTGTTGCGTGTAACACTTGGAAACCAGCGAGCCTGCAACACAGTCACAAGTCAGAGTAAAGCCGCCACGCAATGAATTATGCATGAGCCGAGCGCATGCGTCGTCTGCCAACCGGCTGGCCCGACTGGCTCACTGGCTGACTGGTTGGTCATACATCTTGCCAGCTAGCCAAACACTCAGACAACCAGCCAGCCAGCCGGCCAGCCAGTCAGCCAGTGAGACGCTTTACTATAAGCTGACAAACGATGACAGTTGATGTGGAACGGGTGGGTGCCCCGTTGCTGTTGAATGCTCTGATTGGCCGCCTCCTCTGATCATCATCATCATCATCATCCTCATCATAATGATGTTGTGAGTGAAGAAAAAAAATGCTAAAAGCAATATAAATGAATGCGAGCACAATATGAAGTTGTCAGTCAGTCAACCAGTCAACAAGTCATCCATCCATCCAGTCAGCCAAGTACGAGTGCGAGTACGAGTACGAATACTTGGCAGCGGGCAGGTTCAACCAGACAAGACCAAATCTGTCAACGTGTTGAGCCCGAAGACGCGTTGAAAATCATGTGGATGCTACCGTGTTGCCGGAGTGCTGTCACAATCTTGTGGGCGGTCGCTGGTCTTTTATATGCAAGCATATCTTCTTTTTGTTCATTCTCCTTTTTTTTGTTTGCCTTGTTTTTTGTTTGTGTGTTTTTTTGCTTGAAGTGCGCAGATGTGCGCTGAGAGTTATGGAGATAAAGCGAGGCGTTGACAGTTGCTGCAAACGTTTTTAATTAAGTTGCAAGTTGGCACTTTAATGAGGTGCAGGAAGTGTTGCCACTTGGTTTAGATTTTCCCAGCGTTATGACACCACATCTACCCACGCTTACATTCTTAAGCTTTTAAGATGTTAGATCTCCATGAAGATAACCGCAAGTAATTTTGGTTGCCAGCTATGTGACCAATAACACTAGCCTAAAGCTCCAAATGATTTCGACTACCGTCAGACTGGTTAAATATATAATTTAAGTATATGGCCTAAAGTGGAATTTAGCTTAACTTGCGACTGATTAAGCTAAGTTCACTTTTCAAAGGTTCAAATCATTTTGATAATAATGCAATAAATGAGTTCAGTTATGTTTTAAAATGCTTTCAGTCTTCATGTTATAAAATGGTGTCTTAGTTGTTGTGTAGCCTCGCTGAATCATAGAGTATTATGATCAAATAAGTTTATACGGGCTCAAATTGATATTTAAATGGTAGATGAATGGCTAGCTTAACATTTACCAGCAGCCTTAAGAAGCTTATACAATGTTGTCGGGGGACTTGGACCCCAGTGAACTGGCTGCGATAACCCATACTGTGCCAAACTGAAATGCGGCACATTCACCCGGCACTCGTTAATATGCAATAAAAATGGACCAATAAATAATTATGAATGAGGTCAGCATAGTTCAGAGCTAGTACCCAGAGCACAACAAACTAAAATGAAAACCCCCCCAGCTACAACAACAATAGCAGCAACAAGCAGAACAGGAGACAGAGTTGGCGACAGCGCTGTGGCAGTGGCGCCTGCTCCCCAGTCTAAGGTCGCCTCATTTACCAAAGAAAATAAAAAAAAAGTCCAACGACAACAACTACAGCGTCTGCGTCATCGATGGGTTGGGATCGGCTTCGGAATCGGAATCGAAGTTGCAGTTGAAGTTGGAGTTGGAGTCGGGTCTGCATTTGCATTTAAGCAGATGAACGGGCCATAAGCTACGAAATGCAATTGCAATGGAAAACTAAATGCAGGCACGTTTTAATTGGGAGACAATGGCTGAGACACAGACTGAGACTTCCATTGAGACTGCCTGGTGTGTGTCTGCTATTTTTTTTATTTTTATTTTCAATATATGAGTGTGTGTGCTTGTGTGTCTGTTTTTTGTGTTTGTGTGGAGGCTGTTACTCCATTCTGCGTATGCTGGCAAAACATTTCAGTGATTGCCTTTTTTAAATTATGGAATCAGAGTAAAATGTCTATGAGCCGGGGCATGCCAGCCCAAAAATGGCCACAACCAGCGGCGACAACGTGCGCGACAATTTTCGTGGGAGCCGCCACAGCCACAGCCACCGTCATCGTCTTCGCCGTCGTCGCCGTTGCCGTTGCCGTCGTTGCCTGAATGGGATCCCAAATATTGAAATCTACATCGTTCTCTTTTGTCCGTCTTTTTTTCCTTGCAGGTCGTTCTGGTACAGGGTCACTATTTGTCATTCCTGCCGCTTTGCAGTCGCAATGAGCCCGTCTTTCTAGCCACCTGCACACCCATCGCCATGCCCGAGACGCGTGAGTGTGTGGTTCAGGGCGCCACCAATGTCTTTACCACCATACACTCCATGGATATGAAAATTGCACACATTGACAAGAAGTAAGTAGAACCCACTGCCAGATACCCTTCCTTCCAATACATAACTTATGTCTCAACTGTCTATTTCAATTGCAGCGGCGAATTCCATTTGGGCTACGAGAAGGCAGCTCTGCAGGGCACATCCTGGTACAACCTGATACATAGTGAGAATCTACGGGAAGCGCAAAGCAAGCACAGGCTAAGTAAGTAGTGAATCTACTGATACACAAGTTATTCCTTTAACTAAATCAAATCGAAGCACATTATAATTGAAATACCCTTTAGCGTAATCCATCTAGTACCTAACTTAATCTCCTATCGTTTTCCTCTCCCCTTCCCCTAGTTACGCAATCGGAACAGGATCGAAGTTGTATACTACTCGTACGCATGCAGCGCTCTAGTGGAGATTTCACCTGGGTGCATGTGGTACTCCAGGTGCGTGATAGTCCCGATTCCACACAGCAGCCTGTCATCGTTTGCACCAATCAGGTGCTAAAGTAAGTTAACCCTCTATCTATTGTAACGCCTTTAGCTAACAGGGTTCAAACTTCTCAGTGATCGTGAGGCATCGATAATGCTGGCCAATTCCTGGCTCTATCATTATTACACGGTACAGTCCAAGATACAATTTGGCATGCCGCTAGACAGTGCAATGCGTGTGCCACCTGGCAGCAGCTCCAGCGGCTATTACAGTTCCCATCAGCAGCCACTTGGTGGTGGCGCTACCAGCGTTGGCCTGGGCATGTCCAGTGGCACTGCCGGCATGTCCAGCGTATTTGGCAGCCATCATGCGCATCATCATCACCATCATACAACGGCAGCGGCATCATACCATCACCATCATCCGCATATGGGTGCCGCCTATGGTGGCGTCTATCATGCCGAGGGCACCCTCGAGCTAAAGGAGGATCAGCAGCTGTATGGCTTTCAGCCGGGCCCCCTGGGAACCGGCAGTGGTGGCCTGGAGCCTGTGGACTATAGTCAAGTGAATGGCGGCAGTGCGGGGGGCAGTCAAAAGTCAACGCAGTCGGCGACGCCTCCACCGCCGAAGAAGCGAGCACGCAACAAATTGGAGCCGCTTTATTTGCACGCCGAGCGATCTCCAGCGGCGGCCATAACGCCAGAGCCCGACTGCTATGCCCTGCATCAGAGTACCGTTTATGCCACAGCAGCGGCTGGGTCAGCGCCGGGCAGTAGCAGCGATGCATCCACCTCGGTTGTTTATGCCACAATTGTGCCAACACGTCCGCGATTGCTTAATAAGACGCTACCGCCGGATCCGGCGGATTTCATTGAACAATGGAACCCCAGTCCGCCGTGGTCGGAGTCGGCCCAAAAGGCATCTCTCGATAGCTTTGGCTCCTCGCATGAGCTGAGTCCCTGCATTACCACAACGCCGCCCACGCCCACCAGTGCAACGCCCCAGCACAACGGACTCAGCACACAGACAATTGGACCTGCGTTCAGTTTTGAATGGATGTCGGATCCGTTGGTGCCCGTTGCGTATCAGCAATGGCCGCCAGCGACGGGTGATCATCACCAGCATCTGTCTCAGCATCTGGCAGCTGCACAGCAGCAGCAGCAGCACCATCACCAGCATCCACAACAACATCCACAACAGATTCCACAGCATTCACAGCATCCGCAGCATGCACAGCTCACGCTGCATGGTGTTCACGTGGCGCGTGTGGAGCTTTCTGCCGATTCAATGGTGGCCACAGCTCGTGCTGATGCCACTGAACCGGTCGATGATAGAGGTTAGTATATTTTGATTAGCATGTTTCAATCTGAATTTGATTCGCGGCTTATCGCTAATTAATTAAGCTTCAAAAACAAAACAGTTCTCAACGAAAAATTAAGCAAACTATACAAAATTGTTGATTAAATATAAATATAAGTCTTGAGGGGCAAATTGGCCCTTCCGCCAGTTGTGTGACACGCTTAAGCTCCCAGTCTCATATTATTCTTTTTGTTTTCTTCTTTCAAATTATTTCAGATCCAAAAAATTAGTGACCTGCGCATTATGTAAAGCTCGGAAATTCCCAGCGCGGCTCGGCGTGCAACGGGCAGGTGATAATCATACTTAAATTAATTGCCACTTGTCATCTTAGCGTTTAAATTATTTTTATCTAACTCTAAGCAAAACAGAAAGATAAAACTCATACATACACACAAACACACACGTGGGGCAATAACAACAATTACAATTGTAATAATAATAATAGTAATAGGTATAGATATCACAATAAGCAAAGCTCCAGCAATCTACTAACCAACTAATTTGTTTAAGTAATGTTCATATAACCACAATTTTTCTGTGCAATTTTGTTTAAAGCTTAAACATTAAAATATAATAACTGTATGTTAAATATACTATATAAACATTACTTGAAAATTAGTTTTACGATAAGCAACTGGAAAACTGGAAAAGCAGAAGAGCTCTATTAGTTGTTAAACATATTTTAGTGTCGTTTTTATGGCGTCTTCTTTATGAGTATTTTCAAATTTGTTTATACATATATACATAGTATGTAATTTTATATAGTACTATATTCTTCTAGACGAATTAGGTTAATTTTTTTATTTATGAAATTTAATTTATAAACACAATATTTATTATCCATACGCCTATTGCTTTTGCTCATACAATAAACAAAAGTATTTCGATTTTGCAATTTAAAGAACCAACCAGAATTATAGTTGTTTTTCATTTTTAAATATTTTAACGGGTGAGTAAATATTTTTATAATATTAATAATGAATAATATATAAATTACGGATATCTTACATTGCCAGCTAAAGCAGAAATATGTTTGGCTGGATTTTATTGCATTCTTCCAAATTGATTACATTATAAAGCAAGTTTCCCACTCCCATGCTTAATTTGACTTAACTGATTTAATCTAAAATCAAATTTATTTATGAGTAAACATATTTAAGTGTTCGTGATAATCTCAACTTACCGATATAGTCAAAAGTTCTTCATGTTGTCAAATCACATGTACAAATACCTCGCATTGTCTTCCGTTTATGTGCTCTCAAGGCGACTCTGAAATTTATGATCTCTCTGAAGAAAAAGAGGAAAAAAAAACTGTATGGTAAATGTCATGATTTTAAGTTTCCATTAATGCAGTGCACTCTGAACCAGCCACCGAAACCGCAGCTCTTGGACCGTTGGCCAATCTGCTAAAAACGCTTTCGCCGAAATAACTGACAAAAAAATATCCAAAAAACCATAAGCCAAAAAACCACTCCCCAACCGCAATACTAGTGTCTAGTTTGGGACAGAGTCATAGGCATTTTCTGTTTGAAACATTGAGTGCTCGTAGTCATACTAGTACTCATACTCGTACTCGTATTCGTATTTGTATTCGTATTTGTATTCGTACCTCTTCATGGGTGACGACGCTGTTACTTCGAGCTGGGAGCTGCTGACGCAGAACAGACGCCAGACAGAGTCGAAATTCACACACAGCAGTCACTGTCCATGCGATGGGGCTCCTTTATTTTGTTTTTATTTGGGATTTCGGATGCAGTTGCAGAGATCTCTGGTGATATCCCACAAATATTGTAAGTAGAATGGGCAGCCAAAAAGCAAACAAAACCCAAACACAAACACAAACCAAGACCCAGACCGAAACCCAAAGCGACGTAGACGCCGCAGCTGGCGCGATTGAATGACTCCTCGTCGTCGGCCGTCTGAGATACTGACTGGCTATAGACTTGGACTGGACGACAACGACGACGACGACGACAACAACGACACACTTACAGGCGACGACGGGCCACAGCAGCATTCTCAGAAATATTGGTGTAGGTCACAGCCAGAGATAACATGCTGCGCCAACGTGTGTGTATATGAATGTGTGCTATGTGTGTTAGTGTGTAGTATTTTGGCTGGCTGGATTGGGCCTTAGTTCTGGCCTCATTGTATGCAAATGTGCCACGATCAGCGACGAGCGACGAACGACGAGCCACCACCCGCCCAGTCCAAACTGATGCCGCAAACTGCAACAGCAACTGATGCTGATGATGCTCCTGCTCATGGGTGCCAGAATCGTTTTGTGTGCGAGTGCTGGTACTCTTACTCTTACTCGTACTTGTACTCGTACCCCTGCTCGTATTCGTATTCGCTGCAGTAGTCCTACTTGTATTCGCATTCGCATTCGCATTCACATTCACATTCACCATCGCCCTCGCATTGGGTTTTGAGTTGTGCGATTTTTGGCATTTTTGCATTTTCTTTGTCCTAGCCAAATGCCTTATGTAAGCGACATCGACGACTCCTTTGACCGCAATGTGTATGTTATTAGCTATAGCTGCAACCAAAAGTTTCAAACCGAAGCGCATATACCCTGTTATAATTATGGTATAGAGATGGAAAGAATAATTTAAAAAAAAACTATATACATTTATTTAATTAATTAAAATATAATATAATTAAATTATTGAGAAAAAAAATGCAGATGTAATGTAATAAAATTAAATAATCTTTATGATTTGAAAATATAATTGATGAATTAAAATATGTTTACAATTATTTATTTATTTATATAAAATCAAGGATGTTGGTTGCTAGTTTTGCACATAATTCAAACGCTTTTTTAACTGTCTTAACTAATTAATTTAATGTAGGCATAATATTATAAGTATATTCCTACAATAAACCAGTAAGTTGAAACTTTTACGTCATAGATCCTTTACGAAGTATAGGGCAACAATTCTCAAAAGCAGTGCAAGGGTATTACAAATGAAAACAAAATGAGTAAAAAAAAAATTTTAGAAATAAAAGTCAACGACAATGGAAATGCTGCACACACAAAACACAAAACATTTCAACAGGAACAACATGTAATTTTTGAGCTGCTTCAGCCGCCGTCTCCTGGCCAGACTACCCAGACATTCCGCCCGATGCCCCCAAAAAGCCCAGCTCGAGAGTCAGAGCTAACCATATGCAATGCCTGGTGCGGCCTGGCCGGGGTCACGACACTTTTTGTGGCAACCACGGAGTCAGCGCAGTCAAATAGTGGGAGAAGTATGGCAAAAGGCAACAAGGCCTCAGGCTGCAACTGCAACTGCGACTGCGACTGCGGCTGCGACTGCAACTGCGACGGCGACTCTGACTGCTGTCGTTGCTGTTGTTGTTGCTGTTGCCGTAGCTGTTGCCCCTGTGCCTTATTGTTTGAGCAACAGTTGGCGCGGCTGGACATTTTGGCCAGGGTCTGACCGATGGCAATGGCGAATGCAACTGCAACTGCAACTGCTGCAGCCAGAGCCACAGCGACTGCATGGCGTCAAGAGAATGCGTTGCGCTTGTTCCTTGGCTTTGATTTCGTTGCATTGTGGCCATTTCCTAGGAAAAAATGTTACATGAAATTAATAAATAGGCAAATAAATGTTAAACAGCTGCTGTTTTGTACGTGTTCCTCTTGTTGATGCTATTGCTGTTCCTGTGCCTGTTGCTGTTGTTGTTGCTGTGGCTGTTGCTGTTGTTGTTGTCATTGCACGCGCACGGTAGCCATTGTGCTGCACACAGGGTGGTGGTGCTGATGCTGCCTGGTGGTTGTGCTTGTGCTTATGGTTGTGCTTGCGCTTGTGGTGTGGTGTGGTGTTGTGTTGTTCCTGTTCCATGGCATTTGCATAACACCAAAGCAAAGCAAACAGCAGAAACAAGCCAAAATGCAACACAGGATGTTTCCCAGGCTGCCAGCCAGCTTAGACAGTTAGTATACTTCCTAACCCCATTACCTCACCTATCTTACTTCCACCTCTCAGCTATCTAGAAGTGCACTGTCGGCATGGCAAATCTCTGACTGGGGCTTTGCCACTGCATGCCAAATCCTTTTTCTGCAGTTCACAGCAATTGCTTAGCTTGCAATGGGCCCGAACTAAGCGGCAGCAATGGACTTGCCACGGAACTAATGCACTCATATTCCAAGGCTATAAAATAACCTCAGATTTATGAACAATATATTCCGGTACGCCCTCACCTAAAGCTACATGCTACAACTAACTTAACTTAAACCAACTATGGTGTAGTTCAAACATTGAATTATACCCTGTTAATAGTTAAATGACTTCGAAGTTAACACATTAGATATACATATAAGGTCGAATAAAAGCCTTGAAAGTAAATTTGCAAAAGGAAAATACTTTCTAAAAACTTTCAAGATAAACATTTTTTAAATTAATATAATTATAAATAAAAAAAAAACTTAATTATAATTGCCGTTCTTAACTGCTAATTAAACTGATCGCTTGCCAAGTTTATCATACTTCTCTCTTTGTAACTAGAGTGCAAACTATACAACTAATAATCCCAGCAAGTTTTACGGTAAAGTACAGAGCAAATCGCAGTCTAACTAGCCCATATATCGAAATGAAAACGTTTGAATTTCAAATAGACTACAGACTGTAGAGAAAATGCCAAGTCAGAATGAGCATTGGCGCTATATTGATATGTAAGCCACATAGGGGTCTTAGGAGGGGGGGCAGAAAACATAATAATTCGTCTATAATTTATACACAATTGTAAATAAAATGTGTACAAGCATAATTTACACATAAACAAGGCGACGCGCCACCAAAAAAAGAAGAAAAAAAACAAAATAAAAACCTGCACCATCATCACACGCGGCTGCCACTTAGAGCCTACAACACGAGAAGAGAAAGGGGGTAGAAAAGAAGATGAGGAGATGGCAACGGTGCTGCGATTAGAATGCAGAGCGCCCAAGCAGAAGAAGCTGGGGCCAGACCGGGTGACTGAGAAATTGATCAACGCTGTGGCGGGACATAAACTAAAAGCTTATTTAACATTAATTTCGCCACGAAAATCACACAGCAATTTTAAACATCAGTTACATGGCGGAGCAAAGCAGCGAAAGGCCTGAGCAGCCAACCCCATTGGAAGCCACCGCAACATGCGAAAATGTGCCCAAGCGATACGTCCCCCTTCAGTTCCCCCTTTTGATGCCCAATTCGCGCAGCTCTTGTAATCTAAGCTGCCATTAAACAAAATACAAGAAAAACTTACGAAAACATATGCTACATATTACAGCCGATCCCAACTGAACCGAGACGAGGATGACAACGGAGGCAAAGCGAGGCGGAGGCGAGCGATGATTCGCATCGCACAGTGACGGAAGTAAAGAAGCAGGTGCACAATGGAAGCAGTAAGTTTATTTTTGAAATAAAATTCAATTTAATTATTTTAATTTTTACTTAGAAATTAAATGAAATTGAGCAATGCTCATTAAATTAATATTTTATATGGAAATCAAAATAAAGTAATTACTTTAACAATATAATCAAATATTTGTAGTTTAGCGAACATTCAATTAGCATTCAACTATAATAATAAAATACAAATTTTAATAAACATTCCTATAGCAAAATTTCTGTAGTAATTCTCTCTAATTTTTAAGAACTTGATCCATTGTAGAACGTAGCTGTTTGGCTGGTCGACAGACTCGGCTTGCTTTTAGTGGGAGAGCTTAGGCTATAGCTCTGTACTGAGCAATTGCACCTGCCTGTGCCTCAGTCTCAGCCTCAGCCTCAGTTGCAGTCGCAGTCGCTGTCCCGGTCTCAGTCTCAGTCTCAGTCTTCACCTGAACCATAGACTGAGCTTCAGCCTGAGCCAGAGTCTGCTCTGTTTTGAACTGTGGCCATGTGCAATGCCGCTACAAGCAGCATACACCAAGCCAGGTACAAAGATTTAGAGCGACATTAGAGCAGTCAATCCATCATGACTGAACATTACCATAAATTACACAGAAATAATTGATTATTACGAGTAGACACAGCGACCAAAGACAGAGCCCAGGCGCACTCAAGATCCAACAAGTCCCCAGTTCATACTGCGTGTGTAGTTGTAGTCTGTATGTATTAGTGTATATCTGCGTGTGTGTATATGTGTTTGTTGGGGGCAACTTCTGCAACAACGTTACTCTACGCAGTTTGGCGAGCGCACCGATTTAGTTTAAATTACGTTGGGAAGATGCGCAACAGCCTGGTCAACAAGTCGTTCAAGTTTTGACCATCTTTCGAGTCAGTTGGGCAATCAGCGTTCAGACTAAGCACTTTGAACCCAAACAAACTTGCTTGCTCTCTTGAGTTCTGCACACGCCTATCAAGCTGAGTAATTGCTGAGCCACAAAACCGCAAACAACAGATTCCCCATTGCATATTGTAAACAAATATTTGTGTAACCAACGTGCAAAATGCCCCATTTTGATCGTAGTAATAAGTTAGCCAAGTTCCTAGTTTTGACTGTTAGACAAAGTTTCAGTTATTTGTGTAATATAACTGTATCCTTTCGAACCATAAACTCTATTTGCTTTGTATTCTAATATGCATTTTAACCAGATTTATACTCGATTTGACAAGGACATTCAATCAACATTTTCCGAAAAATAAAGAGGTAAATCTATAATAAATATAAAGTAATTCAAATTCTAACAAGCGGATCAATCGAGCGCGCGCGACAGTATAATACCCTGTGCAGTTTTCTAAATTAAGTATTTTGATTATAATAGAAGTAACAACATAACAGATGTTATGAGTTTTACGACACTTCATATAGTCTTGTGACGCAGTCGTTCGCTGTCTCGCTCGCACACATGTGCTGCGTGGAAAGCAACGTTTCTTTTCTGATGAGCTCTTTATTTATAGACCGATCTTAATGAAACTTTCAGGACTGCTTCTATAGCATATTATTTAAGCACCTGCTAAGTACGAAGAGTCTACTATGAGAAATGCGGGTGTAATCAGTTTTTTTCGATTTGCGGGGGAGGGGTGAAAGTTATTGAAAATCTAACATAAACTCGATCTGAATGGGGTATACAGGAATCTTCATGCCAAATTTGGTGTCTCTAGCTCTTATAGTTGAGTATAATAATTAAAACGTAATTAAAATTTTGTTTAATTATATCAAGATATATAAATATATTATCTAGTAGTTGAGTTGAGCACAAATACTCAAAACCAGGATTATATAAACTAAAGTGTAGTTTATTCCTCAGCATTTCCTAAATATTTAAATGAGCCAAATATAAAGCTTAACAATCGAAACACTTGGAACTTTATAGTGCCGCTTTTATCTGTTATGGCTATAAAATATTATAACGAGCTTTGAGGGATATCTTTGGTCAAATCAGATACAAGGTGGACCAAGTTAAGTGTTAGACAGAGAGAGAAAGAGAATATAATAAGGCTACTGCCGCTTGGATGATGCTTTGAATGATTGCAAGTGGCGATAATAGGCCAGGACAGTGGGCTGTCAGTACGTCAAGTGGAAATGAACGAGGCTTTATCGCACTGACGCTTGAAGTTTATTACAGTGACATTTCAATTCTTCTGATTGGGATGATTCCAGCCCGGTACGCGGCCAACAATACCCGCTGCAGATACGAGCAGATCACAAAGTCAACTCGCTCAAATCAATCTCTGCATTTCGGATTTCTCTCTCTCTTTCTATATCTCTATCTCTATCTCTATCTTCTCTCGCAATGATTGTTGAAATTGATTGATCGTTGTATTTTTATTGAGTGATTGATATAGATGCTGTTTGGCAGCAATTGCAGAGCTTCAAGTGATCACACAAAAGGAAACAATAGTTTCAATTACAATAGCCGCAACTAACTGGGGGGAATAGTATGGTTAGGAAATCGTTAAAGGCTTTTCTACTGCCGGCTATGAAACCATATTGAAAGCAGCGCTAAAAATATTATTAGGCATTGAAATATTGTGTTTCCGAGGTGTTCGCACGCCAACTCTACAAGTTTAACCCAAACTCTAGCTCCAACCTCAGCTCATTGCTGCCTTCAATGTTCTTATCAAGATGCTTTCAATGTGCCGTTTAGGATTTTCATTTGTAGCATTTAGTTGCAAGACGCTCTATAAAAAATAAAAAAAAAGGGTATAATACAAAAAAACTCAACTTGTGGGCGCAATGTGAATTCGGATACGGATTCACGTTGTGCCTGGAATCTAGCGACCGGACTTGTATGTTGTTACTAAGTTACTATAGATCTGTTGCCCACAACACTACCCCACTCTATACAGGCCAACACTTCTGTACACAACTCGACTCTGATGCTGCTTCTGCCACGTTGCCGGCACTCGTAAATTACAATAAATTATGTTGAAACTGATTATTCGACACAATTTATGAGGCCCTTTAAGTGGGCGTGTGCACTTTTATTTTATTGTGAATGATGATGTAAATGATGTTGGTAGGCGCATTTTCATATTGTTATTGTAGCTGCCTCTGTTGTTGTTGTTGTTGTTACATTATTCGTTGCACAAAATGAGAGACTCGGGTCGAGCTGTGGGTCGAGTTGAGCGCGGGTCAAGTTTTGGGCGACAAGATGGGTGATGGGTTAATGAGAGAAGGCCTCCTTTGAAGGCTATTAAATTATGGTTTGAACTGGCTGTGGCTTTATGCTCGTTAGGCAAGTGCAGTAATTGTTGGTAGATAAGACGTCAACGAGTTAAGTAAGTTGCCAGCTCATTAAGGGGTATCTTTTCAATATTTTGCCAATACACCTCCTTCGCAGACTAACAGCAAGTATGCTGAACAGTAAAACAATAAAACTAATTAGCTTCATTTAAGTATTGAGTTAATTTACATGTTTTAAGTATTTATAGGAAATGAACCCCATTAAAATAAAATTCTTTCGACTATATTTAACAATAATTAGCTACTCGACTTTGCCAGATGGGAAACGTTTTAAGTACGTTCAAGTACTTGGCAACTGCTCCTTAAAAAAGAAATAAAAATAAAAATACAAAAAAAATCATCTGAAAATGTGGGAGTGTGTTAACAACAACAACAAGAGCAACAAGCACCAAAATCCCTATCGTGAACGTCAAATCAGCGACTGCGTCGAAGCGCTGCAACAGCACACATCATCATCATCATCATCAGCAGCAGCAGCAGCATCAGCAGCTGCGACGGCAGCGATGGCTGGCAATCTGGTTAAACTTGCAGGACAGGAGGAGCTGTAGCTTGGCTCTGTGAGCTGGGGAGTAGCCTTGGCAGCGGCGTAGCAAAAATTTAATTAAGAAAATCAAGCCAAAAACTGCGTTGGGTGAGGAGCAGACGAGCGACGCCAACAACGACGACGACGACTACGCTCCAGCTTTCATATCTGATGGAAAAGCAAGAGCAGCGACAACAGAAACAACAACGACAACAACAACAACAACAACAACTGAAAACGAGCGTTGCAAAAATTTGATGCTTTGCTTTGGCTCAGCGATTTGGATCAGTGCGACACAATGAGGACCACCACCAGGCTGTGCCGCAGACTCGAGCTCCATGCGGGTGTTTGCTGTTGTCAACAGCAAAAACAAACAACAACAAAAAAACGACAACAAAAACTACAACAACAGCGAACGGATTTCAATGATTATTCATTGGGCATGGCGCATACTATAATCACACACACTTGTCTGCCAAAAACAATTTCAGCAATTAGAATATCAAGCAATGCAGATCTTTGGCGTTGCAGCAATTGACATTGCCAAGATCACAGAACACAGCTCGCACACCCTCTTCTCTTATCTGTGTGTATAGTTTGTGTGTGGTGCTTTAATGACATTTCTGTGGAACAACAACAGCAATACACAAAAAACGCCCTACACTTTGTGTGTGGCAGGCCAAATGAAAGGCTTAGGACACAAAGTTGGCAGTAAAATGAAAGACTTAGGACACAAACTTGCAAATTAAAGTACATTAATTTTACAGAACAGAAAGATGAAACTCACAAAACTGAAAGCACATTTTGTGAAGCGTCTGCGCCGGCTGATTGATTACAACAGAGTCTGTGTGCTGTGTGCTGTGCACTCCGCAGCCTCTTTTGTGCCTGGGAAAAAGTATCATAATCATAATAATGATAATAAAAATGGAAAACTTCTAGACGCCATATAAATCAGAGCAAATATGAATTGCTGTTTTGTCTGTTCTCAGTGCTGACTTTTTATTTGTTTTGTTGCCGCATTACGTTGGCTTTTGTCAATTGCCAAAGACTTGGACCAAGCACAGTGGAGCAAACTAGTATTAACACTGACTCTGAGTATCTTTCAATTTAGTATATTCAAAATAGTATAATAGAGGTCATAGAGTACATTGGTAATACGTGTTCTGAAGTCCCTGCTTCTGTAAATATCCTAAAATAATATACTTCGCAATATATTTTTCTAATAGCAAAATTAATTACAGTGTATGTATTTGTAGAAGGCTGACAAGCTTGATAGCAATTCGCTTTCCATTATCGAATATTCATTTAGCTAGTTTGCCACTTTCACCACTGTTCGAATGGTGCTGACTGCATTCATTGTTCCATTGCGCTTGTAATTTTGTCTGGGGCAGCCTTTGTGCTCTGTGTTCTGTACGCTTGAGTATCTGCTGCAGCTAGAGACCAGAGCAGGCAGTCGTTGGCAGTTGCCAGTTGCCAGTTGCCAGTTGTTGATGTTGTTGCTGTGACTGTGGTTGTCGCCGCCACAGTTTTTTCATTCTTTTTTTTTTTTTTCTTTCGCTTTTTTTTTGTTGAGTGCCCATTGTCTGTGTGGGAAACTGGCGCGCTTGGCTTGTAAAAACTTCTGGCGAACAATGTAGTATCCGCATATCCACAGTCCGAAGTTTTCAATGCCAAATGGTTTATGCATCGGAGTATTACCAATCATAAGCATAAGGCATGAGCATAAGCATGTTGGACAATGAGCAAACGCCACATAAATTTACAAATGGCCAGTTTGGGGAGCGATATGCATATGCGGATAGTTTAACCTAGATAGAAATGCACAAAGTACGAGTACTCGTATCTGTTGGCAACGAAACGCATTGCATCTTTTGGTGCCAATCATTATATTTTAACAGCTTGTTTGCTCGCTTGTTTTACAAATTGAAATCGCCATCCACGCCGCGTCCAGAGCCAATGTTACAATAAATTTAAATAAGCACAAGCGTTTTGCCGTCTTGACTTCAGTTGTGCTTGTGCTTGTGCTTGTGGTTGTGGTTGAGGATGTGGATGTGGATGTGAATGTGGACGACGTTGCCGTTTGCATCCTGGCCTAATCGCTGCGTTTAATTTACTTAAATTATACTAATGATCTTGAGCGCTCCTCGGGGCCAGTTTGCCTTAGCAAACTCTCAAGTCATTTGTTTTGCCTCGTTTGCAGGCGGCTCAATTGATTTGGCCAAAGCCGCCGCCAAAGAGCCGCCGACGACGTTTTCCAAGCTGTACGCCGAATGCCGAACGCTGAGCGCTGACTGCTGGGACTCGAGTGCGAATGCGAGTGTTGAAATTGAGGGCTAACACCGGCAGACTGGTAAGTTGTGCGAGTGTCGCTAGATATGGCCTGACATTTAGATGAAGTGTCTGTGAATCTGAGCTGGGTATCTCTCTCTCTCTCTCTCCTTCTCTCTCGCTCTCTCTCTCTCTTTAGTCAGAGCTCCAGCTGCGTTTTGCTCTTGCTAAATGTTGATGTTGTCGTTATCGTTGTCGTTGTCTTTGCTGTTGCCATTGCCGTTGCCAACGACGATGCCTTTGCCATTGCAGTTGGTCTGCAGGTCGCCGTGTAATTCCATTCATAAACAAAACTTTAATTTTATTGCACATTCGAGTTGACACAGTCAGCAGTCAGCGGCTCAGTGAGCTTCTTGGAGCTGTGAAGGCGTTGCCAAATGGGTGTGGGTTTGCCCATTCCGAATACCCATGCCAGTCGCAATGGGTACTCACAAACGATTATCATAGACTTCAAAATGGCTCAATTAGTTCTCATGGTCCACTATTGACGTTACCTCTGACGGCGGCGTCTTGACAAAGTTTATTTAGAGCTTGCAACTATTTTTGCTATGTGAGTCTTGAATTCCAAACTGAAACTTGATTATGCAAGTTGGATAAGAAAATCTCTGCAAGGGGTATTCAAAAAAGGTTACTAAGAACATCGTCCCCCATGACGAACTCAAATGCCAGCTCAAATGTGCCTCATGTCAAGTGAACTTAACCTATGCTAGCGAAGCAATTGCTGTGGACATTCACAAATTATATTTACTTTCAATTTTAATACAACAAAAAAAAAAAAAACTGAAAGAGTAAGTATTTAATGTTGAGACTATTTTAGTTGCCAGCACAACTGCATTTCACTTTTTTTTCTATTCATTTAATTTTATTATTTCCCCATTTAATTGGCCCCTTTTAAAAGTCATGTACATTTTTTACCACTCACTGCAAGCGACAAGCATTAACAAATATATGAAAAAAAATCTATTAAAATAAAATTATATAAAATAAATAAATAAACCTGGGCCAACCAACCATGCCACACCATTTTCGCCATTGACACCCATGCGAACATTGTTAATTAATTAAAAAAGAAAAACTAATAGACGATTGCGTTGACAAGATAAAACGGCAAGCCAAAGTCAAGAAAACTGCACACATACCACACACAAAGCCACACACACACAGTCACACACTCACACAGCATAGACACATACATAGACATAATGTTGCCGAATGCAATAAATTGTGACAAAAAGTCAGCTTAAATATATTGGCGAAGGCGTCAAGGCGTGACATTGACCCTCGATAAATAGTTAACGGCCTGGCCTATGTTTCTAATTGTATTTGTATTTGTGTGTGGCACAAATCACAAAATGTTATCGTAACTACAGCAACAGCAAGAAACAACAACAAACATTACATTTAAAAGTGCATAAAAATGTTTATTGGCTGGGTAAAATCAAGTTCGCTTTTGGTTTTTCCAGCCAAGACTATGAGAAAACACTAAACAACCAAAAGGTAAAATTAAAGAGAGATTCTTAACTTTGATAATTTGAATTTAATTAATTCAAAATTAAAGTTTATTATGTACACATTAAATATAACTCTTGCATTAACTTATATTAAGGAATTATTATATTATAAAAATATGTATTATTTTTAAAATTTTATTAACATTAAATAGGCTACAATAATAACTATGGAAAGCTTTAATTTAATATTGAATAATAGAAAACAAAATGCTTAATTTTATTTTTAATTATTTAATGTCATTTACAAAATGTTTCAAATTGAAACAATGCTTTTTATGTTGCGCAGTGTTAATAGACGGTCAGGGCCAAACAAAGCTTAACTTTATTATTGTTATTGTTGTTGTTGTTGTTGTTGCCGTAGTTGCTGTTGCAAGTGGCATGTTGGCAGCTGCAACAGTAATAGAAATAACAACAACAACAACAACAATATAGAACACAGCTGTGTGTTAGACAAGGCTCAAATGCTAAATTATTACCAAGTTCTTTCTCATATTGTTGCTGAGTTTGCTTCTAGCCTGCACAATTTTATCGAGCAATTATTGGCAATAGTAGAAATATTTGTGATTTGCAATTTTCTCACGGCCCAGCGAGGCAGACAGAGAGAGAGAGAGAGCGAGTAAAAGGCTTTCACAAAATTGAGCAACCAATTGGTTTGTCAATGGCACAATTGAATCTTTGCGAACAGATTTACAATTAGCCAGCAGCAACTTGGCAAACAGCATCGACAACAGCAGCAACAACATACTGAGAGCAACAAGAACAGGAAAAACAATGCCAACGACAACATAGGCGCATACAAATGGTGTTAAAGCCTAAGCAGAAAATGTAATTTGTTTTCACACAACATAATCAACATGATAACCCCAGCCAAAACGTCTTTAGATTGAGTCTAATGATGATAAACGCTTTTACTGTGAGGTAACTACAGACTTCTGACACCGACGCAGAGTCAGAGGCAGGCGCAGACGAAGACGAGGACACACAAGCGTTGCCCACTCCAATGTATTGGGCTCCGTAATCGGAGAGAGAGCGAGCAACTGGCAACTGGCAACTGACAACGGGCAACAGAAACAGCAACAGCAACAGCAACAACAACAACAACAGCAACTGTGGCAACTGCATTGACTGCATGGCCAATAATAAGTCAACATTCCAAGGCGTGTTAAGAGATGCTCGATTAAATGCCTCAATTGTGGCTCATATTGAACACCAAGCGAGCGGCGACCCAGCAACATCGACACCAACACACCACCTGTCTGCAAAACGCTTGAAG
The DNA here is from genome assembly GCA_018901825.1 of Drosophila funebris. Classification (NCBI taxonomy): domain Eukaryota; kingdom Metazoa; phylum Arthropoda; class Insecta; order Diptera; family Drosophilidae; genus Drosophila; species Drosophila funebris. Next base: position 7,243,392 of record JAEIFK010000678.1, read on the forward strand.
AAGAAGCAGCAGCAAATAGCACCGCCCCCACCAACGGTCAACTTTGTGCCCGTTGTGCGCGTTGCACGCTGCCTGTTGCCCGTTTGCCAGTTGCCAGTTGCCAGTTGCCCGTTTGCCTGTTGGTATTGCCCGTTGCAAGTTGCCTGTTGCAAGTGTTGCCGTTGCTGTTGCTGCAGTGCTTGCCTGACTTTTAGCACTGTCGATGCTTGAATAATAACAACAACAACATCACTCCGAATGGGCGAAATCGTTTAGTGTCGTACCTAACTAAGAAAACGTATTTTCAATATCGAAATTATTATTATTAGCTGACAGCAAATCGCAGTTTTTCGACTGTTGCTGTTGTTGCCTGGCGTTGCCGGCGCATATTGTAATAAATGGACAGGCCAGTTATTGTATGCACTTTGTATATGATATGCGAGTACTAACCCAAAACTTACAGCACACTATAATAAACGAGCATAAACACTTGCCTGTTGCACTTGCAGCGGAGTTCAAAATATAGCCTCATTGCATTTTAATAAGGAAATATAAAAGTATATTTAAAATCTTGATAAGAGTTATACCTAATAGAGAGTGCATTGTTGCCTTTAGATAATCAACAATAACAGTAACATCAGCTACAAGAGATATAATTATTTAATTTATAGAAATAAATAAACTAACAACGTACGTATTTTAGAAATTGTTGTACGAAGAGATTCGACTTATGTTAAATTAAACAACTTAATAATTGCTAGACATTGGTTTAAGGTCAATTAAAATGTTATTCAGGAAAGTTTTAATCGAATATTTTGTTAAATATTTATATGATTAATATTTTATTGAATTATTTAATTTATTTATTTATTCATTTATTTTTATTATTAAACAACAATTCAGCTTGTAGTTCATTCAAGGTTCTCTCATAACCAACTCAAGAGCAGCAGCAGGCAAACTCTGGCATCATTTTGTTGATGTTGCAGTTGTTGCTGTTGTTGTTGCTGTTGATGTTGGCTTGCCATCTGCGAGTGTTGGTCGGCTTCTAAAGGTGAGAAACTGGCCACATTGCTGGCGGGCAGCGCTGCACCCCCCCCCTAACTCTCACACACACAGCGACACACAAAACTGGCAAACAAAGAGCGCAATTATATGCCATTTTATAAATACGAGTATTTTCAATAAATATGAGCATTTCTATATGAAATTTATGCACAAATAAGCAGGTGTTTAGTTGTGACGAGCCAAACGCTGCCAGCAGCAACAAATTTCCAAGATAGCGGCCAAAACAGAGAGAGAGAGAGACGAGTAGTCATACCGGCCGTGGTTATGAGTTGTAGGTTGCGATGGGGTATAGGTTATGGTTGATGGGATATAGGCATAGCTAAATGGCAATCCGTTACAGTTGTCGATCAGCTAACAAGATAATTGTACAAATACAACAATGAAACATAACACAACATTGGCAACAGTAACAGCAACAGCAACAGCAACAGCAACAGCAACAACAACAACAAGAGCTGTGATAACCAACACGTTACCAGTATCAAATTACAGATCTTCCAATTAACTGACCAATAAGCGGCGTTGCTTTTAATTTGATAATAGTGCAAACTCACGCCCAATGGCAGCAATACAGTTGTTGTTGCCTACAGTTGGCCACTTGGCCCAGCAACTTGTTGGCAACAAAAGCAGCAGCAACAACAACAATAACAACAGCACGCAATGCTGCTTGCAACACGAACACAGGCAAAAACAATAGACGCATTTGTAAGACGCCCCAACGGGGGGCTAATAAACTCTAAACCAGAACAATTGCTGGGCTTTTTTATTTTTGACAGGAATATACTTACGAGTAGAATATACAAATACCCACAATAACACACTTGAGGTGTTACACAACCATAAGATGACTCTCCGTCTACGAGCAGATTGTGTTACCAAGAAATGTTCATACTTTTAATAATATAATATAACTAACAAGTATTCTTTTTATGATCTATTAAGCGAGTATATTATAATTTAAGCCAATCAAAAAGAAGCTAATCAATCGAGCGCACACAGCAGCCTAATACCCTGTACACAGGTTTAACAAAAATGAAAGTGTATATAGAATAATACAAAAATTGCCTTTTCTTTCTTGTTTACGCAATGAAACTTTGAGGATTGCTTTGTAATTTTTATTAAGTTAACTGGTTATACTATGTAAAGAAATATCAGCTATAATTAGCTGGTAAATAGATTATTCGATCTACATTAGAAAGAGGGATTTACCCAAAATTTGAATTAATTAATATAACTAATATAAATCGATTGGTTTGAAGCAAGCTACAAAAAGAGGAGACGTTGCATACGGAAGTAAACTACTTTCAGAATCTTTCACCCAATAAGGTTTCGTAAGAAATTATTGAAATCTTGGCATGTGCATTTCGTATGTACTACTTGCATATGAACACAGCAGAAGCACTTAGCATCAATCAAACACTAAACAAGAGTTTAGAACGGCAGCAACGGAGTTGCCGGTTGACATATGAGCAGCAACGGCAGCAGAGCACAAGTTGAAGAAGCTGAAAGAAGAAAGAAAAATTTGCCGCCACACCAAGTGATGCGGCATGAACCGAGCGGCTACTACACAAGAACCAGGGAACGGGCCGCCGGCTGCCTAACAAGCAGCAGGAGTAGACTCAGATTCAGATTCAGAATCCGAATCAGAAAACAGAAACAGAAACAGAATCGAAACGAAAACCAGAAACAGAAACAGAATCAAAAGCAATGAGAATTATGTAACAGTGTTGCTTGGACTGCAAATTTGCAAGTCAAGTCCATGGGATGTCACTGTTTGGATAGACAGTCTGGACAGCTGAGCAAAGCCGCCGCCGCCGCCGTTGAACTTAATCTGTGAGCATGATTGTGCAATATTTGTTGAGTGGCCCCCAAAGTGCGCTAGCGTTGTCCTGGCAAGGTTGTTGTTATGGACGCACCAATGTTTGTTTGTGCTGGTAAACATGCAGTCGAAAACCGCTTAACCCCCTAATATCATCAGTTCCATTTCGATAGCCACTTCCAAACACCAAACAATGATCTCGAGACGCGACAAATTGCTGCAGCAGCCCTGGGAGCAATTGCGATATGCGCAGCATCGCGAGAAAGTGATGTCCGCACGTCCGGCAATTGATACAAAGTCACCACGACAGCACGATCATGTCCAGCGCAAGTGGAAGAAGCAGCAGAACGAACGGGAACGACAACAGCAAATCGAACGTGAAAATCTTCGTCTGCTACAGAAACTGGGTGACATTATGAGCAGCAAGCGCATGAATAATCTGTGGCTGCAACCCAGACCCAAGTATGACAATCAATCAAGCAGCAACAACAACTAATTCTTTTTACAACTCTCCGCAGTTTCCTTAATCGAGAGAAACTCTTTCCCACGCGTCCATACTCCAGTCTGCCACAGATTGTCACCATTTATGGCGTGCCACCGCCAGGGCCATTGATCTACGGTATGCTGCCCAAGCCGACCATTGTGGGCCGCTGTCCGACTTGCAGCGGAAGTCCGGAACGCACTCAGGTGGCCATACCGGAGCAGCGTATGCCATGGGCGTTACCACGCAAATCATCGAGCCGCAAGCAGCAGCAGCTAGAGCTGCAACAACGTTGCTATCACTGTGGCGGCGTCAAGAACATGGAGCGCAAACTCTTTGATGATTATTCATTTGACTATGAATAACAATGCATCAAGCGAATAAAATCTACAAATTTATTAAACAAATCACACTCTTATGCTTTGGGTATGTTGGGCGGCAGTGTGGCAAAGGTGAGAAAGCCCGTATGTCCGGGCAGCACTTGGGGATTACTTGAAGTTAAATACTTCTTTAGCTCCTTGGGTTCCTTTGTTTTATTGTCCTCGTTTGTGCTTGCTTCGACATCTTTGGGCGCTTTAAGAAACTCCAGATCGATTACCGGCAATGTGCGAGTTTTGATCACGCTCTCCTGCTGCAGCACCTCCATGGAGCAGATCTCATTAAAGCCCAACTTGGTTAAGACTTCAATACACCGCTGCGACTGTTCAATGCAGGGCGAAAACGAGCAAAAGCGACCGCCTGAAATAAAGATTAGAGAATCGATAAGATTGTAATACTATTATGGAAATGCTTCAAGTTAACTAGGTCCCCAATCGTCCTTTGTTTATGCCCATCAATAAACTTCTGTTGCGACTTCCATTTCAAAAAGAGGAGATACTTAGTCTGTCATTTCATCAGCAGTTAAACAAGTAATAAGCACAGCAAAGTTACATTCGAGGAATGTCACAATAGTTGTCTATGGGAGAATTATAGATTCTGCGTCTTTAATTATCGATATCGATATACTAGTGCAATGTAATCTTTCCAACAGCAATCGAATACCGCAATGGTGCCGAGTGCAGTTGCATCCACTAATGAGTGACAAAGCTGGGCAACGGGCTGCCTGTCCACGTCAACTGCCAAAAGCGGGCGCATTCAATGTCAAACACAATGAAATGGCCAAGACAGAGAGACAACTGAGTGACCAAGCGAGCAAGTCTTGATTGTTGTGCCTGCCTGCCGCGGTCGGCGACGCGCCAAAGGGCGCTGACAACTTGTTGTCAAACGCTGACTGGGCAGTCGCGATTCACTTACCCGACAACTTCAACGCCTTGAATGCATGTGGCACTGCCAAATCCGGTGCGGGCAGATCCAAAAACACTGCATCGGCTACACCATCGAGTTCGCTTGTGAATCCTAAATTGCACACATCTCTGTGATAGACCGTTACAAACTCAGAGAGTCCATGTCGCTTAAACTCGTCGCGCGCCTGATCCGCACGAGCCTCGTGAAAATCAAATGTGTGCAAGCGGCCCGTTGGCTTCAGTGCGCGTAGAAAATAGTGAGATAACGATCCGGAGCCGGTACCAGATTCAACAACCACAGCACCGGGACGCACCTCCAGCTGATGCAATATCATGCTTATATCCGGCGTATATATAATTTGTGTACGATGCGGCAGTGTTTGCGTCCACAGTTCGGGATTTGGCTGTAACACGTGCGCCCAGCCTTTAGACAACTCCACCCGACTTCCATATTCTACGCCAATAATACCTGCCGACAACACACATAGATATTAGTTAGCAACAACTACAATTGCATTGGGGCGCAACAACCTACTTTGTACTTTAAGTGAACCGTACGGTGTCTGGAAGATGTGCGCTATGGTTTCTCCTTTCTTGTTTACTATTGTCGGCACTGCTTCGATAGCGTGCATTGAATTAACACTCAGATAGAGGATGACTATGTCACCCTGCTCTATGTGCGTCTTAGGCTTCAGGAAACTCATTGTTGTGTTTGTTTAAGTCAGTTGCTGGTCAGGATACGGTGGGCGGGATAGAGACGCGTGGGCCAAATAAGACCAAGAGCGGCAATATTAAGGTTGCGAAATGGTGTGACCAAATCGAGGAACTATATAATACTTAAATTATTTGTAAATTAGTAACGGATATGATGATCGCGCTTAATTCAAGCAGATCAAATCTTGCTATATCAGCATGCTCGTTATATACGGTAAAAGAAATATTACTACAAAAAAACAACTGACATGCATAAATACAAAAGTATATTCAATTTAAGCAAGCAAACGTTTTTATTCGTTTCCTCAGCTAAAGTGTGACCACTTTTTGAATAAGATTGTAAGAAAAATACCAGCTCATTTCTAAATCCACTTACCAACACCTTTTTTGGTGACTGGGAGCCAACTTCACGTTGATTTGCTTCTTCTTTCCCTCTTTTGGTTTTTTACTACAAGTATGTAAAGCTTGCTTTTCGTGAATTTGCCAAATAATCTGAGAACATCCATTAAACGACAATCGAATTATTGCAAATTTCAATAAATAATGATTGACAATTATTTGCCCCATATTGTTACACTTTACTTATGTGAATCGCATTATCTTTTCTGCTTATTTTATGCTTTTGTCGGAACTGGTTACCTGGACTTTGAATAAATAACAACTAAAATTTGAAATGGAAAAACAGCAGCCGCAACATGGTCCAGCGCTTGACTTTGAGGAGACGTCTGTCATACAACACCAGATCCAACAAGAGGCGCATGTAAGTTACCATTGAGCTTAGTTCTTAATGAAATCTAATTGGATGTTTGTTTACAGTGTGCGTACTCCCGGCGGCCGTCTGGTCTATCAGTACGTGAAGAAGAACAAGACCGTGCCACGCTGCGGTCAGTGCAAGGAGAAGCTTAAGGGTATCACCCCATCCCGCCCCAGCGAGCGCCCACGCTTGTCCAAGCGCCACAAGACCGTGTCCCGCACATACGGTGGTGTCTTGTGCCATGGTTGCCTGCGTGAGCGTATTGTGCGCGCTTTCCTCATCGAGGAGCAGAAGATTGTCAAGGCGCTGAAGAGCCAGCGTGATGCTCTCGTTAAGCCCGTCAAGAAGGTGGAGAAGAAGCCAACCAAGGCGGCGGCTACCAAGAAGCCCGCTGGCAAGACCGGTGGCAAATCCGCTGTCAAAACTGCATCCAAGAAACCCGCACCCAAGGGCGGTGTTAAGTCCAAGAAGTAAATATGCTAAGGATTTTCATTGAATTAAGAATTGGACGTGGAAGCATTTTGTAATAAAGAAAATACAAGTTGGAAACGTTATCAATTTTTTTATTGTTGGGTGTTTGTGGTTAAGTTGTGGTTTGTGTCTCTGCTAACTGAACAGCTGTTTCACTTTGAATGGCTTTTGCTAAATTGTGCCATTCACATTGTTAACAGACAGCATGTTCGGCTGTTGTCAATTAGTTTCTCGTAATTAAAAAGTATATAATGACACAGGAGGTCGCCGTCAGCAAAGCGAATGAATCGTACGTATAGTAATTTGTGTTGTCTTAAAATTATCCTGCTTGAATTTTATTTACAGCATTTTAAAGGTGCCCTTTGATTCGCCGAAGCACGCCGAAATTGCTTATCGCGTGCTAAGTGTAGATCAGGAGCCCCGGCGCAACTTTGTAAAGAAAACGCTGAGCTTAGAGGACGATGTGCTTGTGGTGCACTTTAGTGCTGACCAAGTAAAGAGTTTACGCACAGCAATAACATCGTTCTTCGAGAGCCTGCTACTCTGTCAGGACACCATTAAACTGTTTGGAGGAGATCAATCCAAAGAAGTTCAAAATGCCGGAGCACAGTCCAGCACCGACACCGCATAGAGCGATCTATGGATTCGCGTTTTACATGCTTTTCACAGTACTGTTTTTTATATACGTGGCGTGGGCTTACCTCCCGGTGGAGCTGGAGCTGCATTCCCATTTGCCAGACAAGTATTTTGCTGCGTTTGTGCCTGTGCTAATTCTAGTGGGTGCCTTCTTCGCCTTTATCATCTATCCAGCTATAAATCTAGCATTAACACCCAATATTGATTCCATTGCATCAGTTGTTGATCTCAAATTGGTGCTGCCAAAAGGCACCCAGTTCACATCCTGGTCACAGCTCAAATGTCAAGGTACCGAGGTTGCAACCCATCCGAAAACACTGGAAGCATCCCCAATCCAATGTAATCTATGTAAGATTACACACAGGCCGAAGACTCGACCGCCCATACCTCCACTTAGATTTCTAGACCTACAAGAAGTAAACGCCACTTTTTATAACTAACAAATTGCTTTGAAATTTATTTTACTTTCTACGCACAGTCGTCCAGCCATCCTCTGGCTCCACGAACTGTTCCGCTTGCTGTTTACGTGTTTGGGAGCGCGTTACCCGGGCGCTACTTGTTCCAGCTTGCTCCTCTTCGCTTTCATCTCCGTTCATGTCGTCGTCACCTTCGTCATCATCATCATCCATGTCTTCGTCCGACGATGAGTCACCCTCTATGGGCGTGTATGTGATCTTGACATCAGGACGTAACCAATCCTTGCCCTGCGGAAGTTTGCTTAGTTCTGTTTCAATCTGTGGATACTGAGACGCCTGTGCCATTTGCTTGTAACGCAGCAGATTGCGGCATATTTCGGGTATGGAGTGATCATCGCATAGTGTATTGAATTCCTGATCCATTAGCTCTTCAATCACCTCCTGAAGCTCGCCCTGTGTTATATTCTCATTACCCACGCAGTATTCATATGTGTACTCCATTATTTGTATGGCCATCTGACGGGGATGTTAGGTTAGAAATATCAATCGATATGAATGTATCAAGCACTCACCTGCTGGCCATTGCGTCCTCCCATGCCATGCTCAACAGCAAGACGTAAATTTTGCCAATTATTGAAGATTCTTTCAACAATTAAGCGAAAATTCTTCCGGAAGTCTGTTTGTTGTGTGGTCGTCGCTGCCATCGCGTGCAATGTGAGTGTTGAGTAATTGTATTGTTTATTGTGTACAATCTTGCCGTTCACACATAAACGCGCCCAACAGCTGTTCCTTTTGTTTATTTGCCGACGCGCCAATTATTGTTGACTAGTTATTATGTCGGAAAATGAAAATCTAGAACATGCTTTAAATGGGCACGATTTGAGTACTGAGGCTGCCTTAGATAATGCCTATGAAGAGGATGATGATGATGAAGATGTGGAACCAATTACCGCACAAAAGGTAAACATTTAGTTTCATACAAATGTTAACTGCAACTTGTTGCATTTGCATAGGTTTTGGAAATATTGGAAACCGCTTGGACAAATGAAATATGCGCACCGGAATTACTGCAGCATCAGACGGACATGCTTGAGTTGATGCTTTCACAGGTCGCGCACATGGAAGAGCAAATGAAAGATCTCGACAAGAACGACTTTCGCTTTGTCGTGCATCAAATGGAGCTTGAACGCATTCGCTACATTATGGCCAGTTACTTGCGATGTCGCCTGCAAAAGATTGAGACTTACACCCAGCACATACTCAATCAGGATGCGACACGTGATGCTGCTGATAAACGATTGTCACCTGAGGAGGCGAAATATGCCCAGGACTTTGCTACGCATGTAGATGAGTACTTCAACAAGGTGGCCACACAATATATGCCCAACCAGCAGCGTGGTGAAGCAGAGCAACGCATTGTCACACCAAATCTCATGAGCCATGTTTTTCTCAAAGCCAATATTGCAGGTACATTATTATTGCACTTCTCATACTTTTTAAATATGTATGGCTTATCTATTGATTGTCTCTTTTCAGTATCTGGTGTTATAGTGGGCGTTGACGACGAGGAAGTGGATCTGACGCCTGGCTCTCAGCATATAATACCCTACCAGTTGGTGGCCGATTTAATACAGAAAAACCAAGCGCAACTTATTTAAACAATTTATATACACAATTAAATACAATTGAAATACGCATTTAAAGCGTTGGCGCGAATGCAAGAACAGTGTTGGTTCACACGCAATCTTAGTGCTTCTTCTTTAGCAGCTGGTGCATGACGATGACGTCACAACTTCCGTTTCCACTGGAACTTATTAGGTATACACGATTACACACCGCCACGATTCTGCTCAGTTGTCAATGTGGCGCGCTTTTACGCGTATAGCAAAAACACTTGAGTCTTTTGGCCAAGGAGGAGCACTGCTGACTCAGCAATTCCAACATTCCCATCAGTACAACATTTGCAAAAGTAATTACCTCAGCTTGCACAACCAAGCGGCGGTCAAAAAACTCAGACACAACATGTCCAGTGAAAAGCCAAAGGTTGTTTTTGTATTGGGTGGCCCTGGGGCTGGCAAGGGCACGCAATGCTCCAAAATTGTGGAACGCTTTCAGTTCGCACATTTATCAGCTGGAGATCTACTAAGAGAGGAGCGTGCGCGTGAGGGCTCCGAATTTGGTCAGCTTATCGAAGATTACATACGTAATGGCAAGATTGTGCCCGTCGAGGTGACGTGTTCGCTACTCGAAAATGCCATGAAGAACTCGGGCAAGTCGCGGTTTCTTATCGATGGCTTTCCACGCAACCAAGATAATTTAGATGGATGGAATCGTCAAATGTCCGATAAGGCAGAAATGCAGTTTGTGCTCTTCTTCGACTGCGCTGAAGATGTGTGCGTATTGCGTTGCTTGGGCCGTGGACAGAGCGGCTCTGGTCGAACCGATGACAACATGGATAGCCTCAAAAAGCGCATCCAAACCTACAACAACGATTCGTTACCCATCATCAAGTACTTTGAGAATGCCGGCCAGGTTAAGACCATCGACGCCAGCCCCGATGCCGACAAGGTGTTCCAAGACGTGGAGCGGGTGTTTCTAACCCATGGCTTCCAGTGAAATTCTTACTTAACTAGTTGCCCCCTATAGCTTCATTTATGTGTGTTTCCCTATGTGTGTAGTTCTAATTGTATCCTCCCCTCACTGAAATATATACGCTTGTTATCATAATTGAAAGTTTACACTATTTGTAAAGTAATTCTTTTGTCCAGGGAAACAGAAATATCCAAGTGAATAACATTTTTGATACTTAAAAACAACAGTGGGTTAGCATATAAAACGGCAGGTGGCGAAAACGGTGTTAAACTAATCCTTGCGCAGCTTATCCAGACGCGCCTGCAAGTCTGCGTCTGCATCGGACATAGGCGTGGAGCCACCACTGCCGCCAGCCGCACCACCGGCACCGCCAGTGCTAACGCCACTCGGAGTTGGTCCACCGCCCGCGCCTCCTGCTGCAACAGTGGCAGCTGTTTTCTGTGCTCCAACGCCGCCTGCAACGGATAGCGAGCCAGAGGCAGTGGGTAGATCTCCTAGTTGTTCGCCCAGCTGAAGGCCCAGCTCATCCAACACTTGGGAAACTACGGCATCAGTTTCTTCCTCATCGCCCTCATCCTCCATGGCATCATCGATGGCGTCGTTGATCATCTCCTCTTTCATGTCCATCATCTCTGATTGCTTTTCAAAATCTTGCAGTATCTTCTGTATTTGCGGGAGATTCAGTTGTCGGTTCATGTTCTGCATGGCCTTGGTGACACCTAAAAGAATAATAACGAATTAACAAACTATGAATCACCTTCACTCCCTTGCACACACCTTTCATAGCTTGGGCCATTGTGTTTTGAGATTTGAGCGTTTGTATTTTAAGCGAGACTGCTTGAATGTTTGCCTTCATAAGCATGAACTTCTTGGAATAGCGACGTGTGCGTACTAGATCCTTAGCCATTATCTTAACCGCATCCATTTGACCCTCTTTGGCCATTTTCTTGATGTCGGCAATGATTTTCTTCTCTTGTTGATCCATTTTCATACGCTCACGGTCCAAATCGCGCATCGCCTTGTTTAGGGCGCGCTGATTCTTACGCAGCATCTCATCCGGTGAGATCTTCTTTCCAAAAAGCCAATCCATTTTAACAAATTATTAACTAATTTACGACCTGAGAATGTGTTCTATAGACAGACTTTTGCAAAAATGTTAGTGAAACTTGAAAATTACTCATCAAAACAACAAACGAAGGTGTGGCGTTGCCACATAATTGTTTAAGAGGTTGTGCTTGGTATGCAGTGCAATTTATCAGGGCATCAGCTGCACAGATAATAAAAATTCAAAACTTATTTATTATACTAGGGATTTGTTAAATAGTTTAAAAATAATGCAAATGCTCATGAATGAAAGTGAACATTTTTAATAGTTATTACTGTGTCTTCATTGTACTTTGGCAATGCTTGAACAACATACTGACCATTACGCCCCTCTTTTCCCATACGTTACGCATTGCGTGCTACGTTGAAACTTTTACGTCTTTTGATACGTAGTTTTGCCCACAACAACGGCAGACGCTAAACTATCTCAGATTAGAGTTACATTTTTCTGCTTAACAATGAAGGAATTCGACGAAATTAACTTTAGCGTTGACAAATGTAAGTGCTTCATTATGCATGGCTTAATGGGCATATAAGAATCTCTCAACTCTTATACAGATACGAAGGATCTGACTAGAGAATGTGTAGGTGGGATTGATTTACAGCAACGCAAGAAGGAAATCGAAGCGTACAATGAACAGACATCAGCAACTCTCAAGCAAACCTGCAAAAAAAACTATATGCAGTTTATACAAACAGCTAAGGAGATATCACGTAGGTGACAAGTAATCCTACTCGTTCCCATTCACAATTGAGTGCTCATTTTAACCAATTATACAGATTTGGAGTCGGAAATGTATCAGCTGTCTCATATTCTCATAGAGCAGCGTAATATTTTGGCTATCATGACCGATGGCAAGACGAGAAGTCATTTGAAGGCGGACAGTATAGAGGCGGACACCAGTGCAACCACGGAGGATGTGTTGAACAGCCATGCGACACAAGCTGTAAAAGAAATGGTGCAGGGATTCAATGGTAATCTCGAAGGCAAAACATTCCTTAACGAGGGGGCCCTTATCGAGCTAGATAGTACGGATTACCGGCCCATTCAACGGGTTTTCTTCTTTCTCTTTAATGATGTGCTCATTGTGTGCAAAGTCAAGCATGATAAGTATGAATCAGCATATAACACTTTATATAAATATATTTACAATCAGTTTTTAACAGACGCCTGGAGTTTCTCACGGAATATGATCCCAAGAAGATAGCCGTCATAAATATTAAAGATTTGGATGGCGTCAAGAATGCCATTAACATTATAACGCCTGACGGTTCCAAGATATATCAAAGCATAACAGCTGCAGGCAAAAGTGAGTGGATTGAGAAGTTGGAAGAAGCATTTCGCTTTGATCAACAAAAGAAATCAAAGAAGGGACAAGCTCCACAGCCACCAGGGCGAGCCAAACAGCAGCAAGCCCCATTAAAAAGTACTACGCCGGAGAAAGTACCAGCACAGAGTCCCAATGCCGGACAGCCCAAATCGCTGGAGGACGAGACACCTGAGTGGGTGAGCACTGCAAGTGAGGAACTTCAAACGTTGGTGGCACAACGTCACTTTGAGGACGCCCAATCGCTAATTAAGCAAACACTGGACTTTCTGCGCCTACCAGAGAACAAAAAGAAGCTGCCCCAGGCAGACACGATTGAGACCAAAGTGAAGCAGCAGGAGCAGAAGCTTACCAATGTGCTTATCCAAGAGCTTTCGAACAGTCATAATCGCAATTTACAAATAGCACTGCGCGCTGCTCAACGACCCCTCAAAATACTCGTGGGAATGGGTCGATCCCGACAAGCAAGTGCCACACTACTCAAGGTGTGCACGATTAGCCTGCGTGTAGCACAACGTGAAGCGCGCCGCAACAATGCTGAGATATCAGAGCTCTTCTTTTGCGATCTTACTCAGGTAGCATGCGACTTTCTCAGCGCCTTTGAACAGCAGCCGGCATGCGTCAGTGGTGAGTAAATCTGTATTTTATTGTCTAAACGAGTACAGTCAACTAATGGCTGCTTAACTTTTTAAAGCCCTTGTCGTGTGGTGCAATGCGGAACTGCAATACTTTGCTAGCCAGTTGATTAAACACTATCTGACCAAAGGCACGTCTCTGGAGGCAGTGGCCAAGTGTGTAGAGCGTGTGCGCAAACCATCCACAAAGCTAACCGAGATCGGTCTGGACATAAGTTACCATTTAGAGGGTTTGCTGCGTACAACGCTAGAGTCATTAATTGAAGAGTCCAAGCAGCGTCTGTTGGATGCAGTGGGACGTACCGAGGAGAGCTGGCAGCCGTATAATCTGCAAACCAAATCAAATTTGAAGAGACTGCTGCATGAGCTGGACTCGTTGGGCATTGATATGCGCTCGCAGTCCACGGGCGACACTTGGCTCAATCTGACACAATCCACGCTTGTCTTTGTAAGACAATTTCTCCAGTTGACCGAATACTGCGGCTATCTGGCCAAAGGTGAGGCGCTAATGCAGAGCTTGGAGCATCTGCTGCGGGATCTCTTTGTCTCACAGCATGCGCTAAAGCCACCCAGCGACATGGCCGTCGATGTAAGTTGAACAATTGTTTACATTTTATACTCTCTAATGCTGACACGCCTTACTTCATCTAGCCCAACTTTGTGATGAAGAACAAAATCTTTATGGTGGACAATCTGCTGCCCATTGCCATCGATAAGTTCCGTCAGATTTCTGGTCGCCAGTGCGAGACTCTTCGCGAGCTGCATATGAAGCTATCGCGCCAGCAGGGTGCTCCAGTGCCTCGACAGCGCAGTGTCTATACGACAGATGTGTTTTAGAGTACTATAATTTACTTTGATTACATATATAATTTTTTATTTTATTTTTCGTTTTGCTTCAATTATTTATAATATAATTATATACATATATAACCACAATAATAATAATATTTGTAAAATTAAAAATCGAAGCGTGTGCTGCACTCTATTCTCTGTTTGCTTATTACAATTTTCGCGGGGCGCGAGATGTGCCCACATTCTATATATAATATATATTTATATATATATATATATATATATATATATATATACGATTCATTTCTATATAAACTAATGTGTAAACAAGTTTTTCTTTTGTTTTACTTTATCATATTCCTTTCAAGTTCCTGTTAATTAGCTGCACAAAACATAGGATTTTACATTTGTTGTTTTTAGACAAACAGTTGATTTCTTATTCAAGCAAAAGCTGGCCGCTTTGGCGCCTCCTGTTATTGATGGGTGTGGGATTGTGTGTGTGTGTGGATTTATGTTTTGGTGGCGCCCTGCTTCAGTTGATGTTGTAGTTATTTATAATGTAAAATTCTTAACTAAACTGCTTACTAATTATATTCATTTATATTTATATGCATATATATATACACTCATAATTATATATATATATATATAAATATATATATATATTATATCTGCATGCAAATGTGTTTTGTGTGCGAAGAGGATGGAAGGGAGGGACAATATTGGACAGTGGTGGGAGGATAGCAGTCACTTATTTAAATAAATTGACAAATTATAACATTTAATTTTGTTTTGCATTTGCATTATTGATTCACGATGTTTTTTTTTTTTTTTGTTTACAAAAAATTTCGCTGCCGACTTATAAACACATAGACAAACTAAAAGCACTCACATATCTGACATCTCGTAACCCATCTGGTAATCTCAACGCTCTTGCAATGACTAATCCATGCTGGGATGACCCTGCACTTAATTCTTTTGATGAGCGTGGTAGGTATCGCCGACTGTTATTACTCTTTTTGTTGTTTTCCTTTTTTTTAATATTTGTTATTTTGTTTGTGGTTTTTTAGTTTTCCATTTCTGTTGCACTCGCTTTGCATCATTATTATTATTACAATATTACTCTTTATTATTTTGTTTTAGGTTTAGGTTTTGTTTTACTTTGCAATTTGTGTTCAACTTTTTATTGGACTTAGCTTAAGCTTAGTAGCTAAAAGTACGCTTAAATTTTTAAATTTTCCTTTCTGTTTTGTTTTAATATATTTATATTATAGAATTTTTTGCTTCGCTCTTTTATGCATTGCGCTGCTGCCGCTGCCTTTTGATGATGCTGTTGTTGCTTGTTTATGTTTTAATGTTCGTGTTGTTCTTAGCATGCATCGAACATTGTGTTTTTCTTCTGATTTTTGTAGTTGTAATAAAAACCTATATGCGCTTATTACAAAATGAAAAGTGTGGATTTCCTCTGGTGTGTGTTTTTCGTTTAATAAATAACTTCATAGACAGTTGCTTTTTTATCGCCCGAACCCGTCACAATGTATTTGTCGTCAGTTGATATGTCGCAGCTAAGTACGGATGATGTTTCCTTCGACTGAAAGTTATATAAACAATACGATTAAGCAATTAGCAATTGATTGATTAAAGAATATTTTAAAATATCTAAATTAGCTATTAGTTCGTTAATATTTTACTCTTTTCAATACAGATTATGCGAAAGTGTATTCAATAAATCCCTATTGACATGTTATCGAATCAATGAATATGAATATATTGAATGAATAGTATATATTGATTATTTGAGAGATGTATAACTCACCTGGAATATACTGGCACCGTATGGTGTTCGCCATGCGTTAAGCAGGTTGTCTTTGCCGGTGGAAACGAACCATTTGCCGCAGGTGGCAAATCGCAGCGACAGAACGCAGCTTTCGTGCAAATGCAGCTGATACTTGTCCGGTTTTGATGCATGCAATACCTCCACATGTGAATTCTCCATGCCAACTGCCAGCCAGTCACCTTTGGATTGTAATAACCATAATTTAGCATTTATTGAAATCAAAGTTTGAGTTGTGGAATTCACCTGTTGGACAATAGCCAAGCGAGAATATTTGAGAACTGAAATCGTGCTGTTGGAGTTGGCGACCCTCGCGCAGATCCCATGAGCGCACCGTGTTGTCCAGGCCGCCTGTCCATAATCGTGAGCCATCCGGACTAATGTCAATGCACGAGGCACCGTCTGTGTGTCCCTGGAACTGACGCACCAGTATCTCATTGTGCAAATCCCAGACAGCAATGTTGCCATCACTGCAACACGAGAAGCAGACCTTCGAATCGGGACTGATGGCGAGCGCATAGCAGGCAGGCGCCGCAGAGGTTAGCTCGGCCTTAATGCGTGGCGTTGGACTGGCCAAATCCCATATAGATAAATTTGATGCCTCGCCTCCGACAATAAGTGTGCGTCCATCCGGCAGCAGCTTCACCGAGCGTATGTAATTATCACGCTGCAGGCAATCTAGCTGGCTAACGGGATTCTTGTTGCCGGGTTGTGAGATGTCCCACACTTTAACGCAGCCCTTGCCGCCCGTATAAACGTATTTTGTAGGATTTGAAATTGTTACCGCACAGACGACCTCACCATGTGATAACGTATTAATTTGCCGCGCATGTCTCGGTATTCCCACACCCACCAGTGCATCCGGCGGGAATGGCACCGGCTGCAAGCTGCCCTCGCCGTTCATATGGAAAGAGTATGCACTGCACGCAAAAAATATAGAGTATAAACATCATAAATTCTATGAGTCATTATCAGAAGGATAGTTTGTACTTACGGCTTTCCACCAGTTAGTGCCGAGGGATGTGGAATGCCGTTTGTTCGTACATGCGCATGCGGATCATACGGCATAGGAGGTGGTCGTCCATAGGCGGGATCCGATGGCGGACGCTGATAGGGATCTGCCGGTCGCTGATACGGCGACGCTGGATACCCAGCCGGCGGTGGGCCACCTTGTTGCATCATTTGTTTAGGATTTGGGCCCTGAGATGGTGCGGCAGCGTTTGGTGTCGGTGTGCGTGCCTTCGCTCCCGGTGTGCCTGGCTTATCCATCTATAAAATGTTTTGCAATTAAAACAGCAATTATTTCTAATTTGTCAACAAAGAGCATGGTCATAACGATTTCCAACTAATAATTGCTTAAACCATTTAACAGTTAATCTTTCAAAGCACTTAATATAACTAAACAAATGTTCATTATTGCCAACAGGTTGTGCTCAGAACATTGCAAAGCAGACACTAATGGAGAGAGTATAAGAGCACTTTAAGCCTTTGGAATGGTTTTATCTCTTGGTTTTCCGGAAATCTCGAGTATATCTCTGAGTTTCTTCTAATTTACAATATTTTATCATTCCCCCTATATTAAACTAAGCTAACTCTTACATCTTTTGTCTTGAGGCTGGGTGTGGAACGCGACGAACTGGAGCCAGATCGTGAGGGCGGGCGCTCTTGTTTGATGCCGCTGCTGCTCGGTTTGTCCAGACGTTCGCCATTTAAGCTCTCTCGATCCCGCACCTCCATGGACACGTGCTCGCCATTGGGACGTGGTGAGTGGGATTCCTGCAAGGGTCATTGAAACGTTGGTTATATTGGGTCGTTCACGTGGTTATTATTGTGTTCTGTGTGTCTGTGGTGTGCGTGTGTGTGTGGATTGTTTTGTTGCAGCATGAGAATCAGGGCCGACACTCAACTCACCATTTCATTTGCAACATCTACGACTAAATCTTGATCGCTTTTCTCGCCTTCATCGTCCTGCAAATAATTTTGAAAAAACAAACAAACACAATAAAACAAAATGCGTACAATAATACAACATAAACAGCGATTAAATGGTTTATTGCACTAGGCTACAAATATAATTAGAACTATAACTATAAATTAGCTATAGATATCGATTTTAATGAAGCTCATGAGTGATAGATTGGGAATTAGGTATAGACAATAACAACGACAACTACATATGAAATAGGCTACGTTTTGGTGAGTTGAGAGGCAGCAACAGCTGATGACACAATGATACGAGTATACTTTGAATAATCTTATAATATATTTCTATACTTACTTGCAGTTTCTCATCTTTTCGACGCTTCGAGTCGTTCTCTATGTCCAGTGGGGAGCGCGTACGATATTTTTCACGATCAGCTGGTGAAACCGAATTGCGCTGTAATTGAAGAGTATTTTAGTAGTTGATGGTTTGTTTGCTAAATGAAATTGTTACTAACCAAGCGCTCTTCAGCACCCGCTGGTCCCTCCAAGCCAGTTGGCTTTATGTCCGGCCTGTGATGATCTGGCGGCGCTTTGAGCAATCCCTGTGGCCCATGTGGCAAGCCCATTGTGGCGCCCAAGGCTCCAAATGGATTTAGTGCGCCCATCGGCTGTGGCGGGCCTCCAGGCACCTGTTGTGCGTGTATTTGTTGCTGCAAATTGGAAGCCACATACAATTAGTTAGTTTTATTTTTTTATTTTATTTGCCACAGGTAGGCAGCCTTTTCTGTTATTTGGCTCTGGGACATCACAAAAGCTGTTTTGATATAGGTGCTTAAGACAACACCAACAACATTGACAACAAGTAGAACAACAAGCGGCGACTTCAACTTAAATGATAAACACGTTGTGGAGAGCGAGGAGCCGAGAAATTAGCGCAGCAAGCAAACAAACAAATGAACGCAAAATGCAACCAAAAAAAATAATAAATAACTTACGAAAAGTTGTTGTATTCCATGTTGCTGCTGATGCTGCCACATACACACGCATGCACATCAGTTTATAATCAATTCATACACATTTTTTGTTCGAATCGGGAGATAGTTTGTTTAAAATATTTTTAAAATAAAAATAACATATTTAACGAGTTTCACTCGAAAATTAAGCTTAATTGATCTACAGTGAACTTTCATTAAAATGCATCAACAGTTGAAAATCATTCTACATTTTATATTCTACAAAGTCTTTGTCAGACATTATAAGAGTCGAAAAAAGGTTAAAACTTATGGTTCTAGACTTAATCAGTGCAAGCAACAAAGAAGCTTCGTGATTTTTAAAGAAATCCCAGATTCCGGTAACTTTTATTTCTCTGTAACTAAGTTTACTAAAATATTAAATCGCAATGGACGATTGAACATTTATTGAAATTCTGGAATTTCTAAAACAATTATAATTCTCATATAATGGAGACTGTTTAAAATTGGCTAAGTTATAAATATTGTTTGCCCTAACTAAAGTACACAATGCCATTCTGTCAAACAAAAAGTTTTGAGTTCGCTTTAACGAAAGCTCACTTTACTTTAATGGAAAATGTCCGAGCGTAAACTCACCCCAATGATCAGATTCAGCTCCTGCATTGTGACCTGCTTCGCGCGCTCTACCGCCTGTAGCACTTGCTGCTGATGATCGGCCTGTAGGAATGGAAGTAGCTGATTGATCAGTGTGTTGAGACGCTTGGCGATTTCCGTTTGCTTGTGCATTTCCACATTAAGGCCGTAAGACATTTCGTAGTACTGTGTGGGAGTAAAAATTAGACAAATGTATTGAAATAGAAAGTTATTTATTTTTGTGTTTTCTTGTTACCATAACATAATGACGCTGCATTTCGGTCTTTTCGGTTGCCAGCTTCTCGCACTCCAATTTGATGCTGAAATTCACAGGAAAAATAATCAAAAGGGCAAATTAGTTTAGTTTAAAGAAAGAAATCTCGAGCAACGTTTCCGTCGTCGTGCCGGTTAAAAAAAATCCTATGACCACCGCATATGGTGCGCTGCCTGGCAAACCGGTTTATACAGCAAAAGACACTGAGGCAAGCTGGAGGCTGAAACAGCCCAGCAAAACATGCTAGCATGAAAAACCTACAGAAATCAACATTCTTTTCTCGATTTTTTGTAGTTCATTGTTAATATGGTCTTTCTGTGGAGTCTCGTAGAGAGATGTATGCATTACTAATATATATTTCTTTGTCAATAACATACTTTAAGCAACAACATTGCTGTCAGTTGTAACAATAAATATTTAATTAATCTATCTAATATTAATTTGGATACATTGGAGTATTATTATCAATATATTCGTTTCGTCATGCAATCAATAAGCTTAGAAAAAGTTATCCCAATTATTTGCTGCTGAGTGAATTGTTACAGGTTTTCCTAAATCACACAACATTATATTATCCAAAACGATATTTGCTATAATATAATGTATATTACAATAACTATTCTTTTGAAATATTCGGCTGGGTTTTCTATCGTGGGTCGTAGATACTTGCCTGTGATATTGTGCCTGCAGAAAATTGAACTCCTCCTTGATGCGCTCCAATGTATCAGCAATGGTAAATTTGATTGGGCCCTGAGGTGGTGGTCCCTGTATAGATTGAAGATGGACATGGGGGCGAAACACAATTAGTAAAACACTTGATTGGGTCCCATTACAATTTGTTGTATACTTACCCCGGCGGCGGGGTGACGCACCGGTTGGGGGGTACATTGTTGTTGTTCTTACTGTATTGTTGCTATTGCTGTTTAATGGTTGCCCAAGAACGAACAACGAGATGGACAACAACAAATAACAGTTGTAGTTAGTTGTACCGTAATTTTTATTGTATTTTATATGTCGCCTGCGGATAAGTTAGTGAATTGTGCTTCCTCTTCCTGTTGGCAGCGCGCCGCTGCCCGCTGCTGCTGGCACCCTGAGATTAAACTCTCCTCTGCCTAAATTAGCAACACTAGCACCGGAGCATGTATAAAATTTTGCAAGCGTTTAATTGCTTTAATTGTGTTTCTATATTTAATTCAACTCGAGCGTTTCCATATTGTCAAACGGTTTGCGGGTATCCTGCAAAGGGAATTTTACAACGTTTCTTAGTTATTGGTCGTTATTTTGCACCATTTTTTCGATACGTAGAATCTCACGCACACACATATACACTAACACACACTCGCGCGCTCATATAATTTTGAGCATCTCAGCAATGGCAGCCATGCCAGCAACAACGAGTGAACACACACACAATTACAGAGAACGACGCACGTACAAGGGTATGAGTGTGAGTGTTTACCGCCGAAAAAATCAAACGCACAGTTGCATGTGCCTGGGAGAAATGTTACGCAAAAACAGGCATGAAGCATTAAGTCAAAAACTATGGTTCACTTCTTTACAAGCTTTTAAAGTTTATGTTAAACCATTTCCACATTATTGTGGCATGTAATTTTTGCAAACGCAATGCACGCTGTCCGCACGCTCTGCACAAACAAATGTACCCCGTGCAATACATATACAGACAGACTGCAATTACTCAGGGTTGCCACCTCTGACCGGAGCCCAATTATTGGCATTAAGCCTCAACACAAACCAACCAAATATTTTTCAATTTAGCATGTGCAGTCTGAACGCACTGTGTAGTTTTTCAATTATAAATATACTGCATTTTTGCAAAAACAAAAAGGAAACCGAATATAAATTGCAATTTTGTGGCAACACTGTTTGGTGCGGCAGCGAGTTGCTCACTTACGCACACAGCGACACAAAAGACAGACAGACATATACACGCGCGCGCACCTCAAACGGACGAGTGGCAAAACTCACACGCACACAGGCATACGCGAGCGCAGCGCAAAAGAAAAATTGGCCCTACAAAAAATAAACAAAAGCAATTAAAAAACGGAGTAGTTGGCAGTACCAATTTACATCTAAGCCTTTAGCTGCTCACACAATTGCACATCTTACTGACACTTTGAGTGCGCACAAATATAAAGCACTGATATTTGCACGAGCCGATTTTTTCTGTGCAAAAAAACGTAATTTTTTACTCGAATTTCGCCCGTAAAAACTGGCCTCTTCAACCGACCGACCGACCGACTCGCTACGTCTGACAGCCAGCCTGAGCGTCGTGTATGTGTTGTGTGGCGTTCTCGTTCTCGTCTCTATTTTTTCGCAGTTGCTTTAGCAGTCTATTTTGCATTTAGATATTTGGCTGTATTTAATTGTTATCCAGCATGGTTTTATAATGCATATAATGCACAATTACTTGTATAAATTGATAAAGAACACTGCCGATTTGTTTTTATATTGCGAACGTGATTTCGAAGCGTGGAAAAAGTAAAACGCCGACGATATATCGTAAGATATATCTCATCACTTTATTATTTGGACTAATCGAGTGGCCTCCACAATCTATCGACCGGTAATTTGGATTTATCAAACGTTGATGTTGTTTGAGTGCTATCGATTTTATTGTCAATTATTGTTTTAGCAACACTGTGCATAAAAATTAACGATAGATTAGGCGCGCAATATATTTATGAAATAAATTAAAAATGAGTGTTGAATGACAATTTTTAATCATATAATAAAGAATATGAGAAGTCCCGACATAATAAAATAAAATCAATATTAATGATTAATGTATAAAACAAATAGTAATTTAAATTTATTATTAAATTACTAATTACGTAATCACAATAATAATACGCCAATATTCTAATAGGATAGATATTCTCTGTGCGAGGAGCTCTCATGCATTATAATTTTTATAATGATAATTAGAGCTGAAAATTAATCACCCATATTATTGTTTGCCCACCATTTAGTAATGAAATATCAAATAATATTATGTTTCTTATTGTAGTTATTTATTCTTGTTTGCTTATTGTTTTGTTGCCATCACAGTTGGTTATCACAGTTGTGTTGCATTTTGTTTGCTTCTACGTCGCTGCCTATTGTTTGTTGCTTTACCAGGGACGCCACAGTTTCTCTTCCACTGGTAAAGGCGATGGTGCTGGACTGTCGCAATCACTGTGATAACCAGACGAGGCGGGGCTGAGCGGTGCCGAGTTGCAGTTGATGCTCAACTCATTTGCTGTATCTGACTCAGGCATTGATTGTGCCTCATGGAACTGTTGTAGATTCTTGTAGATGCGTCCCAGATGAGTCATCACCGATTTTCCCAGGTCAACGCTCATGCCAGGTGTGGATGCCATAACACGTGACACTTCATTAACGGCATTCATATAACCATTGCGGAAGCTCTCCAATGGCATTGCTGGTGTCACTGGTGTTGCTGTTACAGATTTGTTCTTCTTTTGCTGACGCATGAATACCACAGCTGACTCAAGCATCTCGGCTTTGTCCATTCGCAGGATGCCATCATCACCTCGCAGCTCTGCGACAAGTGTCTTTAGCGTGTCCAGGCACTTGTTGATGCGCGCACGACGCTGACGCTCCAGCAGCGGTTTCTTCACCTTTTGGTAGATCTGTGTTTTGCTGGTGTATTCCATTTTGACGTAAATTTAATTTGTAGAAATTGTTGAAATTTGTTCGTTTATTGCGTTGTTGCCTTGTTGCTGGCTGTATCTTGAATGATGCTCATCGGTTGTCAGCTCTTCGCTTTTATAGCTGGGTCCAAGTTCAGAATCCACCCTCGGCAACGGGCACGCATGAGCGCAAACCGTCTCGCTCGCACGCACACTCACATAGCTGCTATCGAAGGGCTCTCCCTCTGACATGCAGGCATCGTCAGGCGTTGAACAGAGGAACAGCTGCAATGTGCGGCTGGCATGGAGGACAATCGGCAATCCTTGTGGCTCGTGGCGTGGGAACCGACCTGAAAGTAAGTTTCTCACACAATTTTTTCTCGTTTGTTTTCCTTTTGGCCACATGCTTCGCTTTTTTAAAGGATCAGAGCACAAATTTTGCAGCTGTCGCTGTTTTGGGCATCGCCATGCAGTTGTTGTTGCTGTTGTTGCTGTTGCTCTTGCTGCTATAGTTGCTCTTTAGACCGGTGTTATTATCCTTAATGCATACTTCACTGCCTCATCCTGTGCGTGTGCGTGGGCCGTTCCCATTCTCATTGTTATCCTGCCGTGCCATCTCTCGCTTATTGTTTCATCAATGTATGCAGATGATGATGGCATAATGCGGTCTCTGTCCGGGTACCTATGTCGTTCCCATTGCTTGATGAGTGTTTATTGGACACAATTAGTGTGGCATATTGGCTTCGTTTGGCTTTGGCTTTGGCTTTGCGTTCGGGCTTGGGTTTGAAGTGCTAGGTCAGGCGAGCGCTGGAAGTGTGGTCTGAGCAATCGGCGCGTGGACTAACTGAGGTGATCGTTGGGTGAAATTGGGTGAGCGGAGATGATACTTGCAACCCTCTCGACCCTACAATATAGTAAGTGTATTACACATTAATAATTTATCAATTTCTCTTGGATGATTGTTCTGTCAGCTAATTGTTAAATTGATCATTAATTGGGCATTATGACAAGTTTAGATACATATGTATACAGACGTTTTAGTTTAGATAATATTTGTGTAAATAATTTATTAGGTACGGCTAATAGCGTTATTAATATGCTCCGTTCATTGTGTAACTTAAGTACATTAACTAATTCGAAGTTCGTTTCAAATAAATTAAAATCTAATATTTGTTGCTTTAATTTGTA
The DNA here is from genome assembly GCA_018901825.1 of Drosophila funebris. NCBI lineage: Eukaryota > Metazoa > Arthropoda > Insecta > Diptera > Drosophilidae > Drosophila > Drosophila funebris. Next base: position 7,267,937 of record JAEIFK010000678.1, read on the forward strand.
TGTGATTTAATCAAATGTTGTTAAGTAAAGGGTTTAATATAATAGCTAACTTTAGCATAATGTGACAAAGATTATTTAATATATGTTATAAGTATATTAAATATAAATTAAATTTAATTAATTAAATTTGCTAATAAAAAATTAATCAGAAAAAAAGATACTAATATTATTATTTGCATAACACGTGTTTATTCTACAAATAATTTTGAACTTTGATGATTTGATTTGATTTGAAGTTAGTATGAATATTTTTGAAAAAACAAAAGCATTTCAAAGTAAACGTTGAGAGAATTTAAGTAAACAGGATTATAAAAAAAATAATTTTAAAGAATATTAAGAATTTTGTTAAATGATAAACAAAAGAAAGTAATAATAGATAAGAACAATACTAAGACTTCGATTCAAATAAGAATACAATTCGAATGTAATTCTTAGCTTGTTTAGAAATTAGCCCAAAATAAATCATTTATTACCAACATATTACCGGCATTTCCGATTGGAAAACAAGCTGCTAATGTGTTACAGTTATCATATTATTAGTAATTGCTGTAGACAATCAATTTAATTCTGATTAGAAATCAAAACCCTGTGGAAATAAATAGCTGTGAAGAGAAATTTTCAATAAAAGATACAAGTAATTTAGATGTTTTTTGTTTTGTATTTATGTTTTCGAGTGTTTTACTTATAATATAAACATTTATATTGGCTAACAGACTTCTGGCTAATTGTTATAATGGAGTCAATAAACGTGCCCTATCACAGACCTAACTTATAAAACTGCGTAACACTTAATTAGAATCAAAATGAAGATCATTGTAAAGCATTGTAAAGCTACATTTGAATTGCGCGCTTGCCCCAATGGCTGCTCCTTGCTGGATTTTTACCATGGACGCCAGACGCTGCCAGTGTTGCTAATTTGAAGCAGTGATTGAGCAGCAACGGGTGTGGATGATCCGGAAGAGCAATCACTGTCACTGGCATAGCCGCTGGAAACGGGACTGTAGGCGTCACGGCTGCTGCTGCTGGCGGTGGAGTAAGCGGAGCCACAATTGATGCTAAGTGGTGTATGTAGCGTCGTTGGCATTGGCTGTTCTATTGGCTGCTCCAGCTGATTGAGTCGCATACCCAGATGTGTCATCAGTGTGGTGCCAAAGGCCACATCCACTTTAGGTAGCGCGGCCAGTGCGCGTGAGACTTCATTGGCGGCGCGAATGTAGCCGGCACGGAAACTGTGCTCAGGAGCGGATGCAGCGGCATTGGTAGCCTTGGATTGTTTCAGATTACGCAAGTACTGGACGGTTACCTCCAAGATGTCGGCCTTCTCGAATTTGGCATCGCCAGTCTGTGCCACGCACTCAGCCATCAGATCCTTAAGATCGTCGAGGCACTTGTTGATGCGTGCGCGTCGCTTGCGCTCCAGCAGTGGCTTCATCACCTTGCGGTACTGATAAGTTTTCGATAGTTCGTATTTGGTGGCCATGGTTTCTGTTTTTGTTTGATTTTGTGACGTAAGAAATATACTCGTTGCTTGAGCTCGTTGTGTGCTTCACGACGTTTGCGTTGAGAATGTTGTTGCCGTCTCCAGTTACCGCTGCTTTTATAGCTGCACGTGCCTGCGTCGACTGCGTCACGTCTCGTGCTCAGCGCACGCATGCAGAGAACAGAGAGTCGAGAGCAGAGAGCAGAGAGCAACAGCAATAACAACAACACCACCTGCCGAGCAAATTACTCAGTCATCGGGTCGAGTCGGATCTCTCGACTCTCGATACGCCTGCGTCTTGCAACGATCGTCGTTGGCTGTTGGTGGTTGGTTTTTCTCTTGTTGGCACGGCAAACAAGTTCTGTCTTGGCAGGGGATGAAGCTGATGGTGTGTCTCTGTGTTGGTGGTGTCGGTGGTAGTGCTGCTGGTGGTGGTGGTTGTTTGTTGCACATGTTCAGCTTGTTGTTGTTATTGCTGCTTTTAGCTCTTCTCTGTTTTCTTTTACATTGACGTTCGAATCGTGGGAAACACTTTGCCCTCAAGTTTCCCACAAGATTTTTCTCGCTCGTTGGTGTTATAAGTTATAATCGGTTGCCCGTGTAGGGCGAGATAGAAAGAGAGAGAGAGAGAGAGACAAAGTGAGAGGTCGAGTCTCCTAGCCGAGCCCTTATGCACATTGCACAGTGGGCATAACACATGCAGAAATATTGTAAACTGTAATACTGAATGATCTCGGTGGATTTTCCACTACGTGTCCGTTGTACTTGATGTAAAAATTCTGGATATAGGTAAAAATCTGTTTTGGGTTTTACGTGACATGCCTTTTACTTGATACGGTTAGTTTCTGAAATTCTAGAGATGCCTGTGCGTGGGAATGATATTTTCGAAATAACGTCAGGGCGAATATTGAAAATACAGCGCATTGCGAGCTAGTGTAATGTGGGTATTTGTTAAAGACTGTTTTGGATTTTACGTGGCATGTCTTATACTTGATACGGTTAATTTCAGGATTCTGGGCGTGGGAACGAAGTTTTTGAAATGTTGCAAGTAGTAAGGTAGCGCAAGGTGAACGGGCAAGGTTGATACAGATGTAGTTGAGATGGACACCTCCTAGGGATTTTTACACAATCTAGGTGCGAACTTAAATTTGTGTTCGCCTGCAGGTTTGACTGGTGTTCGTGGAAATTTCGGATAGGAAAATTACTTGGCTGTACATTTCGGCTTGGGATTTTACTTAAGAAAAGAATACTAGTTTTATTTTAAAAATTTATTTAATTCGCATTATTTAATTTCTATATAATAAGAATTTATGATCACAATACTTATGCAAGTGCCCCACTGTAAATCTGACCGAGCACAAGACCGAGTCATTGCAAGCAGTGAGGACAGTACTACCGAAAAAAACTACCACCTGCCCTTTATTTTATATTTTCTTGTCAGAATACGTGGCTCATAGGTTACTCTGTGCTGTTGTTGCTGTCGCTGTTGTTGTTGTCTTTCTTGTTGTCAATTATGAATGCTGAATTGTAGCTTCTGTTGAACACTTGGGCCACGCTAAGTGGCATGCCTGGGCACGTCGTGGGACCAGAGACCCGAGACCTGAGACCAGATACCAGGGATCAGGAACCGGGCACTGTGTAACGAGAATGTAGGGACGCTGTGCGGGGCATGCAAACTAAATGACTGTACGGCAAATTGACACACACTAAAGATTAAATGTATCGCATTCGTTAACTATATAAACAATATACGTGGCCAGTTTGGCCACGGGCAGGAAGTGCGAGCAGGCGATCGACAGACAGAGCGAGACAGCATTAACATAACCAATGGAAGGGGATGATGAGCATGGCGTGCTGAGAGTGTGCTCAACAGCAAGCCGTTACAATTCTTTCGAGTGTGAGAACATTTTTTCAACTGCACATGGCGTACCGAGATCGGACTGCGATCCCAACTCAGGGGTCTCATTTGGGCACGGAACGGGGTTGGGGGTTGGTTATTCGGTTATTGTCAATGCAATGCTCTTGTCATCGTTGTTGTTGTTGTTGCTGTAGCGACTCTGGCTGTGTAATTGAATATGTGCGCATGCTTGGACCGCGTAATAACGCACGACAGACACACGTAAAATGGAAGGCGGAAAGGGGGTGCATGCGTTAAGCGATAGGGTTCATCTGGATAGGATGCAACTTATACAAAGCTCATTTAGAATGTGTTAGAAGACAGTATGTTATGATTATGATGATTAGAACATTTGTTTTAATGTTAGGTCTAAAAAATGTAATGGAAGAAGAACTAATGTTTGTTTAGTTTTAAAAGCATGTAAATGTTTACCAAATTAGAGATTAAATTATTTAATTTTTCCTAAGCAAAATATTCATAATTATTATTGAATGTAATTTCATAAATATTTCTAATGGCAATTCTTTGATTTTGACAGATTTTGGATAAAATTGCATTTAACAGGGCTTTATTTCACTTAGTCATCTAAACATCACCATAATAAAGCTAAGTTGAGTTGGGCAATTGAAAGCTGGGGGCGTTTGATATATGAACTAAATGAAGATGTCATGTTCAACTGTCAGTTGAGAAGATAGAAGTACATATATGTATATATAAGACACGATATTTATGTTTGAAAATTCCACCATAAAAAAGAATATATATGTTTTTACTTTGCAAGACATTATTATTTTTATTAACTTATAAACTAATAACATTTATGCTAATGGCACTATGAACTATGCATTAATTGTAGAAGAGAACATACTAGTATATCACAAGGTATTTAAGCTTGGCATAAGTTGAAATTAAATATTTAATTAACACCTTGCCACAGAAGTCGCTGGCATTGGCATTGCTGCTGCTGATTGTTGGTTGCATTGGCAACTAGTTCCTCATTTGCTCATTTGTTGCATGCAACTCGTTTCGCATGTTGTGGTTGTCTGATAAGCCGACTGCCCGCTGAATGGCTCCGTTGATGAAATGTTTTCATTCATTCAGCTGACCGCTCCTAATTACCGGTTGTTGCTGCTGCTGTTGATGTTGCTGCTGCTGCTGATGATGTCGCTACTGTGCATGCCAATAAAAACAACCGTCTGCGGTTTCCAGGCAGAAGAGTAAGTGTTGAGTGGCCATTGCTGTCTCTTTCAACATGCGCTCATTAGCCAGATTCTGTGCTATCTCCTCCAGACTCTCATAGTGTTGACAATGGTTGTTGTTATTGTTATGACTGTCGATGCCGCCGCTGCTGTTGCACTTGCTGCGTCGTTGCAACATTTTGGCAATTAGATTCTTCACTTTAGACATGATTTTTGTTTCTTTTAGTTGATGTTTGCGTGTCGCGCTGCAAATTTGAACTGTGATGCTGGCGTGGCAAGTGCCGCGCTTTTATAGCATAAATTTCCATCGTACAGAATCCGAAAACCACCACCAACACCACCCAAAAGCACGAAGAGCACCACCACCCAACAACAAGTGCCACATGGGCAACACATGTGCCCAGCACGCGGCTGACTGATGTTGCAACTTTCAGAGGAGCAACATCAAGAGCAGCAGCAACAGCCGCCCAACGCTTGCCTGACACGCTTTCAGCGCAGGCTCATCATCAGGCCCATGGAAGCGAAAGGAACGGTGAACAGAGCAGAGCAAGCTCAACACGTGCAGGATAATCTTGTCAGTTGTCCGTCCGCACCCCTCATTGTCGAGGTTTCCTTCGGGTTTGTTGCTCTTGTTGTTGCCGTTTTTTTATATTTTTTTTCTCTTATTCAATATAACGAACGCACAAAATAAATATTGAGAGCGTCGAGCAGTTGTGGTTCCCATGGATAAGGTTCGATGGCCCTCGCTTGGTTAGGGGAAAAATATCCCACGGTTCGAGTGGCAGCTGCTTGCAATTTAGGCCACAGCCCGTTTGGTGTTGTTGTCGCTGTTGCTCCTGTTGTTGTTGTTGTTTTGGTGGTGGATATTGACTGCCTGACACATATTGCACTTGCTGCCAGGCGAAAGTCTCGTTGCCACTGCCACAGCGACCTCTAAAGCCTCGAACAAGTGTTTGCCTGTGCATTTCGCGTTGCTTAATTGCCACGCGTTCATTTATCAAATCCGAAAGCGCTACCCGAAACTGCCTCCTGCCCCAATTTGCACCTGATTGATATTTATTTGGGTTTGACCACTTGTGGAAAGCTTGCGCCGCCTGCTGCTGCCTGTTGGCTGCTGTCTGCTGCTGCCCGCCGCGTGGCAGACGCACTTGTCTTGTGCCGGGCAGGCGTTGGGCGGCCACGTGTCACTTATGAATTTGATTTACACTTGCATAAGTTGCACAAGGTGCACTATTTGATCTCCACTTGATTGCATTTCCGTGCACTTTATGGATTATAATTTGAGTGCTTTCTCAGTTACTCAGTTTAATCAAACTCGATTGCCGAGCGGCACGCGACACCTAAGGGGTGTCTAGCAAATTGATATTTAATTAAATGCGGTTGACTAGATATTATTGTAGAGTGTATAGCTATTCAATTGAATGCTTAGGGTGGTTTCTTCCGTTCGTCAATATTGACTTAAGTTCGACTTACGTAGGCTTAAGCAATTAGAAGTTAACGTTAGGAAAAGTGCTTTGAGTTTTATCCCACAACAGGTCTTCTGACAATGATTAACCCAACAATTGTCCACTTATCGTCCAGCTAATTTTCCATTCTAGTTTAAACTCAAGGGCAACTATTATGATACAATCTGGGAACTGTTCCTGAAATCGTTAGATACATTTGAGTGTCATAACTACTTGAAGTATAAGCATAAAATGAGTTTTGTTAAGTAATTAAAGCTGCATAGAGTTAAATAGGTTGAGAAATAAGAAAGTATTTGCCAAGAAAATGTAAGCAACGTTTTAAGAAATATAATAATTGTTCCTAATAAGATCTTCTAGTATATTTTAAGGTCCTAATTCTTTCAGAGTTCTTTTTCATCTTCTTAAGATTGCATACTTCTGAGATTCTAATTTCTCAGTTGAAAATTTTGGAATATCTCAACTCTTACCCTTTGCACATACACTAAGAGTACTTAGCATCACACACTTAAGTCTGTTTGTCGGATTATAAACGTTTGAATTAAGCAACTGCTGATCAAAAGAAGCTGCCACATGACCCAAAGCCCATCAAATCCAATCCACAATTGAGTTCTATTGATGTTGCCCGACAGCAGCACCTATGAAAAAGTCAATTTCAATTCCAATCACGTCAATTGTAGCGCCAACTTTTCACCTTCGGCTTTGGCCAATCAACAGGTGAAGCGGTAGCTAAAGCTGTAGTTGATGTCGTTGCTGTTGTTGTTGTTGCTGTTGATGTTGCTGATGTTGATGTTGATGTTGATGTTGTGGCTCATAAAGTCTTCTGTGGTTCAATTAGCGCATGTCGTAAAGTACAAATAACTATTGCGTACAATTCCGCAGAAACCTCGGAGCTGTGTTTTGAGGTATAATCATTAAGCTGAAGCCAAGTAGCGACGACGTTGCGACGGCGATTTAAATTAAACAATCGACAATGACGACGCCAGGTAACAACAGCAACAGCAGCAGCAACAGCAACAGCAGCAGCAGCACTAGCAACAGCATCTTGATGACGACAAGAGTGAAATACTAAAGTAAAGCAGTCAGTAATCAGTCAGTCAGACAGACAGCCAGTTAGTCAGGCAGTCAGTCAGTCAGTCAGTCAGTCAGTCAGTCAGACACACGATGCTGATAATGCGCGTCGCGCCGGCGCAATAAATGTGTGTCGTCGTCAGTCGTGGCCCTCATGCTGTTGTTGTTGTTGTTTTTGTTGCTGTTGTTGCTGCTGTATTTGTAATCGTAACCATATAAGCGACTTAAATGGCAGGTGTGCACATCGCGTGGGAAACACACGACGTTTCTCGAGCGGTTCTCACGATACGAAAATCGAGCAAACGACGAACGATACGAACGACTGACGACTGACGACTCAAGATTGACGACTGACGACTGCCGAGTGCCGTTTGTCGAGTGCTCAACAGCGGGTGCCATCATCCACCATCCGCAGTGGAGCTACCAATCCTATCAGCATAAATGCTAACTACAGCTCAAGATTGGATGCAACAGCAGTGAACAAAATATAGCATAATTGTAACTATCGATCTATTTATTTATTCCAATCATAACAGCAACTACTTTCAAGGACAAACGCTATAAAACCACATGGACCATCGCACATTTGTAACTTTTCAGTAAATTACATTTTTGAATTCAGGAAGACAAATCACAATGATTGGGTCAATTGTCTGGCCAGTCAATTCTCTGTTCTTGGCCAGAATTTTACGGTTTAATTGCAGCCACAATGCGTCAGACACGCAACTAGACAATCGTCTTATAGTATTTACTGCCATTGTTGTTGTATGAGTTTCAGTTTTAAGGTCTATCAACGATTTCCTTTCCCACGCACAGAGCCCAGATTCGTGAGTAAGAGAGTTTTCTAGATTTCTACAGCTCGGGCCTACCTGCTGCAGGTCCTGGCTGCAGGACCCGAAGCCGAACTGCATCGCTGCCTATAAAAGGCCACGTTGCGGCGAACAAGAGCATCATTCACACAGCATCCTGCAAGCCGTGCACATCTCAGGCTCATTCTCTAGATCTCAAAATCTCTAAAAATGGCACCACAAACCGAATCCGTTTACGTCTCGAAGACGCAACATTATCTGAAAGTGAAGAAGCCGCTGCTGGAACGACAGCGTCGGGCACGCATGAACAAGTGCCTCGACACGCTGAAGACACTTGTTGCCGAGTTCCAGGGTGACGATGCCATACTGCGACTGGACAAAGCTGAAATGCTCGAGGCGGCACTTGTCTTCATGCGCAAACAGCTCATCAAGCAACAGGCGCCGGTCTCACCTGTGCCCATGGACAGTTTTAAGAATGGCTACATGAATGCCGTCAGCGAAATCTCTCGTGTGATGGCCTGCACCCAAGCCATGAGTGTTGAAGTGGGCAAAACGGTGATGACGCATCTGGGCATTGAGTTCCAGCGCATGCTGCAGGCAGATCAGCAACAACAACAACAACAGCAACAACACGAACTGCAATCGTCTACAGTCAGCCGACCTGTTAGCCCAGCTTCTTCGGGCTATCACAGTGATGCTGAGGAATCCGAGGCAGCAGCCAGTCCTCAACCAGCTAGCAACAATCCAATGTGGCGCCCCTGGTAATCAGCAACAACAACAACAGCAACTGTAACTGCAACTGCAACTACAACTACAACCATAACAACAACGAATCATGTCTTCCAATTGACTCGATGTAAAACTGTGATAACAAGAGCTTTACTTAGATTTATTGAAATGATAACTAATTAGAATCCAATCTCAAGCTTTAATAGTAATAAGATTAACAGATAAGAGAGATTCTACTAACTTTAGACATTAAGACAACATTACAAGCTTTAATAGTAATAAAACTAAAACTTGAAAAAAAAAGAAAATATTCTGCGACTTTTCAATTGTTTGTTTGAGTTAGCTGTTGACTTGCTTTCAGTCAAACATTCAACTGTTAACTGATTCTAGGCTTAAACAGGACCATTCCAATGTATTTTTACTAAACATGTATCTTATTGGGATTTACCTGTTGATTGTATTATTCAACATTTTCGACGTTCTGCCTCTGCATTCTAAGAGCTCTTGATCATATATTTTGAGATTATGAAACAAGTTAGGAATTATCTTTAGATCCTTATATGGAGCATTACGAAACTATTTCAAATAATTCTAAATCTACTGATAAATCAGTGTAAAATTGTAATTATAAGGATTGTAGAGTACATAATGGGGCCAGAGTTACTAATGATCTTTAGATCAAAGCAAAATCATTGTTATAAGGACTGCTAAACCATTCACTGCTATATTTGATTCAACTGTACACAACATCCTTCAAACAACAAATCCGGTCTAGACTTGTTAATGTAGCTTCAATATATTAACACAATTCTTTGTATTCTTCAGCTATCAAGATCAATCTTCTGGATCTGTTAATGCAGTTCATGCTCTGTGATCTCAGGATTAAGTGCAGTGTCTGACTGAAACATAATATGAATGTAAGATATGCTATCTAACAGAGACAGCCCTTAAATAATTAGTTGTTAAAAGGATTTCGGGGTCTGTAGTTTTATAATTAGTTTGAAAAGGATTAAGTGGAGCTAGACAGACAAACATTAAAATAAATGAAGAGTTTCTTTTTTTGGTTTTTTGTTTTATGTGTGTGTAAAAAGGTTGAAAGGCAACGGAATATAGATATCTGTTTATGAGTGCTCAATTTAATGCCTTAGGGGATTCGATTTTGTAGGTGCGTGTTTGTGCTCCCCCGAAACGTGTCAATGGAACCAAACACCCCAGCTGTGATCTACAGAACTGTGCGTTGTTGAGGGATCTCCAGTTCGTACTCCCTTGGGCCTCAAGTAGGAGGTCTTGCCCTGTAAGCAATGTGAGATGAAACCTTAGCTGCAACAATCGGTGACGCCCCTGAGTGGTAACACACAAAAACGAGTCTGAGACCTGTCCACGCCTTGCATGCTCATCAGTTCATCAGGTTGCACGTGTTGCTGTTGCGCTCGAATCTGCATAAACCGGACTCGGACCCCTCAGTGTGGTTACTGTGGTGTGCGGTGTGCGGTGTATGTGTGTGTGGTGTCTGTGTGGTGTTGTTAAGGCTCGTTTTTAGGGAGGGCGGCAACACAGAGTTAAACTATAATTACAACCCCTTTTGTGCCTTGCACGTGCGCTGAGTGATGGGCGGCCAAGGCGACTATCTGGCAATTGGTGTTCACTTGTGTTATTGGATATTGATTGATCCTTGTGCATTGAACATGGTGCATGTCCTAAACTAACAATGTCTGTCTGCCTTCCAAGAATGTCTTCCAAACCTCCCGCATGTATCTCACATACTAATTTGTAAACTAAAAGATAATTCAACATGTCGCGCTGTCTCGTGTCAAGTGCGGTACGTTATGTCTCGCATGTAATATGATGACAAAACAGGACCCCACATGTGTTTGCCAGTTTCGAATGTATTTTTTTTTTTACTTTATTTATTTTAATGATCTTTAGTGTGTGTTGTGTGTGTTATGGTGTGTTATTTTATCATTACAAAAACCGCCAATGCCGCCGCGTGGGTCGTCATTCAAATGTATCTGAGATTTATATCTGTTGTTATTTTAACTGCAGTGCACATGAGTTTATCACTTGTTCTTAAACATGTATGTGCATACACCGAACAAATATTGTACAGAATGTAAATACACTGTTAAAACTAAATAAGTATTTCAATTGCTGACATTTGTTAGAGCAGTTCAGATGTTAGATAAGTTTATATTAATAATTGTTTAGTTTAATAGTGTTATATGTATGATAAAGTATTTCAAACTATTACAATTATTAAAATATTAATGATCACTCTAGAACTGAACACAACCTTGTTTCTCTAAGTGTACATACAACGGGTATATGTAGAGTTAGACTAGACTAACTCAAGTGATTGGTGTTGTTATCTCTAGGGTTACATTCCGTTGAATTTTTTCGCACGCCTCGTTTGAAGTTCACGCTGACCAGCGAAACGGCAAACGGAAATACCGTAACATCGGGACAGTTAACACCGACAAGGTTTTGGTGGAAAGTCCGTGTCCTGTAACTGGACCTGACTGACGGGAACCAATGATTGCGGGCATTTCCCCGCCTCACTGGTGCTGGCCACATGTGTGAAAATGTGAAAATTCACCGCTTACAAGTTACGCACGCAGCGTTTGTATCTATCGGAGCTGTCCCTTGGGTTCGGTCAGGCTTCGCACTTGCTGAATATGGTATGGATGGTACATACATCAAGCAGACGTGTCAGTTGGCGGCAGTGCGATTTCGAGACGGCCTCGTAACACCAACACCCCGCAGCGATCGAAAACGAGGTCGTCACGTGTTCAAACAAGACGATTCACGTTCTCATTCCACAATCCCAAGCCCCTTCCCCATCCACTATGCTTGTCTCTGTCCCCGACAGCGCATGTGTGGACGCACACTTGGGCCAGGAATCTAAACACTTGCTAACAATGGCAATCGGTGAGGGGTCAGGTTAATGTTGATATATATTTTTTTTTTCTTATTTTTACTTTTCTTTTTTGTGCCAGGCTTTTGTTTTGGAGATTATCTACAATTTTCTGAACCTTAAATGATCGGCAACGATAAGAAATCAGTGCACGTGTTCATCGACTGAGCAGGTCAGAGATTTCTCTAGAAACGATTTTGGGTCTAAAAGGCACCACGGTAGCCCAAAAACCGCTACAGTGGTAGCAGCTATCTGTATATCTTTCCCTGTCTGTCTGTCCCTGTATCTATGGACCCCCAGCGGGGCTTTTCGAACGTTACATATTTGTTGTTAAGTCTTTTGGTTTGCCATAGAAATTTGGTGGCTATTCTATTGGATCTGGGCATGCACGTGGGCTATGAAATGAAATGAGTCAAGGGAATGAGTCAACCAAAATATAGAGCCAAGGACGAAACACAATTAGAACACACAATCGTGCATAATAATGATATGGTAGCATGACTCGACCAAAACATTCAAGGCCATTATTGGTAATTCCATGAAACGGTTCCACAACAAATCCAGCAAGTTGGCGGAATTGGCCAACTATGAAGTTATTTTTCTATTAATATAAATTCCTGGTAACACAGGACTCTTTTATGCATTGATCTCTTATTAAAAGAAAAACATGACAATCTTACCAAATAAATGATCAAATCATCAAAAGAGATCACTGTAAATAGGGTATACGTATTCTTGATTAAATTGAGCAGTCTACTTTGTAAATATTTAATATATATATATATAGATGTAAAGAAATATGCTATAAACATCTAATATCAGTAGTCACAATTGTATAAGATATAATACTCCAATGATATAAGAATATTAGTTAATTAAATAAATTAAAATCTGATTAGACGGATTTGCATAACAATTATGACTACATTTATGTAATAAAAAAATAAATAAAAATAAATAAATAAATAAATAATAAAATAAAAATAAATAAATACAAAATAAAATGAATTAAGTATTAATTTGTAAGCAAAACAAATCTATTTGTGTTATTATTACTCTATGTTTAAATTGTTTTTAAACATTGATCTGTAGTTTCTGAAATAAAAAAATTACATTTTTTATAACTTTTTAATATTTTAATAATTTATTTAGAAATATATGCAAAATATATACTAAAATGTACCTTTCAAAATTTATCTTAAAATATTTGAGCCAAAAAACATTACTGTTTAACCAAATAAGTCAAGGATATTATATAATACTTCCATTTGTTAACTGCAATTCCAAAAAAAATGACTATAGAACTTGAAGCAACAATTGTATCAGTATCTGTCTTATCTGTTCGACAATTTATTGTTTGACTGTCCCAACAAATCACTAGATTGTTGCCTTCTGCTGTAATTAAACCTCAAAAGCTGAGCTGAGCTGAGCTCAGCAGCAAACACACACAAACACCTCGACCAACCCACAACAACAATATACCCAAAGCGAACCTTATAATCATGGAATACATCTATAGGACAGCGCAATCTATTTGGTACACACACAATTCTGTAACGAACTGTTAACGCCAGCCTACAACTTCTCACCAGAATATACGCTTCTTGAATCTTAATTTGTCTCTCAGCCATTGAAATCTTAGCTCCAAAATGTAAGGACGCACATACGTATGTTACAATTATTTATGGGCCAGTCAATGGCAATCTATTAAGTAAAGGATCGTCCCTGCAATGTTGTTCCCATGGATGTATGCCTCACGCGCCATCACGTGTCCAAATTGCGACCGATCCGCTCCGTTCGGATCCCAAGTTGAGAAAGGACAGCGCTGGCGCACCGCTGTGCGTGTGTTTTAGCTCCTCCAGGAAGCATACAAAGTGCCCCTTAATAAGGCACAGACAGGGGGCAGGGGCAACCATTTTCGAGTCGCCTGCTAATTGTGTGCCATCGAAATAAAATTAAAAGCAACTCCTTCGGCTTTCAAAATGCCTGACACGTTTTTAGTTATTTTTTTTCGTATTTTCCTTTCTTTTTTCTCTTTATGATCCTCGTTTTTTTTTTCTTGCTCGTTTGGGCAACGCCTCGAGACAGAAACACACACACAAATTTTTATAAATTTCAAATTACAGCGTATTAAATGATCCCAGTGCCTATTCAACTAGTTGATCTGGGCCTCTGTCAGACCATTAATTGTTTGGGTTGTTTCGGAGCGTTGAAAATTGAAAATATTCTCCCACGTTTCGGGGGCAACGTTGCACACGTGTTCAAGACCCGAAAAAGGGATTTCTATGCCAACCAAAACGAGATAAGTGCATAAAGAGCTGCCAGCCAACAACAACAACGAAGGATAACAACAGCAACAGCAACAGCAACAACAACAACGATAACAACCGAGGAGCATATAAAAACCAAAAGTGATCAGCAAAAAGATTCTTTTTTTTTTTTTTTTTGGTTCAATAGGCTCGAAAAAGGATCCTTCGAAAAACTGTGGGAACTGGTAGAAAGTCTCGCTTCTCACGATCCTGGCTCAGGATAAAATTGCTATGCACACAGTGCAGGTGGGAGCAGTGAAGCACCACATGCCGATACACTCCAACGCATGCAGGTTAATGGCGAGCAGGTCCGTCCCAGCGGTCCGTTTCGAAACACACCTGCCGTTTTTTGTCAGTGTGTGTGTGCGTGTGTGTGCAGGATTTTCTCGTTTACTTGTTTTGTTCGTGCACGTATCCTTGTACTTTCCCACACTCGCACAATATCTGGTGTATCTTTCTGCCTGCTTGCTTGTGCCTCTGCCACCATCCCTTGTGTTTTGCTCTCCCGACCTGCTGTCGGCTTGGGTTTCGTTTTTGGTCCTGGGCGGGTATAAAAGGCCGACGATCCAGAGGATCAGACATCATTCGAGCACTACGCTTCGTACAGTAAACAACACAGCAACAGCTACAACTCAACCTACATTCAAGATGTGCCAGAACAAGAACATCATCATCAACAACAACATGAACATCAAATCCAACAAGAAATCATACAGCGTGAAGAAGCTGCTGCAAAAGATCTTCAAGCAACAGCAGCAGCAGGTCGAGGAGCAACAGAACATGCAAAACACACACAAGGCCAACTCCTTGGAGTCTCTGGAATCCATTGAGAACAGCCGCAATGCTGATCTTGAGTCCATCGCCAACAAATCCTGCTGCGCCGATTCCCTGGAATCCTACGAGAATGAAGCCAATGAGCGTCTCTCCGCCTCCTGTGAGATGGAGGACTACGAGCTCGAGCAAATGCCCACAGTTCCCGTTCACTTTGTGCGCACCGCTCATGGCACCTTCTTCTGGACCGCCGCCTCCGATTTGCCCGCCGACAACGATCTCATTGAGCCACTGTACTGCAGCACCGCCAACGAAATTGCCGTCGCTCAGTTCCAGGATCGTTGGGTGCAAGCCTAAAAAGCAACCTCCACTTCAACCTCAAAGCAACGCAACATTGTCTTCCATTTGGTACCAGCGGTTCCAGCTTCCTGCTTTAAAGTGTCTTCTGTTAATTTTTGAACAAATCATACAAAATGAGAAACAAAATTAACTGCAAGGCGCAACACTCAACTGAGCTTTACAAAAATTGTGATACATTTAACTCATCTTTTTACAAAAATATATATACAATTTACAAAAGAAATCTCAATGTTGTTCTCATTATTCAATCGCATTCAATTTTCAGCAATCCCAAAATAATATCCTTGCAATCTTTTGTTAATCATCGTGACAGGCTAATCCAATGGTCATCACTTTGTTACGATCGTTTGTCTGTGGTCTACCTGTGCCCTAAACTGGGACCCTACTTACCTTATTGTTGAACTGTTCATTGTTTACCTGCTCGCAGGTAGAAATTGAAGTGAAAGCAACAGCTTCCAACTGATCTTTTAGGGGTTGCTCTTTCAACCAGTTTCAAACTAATAAGACAATAATCAACGGATCTCCAATTAGACTGAATGTCTTCTTTGTTTTTATTTTCTTGGATTGAAATCAGAATTGATTATATAAGTGTTTAAGGCTTCAATTGAAAATGTTGCAGATATATCTACATAAATATTTTCATCTCTTTACAGTAGCTACAAGTTCTTAATTGCTTGTCTGACGGCTACTTCTGATATGCTGATGTTTTTTGTTGCACGTAATGTGAAGATCACACATTGATAAAAGTAAAAGTCAACACATTTGAGTGTGTGTTTGTGTGTGTGTGTGTGTGTTTTGCCTTGCGTGTGGCAATAGATCGTTTTCGAAATAAGAGCACTTAAATTCAAGATATACTTGAAAACTTATCGAATGCAAACTCAGCACATATTTTGTGTCCATAGATAAGCATCTGTTCCAACAGATAAAATGTAAATTGATGCTCAATGAAGTTCTATTTGAAGATATGTTCAACTATCTATTTGATATATATATATATACAAATCAAAATTTGCACAGTTATTAATTTAGACAAGACTTTTAATTACAAGTATGATCAAGCTAATCTTATATTAAAAGATCATACGATTACTTTTTTATTGTATATTTTTAATTGTGTATTAATCTGCTATTCCCGGATATTAATTCCATATTGTTCGCAGTATTATAATCCCTTATGTATTATAATTTTCCTTTAAAAACGTATACTCTTACTGTGAGAGTGTGAACTGACCACATCCAACTCGATTAGAATAGTACATAATTGCATATTCATAAGGTTTCCCTTTCAATGAATCCATTTTAATTAATTCAAATATTTTACAGAATGAATATCACGCTATGAACTAAAAGAGCTACCTGTTTATTTATATAACAACAAAGTTTGACTTTCAGTTGAATTCTTACAACCAGTGAAAAATGATAAATTAAATCGTTTTAGAGTTCCGAAACAGGTTTGATGAAATAATGCTGTAAAAATAAATACATAAAATATTCGATATGAGAATTGATATTTATTTGTTTTTATTAATTCATAAATTAACATTTAAAAATTATTTAAAGCTTAATGTAGTTACTTATAGCGCAATTGCTTACTTATAAGCGACACCCACTTTTAACTCTAGGAAACTTTAGCAAAATTATTAGGAATTTGGCGAAATTCAAGATAATATGAATCGCAACGTACTTTAGTTATATCACAGTTGAAATACAAAATGTACAAAAATCTTACAAATATCTTATAAGTATTTAAAAACAATGCACAGTGCAGCGAATCAGATCAAGAGATCGATTTGATGCTTCAATTTGCTTTGGAAGACAACAGATTTTGCTGTTTTTGTTGCTGCTGCGGCAGCAATCTGTTAATAGCCATTTGGAATACTAAAGATAAGATCTAGAAATTAGTTGATGTCGCCATGCAGACAGACATACAGACATCATCGGGCAGCCAAGTTGATTACCAGGGCCGCCAGACGGGCTCCGAGGCGCCTGACTCTTGCGAACTAACTGACGCCGTTTCGGATATCGCCGTCCCGTCCACGGATGTCACATCGATCAGTTCGTCCTTGCCCGCCAGGAAGGCGCTGTAGCTAGCAGCGGCAGCAGAGCCATACCCGCCCAGCAGCGGAAAGGCTAAGCGTCCTGATGCGTAGCCGACGCCGGGCAAAGATTGTTGTTGTTGCTGCTGCTGCTGTTGTTGTTGCTGCAGCAATTGTGTTTGCAGTTCAATTAGTCGCGTCGATAGAAACTTCATAATCTTGCGGCCAATCTCATCGGTTTGCTGCGTCTGCAACAGCACTTGAGTAATCTGATCGGCTGCATGCACATATCCAGAGCGAAAGGACTCAACGTGGGCGGCACTGGTGCTGGAGGCGGGAACATTGCTGCCACCATTGCCGACGCTGCCGACGGCTTGCAATGAGAGGCCACCGCGCTGTTTGAGTTTTCGCATATGATCCACAGTTAGCTCGAGGATGTCGGCCTTCTCCAGGCGAGTGACATGCTCACCCTCCTGCTGCAGGCATTCCACCATCAGATCCTTGAGATCGTCCAGGCATTTGTTAATGCGAGCCCGTCGTTTGCGCTCCAGCAGCGGCTTCATAACCTTGCGGTACTGATACGTCTTGGACATCTCCATTACCATGTTGTGATTCGAATCACGTTCGCAATTTTCTGCTTACAGTTTTGGATTTTTGGTTTTATTTTCCGTGTTTTTTTTTAGGCGCACATTATCACGTTGATTTTGTACGATAACGTTTTATATTTGATTCTTTGGGGCAATTGCGCGTGCGTCGCGCTTTGCGTTGTGTTGCGTTCAACAGGCGGCACGTTTGTGAAATGAGTGGCAAACAAGTTCCCAACGTTACTTTTATACGACGCTCTCCTTGCAGCCAACTGAGCCGTTGAGCTCCCGCATGATCGCTCACACACACAAGCGCGCACACAGCACACACATGCAGAGTGCTGTGGTGGCATTCGTGGCTTCGGTTTCGGCTCGGTAGCGGCACTCGGCAGCGCGCACAAAGAGAGGCTACTGTGAAGTCCGTTGCATGCACAGGTTTTGGGGTTGGGGTTGCCAAGTTGCCAGGCAATAGTGCGTACAGTGGAACGATATTGACAAGAATAACGTTTTGTAAATTATGCTAATGAATAGTTAAATATTTGTTATCATTTTAAGGGTTCGAAATAATTACAGAAAGGTATTTTTAAATGCCGTAAGGTACTTGCTCTTCCTTAACTTTACACTGCTATTCTTTACTTGTTAATATGCTTTATTTCTGTTTAATTTTCTCATAGATTTGGATACATCGACCCTTTAATGGGTATTATACTTTAACGGGTAAATTGATATTTTTGTTGCATACTTCTGCGTGCATAGAAAAAGGATATATGGACTGACATTAATTTTGAGGCATTTTGAAATTTAATTATTGGGGACTAACAATCAATTAAAACTTAATAAATTGTAGCAATCCTAGCCCAACATATGTAAATAAATCAACAGTGTTTGTGTATAACTTCATAATATGAATATGCTAAAAATCCCTAAAGTATGCAATATAAAGTTATGTCCTTTTCATTTGATCATTTTGTTGAGAACATGGATGTTTATTAGTTAGATATAGCAATATATAAACAAAGTAATGACTAACTATCCCAGACAAAAAAAATTAGGTCATATAAAGATATTTTAGCGACCGGTGTAATGTTTTTAAGTTAAAACTTAATTTCTGTTGAAAAATATTACTAAATACTATATACAATTATGAATGCATAATACACACAAACAGTTGACCACTGTACGCCCTTTTGGTAGATTATTGCGCCAGCTTACGTAGTCGAGCAACTCGACAACACTATCGCCTGTACGATGGATGAGCGTGAGCGAGAGAGCGTGCCCTGGCTGCGCTCTGGCGCGCGTTCGTCTTCAAATTTGATTGCAGAGGGAGCCGAAGTCGAGGCTTTGGGTTTGGAACGAGTTCGGGTCTGCGCGTGGCTCTCAGTGTGCCGTCGATGTTGCCTCGCTGCCGCCGCTGTTGCCGTCGCCGTCGATGTTGCCATCGTCCATGTCATACTTATTGTCAATGATGACAGTTGCGCTGCTGCTTCAACGGCTGCTCCTATTCGTCGTCGTCGGCTCTTTGGTGCTCTGATCACACACACACACACACTTACACACATACCAATACACTCACACATGCATATGCACAAATGGGAGCCTACTGTGACTGCGACTGAGAGTGTGTGCTGTGTGTAGTGTTGTGGCTACTTTACGAGACCGTGGGAAACAGATTTGTCGTGTGTTTCCCACACGTTGGACGGATGGCTGGATTGTGATGCGATCCGATGGATTGCTGAAATGTTTTGCTGCTTGTTGTTATTGTTGTTGTTGCTTGTTGCTGCTGCTGCTGCTGCTGCTGCTGTTGATTGCCGTTGTTGTTGTGGCTGCCGCTTGTTTGGGGGGGCTTTAACTCGCGCAATTATGTCGCATGCTTGGCTGATGATGATGACTGCGACAACTACGACAACAACAACAACAACAACAATAAAATCCACAGAAACAAGAACAACATTAAGTGGCCAACATTTCGTTGAAGCATATCGATTAAGCGTAACAGCTTTAGCTTTGAGCTTTTCTTTGAAATTTTCAAAAATAAAACGAAATAAAAAGAAACAGAACTTTTACATAGCAAAGTTGTCGCCTTCGTCCCCATCGCAATAAACTTCAACATCCGGTTGTCGTTCTGAGATTTGTTTTCGTTTTTTTTGTTTTTCCTTTTCGCTGATCTTGGCTCAAGCTACTGGGCAGCCGGGTAGCTGGACAGCTGGCACACTCACACACACAACTATGTGTATAAAATGTTGCCTTTTTTATATATTTTTTTTGTATTTATCGCCATCCCAGCAATATGACACTTGTGCTTGGCGCGACGTTTTTTTGCCGGCACAAGCAGTTCCCATGATGCTGCAGAATCTCTTGTTTGTTTGTCTTTTGCCCATGACTTCCGTTAGCCCGTTGTTTGTGGTTTGCTGCTAGCTGTTAGCTGCTTGCTTGGCCTTTTTTTCTGCTGACATCGAACAGTGGTAACAACAACAATAACAACAACCACAACAACAACAACATTTACGTTTTGATTTAGCTTTCCAGCTGCCTTAACTTTCAACTTTGTCGTCACACGTGTCGTATGAGTAACGCAGTTGCATCCGATCACACAATACATGCAAAAATACTTGCGCACACATACACACACAAATACACACACACACTCGGTTAACCGCAACCAAAAACCATTTTCAACTAACCTCAATGCACACTAATTGCTTGTCATATATATTTTTAAGCTTTGCGCTAACTTTGCGCAAAACTTGTTGCCTTGCTGCCCCACCAACCTCTTTGCCTTGCTGCGCCATGTTGCCGTGTTGCCTCTTTTTGGTCGCCTGCCGTGTGAACCAAAAGCCAAAAGCCAACTGGATGCTTGTGGCTAAAAAAGTGCTGAAATTATGCAAAGCTCAAGATCGTTACTCAAATGCTCTGCCATAAAGTTGATAAAGCTGATAAATGGAACTTGTAAATTAATAAATAATAAATGTAAATAAATAAATAATATCTAAACAAACTAAATTCCTTATCTATTAACTAAAAAAGGCTCTAAAAGTTAAAGCTCTAGCCTTGCAAAGTTAACTAATAATAATATTTGACGGAACATTGCAGAGTTATGCAGCATTGCATGTACTGTAGAAAGTCAGTGTATAAAATGGCAAAGACACCAACTGAGCTGAAGTCTGTCCCGTTGTCTACCAATAAGGCGTTAAGGCAGGCGCATGCGCAGCTTGAACAGACTCGAAGTAGAAGTTGGAGTTGAAGTTGAAGTTGTAGCAGCAGTCGGCAACAGAGCGTCTTAGTTGCAGTCATAGTCAGAGATGGAGTCAAAGTCGCTTTCAATTTAGCAAACGTGCAGTTCAAAGCTAGGCGCTGATTGGGGGCAAATGTGCGGGGCAATAACAACAACAACAATAACAACGACTACGTTGACTACGACGACGTCGACGACGACGACGACGTGCAGCGGAGAGTTCAAGATTAATGGCAGCCAAAGCGATGGAGACGGTGGCTCACAAGCAGCAGGCATGCGGTGTACACGCGATTGGCACGAGTTTGTTGCATTTGGCCCCCGGCCAGGCAAACAGGCCAGGCTCTGACTAAATCTCAGCATCGGTGCTCGGTGCACACTGCTCAGTGTACAGTGTACAGTGCTCGTACCATGGCCAGGTTGACTGGGCTGACGAGTTTTGAAGACTAGACCTGGCTATGCATTTTGTGTGGGAAAGAGCAAAAGGACTGGCGTGGAATCAGGTCACGGCCTCATTAGATCTACCTTTGTGCTGAGCGTGTGAACAACATGTCATAATCCCCTTCGGCTAGGATCGGGGAACGTAAAACGTAAAATGAACTTATCAGCGCCAGGGCTCAGAGCCTTGATTATAAATGACAACAAACAGGCGAACAAGTAGCAATAACAGCTGCTCTCCACAGCAACGGCAACGACAACGGCAACAGCAACAACAAAACACCAAAAAATCACAAGAAAGGAAACAAAAATATAAGACAACAGCAACAGCAACAGCAAAGGCAACAACAACAATGCCCGAAAACACAAAACCGAATAAACCAAGTGAAATTCTTATAAGCCCTTTCCCACACTCGCAACGGTGCGCCGCCTGCGCCAGGACGGAAATGCACAGCGTCTTAGTCTGCAGGGGCTACAATGGAACAGGTGCAGCTGTTGCCCCCAGAACCAACAGTGAGACCAAAAAGGCTACGTCACTGCGCCCAACCGGCTTTGTGCTGGACAAGCCAGCAACCAACAACAACTACTGGGCTCTGGCTCCGGCTTCGGGGACCGTGTGAATGTGAAAACAGAGTCAGTCGTGCATAAATGACGGAACAGGCGATGCACAGTGGTTCCACAGCAATTTGTTTCAGCCAAACAAAGTGCACTTCCTGTGGCATTAACTTAGTCAGTTTATTTAATATATATTATTACAAATACTTACAAATTAACTTAATTTCATTATATGGCAACAAATTTATGAATTCCTTTATTTATTCAAGATTTCATCAAATTCGAGCTACTTTAGTTATTTTTTCAAGTTAGTTTAGCATATTTCTTTATTATGATAATCAGTTCAAACAATAATAAGCATTAAAGCGCTTAAAGTGATTTTTATGTCGATAAGATGATGATTATAACAAAGTGTCAGCGCATAAATGTGGTAGGCAGAAAACTTACTAGACTAGATTCTTAGTAACCAGTTTTTTATGTTGTTTATACAGGCAGTCTATTTTATCACTGTTTAATACCAATAATTTAGAAACATATTTGCCACGCAGATAATTTAAGTGCAAATTATCATAGGAATCGATATTTTATACTAAGCAATTGGAATTAGAAAAAAGATTGAAAAGAAAACCCAATCAGTTTACAACTGCACTTGCACCACTGTGCAATCGACGTCGTCTTCATCTACCTGCAACCAAAACTCATCAAGCGGCCCTTGTCGATTGTACGTGCATGGGAAAAGTACACACAAGCTTGTGGATTCCTGTTGGAATTTATTTGGGAAATACGCGCACAGCTCCCTCTCCCTCAATAGCGATGAGGAGTGTACACCAATGTGTGCGTGCGTCTGCTTGTTTGTGCACATGTGTGTGTGTGTGTGTGTGTGCATGAGAGTGCACTCAAATTTCGTACGGTGTTCGGGCTCGTGAGATCAGCCGGAATACGATTTCACTCTTGACTGGCCATTGGCAGCGCTGCGGCAGCGCCTCATATATAAATATGAGCGCCGGTTGGCGCAGCAGCATCAGAAACCGAACGACTCTCGCGAGGTGCGCACACGCAACACTCGCTGGCCAAAAGCAACAACAGCAACAAGAACAACATAAACAACAAACGTTATTAGTACAACAAAACTATCGCCATGTATCTGGATACGAAAAACTTGACAGCTAGCAGCAACAACAACACAACAACAATGGGTACAGTGGAGCCCAAGGCGACACGACGCATGCGCAAAGTTTGGCAGCCACTGCGAAGGCTGTTAACAGTGGGCGGTAAGAGTAGACCCGCACCACAGCCCCATCCCAACAATGTGGATCTCAATAATACACAGCTGACGCTGCTGCCGCCGCTGGAGTTGTTGCACAGCGTCGATGACAACGACAGCAAATCAACGCCCGATGAGTCTATCACAAAGTTCGCCGAGAGAGTACAGCTGCAGGTGGAGGAGGAGTTGACACAGACACCACCACCGCCCAATACGCCCACACTAATCAGCAGCGTATACGTGGAGAAGGCTAGCACACAGAGCTGCAATGCCTGCCAGCATGGGCGCAACTGTCAGCACAGACACCACAACAACAACAGCAACAGTAATAACATCAACACCAATCTTGCAACAGACTCATTCCCCCAACCGATGCCTATGCCAACGGTGTGGGATCTACAACTGCCGCTTCAGTACATCAGCACCGACAATGGCACCTTCTTTTGGGCCAATACACAGGAACGCGTGGATGATGATCTTCTGCACGCCTGGCTCTGTCAAAGCTTTAGCCAATTGCCCGGCACACTTTGCTAGCCAGGTGCCTAAGAGCCAAGAGTCTTACCGTGTTGCCCCCTTAACCGGATAACAGATCTCATTTGGTCTGCTCGTGACTGAACCTCTCGTGGTGCTTAATTACTTAACTAACCACCAGCCGAGGATCAGCATAATGCATTCCAATTCTCTTATTAGTTATTTGTTCACACAATTATTTATTTTACTTTGCGCAATATTTACTTTTGTCAATGTGATATCAATTTGCAAATAAATGAAAAACTATTGTACTACACTTAATTGGAAATTGTTTAAATAATCTTAATGAAGCGGATGAATTAATAAGCCTTTGGTAAGTTACGACAGGTAATACAGTCAAGTATAAATGACAGAGTTCTAATAGTTCGATTCTGTAAGTTAGAATAGGTCAGTCAGGTCAGTTTAGAGGGCTGAGAGTCGCGTTCTAGCAGTGGGTTATTAACCTTTTGGGATTATGTACCTAGAGAACTTTCGTTTTCAAGTCAATGTCCGCTCTCCCGCTGTGCATAGACTACTGCTTCCCTTAAACAATTTTCACATTGTTAAGTCCATATATTTTGGCAAAAGAACAACTATTGTCTACGATTTATTGGGTAGTATTCAGGCTAGAGTTAACATGTATCGGCGCGCAGGATGCGCAACAGCTCAGCGGGTTGGGCGCCAGTGGCCTGCAGGGCACAGTTGAAGGTTTCCAGAGCGCATTCATTGGACACGAGGCCACGGTATTTGCCATTGGTCACACAAATGGGCTGATAGATCATGCCACAGGGCTTCAAGCATTCGGCAACATCCAGCTTAATGTTGCCCAATTTTTCCTGCAGATTTTCAACCTGCTGAGAGCTGCACCATGCCATGTCTGTCTCGGCAAAGACTATAATAAAGGAACATACACAGAATACAGTACTAAGTCGATCGGTTGCAGTAATTTTCGGACTTACCAGTCTGAGCATTTCGTTCGCGGCGACAATTACTGGCCTTCAGATTGCAGAGGCTGGCGAATTCCTTGAGATTGAATCCATCGGAGCCACAAACTGGCTTATAGATTGATGGGCACATTTGTGGACAATCCGTCTCGTTGTTGGACACCGTTGTGGCAACTATGCCGGACAATAGGGCCAGGCAGACACTGAGTGATAAAGCTTGTGATTTCATTTTAAATATGGCCTATTTATTTGATTTTCTTGCGAATTGAAAATTGGATATTGCAAATTCTCGTTATGAACTGTGGACTACGTGTGCTTTTTGTTAGCTATTGATTACAATTGCTGTGACTGTCTAGAATTCCATTGATTTTTATATACTGCAGCCACTTCAGCAGCTATTGACGCTGTCTTATCAGCCAGTGCTGACTGATAACGCTATCGCAACATGAAACTTGTTTATATTGGTCTGCAATCTTCTGGCTAAAACTGTAACCGTGGTGAGTAACACTTTGTTATGCTCTAATTGATGTGTACTGGCGTTGCCTGCCAGTCTCATGCCATCAACGAATCGTCAGGCATCAGCCATCAACAATCAAGCATCAACATCATTATTGTTGTTCCAGCAATTGTTATCTTGTTTATCTCAACGGAACAGCATTTCGGTATTATTATTTTGTTATTTTGGTAGTAATTTCGGGGAAGTATTCACTAGAAAAACCCAATTGATATCACTGCCAAATATTTGCGATCCTCATCTTCTCCTTTATGTAAACAAACAAATTTTATTTCGAAGAGATATGCATATTTTCAACAGAACTAATGGCTTGTTATTCACGTCTGAAAGTTGAAGTTTGAATCACTTGCAGTAAATTAAACTAGATGGACCGATAAGGCTTTGGAATGTTTAAGACGATCAATAAGCGAAGAGCGAGCCCCTATGCAATCGAAAACAATAACAAAGAATGCTGAAAAGTATGCTCTATTTCATGTTTTAAGTTAAGACTAATATCTTCTTTAACTTGAACCTGTTTAACATTAAATGAATCTGCTTCTAAACTAGATAATTAATTTACATGTTAAATATTTATATTGCAAACAGTTGCACAATGTTGCCACTATGCAGTTGCATATTCGTAGTGTTGCCATGCTGAACCAAAGTTGAGCTGCCATCTATTGACACAGCTCTGCCAACTCGTGTTCTTAATTAAACTTCCTCTTAAATAACTCCAAATTGAACTCGTTCATGTAAAATAGTATTAATATGGATAACTTAGTGATCAACTTAAACGAATTTTTAAATATCATTTACGAATTATCATATTGTTTTGATTGATCGTTGTCTTCTCGCTTAGATCTTAGATACCTTGGATAATACTTGTACAATCTAGCCGCCCACATTATCCCTTATATGGCTAATGATATTACTTCAACTGTTAAAACTCTAGGGGCTAATTTGAGGTAACTAACGCCACACACACACACATACACACGGTCACAAGCGCGTCAAAGTTTTTAGACAACAACAACAATGGGAAATGTCCAGAATCGGGCCTAATCACCGTTTAATGTGTTCACACACTTGTTGCTCGCGGCGCCCTCAGCTAACATACGCCTGGCTGGTCGAGCATAGACATGGTCAAAGAACTGTCCAACAATGTGGCGGTTCCCGCTGTTGCTGTTGTTGTTGCTGTTGCTGTTGCTAGTGTTGTTGGCCAATCAATGACCGCTAAGCGCATGCCGGTCACGCACGCGAAGGCCGTCGTCGTTGTGGTTAGTTCATGTCGAGAATTGGGCACAGAGGCGTACGTTAAACCCCAGTCAGAGCTCCATCCCACCAGCCAGAAGTATCTACTCTACCAGTATCAGAGACATTGCGGCGCACAGAGGGCCCTATGCAAGTGTGTTACTCGCACTTGCTTGTAAATGCAAATGAGCTAAGGGTACCGGGTTCGAAGAAGATGACTATCGGTGCAGGGGCCGCAGCGGTGGCAATCATCACAAGCATTATCAACATCAACAACGGCATTCCAAGATGGTTCTTTCTTCCAATTCATTGCCGCTACGCATACGAAATTAATTATGCGCTGTCGGAGCCAATTTAACAGAAACTTATATTGCTACTTAATTTACGTTACGGCGCTACCAGAATTTTATTCAACGTTTTAATGCTCTACCAATGACTATATCGAACTCCTTAAGACGTATGACACGTATTTAGAATATAGGAGTTATTGCTCCTGTGCATAAGACTTTCTGTACGAAAGTTGCCAGTTTTCCAACTCAATAAACTATCTGTTCTATTCCCTATCTATCATGAACTGAATCGCAAACAATGAAATAGTTTATATAAATATATAAATAGTTTTATTTGTAATAAATTAGGGCATTTATTCTTCGGATTCCAGAGAAAAGCTGTTCTTGCTTCTTCATTTCATTGTTTTGTCGCATCAATTTGCATATTTAGTATTGGAGAAATGCGTATATGATTGATAAATAAGCGAAAAGAGATAGTGTGATAGAAAGAGAGAAAGAGAGAGAGAGAGAGAGAGAGAAGGAGTGAGGGATAATGATATGGGTTGGGAACATGGGATCGATTATCTTTTGCGGTACTGTTTTTATGCCCAATTTCAACGTCCGCCTTGAAACGCCTTGGCATGTGACTTTTCTGCATGTGTGTGTGTGTGTGTGTGTGTGTGTGTGTATGAGTTGTGACTGGGATTGTGATTGTCCCGTGACTGGAAGGTGTTGACGTCTACATGTTGCATTTTAATTGTCGTTTTTGATATGGGTTTTTCCTTCCCTTACTTCTCCCTCCTTCACGTTCTTCTGCATCGCACAGTTTGTTCTTCTTCTTTCTGGAAAAGCACATAAATAAGTTGTA
The DNA here is from genome assembly GCA_018901825.1 of Drosophila funebris. Lineage (NCBI taxonomy): Eukaryota > Metazoa > Arthropoda > Insecta > Diptera > Drosophilidae > Drosophila > Drosophila funebris. The sequence goes on from JAEIFK010000678.1 coordinate 7,295,377, forward strand.
CGACACGCGGCGACAAGCCCGTGCAAGAAATTGCCGTGAAGTTATGCACACCATCCCCATATTTGGGCACACAGGTGGCGGTGGCCTTAGCCAAGGCAACTGCTGGCCACTTCAAGCGGGAAACTAGGCATATTGGCTGGCTTCCAAGTCAGCATGGGCCAAGGAATGCCAGCAATAGCATTATCACGGCATTAGGTATTCCAAAAGTTTCAGACAAGGCCACCTTCAGATGAAGAATCACAGAAAGATGTGTATTTAGAGGTGCTTGAACTTGATTCTACAATATCTATAGAGCCAACTTTATATTCTATTAAATTTTGATAAGAATTATGCGAATTATGAATTATGAATTAGCGAAGCTCAAAAGACTGACAAGGAGCATTCAATATTACTTACATGATCATGTTATCTTATAATTTACTTTTCATGTAATATTGAGAGCTAATTTATTAATATCATATCAATATCAATGCCGCTGTAAAATCAATATCAAAATTCCGCCCACTGACATCATTATTACAATTTGTCTGAGGGTCAGCTACATGACACCATACGATTGTGCCAAAAACATCATTGACGTCACATGTAAAACAAGATAGTTTCTAAAAATGAAAACATTTATCAAGAAACATATCTTAGCATCCAAAAATTCTTATAAACCAACTGTTCTTATCTGTCACGTAGACGTGTCAAACAATTTTTATGAAAGAGCGAACATAAACAGAATTTATATTGTAAACAAGTTGTGCCAACTCAACTCAATGAATTGGAATGCCAGACATCATAACACGATAGTGAATGAGATGAAGAGGAAGTTGAGGATGGATCTGCTGAGATCATAAATCTGAAAACCCTCAAAACAACCAATTAGAAACCAATGTAATTTTAGTTTTATATCTTTTGTATTTTGTAATATAGTTTTTGTTTTGTTTTTTTTTTTTTTTTTTTTTTAAAGCTCTCAATTTCTATCACAATATCTTAAGAACTAATGGAAGCGCTCGAATCGCTGAGATGAGTTTGAGTTGAGATTAAGTACTACTGCTGCCGCTGCGGTTGCTGCTGCTATCACAATGTTGCATGCGTTTAAAGCTTGTTGACGATTGGGTAGTGTTTTGCCTGGGCTACGTTATTGTCTTAAGCCTGGGCCCAACGATCCTGATATTGCATGAACGGATGCTGTTGGCTGGAGTAGCAGTAAGCAGGCTGCAGCAGATCGGCATCGACGCTGGCAACTGGTTGCAGATTGGTTGTCCAGAAGAAGGTGCCGGCTTCAGTGCGTGCAAATCGTACGGGCACATAGATGTCCTCTTCGGTGTCCATCTCTTGCTCTTGTGCCAATTGGGCCAGTTTCTCGTTGGCGGCATTCTCATCGATTTCGGCATAGTAGACCTCCTCGACTTCGGCATTGCGCAGATTGTCAACGGATTCAAGTGATTCCAGTGAGTTCTGGCGTTGTTGCTTCAATTGTTGTTGTTGTTGTTGCTTTTGTTGTTTCTTGAAGAACGTCTTCAAGACTTGTTTAATGCTGTAGTTGTTCTTCATTTTGTTGTTGCTGATGATGGCGACTTGTTGGCACATTATTTGAGATTGAAATGGAAAAGCGTGTGTGAATGTTGTTTGTGTTGCTTGAAACGCTGACGATGTCAGAATGATTTCCCAACCGAAAGGCGACCCGCTTTTATAGCTGCCACAACGCTCCGCTCAGCGGCAGCGCAGCCAAACACAAAATGCATTTCCTGTGGCCGCACACACATACACACACACACACACACACACCCAAACAACCAGAGACGAATGAAGGGAGAGAGATATACACAGTTAAGGAAACATTGAAAAGACCCTCGGACCGACACGCGTACGTGGTACGCACCTCACCCTCATTGAAAAACGCTGCCAAAGCGAGAGAGAGAGAGAGGGAGAGGGAGAGAGAGCGACGGAGAGAGATAAGATAGTTAGCTGGTGAGCGAGAACCTGAAATATGAGGCTCTGTAAGGGCAGCAGGTAGTCCAGAGACGACAACAAGAGCCTGTCTCCTTTCCATGTGTGTGTGTGTGTGTGTAGGAGCGAGGAAACGTATAATACGTACCCCCGATCTATACAAAAAGTGCAACTGTTCGGGTTATCCGAAGTGTGGGAAACAATTTTTCGGTGCCCTGAAATTTTAAGGAAATATATTCAAGTGGGGAAGCAGCAAAAAAACAAAAGGCAGGTGTTCCTTCGTAAAATTTCTCACGACTCGAAGGAAGACAGGACATACAATATACAATATTTGTGGATGGGATCAGACGGTTAAAAGGAGTGCAAATTGTAGTCCTAATGGGCAATCAACATAAAGGCAATACCCAAAGATTCAACTGCATTCCCACGCATTGCCAGCCATTTATCCTGGTGGTGGTTATGGTGGTGGTGCTGCTCCTTGGGGTCCTGTTATATGTATTTGTATGGGCATTTCGAATCACTTGTTATGCTGTTTTGATTTCCAACTTTCCCACACGGCTTTTGTGTGATGGAACTCAAACTCGAACTCGACCCCGACCCCGACCTCAACTTGAAACCCTGCAGCAATAAAATGTGGCTGCCACTTGTCTTCGATTTCATTTCATTTTCATTTTAAATGCACCCTTATTTTTGTCCTGAAATCTTATAGACATTTTAATTAAGAAGAGGGGGAACTATCAGTAAGTTGAGTGTGCCTTGGGACGTGTGTGTGAAGCGCGCTGGCTGTTGTGGGATTAACGTTGCAATAGATGCATACTTTAAGATTGTATTTTTTTTTTTATTTTTTTTTTGATTATATGTCAGATCCCAACTAGGGGGTTGCCTTCTCTTTGCTCTGTTTACTTTATCGTTGCAGCTAATGGATGGAGTGTTTGGGAGTGTGTGAAATGGTCTCCCCTGAAGACAAGATGACATGCTGACAATGTTTATCAAAGAGGAGAAACTAAAGCGCCTGCATGTGTCATTTGTTGTTGTTGTTGTTATTATTATTGTAGGGGGGCCATTGACAGTTAATACTTCAGCTGGGGGTGCAGTTGCTGTAAGCCTTTACTTGTCTCAGCCCTGGTGGTAATATGATATGTGCACTTGAGAAACTTTAGCCTCCAGCGGACTCAAAGATAATGGGCAACGTGCCAAGTGCTCGCATGTGGTGTGCACAACACAAACAGTGCATCATAAAAGCGAGCCACAGCCACCATTCACGAATGAGCTGACCGAAAGGCCACTTCGGCCGGTGGGGAGGTATGTGGGGCGTGCCGGGTCTTTTATGTGATCTTTGCGAGTATGTGCTGGCATCCAGCAGCCGCAGTTACAGACGCAGACGCAGCCTCGCTTTGGCGGATGGCAAACTGGTTTTTGAAGCCAAGCTACGACCATGGCTATAACTATACACTTATACACACACACACACACACATATACACACACAAACAGGCAGTAAGATACTCAACGGTTGGGGTATGACGAACAAATGTGTAAAGTATTAAAAAGACTAAAAAGAGACCAACAAGAAAAAATACAAAAGCGTCGACCGCATCCTAAACAGCGGCCAGCAACGACTCGCCAAACAGCAAAAGCAACAACAAAAACAACAAGATGGGGGCAACAGCAGCGGCAACGAGCCAGCCCCAACCAATCTTTTCAAGTTGATCCCCATCAAGATATTATTTGACAGCAATGAAACGACTGGCACGAGTTTGTTTCCCACGGTCTGGCACTGCGCATGTGTGTGTGCCTTGTCGAGTATCTGTGTGCCTTTTGTCGGTATGGATGGGTTGCCGCTGTCTCTGTGTGGGTTGCTGTTGGTAGTGCATGGTGGAAGGAGGGCGGCGGCGGGGGGGCCTCCAGGGGGGCAGGCGCACACTGTCGACTCTGTCTCTGCTGTGGCTGCTTTTCGCGGCGCAATAAAGTTGAAAGCGCACTGTTGGATATAAATTAATTCAACAACACGCTATAGTTGCTGTTGCTGTTTCTCTTGATGTTGCTGTTGCTGTTGCCGTTGTTGCTATTTGCTGCTCGGCTTGGTCTCTGGGCTTGGGCCTGTGCCTGTGCCTGTGCACGCTCTCGTGCTGTTGTTGCTGCTGCTGCTCTTGTTGTTTTTGCTGTTGTTCTTGTTGTTGTTCTTGTTGTTGTTGTTGCTGGCCCAATGTTGGTCGCCGGCGCAGCGGGGGCACTAACATTCGCGCGTGCGTATGCCATCGATAAAAAAATAAAAATTGTTTTACAAAAATGAAAAAAAAAAAAAAACAAAAAATGGAAAGAAAAATCGACTAAAATGGGTGAAATGAGGTCTTCGTTGTGCCACAGCCGAGAATCAATGTATATGTTGTGAGTGTGTGTGTGACTAAGTGTGTATTTAAGTTGGTCTTGGGTGACTTGAAGGAATGCGCTACGCATATTGCGAAATTGCATGGGCTCACAATAAGTATGAGTCATACAATATCCAATTGGACCCTTAAGCTGGGCTGAATTAACACAGCTATGAAGGTGTATAGAGATCAAAGTACAAATTAAGTATAAACTTAATAAGAAAAATATACATTTTATTCCAATTGTAATCAATCAAACATTTTAGTTCAGCTCGCAAGATATGATAATCTTAAATATAGTTTAGTTTGAATAAAATAATCTAGACTAATGAAACATAAGTTATACATCTTGTATTTAAAATAATATCCATTATAATAATATGTACTCAATTGGGTCAAGTAAATATTTTAGAAACTGATTTACAAACATTAAAATATGATTTCTTATTCAAACTACCCTTATGGGTAGTTCTTCAATTCGAATGAAATTCAATCGCCCTTCGATGTGAAGATATGTATGTATATTTGAAGAAATATTTTATAATGAAGTAAGAAAATCCTCCTAGCGCCTTCAGTAAGTATACATACTAATATCAATTTAGCACATGTCAGATCTAATATTAATTTCAATGGACAAGCGAAAGCACCCTCATGAAATTGATCCCATTTGCGACCCCTATTTTTGAGCTCATTCATGTTTTACATCACTAACAATCAGACAATTTTCACTCTTCACTCGTCACTTTCAATCCAATTAGCCATTTCCGGAGCAGGCAGCTTTTTGACAGCCTCTCGCGCGCGCCTCATTTAACGGACCAAATGTTAACAACAACAAAGACAAAGACAGACAGACCAAAAAAAAAAAAAAAAACAGAAAATGAAGATGAGGTTGTTAACGTTTGTTAACTGTAGCTCATTTGAAATGCGTACAAAACGCCAACTTAATTTGTCTTGTGCCCCGTTTATTGTTGTTGCTTTTGCTGTTATTGTTACTGCTGTTGTTGTTCTTGTTGATGATGATGCGACGCCTCTTGTGTTGTCATATTGAATGTGATTTCGTCGGTCCGCCACTTCTAATTAAGTGTTGTGAAATTCGAGCTGAGTGTGTCAAAGATTGCTATAAATAGAGGAAATTGAGATACTTAAGGTGCGAATAGATGAATCACAGATTCAAGCCGTGCTAAATATAAATATGTGCTAAAAATCCAAATCATTTGTGACGTGACAAAAGCTTCAACCACTACACGAGCTATAGAGTCATAATAACAACATTTATAGCGTGTGCTAACAACAACACCAACAGCAACAACAACAACAACAACACACAAAAAACAACGGCTCGTAACTGACTTTCGCGCACACGTCGCATAAAAATACTTTGCCTTTTGCCCAGTCAAGCCGGTAATTGTCTACAAATGGTAGAAGTAGTAGTAGTAGTCGAGGCATAAGCCATACATGCATAAACCCGAACCGAAAAGCAATACAACAAAAAACACACACACACACACATACACAAAATAAAAACCACCGACAGATCTCAAAGCCGAGTGGTCGCAGTGGTCGCAATGGGCAATCAAGAATAATCATGTAAACGAAAAGCGTAATGCTTGGCCCACGAAGCCCACGATCCCAATCAATGATCCATAAAGCGTTAAAAAAAATACATGCAACAAAAACAAAACACAGATAGAGCGAGAAAAAAAAAGAGAGAGAGAGAGAGAGAGAGCGAATGAAAAGACAACAAAAATGCTGCGCGATGACGATTCCACAATTATCAGCGTGCCATAAGCTACTGCAAGGGTGAAGGCGAAGGCGAAGGCACATGGCAAACTGAAGCCAAGACGGACCAAGTCGGAGCTCACAACCCGAGTCCAAATACCCGGCCACATACAAATGAATTGAAATGCAAACATCTTGTTATGGATGGAAGGCATGTGCTCGCTTGGCTGCCGCTTCAGCCACAGTCAGAGCTCTTAAGGCGGGCCGTCAGACGAGCAGACGGGCAGACGGACAGCCAAAGACCCCAAGCATGCACAATCAGAAGAAGTCAGGCCAGGCAGGCAGTCAGCCGTCGTCGTGGAAATCGGCTGCGAAACAGTTTCCCACGGTATAACAATCACAACTCACACAACCGCACACATTGGCACACAGATACACACACACACACACACATGCAAACGCGCTCGTGATACATACACACAACAAGTTAGAGGCGCAGCCGCAGCTCAAGTCATTTTATTGCCCTCACACAAGCACAGGGGGTGCGAGAGAGCGAGAGCTAGAGAGAGCACACACAGCGCATACGTAAACAGAAGCCACCAACAACAACAGCAGCTGCTGGCAAGAGTGAGAAGGATAAATAAAACTTAGTTCGCGCACGAGGCAAAATGCGCATCTCGCTCGCACGCGCAGTCAAAGTCGCCGTCGCCGTCGCCGTCGCCGCGCAGTCCAGGCCGAGCCTATAAAAAGCACGACGCAAACAGCGAGCTGAATCATTCAAAGCTGAAACTTTGCAGCGTAAACATCGCAGAGTTAATAAATAGAAAGACTGTAAATTATCTGTGGATTACGCGTGATATCGTCAAGTTACCTCTGTTGTTAAATATGGTGCTGGAAATGGAAATGTCCAAGACCTATCAATACCGTAAGGTAATGAAGCCCATGCTGGAGCGTAAGCGTCGTGCACGCATCAACAAGTGCCTGGATGAGCTTAAAGACATTATGGTGGAGTGCCTGACTCAAGAGGGTGAACACATCACACGTCTGGAGAAGGCCGACATACTTGAGCTGACCGTGGAGCACATGAAGAAGCTGCGCGCCCAAAAGCAACTTCGCCTTGGAAGCAGCCCAAATACCAGTGCCGACTCCAAGCTGAGCATTGCGGAGAGTTTTCGTGCCGGCTACGTGCATGCAGCTAATGAGGTGTCCAAAACTTTGGCTGCAGTGCCCGGCGTCAGTGTGGATCTCGGCACACAGCTAATGAGTCACTTGGGCCATCGTCTCAACTACTTGCAAGTGGTGGTGCCCACCATGCCCATTGGAGTAGCCGTGCCCATGCAGACATCCGATGAGCTCAGCAGCAGCAGTCCGAGTCCAGCCTTAGTGACACCACCACCATCCGAATGCGGCAGTGCCAGTGGTAGCTGCAGCCCAGCGCCCAGTGAGGCCAGCACCAGTTCTGGTTCGATGTGGCGTCCTTGGTGAGAGCATAGCAGACGGCAGCCTTGAAGCCCAAGGCATTGACAACTTAATCACAAACGTGGACAGCTGTCCAAACATCCGCGCTGGATTGGAAGCCGCGCGCAAGCACATCTATGGTGACTCTATTAGAGCTCACAACCTGGCTAAAGAAGGATCTATGCCCTCTCTGCTAAAGCCTACAAATTGGCTAAAGAGTGCGGCTTAACTTCATATACTCAGAGAAAAGCTTTCGAAATAAATGTAGAAATGAAAAAAATATAAAAATCTGACCCATAAAATGTATCTTTTATTTTTGGCCAGTTGAAATTTCAGCCATAGATTGAATTTCATCAGACGCTTGTCTGCGTCACGAGTCCAGCGATAAGCACAATCATCAATGAAGCCCTTCCGGAGGCGACAAAATAATAATAATAATAATGAGCTCCATAGAAATCCAAATCAAAAACCTCAGCCGGAAGTCGCTAAATATTTTCCCACACTCTCGGGGTCTCTCCAGTTGGCCTCATTAAATGACGGCTCGTTCTCTGTTCTCTGATTCGACTGCGGGCCTTTTGCGCCGGCGCTGCTGCGGCAATTAAATAATAAAAATGAAAAATAAATGTATATAGCATAGTATATGTATATACAATATATATAGACATACATATCTAAAAAGCAGCAACTAAATTCTAGGAAACGTCATTTATTACAAGTTTTTTGAGTGTGAGAACCGCTCGACTCGCCTGTCAATGGCTCGCATTGTTGTTGCTGCTGCTGTTCTTGTTGTTGCTTTGACAGCTTTAACTGCGCTTGACCGTTTGGCACATGCGCCGGGGCCGTTGTCAGACAAACGGTCAGACCTCCAGACATCGCAAATTAAGGTCCGCGACCGCGACCAGACCGGGCACTTAAAACTTCGTTATGTATCGGTATTGGTAATCGAGGTATACGAGTCGTATATGTGATATCTGTATTGGTCATATTAATGAATGATGTGTGTATGTGTGTGTGTGTGTGTGTGTGTGTGTTTGATCGCGAGTGTGCGGTTTGGTTGCGGAACTTCAAATTGAACGCTTTTGTGTCTGGTGTGGACAACTATGATGATGACAATCTACCCTACTCTCCACCGATGCTGATTGCTGCTAATCTTCGGCAAATGTGATTAGTCACGTAACATTGGCACAGCGACCTGCACAAGCTATTTATACAAACTTATACATTTTTATTTTTAACTTGTTTTTTTTTTTTTGCCAAAAAAAAAACAGTTAACAGATTAAAGAAAAAAAAAAGATTACAAGAAAAGCATTATAGAATTTGGCTTGCTTAATGTTTCAATTGTTAAGAATAAATGTCTAATGATTACAAATTAATTTATATTAATAATAACAAAGTTTCATAATAAGAGATATTGCAAATAAATATTATACATAGATAGAATTTCCATAGGAATTTAGTTGAAAATTCTGTTAGCTGTTTAACAGTTTTTCCGTTAAATTGTCTTGAATTATTTGCGATAGCAAAGTCTTGACAATGCAGCAAAATGATACAAAGAGTGGACAATGATGATAATATTATTATGTTATGTGGGCCAGTCGCTAACGGTTTGATTCGAGCATCTTGAACGGTTTATAAGCGCCTTATGGCAAAAATGAAAAGATGTTGAAAAAAATAAATATATATATATGAAGTACAGTACAGTACGCACATCACGTTACCTCTGAGTGTTGGCCCCACACTAATTCCATTCCATTCCATTTACATTCAGATTCAGATGCAGATTCACATTCGCATTTACGTTCACATTCACATTCGCATTCACTCAAGCAACTGCAGTTGATGCTGCCCCGGGGCCAGGCAGTGCCACCTACTGCAGTCATAATACACACACGCCGCAAAATTTAATGCAGCCATATTAAAGTAAGCGCAAGACCACCACTTAATAAAAAACGAAAAAACTAAGAAGACAACAACAGCAACAGCAACAACAACAACAACAACAAAATAATAATAATAAAGAAAAAATAAAAACCGGCCAACCCATGCCATGGAGCGGGCGGACGGCCATGGGGCCAGGCATCATTGAGATGAGCAGGCGAATGTTGGTAGATTGAGATGGGGTGGGGAATGGGCAGTTAACTTGGGAGTGGAGTGAGGTGTGTGTGTGTGTGTGTTGAGCAGCAACATGGCAACTCGTGCCAGCATCTCTGCCACAAAGACAAAGAGCTCTGGGGCAGCTTGTCCAGTGGCAACGTGCGCGTGTGCCAATGCAGTGTAACAACATCCCATATTAAAGATATTACAGAGTCAATAGCACACCATATAAGTGTGGCTCGGTTGTGTCTCAAACACACACACACACACACACACATATGCTATTACCCCTCTTTGTCTCATATATATCTCTCTCTTACTCTGACCATAAACAAACTAAATTGAGTTCGCTCGACAAAACGCTGCGACTGCGAACTGCGAGTTGCTTCGCGCATGCGCCGCGCCACAGGCCGCCGTTATGATGCCTCTGACTCTGCTGCCTCTGCCCCTTACCCCTACCCCTTTTTATTTTGGGCTTACGTTGTGGTCTTAACGATCGTGTGTCCACAGTCATTACAATGTTGGCCAATGCGACGACGTCGACGTTGCCGCACACTTACCGCACGCTGCTTTTCTCTTTCAAGTCGCTGCTGCAGCCTCGTTCCTCCTCGCTCGTGATCTTGTATCTTGAATACAGAAATACGTACAACAGGGACACACACACACACACACACACACACACACACACATAGTTGTACACAGACAAACGCTTACATATAAAAAAAGGGCAGGTGTGTCGATCGTGTGAGAACCACGTTCCAAACCATTTTCTCACGATCTTCGCTTCTGATATTTCTTTGTACCACAGTTCCTCAGCCCTCCATCCCTCAGCCCCTCTGTCGCTCTGTCTCTCTGTCTGTCTGTCTGTCCTTCTATTTGTGTGTGCGTGTGCTGGGACCCTTCAAGTGATTCGTATGCAGTTTGTGTATTGTAGATTTTTAATGACTTGGGCTTGCGTTCGAGAGCTCGAGTTTGAGTTCGTTGCAGATCTTGAGCGTTTCGGGTTTTGGGATTCGGTTTCGGTTACGTTGCAACACATTCGTTCATCATTCATCGGGTTTACCTTTAAGATTAAGTATCTTTTGTTGCTGCATGCATTTCCTTTTGCCGTTGTCGCTGCCATTGCTTTTAGCCATATTTTGCTTATTGTCGTCTCTGTCGATGTTGTTCTTCTTATTGTTGTTGTTACTGTTGTCGTGCCACAATTATGCTGCCTAGGGATGGGTGAGGTTCAGCACCGATTTGTGATTTTTCACGGATTTCATTTTGATCAATATGCAAACGTACAAGAGTTTTTGTGTTTGATTTTTTTTCTATTCATGAAATACGAATATTCTTAATGGGTTTCAGTTTTAAATAAAGGTTGTAATTAAATAAGGACTTTGTGCCGCATATCAAATCATATCTTAGTCTAGAGATACATAATGAGAGTGAGAGCTAAGCCATCTAAGAAGGAGATAATTTACTCAAATTTAAATAGTAGTTCAAGTTCCTTTTCGAAATTCCCTAACCCTCAGTTAAGGATTTATTTACCCTTTAAAAGTGTCTTGAAATATAAAACACTAGATTGTTAATCTTAATCAAGGTCAGAGTAATGCATCCCTAGAGCTGCCCCCATACTTTTCATGCTGTCTCGACTATTTAATGTTGCTGTCTTAAAATTCATTGATTGTTAACAGCTCAGGCGTCGGGGCTACTGGTCTTGGGGCAACAACAACAGCAACAGCAACAACAACAGCAACAACGACTGCAGCAGCAGATAAGCAAATGATGCGGGCAAGCTAAAAAGTGATATCCTGTCCGGGTCCAAGTCGTGAATTACCTTAGGGCAGGGCAATCATTTACTCTACTCTACTCGAACCTTTACCTGATTGTCAGACAGACAGCCCAAGCAATTATGTGTATATAGAGGGTATGTATGTATGTGTGTGCCTTGTCCTGCCCATTGTACACACGATTTTCTTGATGAGTGGCCAAAAAGGATGGCTTGGAGAATGGAATGACTCGATCCTTTGCTGCCTTTTGTTTAGCTCGATACGGTTTAGTTCGGCTCGGCTTTCTTTACAAGATTTGACCTAAGGCTGAGCGACATTGTCGTAACTCGATTAGACACGCCAAGAGATAAGTCTCTAATTTTTTATTTCTCTTCGTCCCGTCTTATTGTTTGCACACGTGTTCAAGAGGTGCCCCATGTGGACCGATGTGATGTGTCGGTAGTCCATCGGGAGATGGACACAGTTTTATTTTCATTTTATTTTATTTTACTTTTTTGTTGGTTTTCTTCTTCGGCCTTGGCATTGTTTTCGCTTTCTTTTGTTACGAGATTTCATATTCTTTTTTATCTGGCCAACATTCGTAACAATAAGGGGCAGAAAATTACAACGAATTGGCTCAGAGGGTTCGATCAAATGTAACAGCAGTTGAGGCAATGGCTAGATCGGGACACTTCCGTTATGTATTTGTACCTGAACTTATTCCGAGAAACTGACTGACCAATTGGACAGTCCAATGTTGTTGTATCTCGATAAGCAGCTTTTTCCAGCTAATTTCTGTCATAGAACTGATGGAACTTAAATGGGAGCGATCCCTCAAGTTGAGTAATGAAAACATTTGTTAATTCATTTTTTGTTGCTATATAATTTAATTGATTATTAAATTTAGTTATCACATGAACTGCGCCTCGGTTAAAGCTTTTCTTTTTCTCTTTGTTAGATAATCTTAATACTAAGTGGGAGTTATTGGATCCGGGAATTGGCCCAATAACTTGGAAGACTTTTGCTATTCTTAACTCTCTCTCTCTCTCTATCTCTCTCTCTCTGTATCTCTCGCTCTCTCTTTGTTGTTCTACCAAGGCCGCCAAACATTCTCCTCATCCTCGCTGTCAACCACGTCATCCATTTTGCTGACATCGATGCTGAGGCGGCTGGAGCAAGTGGTCAATAGGGAGGCGCTGCCCAGTTGTTCGCTGGCCACACTTGAGTTGGGGCTGCCTGCGTAGCTGGAGATGGGTGATATGGGCACCGAGTAGGCATCACGGCTGGCAATGTGCACGGAGAGCGGCGATGTGACTGGTAGTATTTCCTTCACAGCTGGCTGTAGTTGATTGAGTCGTTGTCCCAAATGTGTCATCAATTGTGTGCCCAGGCTGACATTCATGCCGGGCAGTTGGGACAGTGAACGGGAAACCTCATTGACAGCATGGATGTAGCCAGAACGGAATCCTTCAGCTGGTGTCAGTGTCTCTGCTCCACCATTGGCCCGTTTATGTTGGCGCTGCTGCTTCATCTTTTGCAGGTGGGTAACGGTCAGTTCAAGTATGTCGGCCTTCTCCAGGCGTGTAACATGCTCGCCCTCTGACTCCAGCGTGGCCACCATTAAATCCTTCAGCTCATCCAAACACTTGTTGATGCGTGCACGTCGTTTGCGTTCCAGCAGCGGCTTCATCACCTTGCGGTATTGATACGTCTTGGACATTTCCGATATTTGCATTGAGGACATGTTGTATATATATTTGGTATTTGCTTTGCTGAGCTGTTGCTGCTCTGAGTGTGTAAGACGTTATGTGTGGACTGCTCGACTGGCCGATGCCTTTTATAGGAAACCAGTAATAAAACAACCCCCAATGATCCCTCGTATGCATTCGTTGTTCGGTGTTGGATTCGGGTCCGACTGTGCTGGCATTTTGTGCCGAGTGTGCTGGCATGAGGGTTGCTTGAGGACGTTGCCTCGACCCTTCCGCTGTTTCTTATTGTTCGTTCGCTTTCTTATTGTGGCACCCTTATCATCAACATTGCAGGGAGCAGGATCACAGGATCGTTACCTTTGTGTGCGTGCATATGTGCATATGTGTATGTGTGTGCCTGCCAGCATCGTGGGAAACACTTTCCTCCTTGGTTTCTCACACCAATATTCTGGGCTCACCTGCTCAATGAGCAGCGAAGCGCTGCCAGAACCATGGGAATTTTTTATTTTTTTGCAGTTTGTGGCGCAGCTGCCATTTCTAGATTTGTGTTATGATTTGCCTAAGAATGTTCGTATGGGCGACCGAAAGGATAATGAACTGCACACTCATCTTGCCATCTTGCCATCTCAGTTGTGCCCATTGGCGTGGGAACGACATTGCCAGGAGCAGCAGCATTTCAGCTGGGGCGTTTCACTTAGGCGGAGCATCAGTGAGAAGCACTTCCTGTTTTCGTGTATTGGTATTTCATTTCGTCCTGCTCGTCCGCCACTTGTTTCGTCGGCATTGTGCCAGTTATGATCCTGTGGGAACGTTGCTCGTGTGCGCTGAGTGTGCTTAATGTGTGTGTTCCCGTTGCCTTTTAGGACCTGTCCCCCCTGCTCCTGGCCCCTGTCGACTTTTTTTGTATGTAAGTCGAGGTCGGCCAGGGGCCAAGCGATGCTGTTGCTTGCTCCTTGCTGCTCGTTACTCGCGAGTGGCGCACGGTGGACGCACTTCCGACTTTTGACTGTAAGTCGTGCGCGTTCCAGACTCTTGTAATTGGGTTAAGGAGTTTGAGGTTCAGGAGGTGTTAGATGAATGCTGAATTAGGGTTAAGTGCTATGATTAATGTTGTTGATATGTGTTTAATTTAAAATAGGTCACACACAAGATTAATTATCTTTCTTTTTTTGAATTTTTATTGAACTGACTGAAAGCTAAGTAATATATTTGCAATAAATGAAAAGAATATTATATTTAGCTTAGAAATCGAGCATTTATCTTAGATTTATTAATATATTTATTTTTATATGTAGGTACTAGGGGGTTATAAATTTTATGATCGTGATAGTACAAATTTGGGTGGCGTCTCTAGGGTTTCTAGACTCTAGGGTTCGATCGCTTTTGATGTTTTTAATGTTATATCTTAATAATTTTGATATTAATTGCAGAAAATTGTAATATAGTAAAAAGTAGCTTAATAGATGTTTTTAATTAACTATTAATAATAACTATTAATAAAAGAAAGCAATCAAAGCAGGGATTATAATGCTAGTTTATTTATTTGTGTGTATATTTATTTATATCTTTATGTAAGGAGTGGAATTATATAAAGCTCTATTATATCCGATCTCTTAGTCTTGTTGTAAATATATCAGATATTTATTATCAGAATTGAGTTTTCCAATTTTAAATGAAAGCAGAAATATATTTGCATGATTCTATATTATATATATAAGTTAGAAAATACCATATTTGTCATATGATCTGGAAATCAACCAATTTGTTCGTTTAAAGCAATAAATCGGAATTATTTCAAGTATAAAGTAATCGATTTATTAGTTCTTTTAATGCTGCATTCAATACAGTCTGAATGTTAACTTGGCATAAAATAAACCATAAATTTATATGATATACGAGTATGTAAAATGTTTATTTTAATGCATTTGATATATTAAACTAAGTGGAAGCTCAATGGGAAGCTGAATGGTATAAAATCAAAATAAATTATATAACTTATATGGTTATAGTATTATTTGCTATTGGAGATCAAATACAATACAAATACAAATCACTTAAAAACTATCACAGGAACATCACATCATATCTTAAGGCTATTGTTATAAAACTGAGGCAAATGTTTGGAGTAATCCTTGGAAAACTTGATCAAAACTTATAAAACTAAAACCAGAGTAATAAAGCTCTCAATGTGCCATCTTAATAAAGCTTATGGATTATCGAAATAGGAGAGTTCACCAGGGCCGCCAGACATCCTCGCCCTTCTCCAGATCCTCATGAGGAGATGTGGCACGCTGTTGTTTGCAATCTGCCAGGTTGACTGGCTCGGTGGCATCTTCGCTGGGCACCGGACTGTTCAGCTGCTGCTTCATATCCTTTAGCTGATGTCCCAGTTGCTTCATCAGATGCGTGCCAAATTGAAGATCCAAGCCGGGCACCGTGGAGAAGATGTGTGAAACTTCGTAGGCAGCCTGTGTGTAGCCAGCGCGAAATTTATCAAAATTCAATTGAGTTGCTGGTGAAGAGGTGGGAGTGGGCGAAGTTGAAGCCATGCCACCATTGCCACAAGCCATACGCTGCTGCTGTTGTGTCTTCAGATAATTCACCGTCAGCTCTAGAATGTCGGCCTTCTCCAGCTTGCTAACCTGATCACCCTGTGCGTCCATTGTATCCACAATGAGATCTTTCAGCTCGTCCAAGTACAGATTCATACGTGCACGTCGCTTTCGCTCCAGCAATGGCTTGGTGACCTTGCGGTAGTGTTGCGTCTTGGTCATAAATCTTTGACCCTCCACGGCCATTGTACTAATTTGACTGTAGTTGTAAGCAGTTTTTAAATTTGGCCAAATACAGCTCCGGAACGTGCACTTGCTGCTGTTCACTGCACGGTAGTCGCTCAAGAAATGATCTTGCCGCAAGGTAAACTGATCCTTTTTGTAGCTGCAGCAGCGCCGGCGGCGCGTACACTTGCAAAATCCTCCCCTAACTGCTACCACGCAACGCTCAAGACGATCCGAGCAGAGAGGAACGGATCGCATCGTATCACATCGAGACGATCATCAATCGTTTCGCTGTGCGTGTGTGTGGCTTTAGCTGGCTCTCTGCTTGTGGTAAGATTCATTCGACGCTGCACGTGTGCAACATTAGCAAACCATTGTGGAGGGCTGCCAAACAATGAGATACCCTGTAAGCTGGTTTGTAGTTTTCTACTCAAGGTCTTCGAAAGCAGAGCAGAATTTACAACATATTTTTATTTATAAGTTAATAGTTATACAAACTTCATTCAATTTCTTCTCTATAATGAATATGAAATTAAATATTTCAAAATCCTAGTCGCAGCTGATAAGTGATCCATTCTTGAAGCAACTATATGGCCGATACTTGAGCCGATTTGGTATTATGTCGTGTCTGTCAGAAATGTACTACAACTATTTAGAAGAAATGTGCATACCATTTAAGTAGAGGGTATTAAATTTGTAGCGGTTGAGCGAAAGCCATTCAGTTACACTGACAGAAATTTCAATTCAAAATAAATACACTTCAAGTGTGCATTTAAATCTAATAAAATTTTGAATTTATTATGAAAATATAGCATAATTGAAATATATTATACTAGCATTCTTTGTATGCTCTTATTATTGTAAAACATATAAAATAAATAAAAACTTAAAAGAAAACCTTTATAGCTGAATTTTCGAAAGATATTTATAATTTTTTTCAGTGTAATTGCTTTTGCACGATCGTGATAATGCGCTCTCAGTGACTGCACAGTGAGAGCGCCGCGCCGCTCTCCCATTCTCTCGTGCCGTTGCCGTGCGTCTGCGCAACAGGAACAGAGGCAAAATCAAGAGCATAAGCATGGGCCATAGAGACAAAGACCAAAGACCAACAAGAAGCAGAGCAACCACCACCATTGGCGGCAGCCTCGCACCACACTCACACACACGAGCTAGCTGCGTGCAACGTTTAACTTAGCCAACGACAACGACATGACCTCGACCTGGCTGTATGTCTGTGCTGCGCACACTCTTGCAACCGTGCCCCATGCGTGCCATTCCCGTTCCCTTTTGCTACCCTCACTTGGCGGCATTGTTGGTTTTTCTGTTTCTTCTTGTTCTGTGTGTGCGTGTCTGTATATATTGTATTTTGCGCTCTTCCCTTTGGCGCATTGTCGTTGTCGTAGGCAACAGAGCCAGCTCGAGACCCAGAACGAGACCTCATTTCCTCTTTGGCGCGACATTGCGTTACACTTACTTACGGGAACGAGTCGCGCTCGCTCGAACAACCACCGCAACCACCACCCGTACCAGTTGCCAGCCACTTGCCAGCCGGTGTGCCGTTGGCGTCGCATCGTGAGAAAGTTTACTTCAAGCATTCCCACAAGTATTGGGATTGGGTTTTTGAGATTCGGCCCGGTCAGCTGTGGCACTTGCTCGTTTGGCGCGATTGGGATTGCAACTCGGATTTTAAGCCCATTGACAAAATTCACCTGCATGGCTCAGTCTTATTCTTAGCACTGAGGGTGAGTGTGTGCTCGCCCTCAGAACGACCGAGGGTCGTTTAATCGTATGCATGAAATCGAGAAGTTAATACAAAGACAGCAACAACGAAAGTATTTTATGATGGCACTGATTCCGCTTCGTCGTGGGGGAGGTTTTCAATCTTTCAGAAATTCTCCGAATTTGAATTATTTATTTTTGGGGTGCTCCGACGAATTGCATTGATTTGCCACATATTTGCACAAATATTTGCATATGAAAAGAAGACGAACTTTGATTTTGAGGACAGCTGAATGTCAATTATCATTGCATACTTTTATGTAGTGTCTGTTTGCCCATTTCTTATTCAAACGAAAGTATTTCATATTTTTATTTCTTTTGTATTTCTTTGAACATTTTATTGAGAGTAAATTAATTTGTTCGACATAGTAATTGTACATTGATACTAGAGATTGGAAACATGAACATTACATAAATATCATTAGTTAGATGCATACGCGTGCAAATGTTTGTGTTCCGTAGTTTCGTAAAATACATACATAATTTTCGATTTCAAATACATACACATATAGCAACACATATATAAATAGCACAAATACATATTCCTATGCGAAAATAACATTTGTCAAATTCGATTATTATACATACATACAGTGAATATTAAGTAGTTTTCGTTCTAGTTAAGTTGGCATTAAAATTTATTAGTTGCGTTCGTTAATAATTAATAAAATTTCATGTGCTAATTTGGCTTATAAGAAAAGGAAGATAACGGACATAATTGTTGCGCTTTATCATTTCACTAATCTGTTTAATAAGAGGTACAAATGTAAGTATAACGTTCGATTCTTTAAAACTTTTTCAAATTACAATCTTTAAAATGTTTTTCAATTTT
This sequence comes from Drosophila funebris, assembly GCA_018901825.1. Lineage (NCBI taxonomy): Eukaryota > Metazoa > Arthropoda > Insecta > Diptera > Drosophilidae > Drosophila > Drosophila funebris. The sequence goes on from JAEIFK010000678.1 coordinate 7,313,805, forward strand.
ATTTTTTTCTTTACTCTTATAACTAGTTTGCATTAAAAGCGGACTGGGTCTTGTTGCTTAATTGTAAAAGGGTTTTGGTGTTTAACAATTTTATAAATACGAAAAAAAGTTCTAATAATAAAATATATGTTCATGAAATAAATTAAGTAAATGTTTATATGAGAGATGAGCTTAACAAAAAGCATAAAATAAATGCCATTAATTACAAATTTGTTATTTGCAGCGGGAGATTCTCATATAATACAAAAGAATTGAATTCTTAAAGCTTCTGGTTGTTGTTTTTGTAGTTATCGTATAATCAACTCTGGTACAAATGGTGCCGTTATGCCCTGCCTTGGCCGTGGTCATCTCAGGAACTGGTGTGAGTAGGTTTACGTGCTTAGTTTATTAACTACATAAATATATACTCGCATTAATAAAAACTACATCAAATCGATAATCCTTTTAAAATTGTTTTCATGTTTTCGTATCTCTGACAAAATATAGTATGTATGTATATATATAATATTATCTTTTCTATTTGTAATATTCGTGGGGCTTCTTGCATTTAACCAGCTGTTGGGCTCTGCTTTATACACATATACATATAAACATACATATACAATGTTTTGCTTACATTTATTATTTTTTTATTTGGTTTTGTACGTTATGTGGTTTTGGTTTTTGGTTCAGAAACATTTTTTAAACAGATTAAAAAAACGCATAACTTTTGCGATTAGTGTGGTACGTCTAGTGCGTGGGTTTGTTGTTGTTATTCATGCAGCTGAAAATAAGATAGAAGACGCATAAACATATACATAAATAATGCAAAAATAATAGAAATAGTCCAAGAACAGATTAAGATCCAATCACAGATCCGTGGAAGAAAATGGCAGAAAATAAAAAAAGAGCTTGTCTATGGTGGCTACAACTCTGTATCATATACAAAATTCTATTATCTAGATTTAGGAATTTTCGTATGCTGTTTAAGTAATCAAAATATATATGTATATACTATGTAATATATAACCATATAAAATATCGCTGTAACGTTACGTTTTATCTAGTCTACTTTAAAGCTTTTGTAAACTGAAAACATTTTAAAACTAAAAATTTGATTAATTTATTTGGTTTCTGTTGGAATAGATTTGTTTTGCAGGTTCTTCACTGAGGGATATTATGCAATACGTTCAAATCGCATGCATTAACATTAGGTACGTTATTTATGTTAAATATATTTTATAATTCGATTAGTTAAACTTTTCTATAAATATTTATATAGAATATAATAAAATATGGGTCCCAAGTTACTAAAATGGCAATCTACTTAATAAAGTTTTTTTTTAGTAACATGAGCCGCTTTCTGCTTAATAGTTATGAATGAATGTAACAAACGTTTACGACATCTACGCTACACTACAAAGTGACAGATAATTTATCGAAAAACTTTTGTAAATGCTTCAAGGTACTGATAAATATTATAAAATACAATTCTCAAGAATTCAAACTTTAATTCGCTAATACAATAAAGTGCATTTATGTGTTTACTTTCTCTGATTATTTCTAATTCGGTTTGTTTCTTTCATTTGTTGATAACAATTTGCATAAACCAATGCTATTAGTTAGTAAGTGTCTGATTGTTTGTGTGTCGTGTGTGATGACAATTTAGTTAGTTGGCGCTTAGATAACTACTAATTGTATTCGTAAATAAATTAGTTTCTATTGCACACGATTTTCATGTTAATGCAAATGTGCTGTCTGTGCGTTTGTGTGTGTGTTGGTGCCTGTAATTTTGCTAAGCTTGTTCGATTTTTAATTGGTTTGAAATTAATTGCAGTTGTGGAGCATTTAATGTGATGGACTTTCGTTCAATCGATGTTTGGCGCGTGATTTGCTGTGTGAGGCGCGCCGCAGCGAGGTGACGCTGCCGGAGCAGTTTTCATAAAAGTCTAATGATTCCGATGAGAATGCTATATATTAACGTAATGGTGTTTGCATAAAGAAAGAGTAAATAGAGAATATACCGATTATCAAATTCAATTCAAAATTATCATTTCAAAATTGTTGCTAATAACTCTCTATGCTAAAAGCAATTTCAATTATTTATGCAGCTAATTTAGACATTAATTAAACTACGTTAATTATTCGCTAACCTTTGTCAGTGGGTGAGCCAAGCGTTAGGCTGCTCAAGCTGGAGCTTAAGTTGTAGGGACGCGGTGAGGGTGGTACTGGGGCAGATTCATCACCCGGCAAACATGTTTCCACCATGGCCTCCAAGCAGTTGACAAACAACTCCGACGATTCACCCATCATATTGTACTACAGCGAATAAATTAATAGTTAACCAGATATTTAACGAGTAGAATACATTGAACTAACCTTGGTGAAAGGTCCAGCAAAACGCCAAAGTCCACCAAATCCGCAGCTCTGCAGGAAGTGTAGTTGTTGCTGTGATGGATCCTCGCTCGCCAGCATGTTTTGTATAATACTCTGCACTGAGTTCAGCACAACTTGGTCATGTGAAACTGACAGTATATTATTGATCTTCTGATCCAACAATGAGTGACTGCAATGACGAGATCATTACATTGTAGAGATTTTTGATTTAATAAAAGATTTTGCGTACAACTTACATGACTGGAAAGACCTTGGGAAAAACGACGGATCCCTCGGCCAAATACTGATAAAGCACGCGCGTTTCGCCCTCATCAGATGAGTATTTGACAAGAGTGGCCAGTACAGTTAGAACTAATGCCTGTATGGACAGATCGGGCAGAACCTCAGGATCGAGCAAAACATTCGATTCATTTGATACCGAAGAACGTGAACCTCGTTCCTATTGGGGATTTGTATTGTAAAATATTATAGTCATATTTAATAAGCAAAAAATCAGCTAGTACGAGACATTGAGATAGTTAAGAAATCAAAGATATTTAATGTGTGGACTACTTTGAAAGTACTACGTTAGAGCTGTTAATTTTGATTAGTTCGTGATGGATTTAATGGAAATTTTTTGCGAGCCATGCACAAATTAATGTTCAATTTAAGAGAAATATAATACAATAGGAAGTCCAGGCCTAGCAGTAAGTATTATTAATTAGTGGGTTAGGTGTCTCATAAGATTGGGTATTAGTGAATAGTATATTAAAGAGAGAGAGAGAGAGAGAGAGAGAGAGAGAGTTTTGTTGGGCAATACCTGACGTTCTTCGATGCCGCTAGCATTATTCGGATCCTTGGTGGTCGGTACCGAAAATGAGCGTTGAGTTTTGAATAAAACTCGCGCATTCTACGATTGTATTTCACAGTTGTGTTGTTGTTGTTGTTGTGGTTGTAATTGTATTGTTTATTGTTATATTTATTTTTGGTGGTAATGATATCAAACATAATTCAAATGACATGTTCATGCGTAGTAGTTTATGTAAGTATATAGAAATATTGATGAGAGTTACAAGCACCAATTAGATGTAAGAGTCAGCAGGCATATATAGTAGTATATAGAGTATATAAGAGTTACATTGTGATAAATGTATGTTATGGTTTTTATTTCAATTTTATTTTTCAAAACAAACATAAAAAGAGATAAGAAAAATATCATTGAACGATTAATTAGTTAGTTATGCAAAGGCTGATTTCGATAGATTTGATAATACATAGGCGAAATGTATATATAGTCTCAATATAACAACTGGATAGCCAAAAGTTACTATAGCAAATGGTTATAACAACTTTTGTACAACAAATGTTCTTCAAATAGAATAGTTACATACATAAATGTATGTTTTTGAGTTAATTAGCTTACCTGAAGTGTAGGTACTTTATTCTGACGTGCAAACTGTAGAGCTGATTGATCCAGAATATCCCAACTTTTCTGACGTCGCGACAGCGGTTGTCCAATCTGAAATATATGTTTAATGTTATACGTATTTTATTTGTTTTGTATTTTTGTCCTTACAGTCTGCACGCCGTTGGGTAGTTCGCCATTGTCCATGCTGCAATTGCTGAGATCTGCGGGCCAGCGTGGAAGCGCATGCTTTACATGGCATCGAGAGCGCACCTCCTCAGAGACTGCAACGAGAGCTGTCAGATAGGCCACACTGTCTGGCGTCACCTCAAATTTGTCCCGATGCAGCGGCTTGGCAATAATGCCCAGCAGCATGGTGAGTACACGGGATGTACGAGAAACCGTAGTAGGTGTGGGATGACGGAAGCCCTGAAATGTCAGGTACCTGCCGATAAGTTCCACATGTGGTTCTTGAATGACTTACCTTAATGAGATGTCCCACCAAAGCAAAATGGAAATTGCTACGAAAAGAGAGGCCAACAGCATGATCTAGCTGCTTGAAATGCCACTCGAGCTTCTCGCGCGTCTTCATCATAACCTCGGCTATGGTTTCCTTCTTGTCAAAGCAACCTTGGGACTTGAGAGTATGCAAATTCTGTTCGAGCAATGCCAGGCCAGCCCCATAGAGTGTAATCTCATCAAGCTGCAGCACCGAGATGGCCACCCAGAAGAGCGCACGGTGTATAGGAGACTCTGGGCGTAAGAGAGGTTGAATACGTGTTAGACACATGACCAAAGCCTCAATTAAAATCAGATCGTTAAAGGACTCCAGTGCCTTCACCAGTATGCGCAGCAGTTGCTTAACCTCGTGATCTGTTACACTCTTGCTGATGCAACCATATACGATGAGAGCTCGGGGCTGTAGGGCTGGATTGTAGCAGAAGGCGAAGCTACGTGCCAAAGATGTCCAAGTGTGTAGCCACTCGCAATCGGGGACATCGCGCATACAGGCCTCCATGATTTCCAGAAGAGCGTCTGTTATAACCTCCAGCGAGGGCAGCGAGAGGCGTTCACGATCCGCCGGCAATGGCTGAGTGACGCGCTCGTTTCCCAGCCACTTGTCTGTCGGATGACGACAGCTGGATCGGAAGGCAGTCACAGCCGCCGACTTGACCTTGCTGATGCCAAAGAGTAAATAGAATTTGGGCAGTGAGAATTCATCCAGTGAAAGGCGCAGGACACGCTGCGCTTCCTCCCCAAACGAGGGATTTGTACATGTGCACAGTGAGTGTATAATATTGATAACCAGACCGTGAGTCGAGGCGCGCATGGAGAGCGAGCCAGAACAGACCAGAAATGTGATGGTGTGGAACAGATAGGGCACCGAAGTGGCTACATCTAAGCAATTATTGAAGGATAACATGAGTAGATACCGACCCAGTATCGCAATATCATCCCACATCATGTGCTGCTCCAGATATTGTGTGGGATTCGTACATGACTTGTCCATGACCCGACACATGCGAGTAATAACCTTCTTCGACACCAATTGGACATTGGCCGAAGCGAGTGCGACGGCCGTATCGGCCATAATCTCAACCTGCGGCGAACCCAAGCCATACGTAATCGACTTGTGCAGGAAGTTATCCAGCACCATGTCAATGAGCTCGGGTATTTGTCCAATAGAGCCCCAGATTTTAGCCTGCACCGAGGGATACATTTCCTTCTGATCGATAGTCAGACAGATGAGCTTGTCCAGAATTTGTGAGACCTTCAGCTTTTTGGCATCGTCATTGGATTTACAGAACTTGGTTAAGTTCTTTAACCAAGGCGTCATATACTCCAAGCACAAATGCTTCAGCTCAATAGTGCTGCGCTGGAAGCCCTGTATTGACTCCTCCAGAAACTCAAGCGTCAGATGCGGCTCATTTGTGGCAAGTTTCTCGCTAACAGACTTGATAAAGATGGTGTTGTTAGAGGGTATGCAAAGACCCTGCGTTTCCAGCAATTGTCCCTCGATCTTCAAGTCAAAGGTTGCAGTTAAAGCGCATAGCAAATTGTACGCAGCTGTACGTAAATTAGGATCACAGGAACCCAGATTAAGCAGTGCCATGTTGAGAAGCGTGCCGGGCACATCCTTAGGTCGAATCTTTTGATGCACTGTAACCGAATCCGGCTGACTTAGCTCCCAACGATTTCGTATATGTATAATTGCCTGCACAATGTTATCGCAGTCGTTGTGAATGAAGCTTAATTGTCCACTTTCGTTAGTTATGGACAGGGTGAACTGGTTGTCATCAACCAGGCAAACCTCCTCAATTTCCGAAGCGTAATAAACATCGTTGAGCAGCACGGAATGCGCCAATACTTTGGTTTTCTCGGCAGACGTTATCTGCAGCGCCGTAGGACCCACTTTGATGGCCACTTTGGTGTCTTTGTGACTGAGTTTTAGGGCGTTGCTAAACACCTTAAGGTCTTCATCCAAGGAGAGGGTGGCACCCGGTAGTTTCTGTTGCTCGGCATCAATAAAATCGCTTAGCTTGTTCGGTGACTCGAGGAACATCAATTTACGGTTGCCCTTGAGCGGTGCCAAGATGCGATCGTGGAACTTAGTGTATTCGCGAACCCACGAATTGCAGTTGTAAATGTAAACTGCATGCACATTGTCATAGGCCACGGTGGGCAACACATAGAACCACTTCTGCAAAAACTCGGTGCGAAAGCGATTGTCGGAGCAGGTGTGTGTAAAGTCAATAACCACTTCGAAGGGCGAGTGACAGAAGGGCTTCAGCGTCAGTATAACATGGTAAATCAAAAGATCGCCATTGGTTTCGCCAATCCTGCAGAATATTTAACAATATTAACAGGTTTTTATTATGATCAAATTATGCAACTCACTTGTAACGTCTGGCTATATAGTAGAACACTGGATATCCAGACTTGCTAGTGCCTGCTTGATAGAATATATTCATAGATTTCAGCGTCTTAAACTCTTCCTTTTCATGCATTTGATGCTTGACCATAATTTCTTCGAAATTTGTTGAGGACATATCAATGGAGCTCCATCGTGCATACGAACTGAACATCATATGTGAGTCAACTGGTTTGTGTTCGGGAGGACCCAAATATGCCAGTAATGTGGCCATCTTATCAAAGGGTCTTCGACCAACAGCCTTATGATCCCGACTGCTAGACAAATAGTCGCCAATCTTCTCCTGATGCGTCCACAGTAATCGATGAAGAGCCAGAACATTCGCATCTGAAATGAAGCTCATACTGTGCGACGTTTGATCCACTGTTTCGCAATCAGATGCGATTTGAATGAAGAAACGTCGACCAGCCTCGAAATGATCGCGCAGAAAGTCATTAAAGCAGAGCATGTGCTGCTCCTTGGAGAATTCCACATGATTGGCTATGTTCTGCAGTATTTTTGACATTAGCATAAGACCACGCTTGGCCGAACTAGGGACCTGCTTGCCCACAATTCCCAGTTCTTGCGGAGAAACTGCAAAGGGAGATGATGATTATCAAGAATTTCGAACTTGAACAGTAACTTACCAATGGCCGGATTGATAAAGCGCAGAAAGATAACAGTGCCTACGGCACCAATGTTGTTTTGTAGTAGATTTGGGAAGCGTTTGCTGAGCACCTGGTATAAGCAGTGGCACATGGAACGCAGTTGCGGTGGAAAGCGATCTGACGAATTTATAATGGCATCAAATACTTTCTGAGTCAGAGCGATCAAATTATTGCGATGCTCTTCAATGTCTTCAGCGGGCTCCAGCCTAGCGGGATCCACTTCAAAGCAGGTATCCTCCTCGTCGTCGAGTAATGGTCGAATGAGCGGCTCCAGCAACATTTGAAGATAACTGGCACCATAGATCTTAAAGCAAAATGCCATTATCTTACTACCGAGCGAGTTACCTCGAAACAGCGTTTGCATGCAGTCCGAGACTTCAACTTCGCGATAGAACATATTCCAAAGGAGTGGAGAGAGCAAATGTTTTGCATCAAAAAGCGTGACCAGCACACGTGCCAGCTCATCCATTTGGGCAGTGGTCACCACATTAGCTAGCGCCATGGCAATGGGTAGTTCACCCTTGTCACTGATCATGGTTACCAGCTGGACGAGCTGCTCAAAGCGATCTGCTAGAACCGTCTCAGCCAACGTATCAAACTCTGTGCCTTGTTGTAGAATTTGTGTAAGAACTTCCATGAATGCAGCGCGCGTTTGTAAATCCGGATTATAGCCCAGATCAATGGAGTGCATCAAGCCCGAGTCAATGTTGGCGCCAAGCAAATTAGACATGGCTTGTATGGTAGCATTTCTAAGAGCTGTCAACTTTCCAGCAGCCATGCGTGGGCGTGGTGGCAACAGAGGTGTATTGTTGAGCTCCTTTTCCGCCTCGGAACTATCAATACAGTCGTTGAGGAGATTCATAAAGAGGGTAAAATATTTCAAAAATAATGCGCTTTTGGCATCCATCAGATCGCCGCGGTCCGATTCCTCAGGTTGCAGTGGTAATCCACGTAGTAGAGCAGCAACCGCTTCCATGCAAGCCTGATCAAGATCCCGGAAGATCAGCGACGTGTTGGTCAGAATTGAAGCATCCGCTGAGCTGGGTGGAGCTATTTGATGTGAGGTGCCCATCACCCAATCTGTTAGATATTCCACAAGCTTATTACGAAATTTCATCTCCTGTCGAAACGCCAAATCATCCCGTCGCTTCATCATTACCTCCACTAGTTGACACAGTTTCGTTTTGATTCTGATGGCATAAACATTCATGTCCAAATGCCTAACGTAGCGAACAATACCCAACATCATGCCCTCAATACTTGTTACGCCCAAATGTTCCGATGGTGAGGGCTGATCATTGTTAGGATCCTTACTCGCCTTGGGATCCAGTATAGACTTCATTATGTAAATAGTGTGCTCGATGAACTGTGTGTTAATATCCGTAACATTTACATTGACCTGTCCCTGTTGATCGAAAAACTTTTCGACTATCGCCCTGATCTGATCAAAAAGAATGGGATACAGCTGGGTGGACATTTCCTCGCCCACTAGTTCCTTTACGTTCTTCTGTATGTTTAAGCCGATCTTCTCATTACTGCACACCAATAGCCGCAGCAGCTGTCCAATGAATCTGCAATAAATAAAAGTTAATGTTTGACAAGACAATATTAGAGCTGTGGTCCGCTATTATTATTTAATCTAGGAAATATTACGTACTGTGTAACTGCACAGTAGCTGACATCTTGTGGAGGCGCTGGTGGTATGGTAGATAAGGATACAGTGCTGGGATGCAGCGAGCCATGACCAGAGCTGGTTGAACTAGAGTAGAGTGAAGCCTGAGCTAATGATGCTACCGAAGAGTTGTTCTGGGATTGTTGTAATAAATTCTGACGACTGCTGTTGCGTTTCTGTAGACAAACACCGCCTAGTGCTAGAAGGAACCAGGTCATATTGGCCCATTCGTTGATTTGCTCCTCCAGATCGTGTTCAGAACTTTGATGACTGGCCCGTCGCTTCCCCATACCACGATGAAACATTTCTGCTTGAGCATCCTCGGTCTTTAGCTTGGGATATGTCTGTAGTACTTTACTAGATACTTCCCAGTTGCGAAAAGTTTCCTCCCAGGCAGGCTGGACTCCGTGGACGCAATGCTCGATTTTACGCAGCAGTGTCATGATACGCTTCTGTAAAGTCAAGCGACTCAGGACATTGCCATGACTGTTCTCAAAGAAGCAGATGCGTGTGTCCGTGGCAGCTGTAATAATAATTGAAAATCTTAAAAATGGGTTTAAATTAACATAGAATTGTCAACTCACATGAAGAGAGCTGGGCCAGCTCCTGATAGATATGATAATTGGGCATAATGAAGCCCACTGTAAGCTCGTCAGAGCTGCAACAGATTTCAGCCTCTTCGCAGAGCAGGCCAAAGCAGGAGAGTGATGTCAGGACCGCATCCAAGTCCACACTCCATAGATACATAAAAAAGACTACTTCCATTTTGATGTGCGCCTGCTTGCATATGGCAATTTGGCTGCCAACATGTGCATAATCCTTGTGTCGCTGCAGGAATGTATTCCGGCAAATGAGTATTTCACGCAGCCACTTGAGCACATCCGTATAGTTGGCAATTTGGTGCTGTATGAGCTTTTGCGAGATGGAGAATAGAACTTGGGAACTGACGTCCCAGAATGTATTAATTGGTGCTTCTGGATTCCAAACTTCAATTTTTTCAGGCGCATGCAAAGCCAACAATGCCTCCATGGCCTCCTGAGCCACATCCGGCAAGGTGGTTTGATGAACCAAGCTGACTAAACCATTAATAAGCTCCAGTGTAGAGCTCTGCACCTCGTGCGCAACTTTTCCCTGCGTCTGTAAATATAACAGAAATGAAGTTAAAGTTAAATATACAATATGCAGAAGCATTAGACTCACATTCAGTAGAAGCGTGGGATCGGCGTGTATGAGTCGCACAAGTAGTAGCAATAGCATTTTGTGAGCTGGTCCTTCCTCGGCGCGATTAAGACCCTTCTGTGTGTCCTTAGATTTGAGTGTTAGTGAAGTTATATAACGGAGCGGCGTGTGAGCTATATAACCCTGCGTAGCCTTGTTAAGCGTATCTGTGAATAGAGCTCGCAGCTCAGCGGAGCGATAATGGACTACATCGGTCTGTGGCCACCAGGAAAGTCGCGGCTGGTTAACAATGCGAAAAGGATTCTTGTTTTGCAGTCGAAAGTCTACGTAGATATGCGCCAATCTAAAGTATTAAAATTAAATAAAGATTAATACTAATAAAAGCTAAGTGACCCGTTACTCACCGCAGCAGTGAACATACGATTACGAAATGATAGGCTTGCGGTGAGGACAGATTAAGGCAAACCTTTAGTGCCTCAATATTGTGTGGATTAATTCGAAAACAGGATACCCAGCAGTCAATCATTAGTTCGATGTCGGCAAAGTTGTAGCCTTGACCGCGCGAGAAGGGCTTTACCGGATTAAAGAGCAGCGCCTTGAGATCATTTATGAAATATTGAACTAATTTGAAGACCACATTATTGGAATCATTGATGTTGATATACGTAGAGGCTTTGCACAGTTTCACACAGGCAATTGCCGAAGATTCCGTGACTTGTTTTGAAGGTGAATGTGGACCCAGTCCACGTTTGATGCTTTCAATGAATTGCCTGGCCGAGAAATCTTTGTCACGTGAAGTGGATTGTGCAGACTTTGACGGCACCTTTTCTTTTTCTTTCTCCTTTTCAGACTGCTGGAGCTCATTAACAGTGGCCTCCAGGCTTGAGGGATTTAATATGAGCAATAACATTTGCAGTGGCCACACTAAAGTTTTGCTTTTCTTGTTCTCTGTTTTGAAGTACTCTACAAAGTCAAGAAGGGGTTCCCAGCAGCTATAGAAAAGTGCGTTATACATAAAAAAAAGTCATTTGAATTTAATTCTTCTACTCACGTAGATATGTCACGATTCGTGCCACGTTGCAGGTCCTGAAACTCCTGTGGATGATATTCTATCCAATTCCAAATGGCTTTCTCCAGCGAGTAGAGCAATATGAGCGGCGGTGCGCGCTTTGAGCGAAATTTGGTAATTGTTTCTACAAAAGAAATACATCAGTTCACATAATTGACATATTAGTATTTACTTACCCTGCAACAATTTGGTCAGCTTAATCATGTCCATATCAATGTGCTGTATCAATTCGATGTCGTTATAGTCGGGGTTCTCCTCTGAGCATGATGTCAACTCCTGTATGCGTGCTGAGATTCGATTAAATACGGCCGAGAAGTGATTTTGGGACAGTGCAAAGAGCACTTTTGAGGCAAGCGCTTTCAATTGGGCAGCATTTGGATTGTTGTCGCTTTGCACGTCCACAAATTGTGAAATTTCTCGAAGTAGAAGTTTCACATTCATGGCCTCTTCGAAGCGTGCCGTATCCTTGGTTTGATTAGTCAAACAACGTTCCAGGGTGGTCAATATGATGACCAACGATTCGAAGTAACATCGTTCTGGTTCATGTCGATTTTGCAGTGCCTGTTAATGCATTTTATTCGATTATTCAATTATCAATTATTGCTCATTACAGATACTTACAGCCTCGTTGACGCGCTGCAACATCTTCGTCAAGCCGGAAATAACCAGTGAAAAGCGGTATCTCGAGATGTGAATGAGGCATGCCACCAACTGGTCCTGGCTCATTCGTGCCTGAGTTCCATAGGGTCCGATTTTGTTTGGCAGCTGCAGAAAAAACGCATTTCATTAATTATTTCAGATATTACTTTTAAAGAGTCTCCGTAAACTATGTAACACCCATTACAAAGTCTTAGTAAACTAAACTCGAATATTATTTTCTATAATAATTGAATATTTCATATTTTAATATAAATATAATAGAAATATAAATACAAGAAATTACAAGGGTATGCACGCTTCGGTACGTCATAAATTACTTTACAATCCAGTTCATTCATGAAGCTGTCGCCGGCCCCACAGCAACCAAACCCCCCTTTACACCAGCACCCATACCAAAACAACACCAGCAGCAGGTACATTTTTTCACTTTACGCAAAGTAACGCGACGCAACATATTGAAAGGGCTGTAAAACACGTACCTGATCTTCAAATCTTGCCAGTAAACCAGTCGCCCATTCTCCAGGCTTTTGAGTTGCCATTGTGCAATAGTTTTATAAATATTTAAAAGGGTTTTCACTGCATTTTTAATAAAAACTACGTAGTTTTGCAATGTTGGTGTCAAAACGATGGCTGAGGTTGCGCGGATGTGTGTGTGAATGAAGAACGATGAAAATGTAAAGAGGTTAGCAAAACTGCGAACCCAATGGCTCTCTATGCGCATGACGTCAAATGAGATAATTTGTATATATTTGAGATTTGTGCACAGTAAGTAAGTGAAACTATGTGAAGAATAATTCAAAAGTAATTTTATTAAACAAGAAAATTGTCTAACTTTTAATTTAATTACAGTGGTAAATACGTTAATGCATTAACTGTAAACATTGCAAACATGACGTCACATACAATATTCATGTTCTGCGCAATGCGTAATCTCTTGAATTATAACCTTACATATGTTGCGTTGTTGCACCCCTATTTATCGATAACAACTAGAGGGCTAGTTTAAATAATATTTGAGAGTCGTTGTCAGTCTATGTAGTTGCCGGTTATTGCTATGAAAGTTTTGTTAATGAACTTAAAACTTAATTACAAATTTCAACAACAAGCATAAACAATTCTGCTTAGCAATAAAACTTAACTCTCCCGAATTTGCATTTAAATTAATCAAAATTGTTGACTGCTTTGAATCTGGGGATGGAGATTATGATTTCGACATTCTTATATATCGATAGTTCTATGCAATGATAGTGCTGCCAAACCGGAACAGTGCTGCCCAGCTGCAATTAATGTTAAATTCCAATAGAAACTGGTAAATTTAAACAAGACGATGATAATATTATTTGTAAGTATTTTTAGTTGTAGTTTATTTAATGGTTCTCTTTATGCATAATAAATGTTTGTTTCTTTTTAAGTTATTGAAGTGTCTGGTAGTGTATGTTACTTGTTACAGCTTTAGTTTCAATCTCTGTGTGGGTGTCCAAATACAAACGTATTTTCAAGTTACATAATACTAATTATGTATAACACTTTCTAAATACATATTCAGCATATAGAGCGTATATATGTAGTTATAAATGTATTTCATTGTTTTCTGAATTTGCCTTTCAATTATATCTTTTCAACTTTTCATTTTCTAATATGTTACGGTATAAAGTTTAGTTTAGCTATCTAAAAACAAATGTACAGTCGCAATATATTTATTGAAAACTTGCGTTATTTTCGAAATAACATCGCCTTTGATGAAAAAAAAATCATTATTAACATAGAAATATGTTTACTTGTGTTAGGGTTTGTTGGCCTTTTGGGAAATGTCTTGTTTTCTTATTGTTTTGAATTGATTTTTTCTTTTTATAAGGGAATCAAATGAGTGCAATATATCAAATATTAAGTTACGAATATTCCAAAAAATATTGAAATTCTTGTACAATTATTGTTGCGAGCTTGAAAACAGGTACGCAAAATTTACATATGTATTGCAAATTTTGATTACTCATTCATATTCATTGAATTTACTGAGTTTAGCAAATATCATTTTAAATGCAATTATTGATATTCGAAAACTTACGTATTGAGATTCGTTTGCATTATATATTTGTATTTATGTAATTAGGTTGATGGCATTTTGTTTGTCAAGAGCTTATATTTTTTTTTTTTTTTTTTTTTTTTTTTTTGTTGTGTATAAAGCTTTGGTATATAATGTATGTCTAGATATGGTATGCTTTTTCTATTTGAGTTTTTAAAGCGATTATCATTTTAATTTTTTAAATAGGGTTTTTCTATAACTTTATTATTTTGTTTATTTGTATGTCACGTTGCAAATGGACGTCTTCTATGCGTATTGAAGTATAAATTTAAAAAAAAAGACAGAATGAATATAATAAATTATAGAGATAGCTGATTTAAATGATATATAATAGTCGTTGTAAGTAGATTGGATACAATACTTGTAATAATTTGCGTTGTTTCGTTTGCGATGTCGATTTGCGTCTTAAAAACTATATGGTTTACTTGAAATTGAATTTCAATGCAGTGCGGCAGCCCTGCCGTTGAGCAGGCCTGACAACCCTAAGCAAGAGTCGTTACGAATACTTAAGTTTAGTGCTGGAAATTTTGCATTTCTTTGTTCTCTCAACTAGTAATAATGACTAAATTTAACAATTCCTTTGGGGGCTTCAGAGACTTATTGGGTTTTCCAATTTCAAATTTTCAATTTCATAATATTTTTGTTGCATAGTTTCTTAACTTAGATCGTCCACACCTGCACCTTCTCGGCCACAACACACCAGCTAGCTCTCTCATAGTAGGAGCTAACGATGTGAAGGCTTGCCACATGATGATTAATAAGTGCATCCAGTTCACCCTCGCGGAACACGTGATAGTAGCGATGGTGTGTGGTAGCGCCGCCACCTTGCGAGGGACTATCCAGGGAGGTGTTTGAGCTGTTCGAGTGCTCCAGGGATTCGGTGGAGGTGCGTTGCTGCTGTGACTGCTGTTCTTGTTGCTGTTGTTGTTGTTGTTGCGATGTATTTGTGGTCGATGTACTTTCTGTCGAGCTGGATGCACTGGAGGTCACCGATTTGATGGTGCTAAAATTGCGTAGCCTTTGTCCATACTCGCGCATCCCCTCGCCAAGCTGATCGCCACCACGTGCCTCTAGCGTCTCGGCATCCTCATCCTCCTCGATTATGGCTGGATTATTAAGAAGATTATCATAAATTGCGGGCTTACTTTTCTTCCACTATACACAATATACTTACGATATTCGTCATCTCGCACATCGCTGTCGCCATCTTCTGCCAGGAGATATGCCGTCTCCGGATTCAGATTGTAGTGACGATTACGCTTGTAGTTAAACTTAGATATCTTGCAGTGCTCATATATGCCAAGCGTGTAGCTGCGTTCATTTTCCTCATCCTCCTCTTCCTCGCCCTCCTGCTCCTCGTGTATGGTAAAGCTTCTCGTCTGCGAGGACAATGATGAAGTGGACGATGAAATGGGTGACTGCTGTAAACTGGGATGTGTTGAAAGATTAGCCAGCATCAAACGACGCTCGCGCAGTTCTTCCCGTAGAGCATTGAAATCGCCATTGGAACGCTTCTTGATGCTGCTGCCTCCGTTCAGGAACTCGCTAATGTCACCAATCCCATCCAGACTTCGACATTCAGCGCGATTACACTTGTCATCCAGTTCACGTTGCAGTTGTGCAGTCAATTGCTCCGCAAACTTGCTGCAATCCTGTGGCTCTTGACCCTGTGCCTGGCCAGACTCTCGTTTCTCCGGCAACAATGGTGCACTGTCCGCATTAAGTATGATATCATTGGCATTGGGCGTGGCATTGTTGTGGTACTGCTGCTGATTGATACTTATGAGCTGGACCATAGCTGTGTCGGATTCATCGCTGGATTTGCCTGTGCCAGTGCCGGGCGCAGATACAAGTTGTGCCGAGCGTGGAGCACTAATCACGCTGTCAATTGAGTCCGGTGAAGAGGGTTCACTGGAGTCGCTATCTAGATCATCGGTGGCCGGATTGAACAGTTCCAGGGATAGCAACTTGGAACTGCTGCCCGTCATGCCAGATCCCGATGCCCGTCGCACAATGGGGAAACTTTGACGTTGCAGCTGTAGCGATTGTTGCTTCCGGAACTTTGGTATGGGTGGCATCTCCCTTATCGTTTGGCGCGTTATCTTGTGTGTTGTAATTGCTGTGGCAGTTTCTGGCTGCTGTTGCTCCCGCTGCTCCTTTATGTGCGCCTCATCAAAGCTGAAACGAGCTGGCTTTGCAGCGGACGTTAACATGGCCATAGCTGCCGTCACAGCTGACGTGGACTGTGGAGGCGATGTGACTGTGCTCTGAATGGCGGCTGGAGAGTGGGCGGGTGTTGGGGGACAGGGCATTATGAGCGGAGAAGTTGGCACTATATGACTGTTGGACATCGCAGCTGTTGTAGTTGTTGTTATCGCTGCAGTTGCACCGATGGCAAGTACTGCCTGGGCGGCAGTTCCATTACTGGAACTGGAGTTACTCGAGCTCGAATTGGAGTTCTGATGTTGTTGCTGATAATTAAGCTGCTGTTGATGTTGCTCCGGCTTCGGAATGAATATAACCGAGGCGAAGCTATCCTCTGACTCGATACTCGTGTCCGATTGCAGGCTGCTTTCCTTGGAGGAATCTGAGCCAGATTCCCGTGAGTGTCGACGTGCCTTGGCCTGCTCGCTATCCGCACAAGCAACGCATTCCTGCTGATAGGTGCTGCAGTGGCAAATGTTGCCGGCAGTGCAGTCGACGGTGCTACAGTAGGTCACTGGACCTGTCGATGCACTGGATAGCAGCAGATGCGCTGGAAACAGGTTGCCAGCGTTGTTCGTCAGATGATGATGATGGTGCTGATGCTGATGCGGATGTGTGTGTGTTGCCGGTGATAGCATCTGTTGCTTGTTGTTATTGTTCGACTGCTGCTGCTGCTGCTGTTCCTGTTGCTGTTGCTGATTGGCTGGGCCCGGGGATTGCGCCTGGGGCGCAGGAGTGCATATGATATTTTGCATGAGCTTATTAATGCCCGTCTTGGTCACACGCTCCAGACTGCCCGTAGAGCTCTTTATTTTCGTGGTGAACCCATCACGTAGCACCTGCAACCGCTTGGAGAGCAATGCCGAGCGGCAGAGGATGGCCTCATTGAGTGAGGTCTGCTTCTGAATACGTTTACGTACGCGCTCATTCTCCCGCAGTCGATTGCTGCCTATCAGCTCCTCATTTAAGGAACTTTGCTTGCGCAGAAAACTGGGCAAACTTCCAGAAGCAGGAGCAACAGCGTCTCCATTATCTTCAGTTCCAGCTGGGGGAGACTCTGTCGTGGAGGTGTGCTGATGAGCATTGGATGCATAGCATCCAGTTCGCGTATAGAGGCTGCTGCTGACACCACCGCTGGCGTTGTTGTAGCTGCTGAGCACGTTAAAGGATTCGGTGGCATTTGGTGTAGAGGCGCTTGGGTCGTCCAACTGTTGTCTGATGTCTTCCTCGCAGAGTGATTGCTTCTGCTTGATGAGCTTGGGCCGACGACTTAGCGTGCTCCCCGCACTGGCTGTGGTCGTTGGCGAATGGCGTCCATTGAGCAGCAACTGCGCCTCGGGAGCATTGAGTAGCAGAGCAGCTGTAGCGCTGGCCTTCGTCTCGCAGGGTACCAGTGGATCGCCCAGACTCGGCACACTAGAGCGAGAGCGTACTATTTGGCGTGGGGGAGTCTGTAGAATGCTGCCCAGACTTCGAGACTTCAGTCCGGCGGAAAGCGGCGGATCGGGAAAGTCTTCAAAGTCTTCGAGGCGACGGAGTTCAATGGGTAAATCCTTAGCGTCCTCGTAGTCCAGACTACTATCGTTTCGCGTCTCCTTCGATGCCCACGAATCCATAAACCAAGCATGCCGACGGCCACCAGCAAGTTTCTGCGTTATACAATAATCAAGCTTACTTTGGCGGTCGGAAACTAATAAAACAACAAACTCACTTTTAAAGCACGTCTTACGAAACTATAGCAGGATTCGCCCGGCGAGGATGAGCTGAGACTAGAACTGTCGCCATCGCCTGCCGAGCGGCTAGAGTTAGTCGAGTCCTCTGTGTAGGCATGATAAGGCGGCAAGAAGTCATCGTCATCCTCCTCATCGGAGTATGAGTGGGAGAACGTGCGATTCTTGGGCGGTTGCCACGGTATGAGCACATCCTGCGACTCAAACCGTCGATGCCGCTGCTCCAGTGCCCACACAGTGATAATCACACGGCCGCCAATGCGCAGGATACGTGCCAATTCCCTTAGCGCCCGGACACGTCTCTCAGTGGTGGCAAAGTGATGAACCACAGCCAACGAGAGGACCGCATCAAAGCTATCATCCCGAAACGGCAGCTCCAGATTGTCACATAGCGCCACCTGTGGGCCAAAGAGTAAAACATGAATATGATTAAATAAATATCTGGGGAAATAATGCTATTACGAAGTGCATGCTGCAACTGCACCACCAGCCAATTAAGTAAACCAAGAGATGCCCACATCAAGACGACGAGGACAACTCTAAGAGCCCACGCACATTTTTCCACTGCTGTCGCTGCAGCTCCCTTAAGTAAGCAACTTCTTTCACCGCCACCAACCCCTTTCACCAACCCCTTTCCCCATGCTCAGTCTTAGCCAAAGTATGCAATAAAAATTGTGCAAGCTGCAGCAAACGTTGGGTAAGTCATAGTTAAGTAACCAACCAATGAAATTCTAGAGATGCTCTCGTAATTTTATACAGTCATTTTGGTTAACACTCATTGCAATAGTTCAACGAGTGGAACGTGTGAGTGTGAGTGAACTGTAAGTAAATAAATATATTAAAGATGAAATGCATTTTGATAATAAATAATGTATTTGTTTGTATGAGCATATGAACATAAATATACATTCATGTTTTTGCATGATCGTTTTAAAATAGTTTTCCCATACTTCTGCATGTTACATACTTTTGTCCATACTTTCAGAGGATATTTGGCAACATATAATTGTGCAGTCTCTTGTACAGCGTAAGCTGTTGTTACGGGATTATTTGTTTATGTGGTTAACTAACAGTTTGGTAACTTATTTGTTCACTTCTTTCTTTCGATGAGTCGAAAAATTCGTTAATGTCATGTTGATAAAAGGAAAACTAGTTTTACTTGACCTAGAACAATAAGACAAATTATCGATTTATTGTTATTTTTATCTGCGCTATACTCCCCATAGATGGTATTATTATAGAATTGCATGTGAGCACTATTAAAAGTCCACTTAAATTGTTAAGCCCATTAAATCAATAAACTCAAATTGTTTTAATCACAATTAATTTTTGATTTAAGGTACAGGAAATTTACATTACTGCATTCTTTATGCAAATTATTTTTAAGTGATATTTTTTTTAATATAGTTACACAGCACAATGTATGGTTATCCATTCAGAAAAGCACTTTGTATAATGCTGAATTAAATGCTTTTCAAATTGAAAATTAATTCAATTTTCATAGCATACTTTACTGCGTTTGTGTGTGTGTGTGAGTGAGTGTGTGCAGCAATATGGTGCAGTGAGTGTTGAGGCAGTTTACAGAGATTGCCAGGAGCGAGATTAAGGACTCTTAGTTTTTGTCAACAACAATTTCGAATTTGGTTAACGAGTTCACCTGATGAAAATTGGCAGTTGGTTAACTCAATTTGCCATTGAAGTGCCAGCGCACACACACACACACACATATATATATATATATATATATATATATATATATATATATATATATACATATATTCACACAGATAGTTCAACTGCTGGGCTCCTCTTTTGTTTGTATTCAATTGAAAAAAATTGTTGAATGTGGACCAGCTAACGGACCTCACCTCACTCTGTGGTATGTATGTGTATTACAGTGTGTGTAAGTTGTTAGTCTGAAGCAATTTTTTTTTTAAGGTTGCTGTTATGTGTGTGTCTTTTATATGCATTTCCATGTCACGGCCAGCGCTAATAGTTTCAGTTTGGCAACACAAGATGGAAATAAATCAAACGCTTTAGATGATTTCTGAATGTGGGAGGTAATAATGTGTGTAATGCAATTGGCAATTCCTGAAAACCGAACACATATCTTTACTCAAACACTACTGGTTTCATTTCAAATTTTCTATAAACGACAATCAATTGCATTTCATGGCAGTTAATAATGTTCTCTTGGGTATAAAGTAAGCTAGCTCTATTCTATTCTCTAATAGGCAATAAATTAAAAATATGCAATCGTTTGGAAAATATATTTTATTTAATTTTTACACTGTCCACAAATATAATTTGTACGTTGCAATAATGCTCATCTGTGTCTGTGTCTCTGTATCTGTGTAGCAATGTGCAACTGCAAAAAGCAACAGCCTTGACCCGCCGAGTGTGTGCTGTAACATCAGCTGTCCAGGTAATTGAGAATGTCAGAATGTCAGCCGAAGAGCCTATGCAACTGACGTTGCTAGCCAACCAACAACAGGACTGGCTTTCACCATAATATTTCAGTTAAGATAAGTGTTTGAGCTCAGACCTTACAATTGCTGCTACGCAGGCCCTAAGAGCTGTTTGTAAAGGAAACAGGAAACTTTCAAATAACAAATTAAATGCAATGTCAGTTGCAGTTCAAGCTTATTTCCTGTGTAAATAGTTTTCATTATATTATTGATTTTGATATTTATTCGCAGAATTTGACACAGCGACAGAAACTACATGTAATTTATTTATTTATTTCTCAACATCAATTCTCTTATCAATTGCTTATCACATCTCCATAAATCTCCACTCTATGTTTGATTTATTGTATCCATTTTGAATGTTCAAAGCTAATAAAGCATTTTTGTATTAAATTTTAATTTATTTAGCATTTCAGCATTTATTTATATATAGAATTAAAGGCACTTAAAATTGTTCATGATAATACGGGGATTTCTACAGGGAAAATGGCCCACGTGCAGAAACCAGGTCATAAAAACTCTACTGCCCTGGTATATGTATAGCTTAGGCACCATTTGCATCGCACTCGCATTGGATTTTAGTTTAGTTCATTCAAACAGCATTCAAGTTGTCTGGTTTGTTCCGTATTTGTTTTTTGAACTCATGTTCTAAAGCCATGAATCCACATGCCCATATTTCTATATGCTCTTTACAAATGGTATTTATGGCAGTTGCCATTTTTTATATTGTGGGTGTATAATGTCACACTGGTCGGTCACATTATGCTTTAGAAATTTATGTTGACAGACTTCCAATGCAACCTCCGTTGTCGCACCGAGTGTCAGATGAAACATGTTACGCATACGCCACGTTGCGCACTAATGAGGCCAAAGCGAAGCAAAAGCAAACTGACGGACCGAAAGAGTGCAGCAGAATAAAAAGCAAACAACTGAAAATATACTTATCTGTATGCAAAGTATGCATTTATATATGCACTCTTGTGCAGGCTTTCTTGGGTCCTAGCTTATTTAAAATGAGCTTTAATGAACCAAAAACAAACGAAGAAAAAAATATAACGTAAAAGTTTTGCAGTAAAACTACAGGTTGTATAGGCAGACAGCACTCACATGGCATAAAACTGATGCTCTAACTGGAAGATTTCTTATAAAAAGCAAAGAATGTACCGTTTTTTATGTTTCGTTTTTTTTTTTATGCGTCATTTCGGCCAAAAAAGCAAAGCAGAAAAAAGCAATTTGTAACTTCTCGCCTGCAGGCTGTAGTTATTTTATTTGGTTTTGCGGCCAAGTTAATGCTTGGCGCATAGCCTGTCCCACTTGGCAGTTTATTGCTTTACAAAATTATAGTAAATCAGGCCATGCACGAGTTGAGAAATCAAAGTCGTCAGTCAGCAACTGAAAGTTTCCATCACCAGATACAGTTGAAGTAAACTTAAATTGGTTTTCCACAAAGTTGTTTTGTTTTTATACCCTGTTTTTTTTTTTTTTTGTTGTTTTCTTGCCACAGCCGCAGCCATACAGCAGCTGCATTCGTTTTCTAGTCACGTGACTCACTTGTGCGTCTGCATTTTATGCATTTGAGTTAACTTAATGCAAGTGAACACATATTGCATGTCATCAGGATTAAATAAAGCCAAAATTTGACATACTTTAGCAAGCATTGAATCGAATAATGTTGCCAAAAACTATGGCTTGGTCTGCTCCACATTGGCATACGTGTAGTATACTTAATATTCTCAGCGATGTGTTCTGAAGTAAAAATTCAGTTGGAAACTCGTTCTAACACTTGTTCGTGCTATTAAGTTTAAAGTGGATTTAAGCGGAATCGATTGGTCGTCTATATTAATAAGTAAATTGCAAATAAACGCATGTAATTTTTATTAATGGATGCTATTAAATGTCAAGGACTTGGCAATTGTAATAATCAGGCAATCATAGACACATTGCGTTGATGTCCAGCCCCAATAATGATAATGGGTAAGGTTATTAAATAAATGAAAGCACATTGCAGCGTGTGGCATGTAACCAGCTTGGTAACCCTGACAACCATTTGCTATTGCAATGCTATTGCAACCAACTAAGTCGGCGACCTCGTTGCGTCCTTGCCGTCATTACATGCGAAGTTCAATCCCACGCAATGCCATCAGTAAATGCAATTTAAATGCGAAAAATGCCTGCAACAGAGCCTAGGTTAGGTGGGAAGGTAAGGAGAGCTATGCATTTCTTGCATAATGGCATTTCTTCCTTGGAAATGGCACCATAAATAAGGAAATGGCAACGAAACGAATCGCGTGTACTAGATTATTGTAAAAAGTATTGCATACCACTGAGAACAACAGAGAAAGAAATTTATTGTTCGCAGAAATAAATGTTGTTCTGGGCTTCAGCCACAACAATAACAATAAAAAAATGAGCAAAATGAACCAAATACAATTCATATTCCTTAGTTTGTCGATGCTTTTGTATACAAATTACAAGAAGTGCCACTTAGAAGAACAAAGAGTAACTTTTCGTAGAAATAGATGTATGTACTATTCCGAGAAATAGTTAAGGTATTTTAACTATTTCTATCATTTTCACTATGCTTATCAAACATCGAGAACAAATTGCTACATTTCTGACAGTTTTAAGTTTTTTCTTAGAAAAGTTAATTAAAAATCGTTAGGAGTTTGTTTGCTTAATTTCTTAAGAAGTATTAATTGCTTAATTAACAGAAAATGCATTGAAGTCTATTTAGTAACTAATAGTAAACAATTAAATTGAAGCAGAATTAAATTCCTTGAAAACTGAATAAACATATCAAATGTTTTACATTTGCCAAGAAACTTGTCAACTTTCAAAATTCCCAGTGCGACTGAGTATCGATTTAGCGTCAAGTTGAATGCAATTGTGAAGAAGTTTGTTGCAGCGTTGGCTGCAGTTTATTACACTTCTCTCTAATGGCCGAAACGTTGCTCATTTTATGGCTCCATTGTTGGCCATTGCAATTATGTGGGTATTAAAGGTCCATGCTGGCAATAGCGGAGAACATGTGCAAATAATTTCAATGATAAGCATAATTTATGCGTTGCAATAATGGCAAACAGGCAACTGGGCTAACAGGGAAAATTGAGGGGCACTCGAGCACAGTGGCAGTGGACTCTGGCTAATATTTGAATGCGGCAACTGTGTTTGCTCGTTGAGGCAAAATGGGTCAATTGTATGGCCAAGCAATGCAGTAACGGAAAAGGAAAGGAAAGAGCAGAGTAAGAGGAGGATGGGCAGAGAGATATATATATATAGATATAGATAGAGGAGAGAAAATGAATAATTGTTGGATTGCCAAGAAGTGGCACACACACACACACACATACACATATATATACAAACACACACTCACACACGGACACACCTGTCCTCGGTGAGTAATTTGCTGACATCAATTACAATTTCATTGCGCTCATGACATTCACACTCACCTCACCGCCCTTTTCATGGGCCGACTTGCTAAGGCGATAGCAACGATCTATGCCAATGGTGCATATAGCGGGGTTACACTGTGTAAGGTAACGCCCACTGCCACAGCCCACATCACAGACGACCGAACCCGGCTCCAGGTTGCCCAGAAACTGTGCCACTCTCGGACGCACCGGCCGTGGGGGCTCCTCACAATGCTCGTAGACATCGTGGACGTAGGCACGTTCTAATGCCGCTGAACGGCCGCTGGCATCACTGGATGCATCTGTTATTGTTGCTGTCGTTGGTGTTCCTGATGATGCGGCACTTGAGGCCTTTGTTGTTGGCTGCACCGGAGTCGAGGGCGTCTGTGGCTGTGTCTTTGTTGTTTCTGTTGCCGCAGTCACAACGCCATCTACTGTTGCTGCCGTTGCTACTGCTGTTTTTATTGTTGCTGTTATTGTTGTTGTCGTTGATGTAGTTGTTGCTGCTATTGTTGTTGTCGCGCCTGTTGTTGTGGGCGATATTACAATGGGCGCCAAATTGGCCGTTTGTGTTATGCTAGACGCTGCATTTGTTGCAGTTGTTGTTGTCAATTGTTTGGTCATTGCTGCTGCTGCTGCTGTTGCTGTTGCTGTTGCTGCCGCTGCTGTTGTTGTGCACTTT
Organism: Drosophila funebris; assembly: GCA_018901825.1. Lineage (NCBI taxonomy): Eukaryota > Metazoa > Arthropoda > Insecta > Diptera > Drosophilidae > Drosophila > Drosophila funebris. Next base: position 7,338,308 of record JAEIFK010000678.1, read on the forward strand.
CCAAATGTCGTTGACAGGCACGCCTCATCTGTAAGTAGGACAGAGATAGATATAGGAAGAAATAAGTGTTTCTGTTTGCTTTGCTTATTTTTAGATACTTTCTTGTGTTAGTGGTACTAGGATTATATGCATATACTTAGTACATCTATGATAACTAGTATTTTTAGAGATCATCAATCATTATGGCATATATAGTATCTCATACTGTCATCATACTCATACTCTCTATACTCTTTATGGATAAATAAATATATAAAAGTCGTATTATTAACATTTATTAGGAAACATATCGTTTAGACGCCACACACTTGACTCTCTAAAGAACTGCAACTATAATTGCAATGGTAAACAATACTCGAAGGCAAGGTACACGGTTATTTATAACGTGCCAACAATTTGTATAATTAATGCAATTTGGTTGGCCTAATACGAGCCATAAACTCAAAAATTGCGTCTCATTGCATGTGTGGGTGTTGTGGTTGGTTCAAAACATTGTTGTTCTTAGTGTTGTTGTTGCCTTATGCATGACATCAAGTCGTAAAATCGTTATACCAACGTCAGCAAGCCCACACACATGTACACATACATGCGCAGATATGGAAAATTCTTGTCAACGCCGTCATTGGGCAACTTGCATACCGGAAATGTAAAAGTGCATGGCATGAGTTTGCATTGTTGTTGACATTTTATAACTGTATTTCCGGTACCAGTTACCGTTACATTTTCCATAGCAATTGCTCTTGTTGCCTGAGTTTCTAAAAACTTGTCAGCACAGTAAATTGCATTTAACAAGTCTCAAGAAGTACGTGGAACTTGTCTCAGATAGAGTCCAATGCCAGCATTAGGCATGACAAAGGGGCACACACCGGATCAGGGGGAAGGGAAAGCAGAAGGTGCTGCAGTAGTTGCCTGCGAGGGAATTGAAGACAAATGGAATTAACGCTGTAAAATGCAATTATAATTGAAATCAGATTAAAAGCAAATGTAATGGCAACAATGACGCAACAAATGCAATAAGTGGGAGGATAACACAAAGTGCATCGAAGAGCAGAACACGCGCGTGTGAATGGGTGTTAATGAGTGCATGTGCGGGTGTTAATAAGCGTGGCAAATGAGCTATAAATGCATTTTACGACATTATAATTAAATTTACTGACATGTTCAACCAGGAGCTGCGAATGATCTCTAAAACTGATAATAAATTACACTGAGAACATATTAATTTTGTTTGTCAGAATTGATTTATACAAATTACATGACGCAATTCTACGGTGCATAGAATTAAACTAACAATAACACAATAATTAATCATTTAAGCAACATTTTACTACACAAATTAGTTACAGAATTGTTTGGCCAAAGTTGAGTAAATACTTCATTACTTAATAATGACATTGTAAGTAAATTTGCTTGGGCTAAGTATAATTTTCCACTATTAATGCTTCAGTTTCACAATGAACTTGATTTTAATTTGCCATTTTCTTGATATTTTCCCTGGCTCAAGTAAACCAAGTTTCCAATAGGCCTTTCATTCATTAGCTTGTCTTACCATCATCAAAGTCGTTGTAATTTTTTTTTAATATTTCTTTCTATTTGACTACAAATATTACGCATACGACCCGTCATACCGTGCTTATGCACAATATTTTGTGGCTTGTAAGTGCGGTTGTTACGTATGTGCGGTTGAGCATGT